>JAAGEH010000392.1:15461164-15550371 GCA_011751065.1 Lasiurus cinereus
TGCTGAGGCTGAGGCTGAGGCTGAGACCCTCGTGCTGAGGCTGAGGCGCTGAGACCCTCGTGCTGAGGCTGAGGCTGAGCGGTGTGTCCTCGGCTCTAGAGCCGCCAGGGCACCTGCCCTCAGGGCTTCCGGTGCGGCTCGGCCCGGGCCGGACCTGCAGGAGCGAGCGCCGGTGCTGGTTCCCTTAACCCCTGCCCCCCCACACGTGTGTGTGCTGCCGCTGTGGCAGCAAGAGGAGATGTGCTCAGTGGGTAGAGCGTCGGCCAGCGGACTGAAGAGTCACTCATGGCAGCGCCCGCGGAGGACTTGCTGCTCCAGACCCACCCATGACTGATAATTCTCAGGGGGAAAGGGGTGAGGGGTATACAGGGGGAGACTGGACAAAAATCATACACCTATGGATGAGGTCAACGGGAGGGAGGGAAGGGTGGGAGCTGGGTGGAGGGGTGCTATGGAGGGGAAAAAAGAAAAACAAATGTAATAATCTGAATAATAAAGATTTAATTAAAAAATTCTTTTCAATGTAATAAGATAAGGTATTTAAAAGGATTTGGATAAGTCTGTGCATTTAAGATTCAAGATTAGTCTCCAGTGTTTCTTTTTAAATGTATATTTTAAGTTAATGTGCATTCATGGAATTGTAGAATCTTTTGAACACACACGTGGCTGGTACTACCTAGTAATTCCTAGTTTGCTGTACCCTTAGTATATGGTAGGCACTGTTCTAAGCGCTTTATATATGTATTAACTATTTTTTTATTGAATTCATTGGGGTGATATTGGCTAATAAAATTATGTAGGTTTCAGATGTACAATTCTATAATTCTGTATACAATAATATAATATATTATATTTTGTGTTCACTACTCCAAGTGAAGTCTCTTTCCATCACCATTTATCACCTTTACTATCTTTTACTTCCCACACCTCCCTTTCTCTCTGGTAATCACCATACTGTTGTCTTGTCTTTGAGGTTTATTTTGTTTGCTTGTTTGTTTTTATTTTGTTTTGCTTTTTCGAAATCCCTTCACTCTTTTTCTGGATGATCATTTTTACTTGGAGGTCTCCATTCAGTTTCACCTGCTTAGCAAGATCCTGTTGTTTTATCTCTTGTTCCTTACAACTCTTATCACTAAAGAGCAAAAAATTTTCTAAAGGCAGGCAGCAGTCATGTTATTCTCAAGAGATCAGTTTCCTTCTGATGCTTACAGGATTATTCTTTCTTTTGGTTGAGGCAGAAATAACTACCTCCAAGGAAATCATATTGCTTATTCCTTGTCATTTTCTTGACATATCTTTGGAGTTCCCTAAGACTCCGGTCTTAGAACTCTTTTCTGTTTATACTCACTTTCTTGATGACCTCAGCTAGCCTCATAGGTCTAAACTCATCATTATGCACTGATCAGCCTCCATCTCCAGCCCAGGTCTGCATCCAATGGCATACTTGAGAATGTGAACGGAGTATCTGATCATTGCCTCTAGATTAATTTCTTCTTCAGCTTTCCTCTTTTTAGTTAATGGCAACTACATCCTTCTAGTTTCTTCTAATTCAGAGTCATCCTTGACTTCTCTCTTCCTCATCCAACATTAATTTATATATAAATCATGTCAGTTTTGTCTTCAAAATATATCGAGAATCTAATAATTTCTTATCAACTTCATGGCTCAGTCTAATCCATGCCACTATAATCTCTTGTCTGAATTAGTTCAGTAGTCCTAAATGGCCTGTCTCTGCCATGGCTGCCTTAGTCTATTCTCACTCAGCAGCCAGGGTGGTCCTGTTAAAGTGTAATTCGGGTCATGTCACCCTCTGCTTACAGTCCTCCAGAGTAAAAGCCAGAGTCTTCACAGTGGTCGAAAAGCTTTACAATCTGGTTCCCATTACTTTTCTGACCTCATTTCCTATAATACTATCCACAACAATCCCAGTCCCAGCCACACTGATATCCTTGCCATTCCATGAATACACCAGGCAGGCTTTTCCTTCAAGGCCTTTAAACTCCACCAGGAGTGATTTCCTCAAATCTCTGCATAGCTCACTTCCTCATCTCCCTCCAATGCCTACTCAGATGTCACCATCTCAATGAGATATTATCAGGGCACTGCATTTAAGATACTTGTATCTCTCTCCAATACTCTCTGTTCCCTTTCCTACTTTGTTGTTCTCCATAACACTCATCTCCTAACATTTTGTTTTATTTAATATCTGGCACTCATAATTAAAATATAAGTTTCTAAAGGGAGGAATTTTTGTCTATTTTTCTACTTGATGTATTTTTAGAACCTATAAGAATGCTTGGCACTTAGTAAGCATTTAATACATAGTTGTTAAGAGGGGTGGATGAATAAATAAAATAAGTAGCCTGTGGATAAAGACAGAGAAATAAAGAAAATAGAATAGGAAGTGATAACTAAAAGGGCTCAAATATTGCTTTCTTTTCATGGAATGAGAACAATGAAAAGGAGAAAAAGTATGGGCTATTTAGAATATACCCTAAAAATGTAGCTATTTATTAAGAAAAATTTAGAAAGTACTTACTACTTATCAGGTCCTCAGGATCATTGTGGAAGAGTTCATTCTTCTTGATGCTCTAAGCCAGGGGTGGGGAATGGGCCACATAAGGCCTACGAAATCATTTGATCTTGCCTTGCCAAGGCATTAGGGATAAGTTAATGAAATGTTTGACCAAATATAGATACAGAGGCAGTAAAGCATCAAAGAGACTGTCAAATTACAGCGGGAAGGTTAGGGAGAGGTAGGATAGATAAGAGATCAACTGAAGGACTTGTATGCATGCATATAAGCATAACCAATGGCTGCAAGACACTGGGGAGTTGGGTGGGGGGGGGTAATGGGAAGATATGCGCACATGTAATAACTAAAAAAATGGAAAAAATAAAGAAAACATGAATATAAATTTAAAAAAGACCTAATTATTAGAAAAAGAATAAGATAATAATTACTTGGAGATGGCTACATACTTACTTACCAGGCTTGTTTCTTTCTTGCTTTTTTAAACAATATATTTTTATTGATTTCAGAGAGGAAGGGAGAGAGAGAAAGAGAGAGAGAGAGAAACATCAATGATGAGAGAATCATTGATTGGCTGCCTCCTGCACACCCCCCACTGGAGATTGAGTCCACAACCTGAGCATGTTCCCTGACTAGGAACTGAACTGTGACTTCTTGGTTTGTAGGTTGACATTCAACCAGTGAGCAACATCAGCCAGGCAATCTTGTTTTTTAAGTGATCCTGAAAGTGACCTACCCAGGATGACCCATCCTGGCTCATCAGGATGTTAAGAAATTTTAAACATTCTTTATTAAGTGGCCATTGTGTATTATGATTATTTCTCTGTTAGTATAGTAGAGAAACTGTATGAAAAAAATATAATTTACAAAATCTACTTAGTTTCTAAATTAGAGTCCTTATTCTACCTTATAATGGGCATTAAAACTTAATCAACTAGGAGTAAATTCTCCCTGGGGCTACATCTAAAAGGTAGGAGAGGGCTCTGTTTTGTCAGTGAATTGGAGGGGAGTGCATCTGGTCCTCTGTGTTCATTTTCTGTTCATTGAAGCACTCATGAACTATGTACAGTTCACCATTGCCTCGCTTGTCCACACATTCTGAAGATAAACTCATTCTGATTTTAAAGCTCCTTTTGGCTCCCTGGATTTCTCAGCCCGTTGCTCCCTTTTTGGAGGTAGGACAGCAAGGGAAAGTTTTTAGATGCTCTCTCTCACCTCTCTGGGGCTCAGACTCAGGAGCTATCTTAGACCTACTACCATTTCACCTCTTTGGCTGGCACACTCTGCTGATAAAGGTGACTTCTCCTTGAGGTTTCTCAACTTCCTGTCTTCTCTTGGGAATCCCAAGCTCCCCTGCCCTGAGATCTCTATCTGGATTTTCCAATCAGTCCCCTTCCTCCAGAGCTTTGCCTTGAGGGTGAGCATAGGGCAGGGTTTGGAGAACTTTCTTGCAGACCTGCATCATCATCTGACTTTATTGCTCAACTTTCCTAACTTAGCCAATGGAACTGTAATTTAATTTTCAGCTGTACTAGTTCCAATGTATTATTTTTATCATAAACTTTATGTGCTTCATAGGCTTAGTTTATTGAAACTCAAAAACCGAACTTTTAAAATCAAAACTTTTGCAGAGCGTGTTATCTATTATGTATCTCATAGGTCAATTTTGAAACTCAAACCTGACTATGGTTGGGTTTGTTCTCTTTGCATTTTGATGTAATCCTAACATATCAGGAGCCAGTGGATGCTTTTGATTTAGTAAGTGTTTGGAAGTGTGGCTAGGGAAGCAAGAAAGGCAATGGTGGAAAGGAAGTGAGGGGAAAAAAGTTCTCCATGAATCATTGGGGCTTAAAACTTTTATCCAGAAGACTCCAAGCAGATTTATTAAAAAAATGCATAAAATATATTGAAACCCCTCTTTTCTATGGGCTTCCTTTAGCTCCCTCCTACTCAGATCTGTTACCTGAGAGAGACAGACATTCATGGCAGGTGGATTCCTGGGAGTGAGAGACTGAATGGGGTGGATAGAGGAAGGGAAAAGTAGAAAAGAAAGTCATTAATTTCATCTTTCACTTATACACTTGCTCTGGAGACCTCAGCACTTGATAATTTAAACCTATTCTTCCCAAACGGGATGAGTTAGAATCCTTCCCCAATTACTGTAGTTGAGAAATAGACTATCAGCATGGCAACAGTTCTCAAAATTCAATAACTTTTTTAATGCCATATTTCTCTCAATTTTAAATATTTCTTTAGCACACCAATTCTTTGAGATTACCCTTTTATTCATGCTCAAAGCCGAC
Source organism: Lasiurus cinereus (assembly GCA_011751065.1). Taxonomy (NCBI): domain Eukaryota; kingdom Metazoa; phylum Chordata; class Mammalia; order Chiroptera; family Vespertilionidae; genus Lasiurus; species Lasiurus cinereus. Next base: position 15,466,001 of record JAAGEH010000392.1, read on the forward strand.
TCTTGTGTTCTGATAGTATGAATAAAATCAGACATACTTTTTTTTATTATCAAAAGAAGTTGGGACAAATGTTGCTTTGGTTCAAATAATTTCAAAAACTACAAATACCAGAAAAACAGTAACCAAAAAAACCAACCCCTCCCCCCCAAAAAACCCTAAACAAACCAGTAACCAAACACCAAATTTATAACAACAGTGCAGGAAAAACAACAACAACCCCTAAGCCCACAAAAACATACACACAAAAAAACAAAATACTTGTTTTAAATTTAGTTATCCTTCTTTCCTCTTTCTTTTCCTAATAACAAAGTATTTATTGGATGCAACAAAGTAGGCTCTGGCATTTCCAGGGTAGATAATGTACACAAGACAAATCTCTAGTTTCAGGGTATAAATGTGTGGTCTGACTGCAATCTTTATAAAGGACTCAACAGCTCAAGGTAAGAGTTCATATTTCAAAACCAGTTAAAGCAAATTACAAAACAAAAATGATGCCAAAGCAAATACAAATAAAAGCTGCATTTAGTTTATTATGTGGGGGTTAGATATTTGGTATTGTAAAGAAAACAAAAAAAGACACCTGAAGGGAGCTTAGCCTCATGCACAGAGACGTGTTTATGACGCAACCAGAGTTTCTCCATCCCCAGATGTCTGGAGCTTGGTCTGGACATCTGTTTTTAATTGTTTCCAGGCATGTTAGTGGGAACGTGATCACAAGTGGGTTGACTGTGATTTTCATAAAGGAAAAAAAGAAACAGACAGCTAATAGATGTTCAATAGTTTGGAGAGTTCTTAATTTTTGTTAACAACTCTGAGTGTGTGATACTGAGCTCGATATGATCCAGTCACATGGTTCTTTGTTAAAAGGGTATCCTGTAAAAACTTTCCATGATATAATATTGGTTACACAAAGAATACCCACTTTAATATGTTTTTGGTTCTTGACAAAGGAAGATTACCAGCTGTTGGAAAGATGTAGAAAAGGATATTATCAGTATTGTGTCATTTAACTAAATGCTTGGCAGCTGATATCTTAATATCATGGTCAGTACTCTAAAAGCAGCCCCTTCTTCATGAGCTGAAAAGGTGAATAAATCCATAGGGATAAACTGGGATGAAGTAGCATTGAGTAAGGCTCAGATAACAGTCAAGACCTTACTGTGCCCAGCTACATTACAGGCATGGCCAGCCAGGGCAGGTGCCCTTGACAGGGTCCGGAAGGCTTCCGATCATCTCACAGACTCTGCTGTTGGTTATTGTCAGAGTGGGCAAGAAAGCATCAGGGCCTGCAGAACCAGAGATGGCTGATGCCAACCCCAAGGTTTTTTTTTTTTTTTTTTTTTTTTTTTTTTACGGGGGCCAACTTAGATCCAGGTTAGAACAGATGCAGGAGGAAAGAGAGAGTTATGCATTATTTTTGAAATGCTATTGTGCATTATGCATTCTTCCTATATTTTTTCTTATCTGAGTCTACAGTAAAGATTTCTACATTGTCATATTACCAATGATCCTCAAGAAGACAAGAGAAACAGAAAAATTAGGCATCTTTATTTTGTCTGTGTCAATTTATTGAAACTATATTGAATAGAATGCATTATTTAATTTTCAATAAATTACGTGGTTCAAAATTTAAAAAATGTGTCTAAGGATAAATGTTCTTTTTACGTGACTCTTTTATCTAATTAGTTTTCTTTTCCTGAGGCAACTAGTTACTTGTGGATTTTTTTAAGAAAACATATACTTTTATTGATTTCAGAAAGGAAGGGAGAGGGAGAGAGAGATAGAAACATCAGTGAAGAGAATCACTGATGAGCTACCTCCTGTAAGCCCCTCACTGGAGATCCAGCCTGCAACCCAGGCATATGCCCTGACCAGGAATTGAACATGATCTCCTAGTTCATAGGTCTACTTTCAACATCTGAGCCATGCTGGTTGGGCTATTTTTGGATCTTTTCAGAGATATTCTGTGTACCATATGCAAATCTCATTTAGACCTGCATTTTCTTTTTGGCAGAATGAAGAAATGCTGAAATTAATTATCTAGATAATTTTGAGCCCTAATCTGTTATTGAAACATTCAATTACATTCAGCAAATATGTTTCAAAGTCTAGTACTACTCAACAAAGATCATGAAAGAAGTCTATGGTGTATAGGCTCTGCTTTCAGAAATTTATGAGGCTAACCAAAAGGTCATATTAATGTGCATATGCATATGCTTTACTAAGCTGAACTAAGCTTAGTGTATTATAATTCTTCCATTTGATTAAGAAAGCCTAAAAACAGATTCTGTCTGATTTATCTTTCTATATATGGGATCTTGCATAGTGCTTGACACAAAATAACCAGAAATGATTGTTAAATAAAAGCATGGATTAATGACTAAATGGAGATCAGCTCAAGAAGATATGGCAATACTTGAGAGAGCAGATCATACTAATGGCCTGGGATGGGTGATGAGAGTAAATCAGAAAGTAATGAGAAATTCCAAGAATCTACCTCAGGAGAAAGAGAGGAGGTCAGGTTCCATGGAAAAGGTAGGACTTGATCCTGAAGCATGGGAGATGGAAGGATGAAACGGAGGGACCATGAGACCCCTTCCAGGTGGGGCAGAGTGGCTGCACAGCAAAAGCCAAGTGATAGTGGTAGAAATGTGCATATTGCTACAAAGTCCAGCGAAGACTTTGGTTTGATGCAAGTATTCTTCCTTTTGAGGTTTGTTGAACATTAGGGGAGTCACAGTGAGACTGTGATGAACTCAGAACATCAGCAGAAAGATTTGAGCTTTATCTCAAAAGTGATTGAAAGCTTTTTTAAGCTTATAAATACTAACAAAGAATAATCTGGTAAACTAAAAGCTGGAAGACTGGCTAGGTAGGTGTTGAGATATTTGAGGCATTACTCTTGGTAACTGTTGAAAATGGGTGCAGTTCTGGGAACAGAAAAGAAAAGACTGATTTAAAAACATGTGAGAGATGAAGCAAGAGCATTTGATAATTGATAAGACAATAGAGGAGAAGGAAGGGATGCTGAATTCTGTAGAATACAACCAATTCAATACCCTCATATTTGCTGAACTTCTACTGTATTCAAGACCCTGCATGTCCCTTAGAGCAGATACATCCAATACATGTGCTTGAATGCCACTTAGAATTGAGTAAATACAAATGTCCTTATTGGAATATTAGCCAACGATCAGCATACTCCAAGTATCAGTCACAGTTTTTGGCATGTTCTTTTTACAGGGCAGGGCAAAAGTAGATTTATAGTGGTGAGTAGGCGAAACACAGAGTTTATTCTTGCATTACTGTTTATTAATTATTGTACTATTTTATTTTTTAAAAATATATTTTATTGATTTTTTACAGAGAGGAAGGGAGAGGAATAGAGAGTTAGAAACATCGATGAGAGAGAGAGACATCAATCAGCCGCCTCCTGCACGCCCCCCACTGGGGATGTGCCCGTAACCAGGATACATGCCCTTGACCGGAATCAAACCTGGGACCCCTCAGTCCGCGGGTCGACGCTCTATCCGCTGAGCCAAATCGGCCTCAGAATGTACTATTTTCCATATGAACAACTGAGAACCTACTTTTGCCCCATCCTGTATTTCATTAAAAAAAAAAAAAAAAAAGAAACACCTCCAAAACTAAAAAAATGCACCTGAAATCAGGTCGGACAACAATCGGAATGATCAGTCTTCAAGAAAGAGCTATTTTATTATCTGTCCTTCCTCATTGTTTGTTTCTGACATATTCACAGTCATTTGAAACTCTGGATCTCTGCACTTTCTGGTGGGGGCTCGCGGACTTGCTCTCTCATAAATCCCTCGCTCTTTTAGAACTTGTGGTTTGTAAAAGATAGATGGCTGGTGTTACATATCCTCCTTCCCCAGCCCACCCTCCGAGGTCCTTCCATAGTTGTATATAAGAGTGACACATCTGAAGCCATGGAGAGAGAACTGGGAGGGTTGACTTGTTAACGAAGAAATTATAGCTGCAGAGTGCAAATGATGTTCAGAGCCCTGGGAACATGCCACTTGGTATTTGCTCAGAGTTCTTCATAATCTGCTTGTCAGCTTGGTTTGATGAGTTTTTTGTTTGTTTGTTTTTTTGGGGGGGTCCAAAAAAGCTAGTTTGAGATGAGATCCCTTTCCCAAACCTCTTTTCTTCCATTTCAGAACACACACACACACACACACACACACACATACACACACACATACACTCTTCACACGCCATAAATATGTGCCTTTGGCATTTGGTTGTCTATGACAAAAAAGCGAAGATGTCCCCAGAACGTGACATGATTTAAAAAACAGTTAAAAATTTTGGATAAGGCTGAACAAAAACAAGAAAGAAGAAAAAAAGAAGAAACACTCCCCCTTAATCAAATCCTTCATTTCCCCTAGAGCAAGCAGTTCTTAATTATATTTAACAGACACAACAATGTGCCACAAGCTGGTCCAAACAGCTGTGGGAAGGCTCCATTGTGCTTCGAACAGGGCCAAGAGGATACCCCATTGGCCGATCAGCACAGGCCTTGGGCACAGATCAGGATCACTTCTAAAGCCTGCTCCGGGCCATCCAGATTGACCAGAGTTCATTCCCCGCAGCTGTATTTTTCTGTTGGTGTTCTTTTGCAACTAAATATTTCAACTAGGCTTTCAGTGGGTCCTTCCAGATCTGTCATCTATACTATTTGACTAATAGTTGACTGTGGATAGATTGGCATTTCCGTGAATTCCCTCCATGGTCTAGAAACCTGCTGAACTCGTCCCCAGCTGTAGAACAAGAGTTTTGTTCTCTGAACCTGTCACTTAACTATAGGTTTGCGAACAGAAAATTGAACTGCCTCAACCCCACAGTCTTTTCTTGCCCACCCACCTCCAATTCCAGTTCCCACTCTAATTATATCTGCTTGTTTCCTTAGCTTTATGTATCTGGCCTGTTATGTTAACAAAATATGAATGGATGCATACAAAAGAGAACAACTATTTAAAAGTAAATGTTACTCCCTGTTGACAACATAGTTTTCAGCAAGATTAAGTTTTTCTTCTTTTCCTATTGCATTACTTTATCTTTATCTATTGTGTGTAACCACAACTAAATTGTGCTATGGAAAGAAACACATTCCATAATTTGGGTTTATTAAATTTCCCATCATCTTCCTTTTATGTTTCTTTCAACAGATATTTTATCATCCCAGAGAATCTGAGACATTTTCCATGTAAATACGTATCTAAATTACCAGATTCTTTATTCTTGTTTCTTCTCATGCAGTGTTTATTGGTTCCTTTTTTCTTTTCAATTTATAAAATTGCAAGTAAATTATCAATTAAACTTTAAATTCCTGAACTAGTTATATGTATTAACAGATAAACTTCTTACACATCTATATCTTTATACATCATTATAATTTGACTTTTTCTCTAATACTATTTTAACATTAGGCCATATACTTTGTTAAAGACAGAGTTCTTATTTGAGTTTGTTGCTGATAGAATTTTCATTACTAAGTGTATCTCAAGGAATTGTCTCTAAAATGCTGTTTAGTACATTGATTTTCTCTCATTATTTCTATTGGCTTACCAGGTAGTCAAAGATGTTTTCCTTTGTTGTATTAAAGACCCATTACAAATTAATAATGAGAGTAGCAGTAAATTTCCTCCTAATATTTTTTCAATCTTCCACTGATTGAACACTATTCTGCACATGCACCAACTTCATTAAAAAGCTCTTCCACTCCAATATAAACAGTGGTCTATTAATAGCAAGGATGTGACTTAGGCTCCTTTTATATTATTCAATCTATCTGTGCTTCATCCTGTATTAGTGAGGGCATATCTGTATAAGATATTTTAACCCTCTCTCTGCTGTCATTGAAAGTAGGGAAGATGGTTCTAGATAGAGATGCAACCTGGAGTGGAAAGGGTACTGGCCCAGACTTGGAGAGCAGGTATCTGAGACGCTGGCATTTGTGGGCTGTATGGCCTTGGGCATGTTGCAGAGCCTCTGCCTACTGCTCCCCTCTCGGCCCTGTTTCCTCACTTGTGGAAGAAATGAAATGGAATTATACAATTGCAAATGTTTCTTGCAACTCCATGAGAGATATCAGTTCTATTCCTCAAACCCTTCATGTTTGTGGGTTTAGCTGTCTTCACCTACATTGCTTTAACTCATCACTTTGACCTAGTGATTCTCAACTGTGGAGGCAGTTAGAATCACCCATGGTGCTTTTACACCCTTGATGTGTCAGTAGTTTGTAAAGTTTCCTCAGGTGATTCAGGTGCTTCCAGTGTGCAGCCAGGGCTGAGAACCAGTGCCTTTACCTGCAATGCAGAAATTATAATCCCTGGCCTTAACTCCATTTCTTTCCTTTAAGGAACATCATACTTTTCAGAAATATGCTTTGAGTTCAACAGCAAATAATAAAAATAGGATGATTGTGGTTGTAAGTAGAAGGGTCTGTCACAAAGGGGTTATAAAACCCCATGAGGTAAGACAATCTGGTGAAAAGAGAATTGGGAAACTAACTTGATGGAATGTAAGAGGTTCCTCTTGTGCTGTCAGCTAAGCAGGCTGCCTTGGTCTTTCTCCCCTTTTTGCAGCTGGATGGGTGACAACTGGTGAAGGTGTGGCTCTAGGTGAATCAGCAGCCACCCCCCACTCTCGGTAGAGGAGCTAGGGCAAAGGCTTTGATCTTCAGTTGCTGGTTTAACTTGGCTCATCTGGGAATTAGTGAGTCCCTGAGTCCTGGAACCAAATCCCACCTGTATTGTGCTCTGAAGTCCTGATGGCCCCTCTAGTCTATGAGAAAAGGGAGACCAGCTCATTCTGCACAGCCAGAAAGGGCCAAGGAAGGTCAGCTGTGTGTGCCCTGGCCCTCTGCTACGATGGTTCATTCTAGAGCAAGACATTCAGGTTTGAGAAGCAGTTTCCTAGAGAAACTCTCATAGGGCTCATGGTAATGTAAAATGCTGTGGGGAAGATTATTTTGCATTTTCCTCTTTCAGCTTTTTTTCAGTGTCTTCTTCCTTCTCTTCTTCCTTCTTCAAATGTATTGCTTCTTTTCTTGAAAATATAGTGAATTCCAACCATGGGGGAAAAAAATAACTAAAGCCACAATACTAACAAAATCATTACTGTTAACAGTTGATTTTCTTTCAATCTTTTATACATGTTGTTTGTTTTCATTTATCATGAAATTGAACATCTAACTTTTTATTGTCTTTTCCTGTAACACCATGAAGTACACTTTTCCTCATTTTATCAAAAACTTTTCAGAAACATTTTATTCAATGCATATTTCATCAGAGAAATGTAACATAATATGCTAAGTATTTACCCACTATAGTTAGCATATTTCTAGTTTTTTTTTTTATGCTTGTAAGTAATACTGAGATAAAGCAAGCAAAAGCTTTAAACATATAGATAATGAAAAGAACATGTAAATGAAATAATATTCTGGGATAGCATTCTACTTCCTTGCCCCCTTCAAAGTATAAAAAGTATGGGTTCCTCTCACTAGGCACTAGGCAAGTGCCCCCAAGGTAGGCAAACTGACTGTGGGCACATTGACCTAGACATTGCCAAATTAGGATAGAAACCACTGGACTAACTCCTTCACGGTGGCTTGACCAAATGGCACACAACTGTCACATGTGACATTTCTATGGTCCTATAGAAAATGAGGGGGCCAACTGTTTCAGGTTGAAGCCTGTTGACAAGCATCAAGTCAGCCAATAGGTATATCAAGTTTTTTAGAGAAGCACCAAATCCTGAGGACAGGACAAGCTGGGCACCTCTGAACTGAAGACAGAGGATTCGGGTTTGAAGCTCAAAGTGGCCCACTGTTACTTGTGTGTGGATTTAGGTCAGTTTATGATTTGATTCCTCAGTTTCATCATTTATTGTCTCCATGCGTCTTCCTCTAGTTGTCATTTCTTTTTAGAAATGTTCAGAATTTTCTCTGCTAGGTGATAGTGAATGCAAGCATAGAAAGCAGCCTTTGCCAAAATACAAGGCCATTTGCAACAGCAAAATTTATGTGCTTCATCACTATCTAAAGAAGTGGCTACTCACCCAGACATTTAACTCAAATGAAGACATGTTTACTGAATGTTTACCCTCACCTTGCTTTATAATGGAGTGCTGTATCTATGCTATTTCTTTCATAGCAGTTGTTCACTAAACTATATGAGTAAACTTGATTTCTTCTTAGGTATTTTATATACTAATAACAACACATTGCCAAAAATAAAGGTTTAGAAAATACTTTTTTTTTGGTCTTCATATATTCTCCCGTGACACAACTCATGAGTCTTTTTGATGGCTCTATTGTAGGATAAGTTTGACGTTCAGATAATCAGAACTGAATGGAAGCTGACAACATGCTTTAACCTAAATTGTAAAGACTCTTGTCTGGCTATTCAAGTCAAAACCAGAGTTTATATAACCACCTAGCATGGTTTCTGGTTATGTAAAACGTGACTGAGTATCTGAATCCTGGATCAAAAGCTTCCTCCACATGAATGGTTTAGTTAAGGGGGGAAAAACCCAAGACTGAACTGTGCCAATGAAAGCATGGGCCATTTCACATTTTGCTTTGTTAAAGAGCAGAAAGTAAAGAAAATGAGGAATATGCATGGGGCACATCAGAACATCAGGTCAGTGGAAAAAATTAGCTTGGAAAATGTGGGGAGAGAAGCAAATGACTCAAATGAAAGTCACGAGGATCTGGCAAGCTTTCAAGGGAAGTTGAACAATAGGGAAAATAAGGAAAAAGAGATGCTCGAGGTGAGGTGCCCTGGTGGTGCAGCCGTGTGGGAGTGGCAGGGCCGAGGCAGCGAGGGCGGCCAGACTAAGAGGCGGTAGCACGACTACGGCCCTCTATCCCGACCACGACCACCATGAGCACCAAACAGGTCACTTGCAGGTTTTTCTCTCCATTATGATTTCTTCCATGTTTTCAAAACACGAGAGATAACTGAAGGCTCTCTCACATATGTTGAATTTATATGGCCTCTCTCCATAATTCTGACACTCATGGCTCGTATCCAGTTTGACATCTGATGTGCATATTATGAGATGAATGATGCATAAAGACTTTTGCAGAGAGGAGGAAAAAATGGCGGCGGGACAGACAGACGTGTCCCGAGATAGAAAGAACAGCTGAGGCACTCGCGGGGAGTGTTTGTTGGCAAGTTGAGGGACAGCTATGCTCCAGGAGAAGGTGGGGCACTGCTGCTCGGGGCTCCCCTGATCGGGCAGCCCCCACTGCTGCCGGGTTCCCTCCTGGAGTGACCAGCTGGGACGCCGAGACCGCACCATCTTGAAGGGGAAAGTGGAGAGATGCTCCACTGGGGGACAAACAACTCCTGAGCTGTACATTTATTCCCTCAAGTATCTGCTGAGTGTTTACTAGGGGCCGCACACCTTTTAGGTCCTAAGTCCTGGAAAGAGACAGTGTTCCCATCTTTGGCTTCAAAGAGCTTATACAAGTTTGAAAGCATGAAGATTTCACAGAGGATAAGAAAACATAAAAGAAGGTCCAGTTAAATATTATAATGTCAAATATATAGGGGAATGAACCTAAATATTATGGGTTCTCAGGGATAAAAGAGTACAGTGCAGAATGCTGAAAACTGAGCAGAAGAGTGGTATAAAAATAGGTGTTGGGGTAATAAAGGTCAGTGAACACTGAATGGAGCATGTAATCAAGGGAAAATCATTAACTTCTATGGTCCTCAGTATTTTTGCCTGTAAAATGGGTATAATCACTTATATAATAAGGTTATTAAAACAATAAAACTGGGATAAAATTTAAATGCACTTATAAAATATAATACAAATTTAAGCTATGAGGGTAGTGCTGTGGTGAATATAAAAAACATAGACTTTGAAGTCAGAGAACCCTGAGCAAAAATCCTGGGTCCTCTACTTACTAACCTTTTGCCCTGAGGAAATTTATTTAACACACTTCAGCCTCAGTTTTATCACTTAAAAATTGGAGTTAATTCTATCTGCAGGGCTGCAGTAACTGGAGAAAAACATATAAAGTGCCTAGCATATAAAGCAGAGAGGTAATGGTTAGAATGAAGTGCTTGGTAGAGGGAGGTAGGTTTGTCTAGTGGCTTTGTGTGGATGGAGGGGAATTGAACAGAGTTTAGATAAACTGTTTTAGATAGTTGCATTTGAGTGGAGCATGGGGCAGCCTAATGTGCATCCCTTCAACAATTGGATCAAGGAGATACCATGGCATGGACAATTCCAGAATTTCTATGTGAGGGGCTTAGGATGGCAATTTAATCAGAAAAGGGAGAGCAAAATTGAAGGTAGGTCTTGAAGTTGCTTTCAAGTGGAAATCATGTACAGCAAGCAGGTCCTTGAATAACATTGTTTCATTCTACTTTGTTTCTTCATAATGTTGATGAGATGCCTTAGGAACTTAACTCTTGTTTATATTAATTAGCCTACAGTAAAATTTAGTTTCATTATAAGTTATTTCACTTAAAAGTTGCAGAACTTATGATGATGTTAAGTGAGGACTTATTGTATGTTTATTTGGGGGAAGCTTGCGAAGCTGATGAAGATTATGGTAATGCTAAATCCTCCTAAAGACATACATGGTCCTGATGCATAACCATAGTGGAAATGTACATATAACATAAGACCACTCACTTATTGGGAATATACTGTGTTCTATAGTATCAAAGTAGAGTGTATGTGATGACAATCCAAATGGTATCGAAGAGCGCAGGGTGCTAAATGCAGCCCTCCCTGTTTATCCTTTTTGTATTTTCCCCTGATATGATCTAATTAAATGCTTATGGTTTCTGTTTTCCCATGGGTAGTGTTTGCAAACTTTGCTTAGTTAGATCTCCTGGATTACTTTCCTAGTCTCTTAATTGTTTTTTATCCCGTGTACATTCTGTGAGTGTTTTTCTACATTATTTTGGAAACCTTAAATTTCTTTTTAATCTATGCAATTATACTTTTAATTTCCCCAAATCTATTTCTTGTTCTCTAATTGTTCCTTTTTCACAGCTTCTTATCATTATTTTCTAGATATAATCCAATTATTATAATTGGATTAAAAACAAAAGAGTCTCTTCTGCTTTGAGAATTTTCTGTTTCCTCTGGGTTATTTTGCTTACTTCTTGGTCTTTTTCTTTTGTGCTACTGTGTACTCTTTCTAGGTCTGTGGTTCTTGGTTGTGTATTTGCATTTAAGAAAAAAGTCTTGGTCTATCCCCCCGCCCCCGAATCCCCCTCATGGACAGGGCAACAGTGTAGTGATTGCCTGGGCAAGTGGGTGAGGGAGAGGCAGAGGAGGGTATAGGGAAGGATAAATGGTGATGGATGGGGAGTTGAGTTGGGATGGTGAGTACACAATACAGTATACAGATGATGTGTTGTAGAATTGTGCACCTGAAACATATATAATATTGTTAATCAGTGTTTCCTAGTAAATTCAGTAAACAAAGAAAGAAGAAAAAGAAAAAAAGGAAGAAAGAAAGAAAATAGTCTTGGGTAGTTGGTTTGGATTTCTCCCACATGTGAGTGTGTGTGTGTATTGTCTGTATCTATAACTCGTTTCATTTGTTTGTTTCTGGATTTTTGTTTTTGTAGATTACACATACAAGTGAAATCATATAGTGTTTCTTTCTCTGTCTGATTTATTTTACTTACCATAATACTCTGTAGGTCCATCCATTTGTCACAAATGGCAAAATTTCATTCCTTTATATTGCTGAGTAAGATTCCATTATTTATGTATAAATAGATAAGTAAATAGGAAGATACCAGATCTTCTTTATTTATTTACTGATGGACTTCTAGGTTGCTTTCAGATCTTGCTATTGTGAATAATGCTGCTTGAACTTAGGGGTCCATATATCTTTTTGAAATACATGGTCTGTATTTTGAACTGGAAGTACTACAGGAATATTTTATATCCCACACTGCAGCCTTGCCAAACAAGTATGCCTTATTTTTTCACATATGATGACACATAAGAGTCAGTATGATTAAGTAACTGATCCTAAGGTTGCATAGCTAGCAAATAGCTAAGCTAAGATTCAAACTGGTTACAGTGTTTCTAAATACTCTTGTTTCTCCCTAAAGGGATATTTGAGGAAATCATTTTCTCAAACCATGTAAGGAAGAGTTGCTCTTTCATTGAGATTATTGGAGGACAGGGTTGGGCTGTGAGAGAGAGAAGATGGAGGAATATATGGGCACACTATAAGTTTTGGTCCTGACTTTTCTGCTAACTACATGATCTTTGGCCTTCTTTATCTAAAAAAAACTAGAGGCCCGGTGCAAGAAATTCGTGCACGGAGATGAGGGGGTGTCTTTTAGCCCAACCTGCATCCTCTCCAATCTGGGACCCCTAGAGGGATGTCTGATCACCCATTTAGGCTCCATCCCGGTGAGCCTAAATGGACAGTTGGACATCCCTCTCACAATCCAGGACTGCTGGTTCCCAACTGCTTGCCTGCCTCTGCCTGATTGCCCCTAACTGCTTCTGCCTGCCAACCTGATCAACCCCTAACCACTCTACTGACAGCCTGATTGACACCTAACTGCTCCCCTGCTGGCCCGATTGCCCCTAACTGCCCCCCCTTCCAGCCTAGTCATCCCTAACTGCCCTCCCATGCTAGTCTGGTCACCCCCAAATGCCCTCCCTTGCAGGCCTGGTCACCTTGATGGCCTGATCTCCCCTAACTACCCTCCCTGCTGGCCTGATCACCCACAACTGCCCTCCCCTGCAGGTCTGGTCCCCCCGCCAATGCCAACAACTGCCCTCCCCTGCCAACCATCTTGTGGTGGCCATCTTGTTTCCACCTGGGGGCAGCCATCTTTGACCACATGGGGGAGGCCATCTTGTATCTTGGAGTGACAGTCAATTTGCATATTACTCTTTTATTAGATAGGATGAGAGAGTTTGACAATCTAGGTGTGAATATTCCTCTCACATAAAACATTCTAGAATTCTTTTGAGTTTTATTACAGATATTGAAAATTTCTAATTATTGGTTTCCAAGAAAATCAGAATGATCTCTCTTCTATGAAAAAGTCAAGACAAAACATAAGGAAACTTACAGGAAAGTGGAGAAAGCTCTAATTCTTAGTAACCAAGGCAGTTATTAAGTACCCTAATCTTCTTCTGTGGCTATAGCAGTGGATTTGTCATGAAATTAATGAAATTTAAGCTTCACAACGTCTCACTTGCACAGGCTGCTTCCAACATTTTATTTTTAATTTTGTATTCTAATAAAAGGACCCCAAATAGTGTAAACTTCAGGGCCTATAAAACCTGGATCTTTCTACAGTTGGCAGGAGGGTGCTGTAGTAGAGTTAGAGAGACCATCAGCTTCCTTATGCTGTGGTGGCTGATGAAGCATAACACAAAAGGAAACGGGAAAAGGACAGCTATCTGCTGAATGTTTTTCATGGCAAGAGCCAAGTCAGACAATTCAGATATAATGTCTACTTCAGACTTGATTGATCTCTGTGGCCTAATTCCCTATTGCAATGGCTAATTCTACTTTCCTTTCTGTAGATCATGTGAGTGTTGAGGCCAGTAGGCTGCCCACACAAGGGCATAACTGGGAGGTGTAAGGAACTTTTCTTTATTTCTGTAGAATGTGCTGAAATCTGAGGATCAAGCAGAACAGTTTATTAGAAAATGTAAAGTGGCAATTCTCTGCACTAGTTAATCCTGGGTCCCTGGAATAAGCTTAGAACTCTAGAAGGATATTTTTTCATAGTAGATCAGAAGGTTCAAAACTACCTTCTGTGGCTCAGAATTTTCTTTTATTTTTTCCACCCTATATCTTCCCATTGACCCCCTCCCATTCCCATGCATGCCCTAACCTCCCAGTATCTTATGTTCATTGGTTATGCTTATATGCATGCATACAAGTCTTTCAGTTGATCTCTTATCTACCCCACCTCTCCCTAACCTTCCTGCTGTAATTTGACAGTCTGTTTGATGCTTTACTGCCTCTGTATCTATCTTTTTGTTCATCAGTTTATAATGTTCTTTATTACCCATAAATGAGTGAGATCATGTGGTATTTCTCTTTCATTGACTGGCTTATTTCACTTAGCATAATGCTCTCCAGTTCCATCCAGGTTGCTGCAAATGGTAAGAATTTCTTCTTTTTTATAGCAGCATAGTATTCCATTGTGTAGATGTACCATGGTTTTCTGATCCACTCATCTACTGACGAGAACCTAGGCTGTTTCCAAATCTTAGCTATGATAAATTGTGCTGCTATGAACATAGGGGTACATATATACTTTCTGATTGGTGTTTCTAGTTTCTTAGGATATATTCCTAGTAGTGGGATTACTGGGTCAAATGGGAGATCCATTTTTAGTTTTTTGAGGAAACTCCATACTGTTCTCCACAAGGGTTGCACCAGGCTGCATTCCCACCAGCAGTGACCAGGATTCCTTTTTCTCCGCATCCTTGCCAACACTTGTCATTTGTTGATTTGTTGATGATTGCCATTCTAACAGGTGTGAGATGGTATTGCATTGTCATTTTGATTTGCATCTCTCAGATAATTAGTGACTTTAAGCATGTTTTCATGTGTCTCTTGGCCTTCCTTCTGTCTTCTTTCGAAAAGATTCTATTGAGGTCCATTGTCCATTTTTTTAATTGGATCATTTATCTTCCTTTTATTAAGTTGTATAAATTCCCTATAGATGTTGGAGATTAAACCTTTATCAGTAATAACATTTGCAAATATGTTCTTCCATACTGTGGGCTTTCTTGTTGTTTTGTCGATGGTTTCTTTTGCTTTGCAAAAGCTTTTTATTTTGATGTAGTCCCATTTGTTTATTTTCTCTTTAGCTTCCATTGTCCTAGGAACAATGAGTATCAGTGAGGAAGTTACTTCGGCATGTGTCTGAGCTTTTGCTGCCTGTGGGTTCCTCTAGTATTTTTAAGGTTTCTCGTCTTATGTTTAAGTCCTCTATCCATTTTGAATTTATTTTTGTGTATTGTGTAAGTTGGTGGTCTAGTTTCATTTTTTTGCATGTATCTGTCCAATTTTCCCAACACCATTTATTGAAGAGACTGTCTTGACTCCATTTTATGTTCATGCCTCCTTTGTCAAATATTAATTGGGCATAGTGGTTTGGGTCAATATCTGGATTCTATATTCTATCCCATTGGTCTATATGTCTGTTCTTGTGCCAATACCAGAATGTTTTGAGAACAGTGGCTTTGTAATGCAGTTTGAAATCTGGTATTGAGATCCCACCTACTTTATTCTTCTTTCTCAGGAATGCTGTGGCTATTCGGGATCTTTTTGTATTCCAGATAAATTTTTAGAGAGTTCTTTCTAGGTCTGTGAAATATGCCATTGGTATTTTAATGGGTAGTGCATTGAATCTATAGATTGCTTTGGGTAGTATGGACATTTTAATGATGTTGATGCTCCCAATCCATGAGCATGGTATGCTCTTCCATCTGTTTATGTCTTCCTCTAAATCGTTTTTCAGAGTCCTGTAGTTTTCTGTGTATAGGTCTTTTACCTCCTTAGTTAAGTTTATTCTTAGGTATCTTAATTTTTTTGGTGTGATGGTAAATGGGATTGCTTTTTTAGTTTCTCTTTCTGTAAGTCCACTATTAGTGAGAAATGCTAGAGATTTATTGTCATTCATTTTGTATCCTGATACATTGCCAAATTCATTTATTAAGTCCATTAGTTTTTTGATGGAGTCTTTAGGGTTTTTTATGTACAGTATCATGTCATCTGCAAATAGGGACAGCTTTACTTCCTCTTTTACAATTTGGATGCTTTTTATTTCTTCTTCTTGTATAATTGCAATGGCTAATACTTCCAGTACTATGTCGAACAGAAGAGGTGAGAGTGGGCATCCCTGTCTTGTTCTTGTTCTTAGGGGAAATGGTTTTAGTTTTGCACATTGAGTATGATGTTAGCTGTGGGTTGATAAATGGCTTTTATTATGTTGAGGTATGAACCTCCTTTTTTTGTTTTAATATATATATTTAGTTTAAATTTTATTTTATTGGTAATATTAAAAACGTACAACTTTTCTGAACCAGATGTTGGCAAAGTCTGCAACACCAACATCTTTTTTTAAAATTAATTTTTAAAATTATATCTTTATTATTCAGATTATTACATGTGTTTCTCTTTTTCCCCCACCATAGCACCCCTCCACCCAACTCCCACCCTTCCCTCTGCCCTTACTTCCCTCCCATTGACCTCATCCATAGGTGCATGATTTTTGTCCAGTCTCTCCCTGTACACCCCTCACCCCTTTCCACCTGAGAATTATCAGTCCAGTCCCTTTCTGTGCTCCTGATTCTATTATATTCACCAGTTTATTCTGTTGATCAAATTTTTAATTCACTTAATTTTTAGATTCACTTGTTGATAGAAACGTATTTGTTGTGCATAATTTTTTTATCTTTTATCTTTTTCTTCTTCCTCTTCTAAAAGAGTACCTTTCAGCATTTCATATAATACTGGTTTGGAGTTGATGAACTCCTTTCGCTTTTTCTTCTCTGTGAAGCTCTTTATCTGCCCTACAATTCTGAATGATAGCTTTGCTGGATAGAGTATTCTTGGTTGTAGGTTCTTGCTATTCATCATGTTGAATATTTTTTGCCACTCCCCTCTGGCCTGCATCGTTTCTGTTGAGAAATCAGCTGACAGTCGTATGGGTGCTCCTTTGTAGGTAATGAACTGTTTTTCTCTTGCTGCTTTTAATATTCTCTCTTTGCCTTTTGCTTTTGGTATTTTAATTATGATGTGTCTTGGTGTGGTCCTCTTTGGATTCCTTTTATTTGGGGTTCTGTGTGCTTCCTGGACTTGTAAGTCTATTTCTTTTACCAGATGTGGGAAGTTTTCAGTCATTATTTCTTTAAATAGGTTTTCAGTATCTTGCTCTCTCTCTTCTTCTGGCACCCCCACAATTCTGATGTTGGTATGCTTGCAGCTGTCCCAGAGCCTCCTTACATTATCTTCACATTTTTGGATTCTTTTTTCTTCTTGCTTTTCCAGTTGAGTGTTTTCTGCTTCTTTATATTTCAAATTTTTGACTTGATTCTTGCCTTCCTCTAGTCTGCTGTTAGGACACTGTATAATATTTTTTATTTCAGTCAGTGTATGTTTAATTTCTAGTTGGTACTTTTTCATATCTAGTTGGACCTTTTCCATCTCTAGTTGGATTTTTTGCATCTCCAGTTGGTTCTTTTTCATCTCCTCTTGGTTCTCACTAACTTTATCCAACTTTTCTAGGATATTCTTGTAAAACCTTATAAGTGTGGTTTTGAACTCTATATCCAGTTGTTTGTTTACCTCCATTTCTTTTGTTTGTGATCCCTTCCCTTGTCTCAGCATTTTCACTATGCTGGGAGAACTTCTGTGTTGGATTCAGCCCTCTGATAGCAGACTTGCAAAACTGCAGAAGCCTCTCTGTTGAGCTTGGGATGGGTGGAGTCTCAGGGCTTAAGGGACCGCCTTGCCTTCCAGTCAGTTCTGCCCTCCATGGCCTCTGAGTCTCATGTGACTGGGTAAACGCTGGAGCGGTCCTTGTGTGAGTGCGCCCGCAGTGCCTCTAGACCGCTGCCTTTCCGGCTACCCTGTGCTCCTGGACCACACGTGTCTAGGTCCCAGGGTTTCACCAAAAATAGGGGCTTAGTAGAGTCAGAAGTGGCACAGTTGGGAGGTTCTGTCTCCTGCCCACTAGTGAAAGCCAGCGGCACAATCAGCAGTCTGTCCTCTGTGCAGTGCCATGCGAGCCACCAGGCCTCTGATCTTTTGCAACTCCCCTAAATTTCCATGCACCTCTCCCTTTTCACAGTCCAAACTTCCCCCATATGAGATTTGGCTGGATTGGCGTTTAGTGTCATAGGATAAGGGGTTCAGTGCCTTTGAGAGTCTCTGTTTCCCTCCTGCTAGAGAAAACCAGCCAGGTACTCCGGCATCCGTTCTCTCCATGCTCGTGTCTCTGTACCTCTGGGTCTCCGTGAGTCCCTCTCTTTCCCTCTTGTTGTAGAATTTCCACTCAGCCATCTTTCCTGTGGTTGTGGATGATGTCCGTTCTGTCTTTTAATTGTAGTTTTGAAATTTTTGTGCGAGGCAGCAGTGTAGGTGTTTACCTATGCCGCCATCTTGGATTGTCCCTGTCTTAATATATTTTATTGATTTTTTACAGAGAGGAAGGAAGTGGGATAGAAAGTCAGAAACATTGATTAAAGAGAGATATCGATCAGCCGCTTTCTGAAACCCCGACACTTCAGATGTGCCCACAACCAAGGTACATGCCCCTGACTGGAATCGAACCCGGGACCTTTCAGTCCGCAGGCCGATGCTCTATCCACTGAGCCAAACTGGTCTTGGGAGGTATGAACCTTCTATTCCCACCTTGCTGAGAATTTTTATCAAGAACTGGTGTTGGATTTTATCAAATGCTTTTTCTGCATCCATTGATATGACTATGTGATTTTTATCTCTCAATTTGTTTATGTGATGTATCATGTTTATTGATTTGTGGATATTGTTCCATCCTTGCATTCCTGGGATAAATCCTACTTGGTCATAATGTATGATCTTTCTGATGTACTGCCGAATCCAATTTGTTAGAAATTTGTTGAGGATTTTGGCATCTATGTTCATGAGGGATATTCTCTTTCATTGTGTTGTCTTTATCTGGTTTTGTTATACCGGTGATGCTGGCTTCATAGAAGGTGCTTGGAAGTGTTCCTTTCTCTTGAATTCTTTGGAATAGTCTGAGGAGGATAGGTTTTAATTCTTCCTTGAACGTTTGGTAAAACTCCCCTGCGTAGCCATCTGCCCCGGCCATTTGTTTGCTGGAAGCTTTTTGATGACTGCTTCAATTTCTTCCATAGTTTTTGGCCTTTTGAGATGTTTAGATTCTTCCTGATTAAGTTTTGGAAGGTTATATTTTTCTAGGAATATGTCCATTTCCTGCAGGTTGTCCAGTTTGTTGGAATAGAGTTGTTTATAGTATTTTTTAACAATCCTTTGTATTTCAGTGGGGTCGGTTGTTATTTCACCTCTTTCATTTATGATATTGTTTATTTAAATCCTCTTTCTTCGCTTCTTGGTGAGCCTAGTTAGAAGTTCATCATTGTTTCTTGTTTTTTTTTTTTTTTCATAGGCTTGTAGAGCTATGCATTTCTCTCTTAACACTGCCTTCACTGTGTCCCATAGATTTTTGGATTGTTGTGTTTTCATTGTCATTTGCTGCCATAATGTTTTTTATTTCTTCCTTGGTCTCTCTGGTTACCCAGTCATTGTTTAATAGCATGCTGTCTAGTCTCCACGTGTTTGATTTCTTGGGTTTGTTTTTATTGCAGTTGATTTCCAGTTTTATGCCACCGTGATCTGAGAAGATGCCAACATATGGTCTATCATTGAAAATGACCCATGTGCAGTTGAGAAGAATGTATATTCTGTGGCTTTGGGGTGAAATATTCTGAAGATGTCAATTAATTTCATGTGGTGTAGTGAGTCATTTAGTATTGATGTTTCTTTGTTGATTTTTTATTTAGAGGATTTGTACAGTAGTGATAGTGGGGTATTAAAGTCTCCTACTATGATTGTATTGCTGTCAATTTCTCTCTTGATATCATCCAGGAGCTTTTTTATGTATTTGGGTGCTCCTGTATTGGGTGCATATATGTTTACCAGAGTTATTTCTTCTTGTTGGATTTTTCCCTTTAGCATTATGAAGTGGCCTTCTTTATCTATTGTTATGTCCTTCACTTTGAGATCTAATTTGTCAGATATAAGTATTGCAACCCCAGCTTTTTTTTTCATTTCCATTTTCCTGAAATACCATGTTCCATCCCTTCACCCTCAATCTATGTGCATCTCTTCTCCTAAGGTGGGTTTCTTGCAGACAGCAGATATATGGATCATGTTTTCTTATCCAATCAGGTACCCTATGTCTTTTGATTGGAGCATTTAATCCATTTACATTTAAAGTTATTATTGATAAGTACTTATTTGTTGCCATTTTTAGTCCTTACCCCCGAGTTCCTTCTTCGTTTCCTCTTTCTTTTTATTACAGCAGACCTTTTAACATTTCTTGCATTGCTGGTTTGGTGGTAATATATTCCCTTAGTCCTTTTTTGTCTCTGAAGCTTTTGATTTCACCTTCAATTTTGATTGATAGCTTTGCTGAATACAGTATTCTTGGATTCAGAGCCTTCTTTTGCATGACTTTGTGTATTTCATTCCATTCCCTTCTGGCCTGATGAGTTTCTGTGGAGAAATCACTTGCTAGTCTGATGCGGGTTCCTTTGTAGGTAACTTCCTGTCTCTCTGGCCGCTTTTAAGATTCTTGCTTTGTCGTTGGTGTTTGCCTTGGTGTCGATCTTTTGGGGTTCATTTTCCTTTGGAATCTGAGCTTGTTGGATTTGTGTGGATTTTTTGTGTGTGTTCTAGAACCATTTTAATATAATTATACATTATCTGCCAAATCCAGGAAGAAAAGGTTTATGCATATATCATTTTTCCAGTTAACATCTGCAAGCATAAACAAGAATGATCTCAGTTTATAAATTCATCAGGGTCAGAACAATTGACCAATGTGTCTTCACTGCTGGGTTTACCAACAGTAAATTATAGATGAATCAGCGTCCTTTCGTTTCTCTTCTCTCACTCTCCTTGTCCAGAGACATTTTGTTGTCAAGTTTCAGTATAGCTCCCATCCAGCCAAAGGTGTTCTTAAGTACTCAGTTGCTCTGAAGTTTTGCTTATAATTATAAACCTATTTAATCACAGAAGAACCCCTGCAGAGATGGAGTTCAAGGTTGCATACAATAACAGGAGATCACAGTTTTGAAGTCTAGCACAGATTAAAAACCACAGATGTACCATTTATATAAGACACACACTGATTGTCTCTTAAACTACATATTGACTCCTTATGAACATTATCTTTTTTTTTTAAATAAAGTAGTGCATCTAGGACAATCAGTTGCACAATTCACACAGCCCTGAAAAGGTTTTCAGTGCCAACTAACAACAGTTGGTCATGAAACGTGAGTGAGCTTGAGACACTGTCCATTTCTAAGATTCAACCAAGGATTGGCTAAAACATTGGAACATCTCTGCTTAAGAAGGCTATGTCCTCCCCTCCTTTACCTCACAATCTCGTTTTGCTTATTTTTGGTGGTGTTTTGGTTGCACGTGGCTAGAATGCTTTTGATCACTTTGCGAATCGGGAAAACCAATGATCTAAAACTATGACAGGACCTTAAAGTAGATTGGTTTGTCCATTTCAGGTTGCTGGTTGGTGGGTCCCTCTAAGGACCTTCATATTTCCTTCTATGCCTCCTGAAACATTGATCAGAAGATGAGTCTGAGTATCATCCCATCTACCTCTTTTAACCAATGCCTGGCTAAAGGGGAATGTCCAGCCGGGTACATTTCAAAATCACTCACAAAAAGAGGTTCTACAGGTCTTCACAAAACCTGGAATTTCCACGAGGATGTCTGATCTTTATAATCCAAGCAGTAAGCACTGAAGTTAAGCTTCCAGGAGGCAGTTTGGTCTTTATAATCCAAGCAATCAGTGGTTGAGTTAAAGCCCAAGCTTGAAGCGCCATATCCCTGGGTGGAGAGAGAAGCTGGGGACTGATTGAGATGGCTGGTAACTGCATTGGTACCCATAGGGCTGAGTGTGGCCCCTGGTCCGGGAAGCTGGTGATGCATAGGGGTCAAATAAGATCCGCAGTCCATGCCCCCGAAGTAGGAAGTTGAGCCAGCATATCCTTGACTATAACCTGAAGCCTGAATATAGGTCATGGGATAGGACCTCTGCATGCAGGAGGAGGAGGTGGAAAAGGGATCTGACAGTGGGGAGATGGAGGCTGGGCTCCAGATAGACACAGGAGCACTGCTGCTGGAAATGGCCGGGACTGAGGTGCTAGAGGGGGGAGTGAAGTGGCCACTCGTTCCACTCTCTGAACTCACTTCCCGAGCCGGAGATGTCTTCTTTTTGGCAGGCCTCACTTTGTTTTGACCTCCATTCTGTTGTTGCTGCTGCTGCTGGTGGCACTTAGCTCTTCGATTCTTAAACCATACCTGCACCCGGGACTCGAGCAAGTTGATTTTCAGTGCCACCTCCTCCCGCATGAAGATGTCTGGGTACCGGGTCTTAGCAAACAGCGCTTCCAGCACGTCTAGCTGCGCCCGGGTGAACGTCGTCCTCTCCAGGCGCTGTTTCTGGGGGGTGGCCGGGTAGCCCACCAAGGGGTGCAGCAAGTCCATGCCCGAAGTGGTCAGACTCAGTCCATTGACTGGGTAAGGCGGTTGCTTAAGATAAGACATCATGCTAAGGTTGTTAGGAGGCGCCAAGTCAGCCCAAATCGGGGGGACCCAGCCGGAAGGTCCTGCTTCGCCGGGGGTGGACAGATTCAGGGTCCTGGGTGGGTGGGTTTGGAGTGGTGGAACTAAGGGTAAAGCAAACAAACAAACAAGAGGTGCTGGTTTACTGCTTCGGAGGCAGCAGCTCTCCCACGTCTCACCACGAACCTAAAAAGAACCTGTGTGGACTTTTTCTTCCCTACATCAGGGAAGTTTTCTGTCATTATTTCTTCAAATAAGTTTTCTTTTCTTTTCTTATCTTTTTTAAATTAAATCTTTATTATTCAGATTATTACATTTGTTTTTCTTTTTTCCCATCCATAGCTCCCCTCCACCCAGCTCCCACCTCTCTCTCCCTCTACCCTTAACCTCCTTCCCATTGACCTCATCCATAGGTGTATGATTTTTGTCCAGTCTCTCCCTGTATACCCTTACCCTTTTCCCCCTGAGAATTATCAGTCCACTCCCTTTCTGTGCTCCTGATTCTATTATATTCACCACTTTATTCTGTTGATTAAATTTTTAATCCACTTAATTTTTAGGTTCACTTGTTGATAGATAGGTATTTGTTGTTCATAATTTTTTGTCTTTTACCTTTTTCTTCTTCCTCTTCTAAAAGAGTACCTTTCAGCATTTCATATAATACTGGTTTGGAGTTGATGAACTCCTTTAGCGTTTTCTTCTCTGTGAAGCTCTTTATCTGCCCTTCAATTCTGAATGATAGCTTTGCTGGATAGAGTATTCTTGGTTGTAGGTTCTTGCTGTTCATCACGTTGAATATTTCTTGCCATTTCTGTCTGGCCTGCATCATTTCCATTGAGAAATCAGCTGACAGTCATATGGGTGCTCCCTTGTAGGTAATGAACTGTTTTTCTCTTGCTGCTTTTAATATTCTCTCTTTGTCTTTTGCTCTTGGTATTTTAATTATGATGTGTCTTGGTGTAATCCTCTTTGGATTCCATTTATATGGGGTTCGGTATGCTTCCTGAACTTGTAAGTCTGTTTCTTTTGCCAGATGTGGGAAGTTTTCAGTTATTATTTCTTTAAGTAGGTTTTCAGTATATTGCTCTCTCTCTTCTTCTGGCACCCCCACAATTCTGATGTTGGTTCGCCTGAAACTGTCCCAGAGGCTCCTTACATTATCTTCACATTTTTGGATTCTTTTTTCTTCTTGCTTTTCCAGTTGAGTGTTTTCTGATTCTTTATATTTCAAATTTTTGACTTGATTCTTGCCTTCCTTTAGTCTGCTGTTAGGTCTCTGTATCATATTTTTTATTTCAGTCAGTGTATGTTTAATTTCTACTTGGTCCTTTTCCATCTCTACTTGTTCCTTTTTCATGTCCTCTTGGGTCTCGCTAAATTTATCCATCTTTTCTATGATATTCTTGAAAAACCTTATAACCGTGGTTTTGAACTGTATATCCAGTCATTTGTTTTCCTCCATTTCTTTTGTGTGTGATCTCTTCCTTTGTCTCCACATTTTCACTATCCTGGGAGAACTTCTGTTTTGGATTCAGCCTTATGATACAAGACTTGCAAAACTGCAAAACCTCTCTGTTGAGTTTGGGATTGGAGTTTCAGGGCTTAACGGACTGCCTTGCCTTTCAGTCGGCCTCTCCCTCCACGGCCCCTGAATCTCATGTGACTGGGTAATCGCTGGAGCGGTTCCTGTGCATGCACCTGCTCTCACAGTGCCTCTAGACTGCTGCCTTTCTGGCTCCCCTGCGCTCTGGGACCATATGAGTCTGGGTCCCCATGTTTTCGCTGGAAACTGGGGTTTAGTAGAGTTAGAAGTGGCGCCGTTGGGAGGCTCTGTCTCTCGCCCACTTGTGAAAGCCAGCTGCACAATCAGCAGTTGGTCTTCTGTGTGCAGTGCCGTTCGTGCCACCAGACTTCTGCGCTTTTGCGACTCCTCTAAATTTCCGTGCACTTCTCCCTTTTTACAGTCTAAACTCCCCCTGTTTGAGTTTTGGCTGGACCTGGGGTTTAATGTCGTAGGATAAGGGGTTCAATGCTGTTGGGAGTGTCCATCTCCCTCCCGCCAGAGAAAGACAGCCAGGTGTTCTGGCACCCGCTCTCTCCATGCACGCGTCTCCATACCTCAGCTTTTTGCAGCTCCTCTGGGTCTTTGTGAGCCTCTCTCTTTTCTTCCAATTGTAGGATTTCCACTGAGCCAGCTCTCCTGTGGTTCTGGATGATGTCCATTCTGTCTTTTAGTTGTAGTTTTGAAATCGTTGTGCAAGCCAGCAGTGTTTACCTATGCCGCCATCTTGGATTCTCCCCTCAAAGAGGTTTTCTATTCCTTGCTGTGTTTCCTCTCTTTCTGGAACCCCCATTATGTGGATGTTGTTTTGTTTCATGATGTCCCAATGTTCCCTTAGGCTCTCCTCCTGCTTTTTAATTTTTCTTTTCTAGAAGCTGCTCTACTTGGGTATTTTTTTCTACCTTGTCTTCTATCTCACTGATGTGGTCCTCTGCTTTTTGTAGTCTACTTTTGATGCTTTCTGTTGAGTTCTTTACAGTAGTGATGTCATTTTTCATTTCTTCTTGGTTCTTCTTCATTTTCTCTTAGTTCTTACTCATATTGTTGAATTTATCTTCCATTTTTTTCAACCACCTTATGACCATTTCTCTGAATTCTTCCTCTGGCAGGTTGCTTGCCTCCATTTTGTTTACTTCCTTTTCTGGTAATGCCTGCTTTTCTTTCATATGGGGCCTGTTTCTTTGTCTGCCAATGGTCTCTTCTCTCGGGTGTCTGGTTATGTAGTTCTCTGTCTCCTTATCCCATGCGAAATCTGACCTTTCCATGTGGCGTGCAGAGCACCTCTGAATCTGAGTATTTGCACCAATTGGGGACCATTGTTCTGGAGCTCGCAGCTATTTGGTGAGTGCTGCAGCTGTAGATTTTCAGGCTTCCGATAACATCCACTTTCCCTTCAAGATGGCCCAGTCTCCACATCTGAGCTGGAGGCTCAGGGAGGGAACCAAGTAGCAGTGGGGGTTGCCTGGTCAGGGGAGCTCCATCCATCAGTCCCTCATCTTCTCCTGAAGTACTATATCCCTTAACTTGCCGACAAGCACTCCCAGTGTGATCCTTTGGCTATTCTCTCTGTCTGCTCAGGGACAAGGCTTGGGACACCTCTGTCTATTCCATTGCCATTTTTTCGTCCCTAATAAAAATTCGCTCAGAATTTTCTAAATGCACCCCTGCTTACAGTGAGGCTGAGAAAACAAAGTTCACTCTCAAGAAATTCCAGTCTTTTGAAAAATAAATTCTTAGGGAATTTGCTAGAAAATTAAAAGGGAGCAAGGTATATCAATGTATGCACTAGAGTCTGCAAAAGTATCAGGCCTCATGCCTGATATATGATGACAGCAACCAAGACAAATATGGAAGTGAAGGGAGTAGGCTTTGTTTATAAAGTCATGCTAAACATAATCTTTTTTCCAGCTTTGCCTTAGATAAACCACCTATGTTGAAGTCAAATATTAAGATCATAAGAAAATGTTTCAGGGACTTTTTTACATACTACTTGGGGCATTAATGGTTGTGCAAATCATTCACAACCACATGTGAAAGTGGCTGCCTTTGCCAGTGTCTTGGTTAGGAATCTTTTGGCTATGAGTATCAGAAAACTGAATCCATGTCAGTTTATGTATACAGCTAATTTATTGGCTTGCTGAATTGAAGAGGGCAGGGCAGCAGACCCAGATGTTTTGTTTGTTTGTTTTTGCTGTTCAAACAATGTTATTTGGATGAACTTTTCCTATCTCATTTCCTAGTGTTTTCCATATTTTGGTGTTAGTAGTGGGTAGATGGCAATAATAGCCCTAGTTCAAATTTATTCACAGAGGTACCAAGGTTAGGGAGACATTACTGAAACAATTTAGAAAAGATTTAGGCCTTGGAATGGTGAAAGTCATAGCAAACCCACATCAAACTACTTCAGCAGAAAGAGATTGTATTGGCCTAATAACTGGAAGCCAGTAGAAGCTTTGACTTCTGATGCAGTTGCTTTAGAAGTAAACCAATGTCTAGAAGATTCATTCAGAAATAATGCTTAAACAGATATTGGGTCATCCCATGGGCCAGTCATGTTAATGCAAAAATTAACAATCACAGAGAGGAAGGGAAAAAGGAAGGAAATGAGCATTTATAAAGTGCTCACTCTATCAACTATGGGTCAGGCATTTTGAAATCCTCCAAGGACCCTACTAACAAATGATGAATCATCATACCCAAAAACATGTAGCCAGAAGTGATGAAGACAGCATTCAAATTCAAGACTGCCTAGTCCTAAGCCCAACAGTGAGTGATGCTTTACTAACATAAGAGCATGAAAACCTGGATCGAATTATACAATGAAAGATGTATAGTGGGTACATTGGGCTAGCAGTTCTCAAAGTGTACCTCTTAGATCATCTGCTTGGTCCTCTCTTTCTGGCTGAAAGTTAGATTTACTTCAGATATTTCAACTACAACACCATCACAGCAGATGAAATGCAGAGTAGATATGAAAATACAGCTGTTTTGTATTAAGCCAGATATTAAATAGGTTTGCAAAAAATGTAAAATAATGATGCTCTTCCCAGTAAATTTTCTTTGGTTTTGGAAAATAGAGTTATTTTTTTAAATTTTATGTTATATATGTTAATATTTGATGATTTATTATAGTTATGTTAAGTGATTTAATAAATAAAAACTAAAACCCTATTTTAATTTATAAGATAGTAAATACTGATAGGTATAAATTAGTAAACAAAAGGAAGTTTTAGAGCTGCTGCATGTACAGGTTACAGGTCTCAAGAAATAATCCCTCAGGTAGAAGTCACCAAGTTTGGCCCTTCTCCTTGGGTTCTCCTGCAGCAACTTTGCTTTGCCTGCAATTGGACTTTGTCTTTGAAAGATTAGTAGGTTTATTTTCCAAGGTAACAATAACCTGGAAAACTAGAACATGCATTTTTAAAAATTGAGGTATAATTGACATATAACATTATATGAGTTTTAGATATACAATGTTATGATTTAATATTTGTATGTATAGTGAAATGATCACTACAATAAGTCTAGTTAACATCCATCACCACACACATTGACAAACGTTTTTTTTTCTTGTGATGAAAACTTTTACGATTTATTTTCTCTTTACTTAAATATGTTTTTATTGATTTTGGAAGGAAGGGAGAGGGAGAAGGGGATAGAAACATCAATGATGAGAGAGACTTATTGATCAGCTGCCTAATATATGTCTCCTACTGGGAATCAATCCTGCAATGCCCTGACAAGCACTGAGTCACACCGGGTGGGGCTACAATCTACTTTCCTTTTTTTTTTTGACTGTATGATTTCCTTTATTTTTATTTTTTTTTCAATTTTTAAAAAATTAATGTATTACATTATACATAACTTCCCATTGTCCCTCCCCCCAAGCATACCCTAACGCTCCAGTGTCTTGTGTTCATTGGTTATGCTTATATGCATGCATACAAGTCCTTTGGTTGATCTCTTATCTACCCCACCTAACTTAACCTTCCTGCTGTAATTTGACAGTCTGTTTGATGCTTTACTGCCTCTGTATCTATCTTTTTGTTCATCAGTTTATAATGTCTTAATGATCCAATAAAAAATGGGCAACAAACAATCTATTTTTTTAGTAACTTTCAAATTAGCACATGAGTTCTTGATGGTCCTTTATTACCATTGGGTTCAAACCACATTTACACCCAACTTTTAAAAAGGACAAAATGCTTTATTTACCCTTTGGAAGTGGAGTTCTGAGATATGGACTGGGCCTAGTAGTCCAAGAACATCATGTGACTAGTGAACTGTGAAATCACAGAGAAAATGTGATATGGAGTATACTTTTTCAGTGAAAAAAGGGCCAAGGAATATTTAATGTTCATGGGAAAACAGATGGTTATAACACAATGTATTTAAACTGTTTTTCGTTTCTTTTTTAACTTTTCACCTTCAATTTCTGTTTTACTCAACCTTTGCCTGTTGGGGTCAGTGACAGTGAAAGCAAGTCCCAAAAAAGGAGGAAATCCACCAATTAGATAATAGTTTCTTTTTTAAAAAATATATATTTTATTTTATTTATTTACTTATTTATATTTTTAATTAATCTTTGTTATTCAGATTATTACATATGTTTCTCTTTTTTCCCCTCCATAGCTCCCCTCAACCCGGCTCCCAATCCTCCCTATATCCTTACCTCCCTCCTGTGACCTCATCCATAGATGTATGATTTTTGTCCAGTCTCTCCCTGTACACCCCTCACCCCTATCCCCCTGAGAATTATCACTCCATTTCCTTTCTGTGCTCCTGATTCTATTATATTCAACAGTTTATTCTGCTGATCAAATTTTTAATTCCCTTAATTTTTATTTTTTATTTTACTTTATTATTAATTAATTTATTATTTTTTATACATATCTCTCCATTGCCCCCCCTCTCCTGGCATACCCCAACTCCCCAGTGTCTATGTTCATTGGTTATGCTTATATGCATGCATACAAGTCCTTTGATTGATCTCTTATCTACCTCACCTAACCTTATTCTTCCTGCTGTAATTTCACAGTCTGTTTGATGCTTTACTGCCTCTGTATCTATCCTTTTGTTCATCAGTTTATAATATTCTTTATTATCCACAAATGAGTGCGATCATGTGATGCTTCTTCTTCATTGACTGGCTTATTTAACTAAGCATAAGGCTCTCCAGTTCCAATCAGGTTGCTGCAAATGGTAAGAATTCCTTCTTTTTAATGACAGCATAGAATTCCATTGTGTAGATGTACCACGGTTTTCTGATCCACTCATCTGCTGACGGGCACCTAGGCTGTTTCCAAATTGTGGCTATTGTAAATTGTGCTGCTATGAACATAGGGGTGCATAAATCCTTTCTGATTGGTGTTTGTGATTTCTTAGGATAAATTCCTAAGAGTGGGACTACAGAGTCAAATGGGAGATCTATTTTTTAGTTTTTTGAGGAAACTCCATACTGTTCTCCACAGTGGCTGCACCAGTCTGCATTCCCACCAACAGTGCACAAAGGTTCCTTTTTCTCCGCATCCTTGCCAACACTTGTCGTTTGTTGATTTGTTGATGATTGCCATTCTGACCAGTGTAAGATAGTATCGCATTGTCATTTTGATTTCCATCTCTCTGATGATTAGTGACTTTGAACATGTTTTCATGTGTCTCTTGGCCTTCCTTCTGTCGTCTTTCGAAAAGGTTCTATTTAGGTCCGTTGCCCATATTTTTATTGGATCGTTTATCTTCCTTTTATTAAGTTGTATAAGTTGGCTGTAGATTTTGGAAATTAAACCTTTATCAGTGATAACATTTGCAAATATGTTCTCCCATGCATTGTTCTTTCTTGTTGTTTTGTTGATGGTTTCTTTTGCTGTGCAAAAGCTTTTTATTTTGATGTAGTCCCATTTGTTTATTTTTTCTTTAGCTTCAATTGCCTTTGGAGCAGTATCAGTGAAGAAGTTCTTTCGGCATATGTTTGAGATTGTGCTGCCTGTGGATTCCTCTAGTATTTTTATGGTTTCCCTTCTAATGTTTAAGTCCTGTATCCATTTTGAGTTTATTTTTGTATTTGGTGTAAGTTGGTGGTCCAGTTTCATTTTTTTACATGTATCCGTCCAATTTTCCCAGCACCATTTATGGAAGAGGCTAGGAATAAACCTAACTAAAGAGGTAAATTCCTATATGTAGAACACTACAGGACACTGAAAAAAGAGATAGAGGAAAATGTTACCAGATGGAAGAGCATACCATGCTCATGGATTGGAAGAATCAACATCATTAAAATGTCCATACTACCCAAAGCAATCTATAGATTCAATGCGCTACCCATTAAAATACCAACAACATATTTCACAGACCTAGAAAGAATTCTTCATAGATTCATCTGGAACAAAAAGAGACTACAAATAGCCACAACAATTCTGAGAAAGAAGAATAAAGTAGGTGTGATATCAATACCAGATGTCAAGCTATATTACAAAGCAACTGTTCTCTAAACAGACTGGTACTGGCACAGGAACAGACATATAGACCAATGAAATAAAATAGAGAACCCAGATATCCACCCAAAACACTATGCTCAACTAATGTTTGACAAAGGAGGCATGAACATACAATGGAGCCAAGATAGCCTCTTCAATAATTCCCTTAATTTTTAGATTCACTTGTTGATAGATATGTATTCGTTGTTCATAATTTTTTTTTCTTTTACCTTTTTCTTCTTCGTCTTCTAAAAGAGTACCTTTCAGAATTTCATATAATACTGGTTTGGAGTTGATGAACTCCTTCAGCTTTTTCTTATCTGTGAAGCTCTTTATCTGCCCTTCAATTCTGAATGGTAGCTTTGCTGGATAGAGTATTCTTGGTTGTAGGTTCTTGCTATTCATCACGTTGAATATTTTTTGCCACTCCCATCTGGCCTGTACTGTTTCTGTTGAGAAATCAGCTGACAGTCGTATGGGTGCTCCCTTATAGGTAATGAACTGTTTTTCTCTTGCTGCTTTTAATATTCTCTCTTTGTCTTTTGCTCTTGGTATTTTAATTATGATGTGTCTTGGTGTAGTCCTCTTTGGTTTCCTTTTATATGGGGTTCGGTGTGCTTCCTGAACTTGTAAGTCTGTTTCTTTTGCCAGATGTGGGAAGTTTTCAGTTATTATTTCTTTAAGTACGTTTTCAGTATCTTGCTCTCTCTCTTCTTCTGGCACCCCCACAATTCTGATGTTGGTTCGCCGGAAACTGTCCCAGAGGCTTCTTACATTATCTTCACTTTTTTCTTCTTACTTTTCCAGTTGAGTGTTTTCTGCTTCTTTATATTTCAAATATTTGACTTGATTCTTGCCTTCCTCTAGTCTGCTGTTAGGTCTCTGTATAATATTTTTTATTTCAGTCAGTGTATGTTTAATTTCTACTTGGTCCTTTTCCATCTCTAGTTGGTCCTTTTCCATCTCTAGTTGATTCTTTTCATTTCTAGTTGGTTCTTTTTCATCTCTTGGGTCTCACTAACTTTATCCAACTTTTCGAAGATATTCTTGAAAAACCTTATAATCGTGGTTTTAAACTCTATATCCAGTCATTTGTTTTCCTCCATTTCTTTTGTTTGTGATCCCTTCCCTTGTCTTGGCATTTTCACTATGCTTGGCGAACTTCTGTGTTGGATTCAGCCTTATGATACAAGACTTGCAAAACTGCAAAAGACTCTCTGTTAAGCTTGGGATGGGTGGAGTCTCAGGGCTTAAAGGACCACCTTGCCTTCCAGTCCGCCCCACCCTCCATGGCCCCCAAGTCTCACGTGACTTGGTAATTGCTGGAGCGGTCCCTGCGCTCCAGGACCTTATGAATCTGGGTCCCCAGGATTTCACCCGAATCTGGGGTTTAGTGTAGTTAGAAGTAACACAGTTGTGATGCTTTGTCTCCTGCCCTGTTATGAAAGCCAGCAGCACAATCAGCAGTCGGTCTTCTGTGCTCAGTGCTGTGCGTACCACCTGACTTCTGCCCTCCTGCGACCCCCCTCAATTTCCATCCACTTCTCCCTTTTCACAGTCCAAACTCCCCCCGTATGAGTTTTGGCTGGGCCTGGGGGTTAGTGTCATAGGATAAGGGGTTCGATGCTGTTGGGAGTCTCCCGCCAGAGAAGCCAACCAAGTACTCCAGCACCCTCTCTCTCCACGCATGCGTCTCAGTACCTCAGATTTTTGCAGTTCCTCTGGGTCTCTGTGTGTCCCTCTCTTTCCTTTAAGTTATAGAATTTCCACTGAGCCAGCTTTCCTGTGATTCTGGATGATGTCCGTTCTATCTTTTAGTTGTAGTTTTGAAATTGTTCTGTGAGGCTGCAGTGTAGGTGTTTACCTATGCCGCCATCTTCTTAATATATTTTATTGATTTTTTACAGAGAGGAAGGGAGAGGGATAGAGAGTCAGAAATATCGATGAGAGAGAGACATCGACCAGCTGCCTCCTGCACGCCCCCTACTGGTGATGTGTCCTCAACCAAGGCACATGTTCCTGACCTGAATTGAACCTGGGACCCTTCAATCCACACACCAACGCTCTATCGACTGAACCAAACCTGTTTCAGCAGATAATAGTTTCTTCTTTTTTTTAAATTAAATCTTTATTATTCAGATTATTACATTTGTTTCTCTTTTATACTCTCCATAGCTCCCCTCCACCTGGCTCCCACCCTTCCCTTTGCCCTTACCTCCTTCCCATTGACCTCATCCATAGGTGTATGATTTTTGTCCAGTCCCTCCCTATACACCCCTCACACCTTTCCCCCTGAGAATTATCAGTCCACTTCCTTTCTGTGCTAATGATTCTATTATATTCACCAGATTTTTTCTGTTGATCAAATTTTTAATTCACTTAATTTTTAGATTCACTTGTTGATAGATATGTATTTGTTGTTCATAACTTTTTATCTTTTACCTTTTTCTTCTTCCTCTTCTAAAAGAGTACCTTTCAGCATTTCATATAATACTGGTTTGGAGTTGATGAACTTCTTCAGCTTTTTCTTATCTGTGAAGCTCTTTATCTGCCCTTCAATTCTGAATGGTAGCTTTGCTGGATAGAGTATTCTTGGTTGTAGGTTCTTGCTATTCATCACGTTGAATATTTTTTGCCACTCCCGTCTGGCCTGTACTGTTTCTGTTGAGAAATCAGCTGACAGTCGTATGGGTGCTCCCTTGTAGGTAATAAACTGTTTTTCTCTTGCTGCTTTTAATATTCTCTCTTTGTCTTTTGCTCTTGGTATTTTAATTATGATGTGTCTTGGTGTAGTCCTCTTTGGATTCCTTTTATATGGGGCTCTGTGTGCTTCCTGGACTTGTAAGTCTATTTCTTTTACCAGATGTGGGAAGTTTTAAGTCATTATTTCTTGAAATAGATTTTCGGTATCTTGCTCTCTCTCTTCCTCTAGCACCCCCACAATTCTGATGTTGGTACGCTTGAAGCTGTCCCAGAGGCTCCTTACATTATCTTCACATTTTGGGATTCTTTTCTCTTCTTGCTTTTCCAGTTGAGTGTTTTCTGCTTCTTTATATTTCAAATATTTGACTTGATTTTTGCCTTTCTCTAGTCTGCTGTTAGGTCTCTGAATAATATTTTTTATTTCAGTCAGTGTATGTTTAAATTCTAGTTGGTCCTTTTCCATCTCTAGTTTGATCTTTTTCATCTCCTCTTGGGACTGGCTAACTTTATCCAACTTTTCTAGGATATTCTTGAAAAACCTTATAAACGTGGTTTTGATCTCTATATCCAGTCATTATTTTTCCTCCATTTCTTTTGTTTGTGATCCCTTTCCTTGTCTCAACATTTTCACCATGCCGGAAGAACTTCTGTGTTGGATTCAGCCTTATGATACCAGACTGGCAAAACTTCAAAAGCCTCTCTGTTGAGCTTGGGATGGGTAGAGTCTCAGGGCTCTGTTTCCCTCCCACCTTGCCTTCCAGTTGGCCCTGCCCTCCACGGTCCCTGAGTCTCACGTGACTGAGTTATTGCTGGAGCTGTCCCTGTGCGCATGTGCTCTCTCATAGTGCTTCTAGACTCCTGCCCCTCCAGCTCCCCTGCACTCTGGGACCATATGAGTCTAGGTCCCCAGGGTTTCACCCGAAACCGGGGTTTAGTGGAGTTAGAAATGGCACAATTGGGATGGTCTGTCTCCTGCCCACTTGTGAAAGCCAGCGGCACAACAACAGTCGGTCCTCTGCGCGCAGTGCTGTGCGCACCATCAGACTTCTGATCTTTTGCGACTCCCCTAAATTTCTGTGCACTTCTCCCTTTTCACAGTCCAAACTCCCCCCATATGAGTTTTGGCTGGATCTGGGGTTTACTGTCGTGGGATAAGGGTTTCAATACCTTTGGGAGTCTCCATTTCCCTCCCACCAGAGAAAGCCAGCCAGGTTCTCTGGCACCTGTTCTCTGCTTGCGCTGGTCTCCATACCTCAGCTTTTTGCAGCTCCTCTAGGTCTCTGTGAGCCCCTTTCTTTCCTTCTAGTTGTAGAATTTCCACTCAGCCAGCTTTCCTGTGGTTTTGGATGATGTCCATTCTGTCCTTTAGTTGTAGTTTTGAAATTGTTCTGCGAGGCAGCAGTGTACCTATGCCGCCATCTTGGATTCTCCCCAGATAAAAGTTTCTTGAATAATCCAGAATTTTGGGTATTTCTAGATATAGAAAACTGGCAGATGCTTAAACTGTTTCATGAAAGCTCTATCTAATGGTTGAAGCTCTTTTAAAGTTTCTTAACAATGGGGAGTATTATTTCCAGCTTAGACAGTTAGTAATTTAAAATGGTTAAGAATGGCTTAGCCTTCAAAGCAAATTCCAGATTGTTTAATTAGTCATGCAAAGTGCTGGATGTTACTCATCATAAAAAAAGCAGAACTATTTATTAGCTTCAAACTAAATTAATCCTCTTTTACGTTTTCATGAAATGGCAAAAGTCCTTTTGATTTTCAAGTTTGCATTTGTGGCCAATCACATTTACAAGTTTTTGAACTTGAACAAGTCCAAACTTCAAACTGTGGAAACCAAATTTCTGCGGGGTTTTATGCTAAAGAAGGTCTATGGAGGTCGCTGCTATGAGCTGATCTCAAGGCCCTTGGGATCTTCAGAGAAGGTTATTCCCACTGAAACTGTGGCCCAGTGAACCAGATCTCTATAGTAGGTCTCAGGTTAAAAAGTAGCCAGAGGGATTTGGGAATGAATTGACTGAGGCCTGGAGGAAGCAGAGTGACTTAAAATTCACAGTTCAACACATTATATTGCTCTTTCCTGTTTGTGTGGAGCTTTTCAGGCCAAGCCATAGGGCAGCTGTGGATTGGCTGCCTTTAGATCAGCTTCCCCCTCTCAGGTCCAATCAGCCTATCCATTAGAATAAGGTCATATGACACAACACACATCTGTCCAGGGCTGCCCATCATCAGTCACCCTTTATGAAGATATATTTTAGAGACAATTTGTACTCAGTGAAAAGAATTCAGGGACAGTAGCTGATTATATTGCAGAGCAGCTGGCATTTTTAAATTGTCCTAAAAATTTAATACTCATTTAAAATTCAATCAGCACATTTTATTGAGTATTACTGTGTGTTTTTTTTTTAAATCTGTCTTAGGTATAACATTGGAGACAAAATGTGAATGCCATGGGACTACCTGCCCTTTAAGAAATCTACAATCCAGGCAAACAATAAAGCATATGTGAATATTTACTATCTAGGACAGAGTGTGATAAATACTAAAATTAAAGCACTGAGTGTTTTGGAATTACAGAAAGAGGTGAATTTGATACCTAACAGGGGATTATGGGAAGTTTCTATAGCATAGTAATATTTGAATTGGATGTTACAGAGATGAGGTTTCCATGGAAAAGAGGAGTGGAATCGCATTTCCTACTGATGCATCTGTTTAACAAGGTCAGTGGGTATATGTAGTGTTAGGGATTCATTCATGATATTGTTGGGCATTTTGGACACTTAGAGAGTACTTGTCATTATCCTAGCCTCAGTTAAGGGTGACTGATGATGGGCAGCCCTGGACAGATGTGTGTTGTGTCACATGACCTTATTCTAATGGATAGGTGATTGGACCTGAGAGGGGGCAGCTGATCTGAAGGCAGCCAATCCACAGCTGCCCTATGGCTTGGCCTGAAAAGCTCCACACAAACAGGAAAGAGCTGGCTTGATTAGGGACTTGATGCTGGGAAATTTATTGTAAAATAGAGTCCGGCAGCCAGGTTTGGGAAGTGAAGCTGAAACCATGGGGTAGAGAAGGGCATTATGAGCAAGTGATATTATAAAGAATTTGAAATTACAAAGAAGCAGAAACTGTAGTGTAAGGACAAGTACAGTGGTACCTCGAGATACGAGTGCCTTAACATACGAGATTTTTGAGATACGAGCCATCGAGCGAGTGATTTTTGCTTGGAAATATGAGCAACATTTGAGATAGGAGTAATCGCTTGGATCGGCCGGCTGCACACGACCCACCAGTTTACCACGACTCGAGCGTCTCATAGTTTCCCACGCCTCAAGGTTACAGAATGAATTAAACTCGTATCTTGAGGTACCACTGTATAATAGAGGCACAGAAGCCAGATGGTACCAGCACAGAAATGCGGTATAAAGCTTTGTCATATCAATTGCAGAAAATTATAGTTAAACTTCCTGAGACTCACAGCCACTTTCTAGCTCCAGTCTGCATGACTCCATGGAGCTGTGGTTCATATTCTTTGATTTCCATGGGACATTTTTCTATCTTGTTGAATCACACATTCATACCTTAAAACTCAATTATGTGTGTTGGTCTGCATAAGGTCTGCAAAGAGCCTAAGTCACCCTATGTCCCTAAAACAGAGGGTGTGTGGAGTGGTGGAAAGTCAGTGGCACTTTGTGGAGGTCAAGGGATTCTGTAAATAGATATCTTAGTCTTTTTGTCTGTTTCTCTGTCAAGTATTTTGGGTTTAAAAATGTATATGACAAAGTCCCCAATTTGAAGGTGGAAAGAATATAGACACATATAGCTATGGTTGAAAATTAACATATTAAATACTGGAGCTAGAAAAGATATGTTACTCCTGTGATGAAAGGGAAGGGCTTCCCCGAGATGACAATGCTAAGGACTTTAAATATTTCTGATTCTACCCTGGCCAGTAGGCTTAGTTGTTTGGGTATGGTCCTATGCACAAGGAGGTTGCTCGTTCCATTCCTGGTCAATAACACATGCCCAGGTTGCATGTTTGATCCCCGGTAGGGTGCATGCAGGAGGCAACCTATGGATGTTCTACTCTATTGAGTCAGACCCCCTCTACTGGGGACAGGATCTTCTTGCAAGCGGGAATTGGAAGAAGATGTGAGCAGCTACAGATTGATGGGACATGCTCTATTGCAAACAAAGCAGCCAATCACTGGCTGTTCAGCAGTACCTTTTATACTAACTCAAACAAAAGAGGTTTCTTGATAATTAATGTCATCAGTGTTACACAAAACAGGTGGGTTATATATATCTATCTGTATATGCAGTGTGTTTACTGATACTGCTGAGACATTGTCTGTGCATGCGTATGGCAAATGGATCTTTAACATCCGGTGTACTCTGGTGGGGGGAGGGGGCGGCCCACACACTCTTACATTAACGTTTTCCTCTCTCTCCCTCTTCCTTCCTCTTTCCTTAGAAATCAATGCAAAATCTAAATAAATAAATAAATAAATAAATAAATAAATAAATAATCTTGTTTTATGAAAGCGTTTTGAGCAGGAAAATAAAATGAGTAGATAAATGTTATAGAAATGTGACTTTGGTCTAAGAATAATTGGATGAAGGAGAGGCTGTAATCAAGATTAGTTTCAACAGTTGGGAGGTTAATTCAGTGTTAAAGGAGGCAGGTGAGGAAGGGTGTCTTGAAATGGGACAAAAGAAGGAGGTAATAGAACCCGAATTGATTTCAGAGCTAGAATCAACTGAACCTGATGGCTGAGTCACTGAAGCAGGGGCTTAAAGGGGTGTTTTTGTGGAGGGTGGTAAAGTGACCTCCAGCTCAGGGAATGTGATATATGTTGATGACATATAACTGAGCCAGAAAGTGCAAGGTAACATGGAAAGATAATAACTTTCCTTTGTACATAGCAAGTTTGAGGGACAGGAAGGACAACTAAGTAGTGCTTCCTAGCATGCAGCTGAAAATGCAGTACCAGAGTTTGGAAGATTGAAGGATCATCTATCCAGGTATGTGACTAAAATGGCAGGAGAGGAAAGGGACCCCATAGAGAAAAAGAACAAAGGGGAGGCAGGTACCTTCAATGGAAGAATGCCAATGAGATCTCTGCTCATGGACTCATGATATTGACACATTTTTTATTTTATTTTTTAAAATTAAATTTATTGGGGTGACGTTGGTCAACATGAACATATTGGTTTCGCATCGTGTGCCCACCACCCAAAGTCAAATCTTCTCCTGTCACCATGTATTAGGATCTCTTTCTTCTCCCATCCTCTTCCCTTTGGCAACCACCATACGGCTGTTTATGTTCAGGAGTTTCAGTTTTATATATCACATATGAGTGAAATCTTAGCTTTTCTGACTGACTTATTTCACTTAGCATAATATTTTCAAGATCCATCCATGTTTTTGTTGAATTATTGTATATTCTTATTAAAATATAAGATTTCCTCCCCACATTTCTGTGACACATTAACACACTGTAAAAAATAACACTAAAGGAAAAATCTAAAATCAAGGCAAATAAATCAAACCATACTATTTTTAGTTGCTCCACACATAGGTGTTAACCTAAAAATAAAAGGCCAAAGTGAGAGGCAACAAGCATTTATTTGAGATCCAAAGAATATGTATTTAGAAAACTGATTCAGGCAGAAATCCAAATAGTGTTCTGAATAGAGGGCAAGGCAATGGGTATATGAGAAAGGGAAGGGGAACAATTATATCAATAGAAGGCAGGCATTTCTACAGATGTAACATAATGATGCTAGTTCTAAAAAAATGATTTTAGCTTTTAGGCAGGTAGTCATCAGCCTGGTAGTCATAGTACAGTGGTACCTCGAGATACGAGTGCCCTAACATATGAGATTTTTGAGATACGAGCCATCGAGCGAGCGATTTTTTGCTTTGAAATACGAGCAACATTTGAAATAGGAGTAATCAAGCGGATCGGCCGGCTGCACATGACCCACCAGTTTACCGCGACTCGAGCGTCTCATAGTTTCCCACGCCTCAGGCAGTGTGCTTGTTTACCTCGTTGTCGAAGCATCTTTTGTGCATTTACATACTTTATCACATTTCTTTTTATAACCATGTGTCCGAAGAAAGTGAGTGGAAAGGTCAATGCTCAGAAGAGGATGATGTCTATTGAATTAAAGCGTGAAATCATAGAAAAATATGAGCAAGGTGTGCGAGTGGCTGATTTGGCGAGGCAATACGGGCGTAGTACTTCAACGATATGCACTGTGCTTAAACAGAAGGAGTCGATAAAGGGTACAACGCCAGCTAAGGGCGTTTCAATAATTTCTAAGCTCCGTAGTTCTCTCCATGAAAAGATGGAGAATCTACTGATGGTGGGGGTGATGGAGAAGCAGCTTAAAGGAGATACATTAACACAGGGCATCATATGCGAGAAGGCGCGAGCGATTTACAGTGATTTGCTGGAGCAGATCCCGCGCACTTCCATGGACGAAGCATCGAAAGACTCATTTAAAGCCAGTAGAGGCTGGTTTGATAACTTCAGGAAAAGTTCCGGCATTCACTCCATCGTCAGGCATGGTGAGGCAGCAAGTTCGGATGTGAAGGTAGCTGAGGATTACCCCAAAACTTTTTCCGAACTGATAGAAGCCAAAGGATATATCCCTCAGCAAGTCTTCAACTGTGACGAGACAGGGCTTTTCTGGAAGAAGATCCCATTATATAGGACTTATATAATGGCAGAGGAGAAGGCGATGCCAGGCCACAAACCCATGAAGGATAGGCTAACTCTCACACTGTTCACCAATGCCAGTGGTGACTGCAAGATCAAGCCTCTGCTCATATACCATTCGGAAAACCCCAGAGTCTTTAAGTCACCTAAGATTTTAAAAGATAAACTGCAAGTTATGTGGAGGGCAAACCTGAAGGCATGGGTCACCAGGCAGTTCTTTGTGGAGTGGGTAAACCTGGTTTTTGGCCCTTCTGTTAAGAAATATCTACAGGAAAACAACCTAACCATGCAAGCCCTCCTCGTCTTCAACAATGCTCCTGCTCACCCACCAAACCTGGAAGATGAACTCCTTGAAGAGTTCAAGTTTATAAAGGTTGTCTACCTACCTCCCAATACCACTCCTATCCTGCAGCCCACGGATCAGGAGGTGATTTCTAATTTAAAAAAAACTGTACATCAAGCACCTGTTCCAGCGCTGCTTTGAGGTGACAGAGAACACAAACCTCACCCTTCGAGAGTTCTGGAAGAACCACTTTAACATCGTGATATGCCTCAGAATTATTGATCAGGCCTGGCTGGGTGTTACAACGAGGACTTTGACCTCTGCATGGAAGAAGCTGTGGCCTGAGGATTCGAACCGGAGGTGCCAGTGGAGGAGGAGATAGTGTCTCTGGGAAAATCCATGGGCCTGGAGGTGGATGAGAGAGATGTGAATGAGCTCGTCGAGGAGCACTCTCTGGAACTCACCACGGAGGAGTTATAAGAGTTGCAGTCTCAGCAACATGCGGAGGTTCTCCAAGAAATTGGTTTCAAGGAGGAGCCAGAGGTGGAGGAGATCTCTACAAGTGAGATAAAGGAGATCTTAGGAATGTGGGAGAGGGTGTCACACTTCGTGGAAAAGAAACACCCCGAAAAAGTTGCTACTGGTTGTGCATCGGAGTTGTTCAATGAAACTTGCCTCACCCATTTCAGAAACATTCTGAAAG
The DNA here is from genome assembly GCA_011751065.1 of Lasiurus cinereus. Lineage (NCBI taxonomy): Eukaryota > Metazoa > Chordata > Mammalia > Chiroptera > Vespertilionidae > Lasiurus > Lasiurus cinereus. The sequence continues at coordinate 15,506,833 of JAAGEH010000392.1, forward strand.
GGAGGAAGAGGCAAACCTCGTTGGACACGTTTTTTTTTTAAATTGGCCAAAAATGCAAAGACCAGTAGCAATTAAGTTCAGTGAAGATTAGTTAAGTTACATTCAGTTTAGGGATAAAGTGTAGCATTAAGAGTGTAACGAGTAGGGAAATACACTTGATAAAACCAGTTTATTCCTTTACATTCTTTTATTATGTTTTTATACAATATTTGTCATTTATAAATACATTTTTCTTATTCAAAAACATTTAACAAGAACAACTGGGGTGGCATTTTGGGGGCTGGAATGGATTAACGGCATTTCAATTAATTTCAATGAGGAAATTTGCTTTGAGATATGAGCAACTTAATATACGAGCAAGGTTACGGAACAAATTAAACTTGTATCTCGAGGTACCACTGTATCTGTTTTCTTATTATCTTTGCAAAGACCTCTTTGGACAATGCGTTACTTTAGGCCCAGTCCAAAAGTTGTTTTGCCCTCTTTTAACATTCCAAAGGTTTGAGGCATAAGACCTGCAAGGGACAGCAGCTCAGACTCTGTTTTGAAGTGGCTCCATTTATATTACTTTCTATAAGTTTACCATAGGTTTTTAAAATCCATTATCTTGACACTGGCTATCAAAAATACATGTCAGGCTAAACTCTTTCAAATTAGCCAAGAGACCGTGGGTCTCCATTACTGCTGAAACTGCTTCGCCCACCCAACACTATATAGAGTGACAGGCTTAACTATTTGTTCTTGTGAGAGTGAGAAGGGAAGGAACTAAGTGTAAGGAAACCAGGGTTCTCTTTACATTTGGAGATGGTATTCTCCATCTTGGAATTTTGAGAATAAGTAGGAATTATTAGGGAACTGAAATTTACTTATAATTAGGGCACAATATGCCTTGCATTTGGTGGATGATTCATAAATATTGCTGGAAGAGCTCTAAGCTCTCCAGTGTGTCTGGGTTTTCTGTCAGGTGTGTCTTCCTTGAAATTCCCAAAGGAAGACAGCTGGATGAATGTGATGGAGGGTAATTGGGAGGGGATTCTTTATTTTTTATTATATACATATTTTTTATTTTTAAATTACATATTACCTTCAATATTAGTCTGTATTAGTTTCAGCTGTATAGCACAGTGATTAGAAAATCATGTACTTTACAGAGTGGTCCCCCTCATGTTTCAAGTACCCACCTGGCCCCATACATAGTTATTATGATAATAGAGGCTCAGTGCATGAAATTTATGCATTGGTAGGGCACCTAGTGGTTGCCAGCTGCCAACTGCTGGCTGGGGCCTTCCTTCCTTCCCCTGGTTGGCCTGCCCCCTGGTCAAATTCCCAGAAGAACTCTGGTTGAGGGGACAATTTGCATACTATGCTTTTATTATATAGGACTAGAGGCATGATGCACAAAATTCATGCAATGGTGGTGGTGGGGGTGTCCTCAGCCTAGCCTGCACCCTCTCCAATCTGGCACCCTTGCCTTCTCAATCCAGGACTGCTGGCTCCTAACCCCTTGCCTGCCTGCCTGCCTGATTGCCCCAACCACTTCTGCTTGCCAGCCTGATCACCCCCTAACCGCTCCCCTGACAGCCTGATTGACTACCAACTGCTCCCTTGCCAACCTGATTGCCCCAACTGCCTCCCCTGCCAGCCCAAGTGCCCAAACTGCTCTCCCCTGCTGGCTTGATCACCCACCACTGCCCTCCCCTGCTGGCCATCTTGTTGCTGCCATCTTGTGACCACATGAGGGTGGTCATCTTGTGCAAGGGCGTGATGGTCAATTTGTATATTACCTCTTTTTTCTATAGGATTATTGACTATATTCCCTATGCTATAATTTACATATCCATGACTATTCTGTAACTACCAATTTGTACTTCTGAATCTTCACTTCTTTACCCAGTCCCTTAATGACCCCTCCCTCTGACAGCTGTCAGTATGTTCTTTGTATCTATGAGTCTGTTTCTATTGTTTTTATTTTGTTCTTTAGATTTCACATATAAGTGAAATTGTATGATATTTCTGTTTCTCTCTCTGATCCATCTCACTTAGTATAATACTCCCTAGGTCTATCCATGTTATTGCAAAAACTAAGGCTTCATTTTTTTTTTATGGCCAAGTAGTATTTTATTGTATAATGTACCACAGTTTATTTATTTATTTTGCCACAGCTTTCTATAAATACACACACACACACACACACACACACACAATATGTAATTTCTTAAAAATTATGGTTAACAGTCAATATTATTTTTTATTGGTTTTAGGTAAACGGCATAGTGGTTAGACAATTATACACTTTACAAAGTGTTTCCCCTGATATTTCTAATACCTATCTGGCCCTATACATAGTTATTAAAATATTATTGACTATATTTCCTATGCTGTACTTTACATCTCCATGACTATTATTAACTATTAATCTGTACTTCTCAATCCCTTCTCCTTTTTTCGCAGTTCCCAACTCCCCTCCCATCTGGCAACCATCAGTCTATTCTCTGTATCTAGGAGTCTGCATTTGTTATGTTTGTTCATTTTTATTGTTCTTTAGATTCCACATATAAGTGAATTCATATGGTATTTATCCATCTCTGTCTGAATGATTTCACTTAGCTTAATACCCTCTAGGTCCATCCATGCTGTCACAAATAGCAAGATTTCATTATTTTTATGGCAGAGTAATATTTTATTATATATATGCACCTCCACATTTTATATTTTTGGCAGGCATTGCAAGTTTATTTATTTATTTATTTTTACTTTTTATTAATTTTTTATACATATCTCCCCATTGCCCCCCCTCCCTCCCAGGCATACCCCAACCCCCCAGTGTCTGTGATCGTTGGTTATGCTTATATGCATGCATACAAGTCCTTTGATTGATTACTTATCTACCTCACCTAACTTTAATCTTTCTGCTGTAATTTCACAGTCTGTTTGATGCTTTATGATTTTTGTCCCCCTGAGAATTATCAGTCTACTCCCTTTCCGTGCTCCTGATTCTATTATATTCACCAGTTCATTCCGTTAATCAAATCTTTAATTCACTTAATTTTTAGATTCACTTGGTGATAGATATGTATTTGTTGTTCATAATTTTTTTTGTCTTTTACCTTTTTCATCTTCCTCTTCTAAAAGAGTACCTTTGAGCATTTCATATAATACTGGTTTGGAGTTGATGAACTCCTTTAGCTTTTTCTTCTATGTGAAGCTCTTTATCTGCTCTTCAATTCTGAATGATAGCTTTGCTGGATAGATTATTCTTGGTTGTAGGTTCTTGCTATTCATCACGTTGAATATTTCTTGCCACTCCCGTCTGGCCTGCATCGTTTCTGTTGAGAAATCAGCTGACAGTCGTACCTTGTAGGTAATGAACTGTTTTTCTCTTGCTGCTTTTAATATTCTCTCTTTGTCTTTTGCTCTTGGTATTTTAATGATGTGTCTTGGTGTGGTCCTCTTTGGATTCCTTTTATATGGGGTTCTGTGTGCTTCCTGGACTTGTAAGTCTATTTCTCTTACCAGATGTGGGAAGTTTTCAGTCATTATTTCTTTAAATAGGTTTTCAGTATCTTGCTCTCTCTCTTCTTCTGGTACCCCCACAATTCTGATGTTGGTACTCTTGAAGCTGTTCCAGAGGCTCCTTACATTATCTTCACATTTTTGGATTCTTTTCTCTTCTTGCTTTTCCAGTTGAGTGTTTTCTGCTTCTTTATATTTCAAATTTTTGACTTGATTCTTGCCTTCCTCTAGTCTGCTGTTAGGACTCTGTATAATATTTTTATTTCAGTCAGTGTTTCTAGTGGTCCTTTTTCATCTCCTCTTGGGTCTCACTAAATTTATCCATCTTTTCTAGCATATTCTTGAAAAACCTTATAAGTGTGGTTTTGAACTCTATATCCAGTCGTTTTTTCCCCTCCATTTCTTTTGTTTGTGATCCCTTCCCTTGTCTCGGCATTTTCACTATGCCGGGGAAAGTTCTGTGTTGAATTCAGCTTTATGATACCAGACTTGCAAAACAGAAGAAGCCTCTGTTGAGCTTGGGAGGGGTGGAGTCTCAGGGCTTAAGGGACAGCATTGCCTTCCAGTCAGCCTGCCCTCCACAGCCCCTGAGTCTCACGTGACTGGGTAATCGCTGGAGCAGTCATTGTTCTCAAGCACCCGCAGTGCCTCTAACTACTGCCTTTCTGGCTCCCCTGCGCACCAGGACCACATGAGTCTAGGTCCCCAGGGTTTCACCCGAAACAGGGGCTTAGTGGAGTCAGAAGTGGCATGGTTGGGAGGGTCTGTCTCCCGCCCTCTCGTGAAAGCCAGCAGCACAATCAGCAATCTGTCCTGTGCACAGTGCAGTGCGCGCCACCAGGCCTTTAATCTTTTGCGACTCCCCTAAATTTCTGTGCACTTCTCCCTTTTCACAGTCCAAACTTCCCCTGTATGAGTTTCAGCTGGATCTGGGGTTTAGTGTTGTAAGATAAGGGGTTCAAAGCCTTTGAGAGTCTCTTTTTCCCTCCCGCCAGAGAAAGCCAGCCAGATACTCCGGCACCCGCTCTCTGCGCGCACATCTCTGTACCTCAGCTTTTTGCGGTTCCTCTGGGTTTCTGTGAGCCCCTCTTTTTCCTTCTAGCTGTAGAACTTACACTCAGCCAGCTTTCCTGTGGTTCTGGATGATGTCCGTTCTGTCTTTTAGTTGTAGTTTTGAAATTGTTGTGCAAGGCAGCAGTGTAGGTGTTTACCTATGCCACCATCTTAGATTCTCCCACCTTCACATTTTTATCCACTTGTCTATTGATGGGCATTTGGGTTGCTTCCATATCCTGACTATTGTAAATAACACTGCCATGAACATAAAGGTGCATATATTATTTCAAATTAGTATTTTGGATTTCTTCAGATATATACCCAGAAGTGAAATCTCTGAGTCATAAGTCAATTCCAATTTTAATTTGTTGAGGACCCTCTACCCTGTTTGCTATAGTGGCTGAGCCAATCTCAATTCCTTCTAACAGTGCATGAGGGTTCCTTTTGCTCTACATCCTTGCCAACATTGGTTTTTGTTTGTTGTTTTATCAATGATAGTCATTCTGATAGTGTGAGGTGATATCTCATTATGGTCTTAATTTGTGTTTCTCTGATGATTGATGATGTTTAGTATCTTTTCATATGTCTATTGGTCATCTCTATGTCCTCTTTGGAGTGTATTTATTCATGTTCTCTGCCCATTCTTAAATCAGATTATTTTTTTTAATTTTAAAAATTTCTTTATTGATTAAGGTGTTACATATGTGTCTATATTCCCCCATTGTTCCCCACCCCCTATCCCAGCCACTCATGACTTCACCTCCCTGTTGTCTGTGTCCATTGGTTAGGCTTATATGCATGCATATAAGTCCTTTGGTTGATCTCTTTCCCTATTGTGGTTTTGATGTTGAGTAATATGAATTTTTTATAACTTTTGAATATTAACTCCTTATCAGATGTATCATTGGCGAATATAGTCTCCTATTCAGTAGGTAGATCTGTTTGTTTATTTTTTCTTGTTTCATTGCCTGAGGAGATATATAAAAAAAATATTGCTAAGAGAAATGTTAGAGATTTTACTTCCTATGTTTTCTTCTAGATGTTTTATGGTTTGAATCTTATACTTAATCTGTTTTGAGTTTATTCTTGTATATAGAGTAAGAAGATTGTCTAGTTTCTTTTTTTTTTGCATGTAGCTTTCTAATTTTTCCAATACTGTTTATTGAACATACAGCATTTACCTTATTGCAACAATTTTCTTAATTAATTAAAACATTTTTCTCAATTATTTCTGAATTTTTGGTCAGTTATATGTATGATCTGTGTTTTCTTACTGCAGATGAGTTTTATATTAAAAAGGTCATAAATTTTTATTTGTCTTTCAGGTTTTATTTATTTATGATTTATTGTTTTCTGCTATCTCATGGAAATTAAGGGAATTTTGCTTCTAAGTAATTGTTTCCTTATTTCATCTTTTTTTTTTCTTGTTTGTTTTTAATTTTCCTGTAGTTTTGGTAGAATAGAATGTAACATGGCTGGATTTGGTGTGCTTGCTCTATTGTTTATGATTTCTGAAGAGTAAAAATGCCACGCATAACAGTTCCCCCACAGAAGCATATCATTAGAGAAACCTCCCCACTCCCAAGCCCATGGCATGGAGTCCTTGGGTTGAGTAGGGAGCTAGGCAAGTACACACTTTGTTGGAGAGCCACCTACAGGAATTTTGACATTGGTTTCCTAACTGAGGAAAGATTCCATCAGGCTCTGGCTGATTACGGCACCCTAAATTTCATCACCAAACTGCAGACATTGATAGTTGTATCCTTAAGAATATAATTTCCCCTAAGCCGTGTGCAGTCAGTTTCTCCTCTTGCCCTCAGGTAAACCTTCATTTCTAGCTGTGCTGGTGTTGGCCATTGGCCATGCTTCTTCCTTTGGTAACTGCTTTCCACCTAGAGCCATGGTTCTCAACCTTTCTAATGCCGCGACCCTTTAATACAGTTCCTCATGTTGTGGTGACTCCCAATCATACTTCATAACTGTAATTTTGCTATGATTATGAATTATAATGTAAATATTTGTGTTTTCCGATGGTCTTAGGCAACCCCTGTGAAAGTGTCGTTCGACCCCACAGGTTAGAACTACTGACCTAGAGACTGGACCTTTGGCTCTGGCTCTAGAGTTCTTAATTTCAGAATTTCTCTGACTTCTAAAGCCAATAATCATTTATTGAGATATGGAATGTCCAATACAATACAATATCTAGTATCCATGTGTGTACTTGAAAATGTGGTTGGTCGGATGAGATGTGCTATTGATAGGAAGCATACATCAGATTTCAAAGATTGGGTGTGCTATAGACTGAATTGTGTTTCCCTCAAATTCATATGTTAAAGTCCTAACATCAAAAGTAACTCTCTTTGGAGTAAGAAAGTACTTAACGTTAAATGAGGTCATATGGGTGGGACCCTGATGATCAGGAAGCTTGTTTTTCTTTCCATCATAAGAGGACCAGCAAGTAGGTGGACATCTACAGGTCAGGAAGAGGGCTCTCACTGGAACCCCTAATGCTGGCACCTTGATCTCAGACTTCCAGCTTCCAGAACTGTGAGAAATACATTACTCTTGTTTAAGCCACCCTTTCTGTGGTATTATCTTATAGCAGCCTGAGCAGACTAATACCTATATATAAAAAAGCCAAGCAACTAAACAATGGAATGACCAGAACTACCAGAAGACAAGTGGCAATGATGCACACTGTGGCATCAACCAGCCTAATCGGGAGCAGGGCTGGCCAGCCAACTGCCTGTGGCCCCTCCCCCTTGCTGGTCCACCTTCCCCACCCCCTCATCACTGAAGTGTGACCTTCAGTGATTCTAAGTAAGTAAATGCTCTCCAACCTTCATAGACCAGGAATGATGAGTGATCAGGAGGAAAACTGCTCATGGTCTGGACTGTAAGTCAGGTGTCCAGGAGAGGTGCCCAGCACAACCACCAAATTCCTGCATTCTCTCTTCACTGCTTACTACAAAAGAGAGCAGTCACATCACACCATGGCCTCTCTAGGGAGAGGCTTAGAAATGGAAGCTGTAAGTGTCCCTGACATTGAAGTGCCTTTGAAGTTTTGACTTATCCAAAGGCCAACAGCAAATGTGTTCAAACCCTGCAAAGATCTTTTTTAAAAAAAAAAATTAAATCTTTATTATATTCAGATTATTACATTTGTTTCTCTTTTTTCCCCTTCATAGCAACACTCAACCCAACTCCCACCTTTCCCTCTGCCCTTACCTCCCTCCCATTGACCTCATCCATAGGTGTATGATTTTTGTCCAGTCTCTCCCTGTACACCCCTCACACCTTTCCTCCTGAGAATTATCAGTCCACTCCCTTTCTGTGCTAATGATTCTCTTATATTCACCAGTTTTTTCTGTTGATCAAATTTTTAATTAACTTAATTTTTATATTCACTTGTTGATAGATATGTATTTGTTGTTCATAACTTTTTGTCTTTTACCTTTTTCTTCTTCCTCTTCTAAAAGAGTACCTTTCAGCATTTCATATAATACTGGTTTGGAGTTGATGAACTTCTTCAGCTTTTTCTTATCTGTGAAGCTCTTTATCTGCCCTTCAATTCTGAATGATAGCTTTGCTGGATAGATTATTCTTGGTTGTAGGTTCTTGCTATTCATCACATTGAATATTTCTTGCCATTCCCGTCTGGCCTGCATCGTTTCTGTTGAGAAATCAGCTGACAGTCGTATGGGTACTCCCTTGTAGGTAATGCACTGTTTTTCTCTTGCTGCTTTTAATATTCTCTTTTTGTCTTTTGCTCTTGGTATTTTAATGATGATGTGTCTTGGTGTAGTCCTCTTTGGATTCCTTTCATATGGGGTTCTGTGTGCTTCCTGGACTTGTAAGTATATTTCTTTTACCAGATGTGGGAAGTTTTCAGTCATTATTTCTTTTTTTTTATTAATTTTTTATACATATCTCCCCATTGCCCCCCCTCCCTCCCAGGCATACCCCAGCCCCCCAGTGACTATGTTCATTGGTTATGATTATATGCATAGATACAAGTCCTTTGATTGATCTCTTATCTACCTCACCTAACTTTAATCTTCCTGCTGTAATTTCACAGTCTGTTTGAAGCTTTACTGTCTCTGTATCTATCCTTTTGTTCATCAGGTTATAATGTTCTTTATTATCCCCCAATGAGTGCGATCATGTGATGCTTCTCCTTCATTGACTGGCTTATTTCACTAAGCATAAGGCTCTCCAGTTCCAACCAGGTTGCTGCAAATGGTAAGAATTCCTTCTTTTTAATGGCAGCATAGAATTCCATTGTGTAGATGTACCACAGTTTTCTGATCCACTCATATGCTGACGGGCACCTAGGCTGTTTCCAAATTGTGGCTATTGTAAATTGTGCTGCTATGAACATAGGGGTGCATAAATCCTTTCTGATTGGTGTTTGTAATTTCTTAGGATAAATTCCTAAGAGTGGGATTACAGGGTCAAATGGGAGATCCATTTGTAGTTTTTTGAGGAAACTCCATACTGTTCTCCACAGTGGCTGCACCAGTCTGCATTCCCACCAACAGTGCACAAGGGTTCCTTTTTCTCCGCATCCTCGCCAACACTTGTCGTTTGTTGATTTGTTGATGATTGCCATTCTGACAGGTGTAAGATGGTATGGCATTGTCTTTTTGATTTGCATCTCTCGGATGATTAATGACTTTGAACAAGTTTTCATGTGTCTCTTGGCCTTCCTTCTGTCGTCTTTTGAAAAGGTTCTATTTAGGTCCGTTGCCCATTTTTTTTATTGGATCCTTCATCTTCCTTTTATTAAGTTGTATAAGTTGGTTGTAGATTTGGAGATTAAACCTTTATCAGTGATAGCATTTGCAAATATGTTCTCCCATGCATTGTTCTTTCTTGTTGTTTTGTTGATGGTTTCTTTTGCTGTGCAAAAGCTTTTTATTTTGATGTAGTCCCATTTGTTTATTTTTTTCTTTAGCTTCCATTGCCTTTGAAGCAGTATCAGTGAAGAAGTTCTTTCGGCATATATCTGAGATTGTGCTGCCTGTGGATTCCTTAGGGCAAAAATACTCTAGTATTTTTATGGTTTCCCTTCTAATGTTTAAGTCCTGTATCCATTTTGAGTTTATTTTTGTATTTGGTGTAAGTTGGTGGTCCAGTTTCAAGTTTTTGCATGTATCTGCCCAATTTTCCCAACACCATTTATTGAAGAGGCTATCTTGGTTCCATTGAATGTTCATGCCTCCTTTGTCAAATATTAATTGAGCATAGTGGTTTGGGTGGATATCTGGGTTCTCTATTCTATTCCATTGATCTATATGTCTGTTCTTGTGCCAGTACCAGGCTGTTTTGAGAACAGTTGCTTTGTAGTATAGCTTGAAGTCTGGTATTGAGATCCCACCTACTTTATTCTTTTTTCTCAGAATTGCTGTAGCTATCCGTGGTCTTTTTTTGTTCCAGATGAATCTATGAAGAATTCTTTGTAGGTCTGTGAAATATGTCGTTGGTATTTTAATGGGTAGTGCGTTGAATCTGTAGATTGCTTGGGTAGTATGGACATTTTAATGATGTTGATTCTCCCAATCCATGAGCATGGTATGCTCTTCCATGTGTCAACATCTTCCTCTATCTCTTTTTTCAGTGTCCTGTAGTTTTCTGCATAAAGGTCTTTTACCTCTTTAGTTAGGTTCATTCCTAGGTATCTTAATTTTTTTGGTGCGATGGTAAATGGGATTGCTTTTTTAGTTTCTCTTTCTATAATTTCACTGTTAGTGTATAGAAATGCCACAGACTTCTTAGCATTAATTTTGTATCCTGCTACATTGTCGAATTTATTAATTAAGTCAATTAGTTTTGGGATGGAGTCCTTTGGGTTTTTTATGTACAATATCATGTCATCTGCAAATAAGGACAGCTTTACTTCTTATTTTCCAATTTGGATGCCTTTTATTTCTTCTTGTTGTCCAATTGCAATGGCTAATACTTCCAGTACTATGTCGAACAGGAGAGGTGAGAGTGGGCATCCCTGTCCTGTTCCTGTTCTTAGGGCAAATGGTTTTAGTTTTTGCCCATTGAGTATGGTGTTAGCTGTGGGTTTATCATATATGCCTTTTATGATGTTGAGGTATGCTCCTTCTATTCCCATTTTGCTAAGAGTTTTTATCAAGAAAGGGTGTTGGATTTTGTCAAATGCTTTTTCTGCATCAATTGATATGACTCTGTGATTTTAATCTCTCAATTTGTTTATGTGATGTATCACATTTATTGATTTGCGGATATTGTACCATCCCTGCATTCCTGGGATGAATTCTGCTTGGTCATGGTGTATGATCTTTCGGATGTACTGCTGGATCCAGTTTGCTAGAATTTTGTTGAGGATTTTGGCATCTATGTTCATGAGAGATATTGTCCTATAATTCTCTTTCATTGTGTTGTCTTTATCTGGTTTTGGTATTAGGGTGATGCTGGCTTCATAGAAGGTGTTTGGTAGTATTCCTTCTTCTTGAATGTTTTTGAATAGTCTGAGGAGGATAGGTTTTAATTCTTCCTTGAATGTTTGGTAAAACTCTCCTGTGTAGCCATCTGGACCCAGGCTTTTATTTGCTGGAAGCTTTTTGATTACTGCTTCAATTTCTTCCATAGTTATTGGACTATTGAGATGTTTGGCTTCCTCCTCATTGAGTTTTGGGAGGTTATATTTTTCTAGGAAAATGTCCATCATGCAGGTTGTGCAATTTGTTGGAATAGAGTTGTTCATAGTATTTTTTAACAATCCTTTGTATTTCCGCAGGGTCTGTTGTTATCTCTCCTCTTTCATTTCTGATTTTGTTTATTTGGGTCTTCTCTCTTTGCTTCTTGGTGAGCCTGGCTAGGGGTCCATCAATCTTTTTTATCTTTTCAAAGAACCAGCTCTTTGTTTTGTTGATCTTTTGAATTGTTTCTTTGGTCTCCAAGTTGTTTATCTCTGCTCTGATCTTCACTATTTCCTTCCTTCTGAGTACACTGGGCTTTTCTTGTTGCTCTCGTTCTAGCTCTTTGAGTTGTAGGTTTAGGTGATTTATTACCATTGTTTCCTGTTTTTTGCAGTAGGCTTGCAGGGCTATGAACTTCCCTCTCAAGACTGCTTTCACTGTGTCCCATAAATTTTGTATTGTTGTGTTGTCATTGTCATTTGTTGCCATGATGTTTTTTATTTCTTCCTGATCTCTCTGGTTACCCAGTCATTGTTTAAAAGCATGCTGTTTAGTCTCCATGTGTTTGATTTCTTTCTATTGTTTTTATTATTGTTGATTTCCAGTTTTATGCCACTGTGGTCTGAGAAAATGCTTGATATGATTTCTATCTTCTTGAATTTGAAGAAACTTTTCTCATGACCAAACATATGATCTATCTTTGAAAATGACCCATGTGCACTGGAGAGGAATGTATATTCTGTGGCTTTGGGGTGAAATGTTCTGAAGATGTCAATTAATTCCATCTGGTCTAGTGAGTCATTTAGGATTGATGTTTCTTTCCTGATTTTTTGTTTAGAGGATTTGTCCAAAGGTGACAGTGGGATATTAAAGTCTCCTACTATGATTGTATTGCTGTCAATCTCTCCCTTAATATCCTCCAAGAGTTTTTTTTATGTATTTAGGTGCTCCTATATTGGGTGCATATATGTTGACCAGAGTTATTTGTTCTTGTTGGATTGTTCCCTTTAGTATTATGAAGTAGCCTTCTTTATCTCTTGTTATGTCCTTCACTTTGAGGTCTAATTTGTCAGATATAAGTATTGCAACCCAAGCTTTTTTTTCATTTCCATTTGCCTGAAATACCATGTTCCATCCCTTCACCCTCAATCTGTGTGCATCTCTTTTCCTAAGGTGGGTTTCTTGCAGACAGCCGATATATGGATCATGTTTTCTTATCCAATCGGTTACCGTATGTCTTTTGATTGGAGCATTTAATCCGTTTCCATTTAAAGTTATTATTGATAAGTACTAATCTGTTGCCATTTTAAGTCCTTACCTCCGAGTTCCTTCTTCGCTTCCTCTTTCTTTTTATTACAGCAGACCCTTTCACATTTCTTGCATTGCTGGTTGGTGGTAATATATTCCCTTAGTCCTTTTTTGTCTGTGAAGATTTTGATTTCACCTTCAATCTTGATTGAGAGTATTGCAGGGTACAGTATTCTTGGATTCAGACCCTTCCTTTGCATGACTTTGTATATTTCATTCCATTCTCTTCTGGCCTGACGAGTTTTTGTTGAGAAGTCAGTAGCTAGTCTTATGGGGGTTCCTTTGTAGGTAACTTTCTGTTTCTCTCTGGCTGCTTTTAAGATTCTTACTTTGTCATCAGTGTTTGCCAATTTAATTATAATGTGCCTCGGTGTCGGTTTGTTGGGGTTCATTTTGCTTGGGACTCTGTGAGCTTCTTGGATTTGTGTGGGTTTTTTCTTTTCTATATTGGGGAAATTTTCTGTCATTATTTCTTCAGACACATTCTCTAATCCTTGTTCAGTTTCCACTCTTTCTGGAACCCCAATTATGTGGATGTTATTTTGTTTCATGTTATCCCAAAGTTCCCTTAGACTCTCCTCTTGCTTTTTAACTTTTTTTTCTAGAAGCTGCTGTACTTGGGTATTTTTTCCTACCGTGTCTTCTAGCTCACTGATGCGGTCCTCTGCTTCTTCTAGTCTACTTTTGATGCTTTCTATTGAGTTCTTTATATCAGTGATGTTATTATTCATTTCTTCTTGTTTATTCTGCACCTCCTCTAGTTTCTTCTGCATTTCTTCTTCATGCTTCTTCCCCTCCTCTAGGTTCTTCTTCATTTCCTCTTGGCTCTTACTCATATTGTCAAATTTGTCTTCCATTCTTTTCAACCACATTATGATAATTTCTCTGAACTCTTTCCTGGTAGGCTTATTTGTAGTTCTATTTCATTTACTTCCTTTTCTGGTGAAAGCTGCCTTTCTGTCTTTTGTGGGCTGTTTCTTTTTCTGCTCATGGTCTTTCTTCTCTGGGTGTCTGGTTATGTAGTGCTCTCTCCTACATTGATTGAAAGGCACAAACTACAACACGACCAGGTACAGCACTCAAGGCACTGAGTAGAAATATATTCAAGATGTTAATAATCACAAATAAGGTGACCACCAATGAAGGACAAATTAGGGGTAAATAGAGAAAGAAGAAGAGGAAAATGAGGAGGAGAGAAAAGAAAGAAGTGCCAAAATCAAATTGGGAGAGTAAGAAAAAAAAAGATAAATAAATGAACAATAAAATAAGAAAATAAAAAGGAGAAAAAGGAGAAGGGAAGAGGAAGAGAAAAAAATCAGAGAGACAAGAAAGTTTATAAGAGAGAAAAGAGGAACAAAATATAGATGTCAGGAGACAACTCCAATAGAACAGTCACTAATCCCAATAAAGGCCAGCAACCAGTACCTAGAGATTAATGCAAATTAAAAATAGCAACTGGTATCGAGGGAGATGAGGGAAAAGAGAGGTAGAAAACAAAGCAAGCAAAAAGCAAAATAAAACAAGTAGAATAAACTAAAACAATCTCTCAAAAAAAATTTCAAAAAATTGATATAATCCCTTTTCAGGCAAATAGCAACAAAAGGACATAGAGAAAAAACAACTTTTTGGCTCTTGAAGACAAGAGGGGAGAGGTTTGTGTGGACTTGTAGTAGGGGATTTGAAATTATATATATAAATGGGGTAAAATTTTAACCAGGTAAAGGGAAAAATAGGGGGAATCTAAAGTTGGAAAAGGGAAAGAGAAACAAGACAGCAAAATGGGGAAAGTTAGGAGGAAAGTGTTGGCTTAAAGGTGGAGTTGAGTTGGAGTAAAATTATGCTAAAGGGAAGATGAAAATAGAATGTAGAACTCTAATCCCAAAATAAAATAAAGAGAAAACAAAATGACACTTTTTTTTTCAAAAATGGTAAAGTCCTAGTAGTAATTAATAATACTAGTTTAAAACAAAAATGCAATAATTATAAAGGTAAAATCAATTGAGGCAGAAAGAAAAAAAATATTCTTTTAATTAAAATATGTGAAAATGAAAAAAAAAGTCATTTTCCAGAGCTCTCCTCTGTCAACAGCTCAGAGGGTCTGCCTTCACACTCAGGGATCACACCCTGACCACCTCTGCGGACCTCTCCAGAGGCACTTTCCCACAGCCCGGCTCCCACAGTGTGCACATCTCTGCCCTGTAAGAACTTGAGTAAAGATTGGTTATGGATTTCAGCTTTTCTAGATTGGGTTTCCATGGTGAGGTGGGAAAGTCAGGGTTTGGAAGAGTTACCAAAATTTGTAGAGGACCTACAGATTTTTTTTAGGGCAGCCTCCCAGGCTGCTTCATCTGCAGACTCATTTCCTCTTGCTTCTACGGAGTCCCCTTGTCTCACATAAGTAGAGATGGAAAGACTTAATTACATCTGATAGTTCTAGTTGGCCCATCATCCTTGCTCTGCTTATATCTGTCTAACTGCCTAATATATTACCTCAAGAATCCTGGCTCTGAATTCTTTTAGGGAAAATGGACATCAGCAGGCTCTTGTAGCTACTTCCTGCTGAGGTGGGTCAGAAGTTTCTCTCAGAGCCAAGAGATCCTTGCTATCTGTCAGAGGGACAATGAGGTCTGGGCACAGAAGGAGGTGGGCTTGTGACCTGGCAGAGATAAACTGTAACAAATGGTCTGGTGA
The DNA here is from genome assembly GCA_011751065.1 of Lasiurus cinereus. Taxonomy (NCBI): domain Eukaryota; kingdom Metazoa; phylum Chordata; class Mammalia; order Chiroptera; family Vespertilionidae; genus Lasiurus; species Lasiurus cinereus. Next base: position 15,522,072 of record JAAGEH010000392.1, read on the forward strand.
AAAGAAAAACTTTCAGTTTTAATAACTTCTATTGAAATAGAATTTTTCTCCTCAAAATTAACCCCATGTTTATCAAAAGAGTCAAATCAAGACTAATTTATCTATTGTATTTAATTTGGCCTGATTATTTGCATAAACATAACAAGAATGGTAACTGGCTATCTTTGCTGGATTTTCACAATTGAATCTTAATGTGCCCCATAGGGCCAGGAAGTCAAGCCACCTAGCTATCATCAGGTCTGCCTGTAGTATCTGCTGAGTTAAGTGAAGTCCTCATCTGTAGTGGATTTACCCCGGTCCATGCCCTAGGCTTCAAGGCCCATCTCAGCCCTCCTAGTCGTAGTGGCTTAGAGTGCATGGGGGTCCTGCAGGGACACAGAGACCCCCTTATTGCCCCCCTTGCACTCTGAACTCCAGTTTCTGGTGAGATTCTGGACTCATATAGGGAGAAAATGGACTGTCTGCCATTGGGTCAGAAAGGGAGGGTGGCTTTTTTGCAGAGTTGCTCACTTGAATTAGTTTACCGCACTGGGGTGTGACACACGACACTGAACAGAACAAGGCAGAGAGGGCTGACTGGCATCCATTGCTGTTTGCCACACCCCAGCCTACAGACTCCCTGAAACCCTGCCCTGCCCAATTTACAAACCCACCCAGCTGTGCTGTGACTTTTGCATATGAATGGCCTGCCCTCTGGCAGCTTAACCTAACAAATTGCATGTGTGTCAGACAATTCCAAAACTTCGAAACTCCAAGAAAAGAAGAGAAATCAACTCCAAAACTTCCAAACTCCAAAGAGGAGAAATCTACAGAGCTCCCTGTAGCTCCTGCTGGGTGGCCTCAGACACTAGCTGACTTGTACCTCCTTAAAGATCCAGGAACCAGTGTACCTAGAGGTCAGTGTGAGATGACACTGTGAGATTTCAACTCCTCACATACATAAGTGACACACTCAAGAAGCAGACTTGGTGAGCACCAAAGCCCCACTGAAGCAAGTTCTGCCCCACAGGGGTGTCTCCAGCATAGCAGTTCTTCCATTAATACACACAGCTAATCCTCACAGTCAATTGGCCTGGAGGTCATTTCCTCCTAGTGTACCAATAGCAATCAAGGCTTAACTACAATAAGATTGGGAACCCAGCCCACAAGGGGTGCACCAAGAGTGTTCACCTCAGGTGATTGGGGAGGTGGAGCTACTGGGCCCTAAGGACAACTAGCACACAAAGCTACTGCATCAACACCGGGAAGCAGCCAAAATGTGGAGACCAAGAAACATGTCACGAATGAAAGAAATGGAGGAAAGCAAAACAACTGGACATAGAATTCAAAACCACATTTATAAGGTTATTCATGAGTCTTCTACAAACCGCTGATAAACTTAGTGAGACCTCTGAGAAACTTAGTGAGAACTTCAAAGATCTTAACGAGAATGCCAAAAAAATGGAAAAGGACCAGTCAGAAATTAAGCATGCAATGTCTGAAATAAAGAATATACAGAAATCCAACAGCAGACTAGAGGACCCCAAGAATAAAATCAAAGATCTGAAATATGAGGAAGCAAAAAACACCCTAACAGAAAAACAAAAAGAAAAAAGAGTCCAAAAATGTGAAAATAGTGTAAGGAGCCTCTGGGACAATGTCAAGAGTACCAACATCAGAATTATGGGAGTGCCAGAAGAAGAGAGAGAGCAAGATACTGGAAACCTATTTGAAGAAATAATGGCTGAAAACTTTCCCTACCTGGTGAAAGAAATGGACTTACAAGTCCAGGAAACATACAGAATACCAAACAAAAAGAATCCAAAGAGGACCACACCAAGACACATCATAATTAAAATGCCAAGAGCAAAAGACCAAGAGAGAATCTTGAAAGCAGCAAGAGAAAAACAGTTAGTTACCTACAAGGGAGTACCCATACGACTGTTAGCTGATTTCTCAACAGAAACTATGCAGGCCAGAAGTTAGTGGCAGGAAATATTTAATGTGTTGCATAGCAAGAACCTACAACCAAGAGTGCTCTACCTAGCAAAGCTATCATTCAGAATTGAAGGTCAGATAAAGAGCTTCACAGATAAGAAAAAGCTAAAGGAGTTCATCACCACCAAACCAAGATTATATGAAATGCTGAATGATTTTCTTTAAGAAGAGGAAGAAGAATAAAATGAAGATAAAAATTATGAACAACAAAGTGATAACAAATACATACCTATCCCCTATCAACAAGTGAATCTAAAAAGCAAGTGAATAAAAAAATCCAATGAACAGAATAACCGGGTGAATATAATAGAATTAGGGCCATAGAAAGGGAATGGACTAACAATTCTTGGGGGAAAAGAGGAGTGAGGGGTGCAGGAAGAGATTGAACAAAAATTTTACACCTATGGATGAGGACATTGGTGGGGGGTAAGGGTAGGAGATGGGGGCCGGGAATCAGGTGGAGGGGAACTATGGAGGGGGGGAGAAGAGGAATATTTGTGATAAACTGACAAATAAAGATTTATTTAAAAAAATAAAACATAATAAAAGTTTCTGGTTAATAAAATCACTATTGGAAACTGGTGTTATTGAATTTATGCAAAGAAATGTATTGCCATGATTTATTTATTAAATATTGGAAAATTTCAGAGGAACTTTATAAAGAGAAAAATATACTGACCTGCTTTAAGATAGAATTTTCCTTGCCAGTCCTTTTTATGGACTTCCAAAGTAATATATTCTGAATGTATTATAACAAAAGAGTAACTGTTAGATTTCTTTTATCAGTGCCTCCCTAAGTACTTTGGTATAACTATTTACCCTCGGTTTAGGGAGACAGAATGTAAATTATTTACTCTTCCTGGTTTACTGGCCTGTATTATTTGATTTCCTTTCAACATTCCTCCTTCTTATTACATACACAACCTTTATTAATTTTACACTTCTAAATTAGCCTTCATACCTGCTTTCTATAACCTTTAAAAATGCATAATCATGACTCAGATCTTCTACTCAGAATTGCTTATTCTTTGAATCTTCAATCCTTTAATAATTTTTTTTTTGGTATGGATACATGAGAGTCTTTATTGTAGGAGCCAGTGGCCATGTAGCCACTGCAAACAAGGAGTCTCATATGGCAGGTAGCCGTACATCAGCTAGGTAACAGCATCTTTACACAAAGCAGTAGCTCCTGTCCCCATACCATTATCTGAGCAGCTGCCCGCTGCTTCTAGACCCACTGTGCCTCATAGTAGCCCATTTGAGTTCTCGAACTTCAGTAGCCTCAGTAACATACTTTAATCCTACTCAGACAAAAGAGGCTTCTTTCCAAAATAGTGACCTCACTAATTTAGGTTATGGAAGGGCACACTTGTGCAATATACTGTGAGATTACTGTGGTCTTGCACCTGCGTACAGTCCTTGGGACACCCTAATTAAGATTTCCATGCTCAGGGTGGGCTTGGATATCCGGCGTACTAAAAACAAGGCCTCCATATTCCAACTGGTTTTGAGCATCTGGCAAACTCTGGTTCCCACACAAGTTCAGCAAGGTCATTGAATATACTGTACAAAGTCAAATATTTCATAATAAAACAACCCCAAAATGAAATAAAAAATCATTACATTTACAACAGCATCAAAATAATAAAACACTGAAAAAATTTAACAAAAGAAGTACAAGACATAAATTACACACTATAAAACTTTACAGAGAGAAATAAGATCAAAAGGGAGAGACATTTCATCTTCATGGGTTGGGAGACTCAAGATTGCAAATTGGAAATCCTCACCAATTCCAGGTTTGAGATTTTCCAAATTGATGTATAGATTCAGCACATTCCCTATAAAAATCCCAGCACATTTGCTATTTTCAGAAGAAAAAAATTCTTCAAATTAGCATAATTCATCTCTAATTATTCTTTTCCTTTCATGTTGAAGTCTATTTAAAAAGGAACTTAGTAAGAACTATACACGGCATCGCAGATCTACTCATTTAACTAATACATAATCTGAATTTCACACTCCAGTAGTATGATTTCACACACATACAGTTCTCAACAAGGGCTTGTTGCCACATTAAAATTTACTGACTGCTAGTGTTTCTTTCAAAATAAAAGACACACAAAGCACATACAGCCTCGCCCTCAGGACTCAAATGATATTGGGGCCAAACAGCAGGCTGCTAAGAATGGCATCCCCAAGAGTTCTAGAATAGAGGCATACGAAGGATTCTACTGAAGCACACTGAGAAGAATTCTTGTTTTCTGATGACCAGGAAGAGTTTAACACAAGAGATGACAATTACCTTAGGACTTAAAATATAGTCACGATTCTGTTGTCTGTGTCCATTGAATCCTTTAATAATTAATAACTTCTATTGAAATAGATTTTTCTCCTCAAAATTACCCCCAACCTAGGGCTTCTCTATCTCAGCAGGCTGAGAGTGAATTCCACTGCTTCTACCCTTTCTCACACTTGCTCCGGGGCGGTTTTGTGCTCTTTTCCTTCCCCAGAGACCCACTGTAAATCTATCAGGAAGGGCAGGCAGGTCACAGTTCTTGGGACCACATGATTCTCTGTTTGCTAGCAGGACTGAAAAAGGCAGCCTACAAAGCAGTTAATTATGACTAATCTTAATCCAACAAGCCTTGGTTTAAACTTCTCTGGATTGGCAACTTTCACAAATTTTATATCTTTAAATTAATCCTAGAATTCCGAAATTGTAAACTAACACAGCAAAATTATAAATCAAGGAAAAGCAATTAACAGTTCTTTAGTGTCTTCCCCCTAGAGTGGGGTTTGCACTATCTTTCACACAGACTCTCACACTTACATTTCCTCCCAGAGGCCTGTACAGCTCTCCTGGGCCCCAAACCTGGTCCATTCACTGAGGACAAAGGCCAGCACATGGTGGCACTCTTGCACCAGCACTTCCCCTTTCCTGTAAATCAAAAACATTAATGGAGGCTCCATAGTCATCCACTTGCTGCTTGAATTCCTGAAAATTTTTCAAAAAACATTGCAGGGGAGTACAGACAGAACATGAAGTAGACTGACCCATTCTAATGAAAGAGACAATTAGACCATGATAACACAGAGTACCAAAGACAATGACAACCAACTGAAGATCGCCAGGCACTGTTGTGCACTGGGATCTGGTCTTGGGAGTAGTGCTGTGTCCAGCCTTCCAGAGAACCTAGATGGGCGCCTATGAATCAGAAATAAGTTTCTTACCAGTAAGAACCAGATCCAAGCAGCTCTGATCAGTCAATCAGGAAATTTAGCAGGTGGGGTCTCCAACCTCTACCAGTCCTACGGCTGAAGAACGTCTCTCAGGGATCTCCCCCTGGGTTGGAGAGTCTGGGGACCCTGGTGGGCTCTATGCACAGGACCAGTGAAAGGCTGGTTATCTCGCTGGGGCCTCCAAATATTATGGAGCGAAAGCGAGTGAACAACCACTGGAGTCCAGACCAAATTAAAATTTAGGGAGCCTTTATTAGCCAGCCAGTGACTGCTCTGCTTTTCTCCACACAGGGAGTTCAGAGAACAGCCCCAACCCTTTGTGCAGGACTGCTTTTAAGCACATTTACCACATCTTGTTTTAGCAGAACAAGCAATCCAAGACAAAACAGTTTTTCCCAAGCAACGTCAATCATGCCATTGATGAATATGTTATTTATAGGGTTATCTTGTTCTCCAGAAAGCTGACAGTGTTCTATGAAAAAAGGCCTACATGCTGGGAAGGGTCCATGAGACCATATCTCAAGGCCTGACTTGGTGCCAGCACTGACAACTCTATCTGGGGCTTAGTCCATGGCCTCTCAGGATGGGAGTAGTGCTCAAAAATTCCTACTCTCTAACAATCAATGCCTGTTTTCAAACTGATGACTGTTTTGTCCAGGTACTGCTGGCCCTTTGCACCAAACTTAGCAATAGAGTTTAGCAATACTATCCAATTTCCTACTTGAGTTGTTCCATGTATATAGACTTTTGAGTCATTATTCTATGCCAATCTTCAAATCACAAGGATTCTGGCCCCTAATACTCTGTCTCCTCCCCAATTTATTTACCAAACTGTTTAATTGGAAGTCCATTGAGGGCAGCATCAACACCATTCTTATTCAGATGAATTTAGGAGTCATAACTCAAAGCAGTGTGTTATAGTAACAATAAAGATTCATAAAAGAAATTCCTTTTGAAGTTAAATTACCTATACAGATGATTGAACAGGAAACCAATCATACCAATTTTGCAAGAGAATAAATTAATGTTTATATGAAAGACACTGACCTCTGGTAATAGTTTTATTATCTATAAATGGAGAGGTTTGTTATTTAAGACAAATCTTGATTTCATACATACATAGATGTTAAGTAACAAAATCATATCTATTTTTATCATCATCCTTCTATTGCTCTCAGCATTGTGGGTATAATTTTTGTCCATAGAATTCTAAAATAATCAGCTAATTTAGGTGAGTGAACTTAGTGATTTAAATCAGTTATTTTACGAACTTAAATGTTTATGTGATTGAATTGTTTAATTAATTTGACCAGTGATAGGAATTTAGTAATTTCAGAGAATATAGCCATAGTATTTTCCAATGGGCTAGATAAAGGCTCTCAACCTTCTTTGAGGATTTGTATGTGATATTTCTCACATATTAAAGCTTTTAGTTCAGTGGAGTGAGACTGATAACTGCATCTTCTGAGTGGAGGATTTTTTTCTTCCTGTTGGAAAATGTAATAAATTATAAGTGCAATGGAGCACCTACAATTAATGGAAAGTGATTTGGTAAGATTTTCAAAGCAATGAGAAGGTGCATCTCCTTGATGGGGATTCCTGAAGTAGGCCCTTTCTTCCCTTCCTTCCTTCCTTCCTTCCTTGTTTCGTTAATCCTCATCTGAGGATATTTACCATTGATTTTTACAGAGGGTGGAAGGGAGAGAGGGAGGGAAGGAGAGAGGGAGAGAGGGAGGGAAGGAGAGAGAGAGAGAGAGAGAGAGAGAGAGGGAGAGAGAGAGAGAGAGAGAGAGAGAGAGAGAGAGAGAGAGGGAGAGAGTTATCAATATCAGAGAGATACACTGATTGGTTGCCTTTTGCACGCACCCAACCAGCCTGGGGATCGAGTCTTCAACCTAAGTAGGTGCTCTTAACTGGGAATCAAATCTGTGACTGTGACTCTGGTGGGCAGTCAATGCTGTAACCACCTAAAAACACTGGTCAGGGCAAAGTCCTTCATTTCTGAGAGTTTGGACTCTTTCTAAATCACTCAATTTCTTTTCCATCTAATGCTCTATAATAGTAGCAGAACTAAAAACACATGTGGGATAATGATGTCCCTAATATTCATGGAAGGAATGTCTTTTCACTTTCTGGAAAAACTATTAGGTTATCAGATGTATAATGCGAGAGTCATCATGTGTATGTTCCTTGTGTTGCCACTTATACCGGAAACCACCTCATTTAGTAGTTTGATGAGAAGAATAAACTTACTGAATTAAACAGGACATGGAGAGAAGGCTAAAATTACTCACTCTTCTGTCTCCAGCTGGATAATTGATAAGTGACTAGAGACATTGATTTCCTTTATGTAAAAATTCATATCTTGTATTGGGAGGAAGAATAAGAGGCAACGAGACTAGTTAGAAGGCTATAACAACTTCAGAATTTAAGTGTAGATTATGGGAATCCACCAACATTTGGAAAAATTTATTTAAATTTAAGAGAAATGTATAATATGCTAGTCTGTTAGCACACTGGGCAAAATGCAATATAATGTTCTTGGATGAGAATTGCTACTGAGATTTTTGAAATGAAATTGTATCTGATTTCATCACCTATGTTGCCTTCTTTCATTCCTCAGACTCTGCCCCCCAATCCTCTCTGTGTCAAGCACTATATTAGAGGCCTAGAGTTTAGTTGGAGAGATGGATATATGAACAAATAATTATGTATAGCAGTGTATAGAGAAGATTGTGTGAAAGTATAAATCTGTGGAAGGTATTGCTTGCATTTTATTTAGAAACGTAGGTTTGGGCAGTATAATCTTCTATGTAACAAAGAAAGGCTATTGATAGAAGGAAAATGACCTCCTTAGATATTAACTGCTACTGTTTTTTTTTTTTTTTAATTTGGAGGAAGGCTTGAAGGAAGGAGACCAGGTGGAAGGCTGTTAGCAATAATCCAGGCAAGAGGAGCATAGGCTCTGGAGTCAGCTTTGCCACTTACTATCTGGGTGACCTTGGATAAAACTGTGAACCTCAGTTCTCCATAGGCTAAAGAGGTGTGGAGTTAATACTAGAATAACAGAAAGGGTGGTTTTCGTTGTGATCACTCTTCAGAGTCAGGATGTATTCCCACTCAAAATTTGGTTTGGCTGTAATATACACAGCAAGAAGGTATGAAAAGGTTTCTTACTTACATAATGAGGTTTGGGAGAGAGCAGGGCAAGCTTCTCAAGCAGGATTGAAGATGGCTTGAGAAGGCAGGAAAGGAGACTAGCTTGAGGTTTTCATTGTGATTAGGAGGTTGAGCTGAGGAAAGGGTTTCTGCATGTGGAATGAGCTTTTTGTGGTTTGAATTTGTGAATGTCAATGGAAGGAGGATCAGGTTTCTTATCAACTTGCCCAAATATGGGGCAGATGGGAAGAAGGGCAGTGGGGCTTAAAACCTGTCAGCCATCAAACAATAAAAAATAGATTCAGACTCTTTTGCAACCCTATTTTTGAAGCCTGAATTAAATATTTCAGGTACAGTGCTCAGTACAATATTGTCTGGCTAGAATGACTGCTCAATAACTGTTAGTGAGAGCAATGTTGATTATGATATTGATCAGGCCATAACCAAGAGTGGTTATACAAATAATAAAGATAGGGTTTGGATTGAAAAATTTTATAATTTCTTTGCTTGGTGCCTTAGGCTTAATTCTGATCATGCTTTGGGCCAGCTCTCTTGCCTCTAGTTGTCTAATTATTTTAAGAAATTGACATTAAAGATGAATTAATAAATAAATATTAATTGGATGTTTATTATATATAAAGTACCATGTTAATCACATCAGATGAGTTGGATGATCTTGTCCATCAAGCTTCTTATATCTTTTGAGACTTGGTTTCAGTTGGATTATAAAGAACATTGTACAATATGGCTGACTAATAGCTACTTAGGAGGGGAAGATAGACCTTCGCTGACTAATAAGTAATGGGCCAATGTCTTATGGTAGCAGGAATTATGTTTTGCATATAACAGTTTGCATCTTCTATGGGGCTTTTTCATAAAGTGAGTCTAACATTTGGGCTACTCTATAATACTCTATTTCCTTAAATATGACATTATGCATTTTAAGAGATACTGCTATTTTATATATCATTAAGAATGAGAGACTGCTAATTAATTATTGAGATATCATTGATTGCAAAATGCATTCTGATTTCAGAAATGGTAGAAGTAGAAAATTGTGAGTCTTAGAGTCTAGTTATGTAGACTTGTTTCCTATATAATCAAATTCAATTTAATGCACATGTAAGTGCCTCCCATGTGCCAACTTCTATGGTGGACACTGTGTGGGATACAGGATTTCTGTCCTGATGGTGTTGTCTCCTCTTTCCTATCACATTGTCCCCTTTGCCCCCCAAAATACAGGAGAAAATGGGATTATATTAAAATATAGTTATAAACAGGTGCTTTATAGGGGTTGGGATCAATTACTTCCTGGGAGATGTGATATACTCAGCTAAATTTTAGTTGATACTTAATGAGAAGTATTAAAGTAAAATACAAAATGGAGAGTATACTTGGAAATTCTCTGAACAGACAAAACCATTTAAGCCACGTAAACATAATTAAATCTAGCTTATTTAATGCACATTAGTGAAACTTAACTTAGGTTATATCTTGTAACTCAAGTCCTCTTCCTAAAATGTTTCGAGATAATTAACCAATCCCCTGTTGTCTGGGAACTCCAATCGTAATAATCAATCATTGTAGAGCTTAAACAACTTCTTCCTTTCCACTGTTTAAGTTGTCCTGTAACATCATTCCTCTAAATTCCATATCAGTTTTGAACTTGATAAAAGTTTTGAACTTGATAATAGTTCATAAGCTGTTCTTATATGCACAATAAACTTATCAAATACAATTTTACTGATTTGGTTTTAATTTTTACTGTTTCTGGGTTTTTGACAAGAAAATATAGTAGGAAAATGCAGGGAGGAAAAGTTATGGCTCAAGTTAGAATGAGCAATTGGAAGAGTTGAATGTAAGACTAGAAATGCAGTTGATACTGAATTGTAGAGGATCTTGAATAAAATACTAAAGAGTTTGGACTGTGGACAAAGAAGAGCCACTGAAAGTATGTGAGCAGGAGAATGCTATGATCAAACTGCCTTTGGGGATAATGGCTCTAGCAGCAGTGTATTGAGTGGCTCAGAGGATCAAAGAACAGGGACTGGGAGAACAGAGCGAAAAGTCCTGAAAATGACCAGATTAGAGTCACGAGGGCTTGCTTTCAGGCTATGGTCCAGTGAAGGGAGAAGGGCGATGGTTGACAGTCATACAGAGGAAGGACAGAAGGAGGAGTCAACAAGAACCTTGGGTTTTTAATCTGGGTGATTGACAGGAACATAGTGGCATTGGCAGAGATGGGTAGGTGAGGACCAGGAGTAGATTTGGGGGCAGTAGATGGATGAGCAAGAGAAACTATGGCTTCTGTTGTTTCATGATGTTGGTGAAACATTCAGCAAAGTTGTAATTTTCAGTAAGAGTGGCCCAGGAAATAGGACTTGGGGTTTATCAGAGTAGAGTTACAATAGAAATTGAGAATATATCATATACCAGGCATGGTGAAAAGTCCAGGAGACAGATAAGTAATCCATAACTAGAAATCAATGCCATCAGTGTTACACTGCAAAGTATATGGGTAGTGACTATGGTGACACAGAGATAAGAACTAGCTCTGCCAGGGAACCAGGCACATCTGTAGCTGGGTTCCCTGAGAAGGAAGAACATCACAGTCAGAGGGGAAACAGCATCCAAAGGCACAAATGAAAGTGTGCTCTGGGCTTGAGGACTGGAAGTGATTTAATTTGTTGAGGAACAGAGGGTGGTCAGGTTGAGAAAGGAAATGGAGATTGTGGAATATGCTAATTCATTCTGAAAGAGGAAAAGAATACAGTTGTGGAGAGGGGAGGGGAGAGACAGAGAGGAGAGGCAAAGGGAAAACCAGCCAAACCTGTGGTGGTGTCTCAGCAACTGAGCCTATTGGAGATGGAGGTGTGTTTCAGGAACCTGGACCTCTCTCTTCAGCTTGCTGCCTCATGTCCTTCATCTGGAAAGGAAGGGTTTTGAAGTAGATGATTTTTCAAGCCCTTTCCCACTTTGAGGTTGTGTCTGCCTCTCCAACTCTGGGAAGTTTTCTGTTCAGGTCACATTGAATAATTTAGTGTTCTAGTAATTAGAGCCTAATTGGAAGCCTGGTGACCTGGAAGAGGTAACACACTTCCTCATAGGGTCTGCTTTACTTTCAGGGCAGAGTTCAGGCACGGGGAGCACTTCCTCATTCCACCTCCCCAGGGCACTCCATTGAGCAGTCATTCACTCCTTGGAGTGGAAGGGACATAGAAATATTTATAAAGGTCATGATGGAAAATATTTTAAAACAATTGAACTGCAAAACATGTGTTTAACATTTATAGTGCTTGGGTTGGAAAAGATACTTCTAATCCTCCTCCTGCTCCCTGGAGTTTAACAAGCTCCTTATATCCTTGCAGAGCTTCTTTCCAACAGCAGAAAATAACAAGAAGTTGCTATCAGGAGGGGGCCTTGTACCATGCCTTGTGATTTAGGTGAAGTCCTGATTGAAGTGCATGTTTTCAGGTCCTAGTAATCTTAAATAAATAATCCAAGCCCACAGCATTAATAAAAGCAGTAATTCTGTCAAGTGCCCTTGCTAACTTCCTAAACTTCTGAGGGGCCAGGGCTGGTGATTTATGGACACTGCCAGAATCTGAGCTGTGGTGTTTTTTAGGGGATTTGTTGGGAGGTATACTTTTAAGGGTAATTACCATGTGTCAGAAGGATGCCTTAGCTCCCTTGACATTATGTGCTCAATTTTATTTCAGAGGTCAAATGGCTGGAGAATTATATGTGAAAGGGTAGCTTTTCAACATTTACAAGTAGAAAGTAAATGTAATATGCAAAGCTTAATTCTGACTTTCTGTGGTAAATTGCCACAGGTCAGTGGGGATCAGCAAACATTTATTGTGCTCCTACACATTCCCAGTGGAGAGAGACATGCACATATCTCTTCGGTTAGCACTGCCCAACACTGGAGTGTGATACCAAGGTTCCATGGAAGTATGAAGCGAATGTACCTAACCCAGCCTGGGAAGACACAGGGAGTGGCTAGAGGGTAAGGACCTCTTGCCTGAGCTGGGTTTTGAATGAAAAGCTGGAATTACACAGGTAAACATGAAAAGGGAAATAGTACAAGAAAAAGCAGGAGGTTATAGTCTCCTAAGTGTGGGTTAACAGGTCTTTTGGTGGAGCATGAAGAGCAAGAGGGAGGTGCTGCAGACAAAGCTGAAAAGGTAAGGGGAAGCAGTCAGCCTGATTATAAGATGGCAGTTCCTTCCCCACTAATAACTGTGGCCTAAAAATTGGCTGTTTTATATTTGGCCACATAAATCTCCTAATTTATATGTTAAATCTGAATTCTCAGTACCTTACAATGTGAGTATGTATGTGATCTTAAAAGCTGTGCTTATTAGTCCTTTGTCACCCCTGGTTAGACTTTTACTAACCATGGTCAGGTTGTCTCACTGCTCTCTGCTCAGGTCTAGTTCCACTTCTGAAATTGGAACTCAGATCTGCATCCCTTGCCTCAGTGAGCAGGTTCTCTCTCCCTATCTAGTTCAGGCACATCTGTAGCTGGGTTCCCTGAGAAGGAAGAACAGATTCCAATATCCAACCCATCAGTTGAGATGGATTTCCCTGGTTCATGACCCAGACACTCAAATGATGTTAAAGAAATCTCACTGTAGTCATTGACCTTCACCCCTTGATAAGATAGATAGACCCCCTATAGACTAAGCCACCCCAATTCATGCTAGAGTTTGCTATATCTCATGATTTTGGTGATTGGTACTATAGCCATTTCTACTATCCCCCTCCATCCTAATTCCTTTTCCTAGTCTTCATTTGTCTTTTCCTTTGCCAGCCTCAGTTGACCCTGTTCTTTTAGCTCTGGTCCTCCCACCACTTGCCAAATGAAGTTGCACTGGTTAGTATGCTAGATGAAGTAAAAGTTCTACAGAATTTGCAAAAGCTGAATTTCAACAGTCTTGATGTCTAGGCACTCCCTTGCCCTCTCTTCTCAACCTAAATCTAATTTTAAATGCCATTATATAGATGACAATTTTATCAGGAAGCATTGCTTAATGTATATTCGTATTTGGAAAAATAGAAAATGTCGCAAACTAAATTTTCACTTTTGGAGATTCAAAATAATTATCGACATGTTAAAAGTCGCTGAAAAGTATGATTGTCTAGAAACTTGTCTAATTTGAATTGAGTATTTTCAAAAATACAAAATAAAAATCTTTTCTTTTACCACATAATATAAAAATAGCATTTATTTAAAACCAAAATGAAGGTAATATATAGAATACACTTAGGAAATATGATTCAAAAGAATTAAAATTACTCCTCATTATCACCTGGTCAGAGTGGCTCATTGGTTGGATGTCATCCCATGCATCATGAGGTTGATGATTTGATTCAGGTCAGGGCACATGCCTGCTCCTCTTGCCCCCCCCCCCAGGAGGGAGCATACAGGAGGCAGCATCAATGTTTCTCTGTCTTCCTTCTTCTCTTTGAAATAAATAAAAACATATTAAAGAAAATTACTCTCTAGTATTTAGGTAATAACTTTCCAAGTAGAGGCATTCCCAAGGGACTCAAGATATTATTGTCTCAAATAAGGTTGTTGCAAACTCATTGCTGGGATTTGCGGGGACAGAGTCTGCAGAAATGGAAGGAGTTTGGGGCAACCTGTTGTATTTGTCTGCTCAGCATTAATTTCCTTCTTTTCTGATAACGGCCTCCTATTTTTCTCAGAAAATTAAACTTCTAAGGTTGAATTGTAGCCCACTCCTAATTTATGGGTTGAAATCCGAAATCTCAGTACCTTACAATGTGACTATGTTTGGAGATAGGTTATTTAAAGAGGTAAGATAAAATGAGGTCACAGGAGTGGGCCCTATATAACTGGTATCCTTATAAGAAGAGAAGATTAGGGCATAGACACATAGAGAGGGAAAATTATAGAAAGGTACTGGAAGGAGATAACTATCTACAAGCCAAGGTGAGAGGTTCCAAAAGGAACCGACCCTGCCAACACCTTGACCTTGGACTTCTCAGCTTTCAGAACAGTGAGAAATTGCTGTTTGGTAAGCCACTGAGTCTATGGTATTGTGTTATGGTAGCCTAGCAGACTAATACATAAGTTAAAGTCAGGCTGAGCCCAAGGCTTGGGTTCTTGGGTACCCAGACCTGGTCACTGAGTACAAAGTCTCACGATAACCAAGTGATTGACTTTGGGCTGGATACATGACTCAAAATAGGCCAATGGGATCCAGTCTCTATTTTCTTGCTCCAATGGTAGAGAGACATCTTCTTACAGTTGTTAAGCTGGTAGGAGGCTAGATAGAAGCATCTTCAGCCTTAGAGACAGAGCCTGCCAGAGAATAGAGCCCAACAGGATAAACACACTGAGAGGGAGGAAAAGGGTCAGGGTTCTGATAGCATCATTCAAGTACCTAGATTCAGCCATGCTTGAAGTTCTACCCTGGACTTTTCAGTTATGTATACCAACACATTCCCCTAACACTTCTTTTTTTGAGCTAAAACATTTTGGGTTGTAAAAGGATCTCAAAGATAAGTAAAAATGTAGTAGCTTTTGTGAAATGTTCATTAATGTCACCTTCTTGCTCTTGCTACACTTTCCTCTTCAAATGTCTTGTTAGCTTGTTCCTTTTGAATATATTGTCCTCAGAAATAATAGCTTTGTTCCATGAAATGTATGAGTTTTTTTCCAGATGAGATCCCTGATGGATTTCACTATCATCCATGCTGCAGTGTCTGTACTGGTTTATGTTAGTTGAAAGTGACACCACCAACCATAATTTGCAGTCAGGCAGGTAATTCCATGCTTTGGCTCACATCTACAGCAAATGTTTTACAAATTATTATGATGTCATAGTTAATAAACTGAGTCATCATTAACAACATTCTTTGTAAACAAATTTTTAATTCCCTCTAGACTCTTGGATAAACAATTTTCATGACTGTATCCTAGGGTGTATGATGTCTTAAGGGTTAGTTGAATGTAAGGCAAAGGCCCCAGATATCTGAAGTGTCAGAGCAGAGAGTGTGTTCTCTGTGATGTGAGTTCCTGGAGGGCAGCAAAGAGGAAGGTGTCTGTGAACCCATTGCCTCCTCTTCTGCCCGAACTTTCACCTTTTCCTGCTGAGCATATGCGAGGTTCCTGTCAGCATATGTGGTAGATGAATCTCAGAAGACACATTTAGAAAATCCAAGAGAAATAAAAATTCATGTAAAATTTTAAACATCATTATGTAGTGAACCTGGGCCAAAAACCTTGTCAAGGCAAAATTCCATTGGAATTGGATGGCTTTTACTCTCCTCTTATTGGCCTGAAAGCCTGGCAAACACTTTTCCTTGGTGAGGTATTCTGGCACTGCCATGTGACACCCACCATGTTTCAGAATGGAGAGTTGCATAAATACCACCATTGCCACCATGCATGGACTCAGAGATGCATGCATTCACTGTTCTTACCTTCCCTGACACTACCACCTTGTGTGAAAAACAAGATGTGTGAGGAATAAAAATGTGCTCTTTTCTCTCTCTCTAGTAATTGGGCTTCTTTCTTAAAGATCTCCCCCATGGATTTTCATATTCTCAATTCTTTTTTTGCCTCAGTGGTGGTTTGGCAGTAGAAGTGCATTACCTAGATTTATTGCCTTCTCACTATCTTGAAAGAATATATCAGTGTATAGACACTTCAGCAAGGGATTTTTGTGAGCAATTCACAAAATTCCAGATATTATTCTGAAAAATTATTTAGTAAATGTGGAGTTGAATGTTACATGAAATATAATATATAGAAAATGTTTTAAAGCTCATCCTTTGCTTTTCTTCCAGATCACGTTACTTGTACAAATATAAGCATCTGTAATAATAAAAGTGTAATATGCAAATTGACCAAATAACCAAATAGTGGAATGACCGCACTATGACACCCACTGTTGCCAGGATAGCCAAGTCTGGTGTGATGTGAATGGTTGGGGGCCCTGCCATCGCCTCATGATCGCCCCACAGAGGGAGGCCCAGGCCACTGACCATCGGGTTGTAGCAGGTGGGCGGGGCTTACCTCTTCTGGGCGATGTTTGAT
This sequence comes from Lasiurus cinereus, assembly GCA_011751065.1. NCBI lineage: Eukaryota > Metazoa > Chordata > Mammalia > Chiroptera > Vespertilionidae > Lasiurus > Lasiurus cinereus. The sequence goes on from JAAGEH010000392.1 coordinate 15,538,525, forward strand.
CACGAGACTCCCGGACTGTAAGAGGGTGCAGGCCAGGCTGAGGGACCCTCTCCTGAGTGCACAAGTTTTGTGCACCGGGCTTCTAATAAAATAATAATGTTTTAAAATTCTCTCTATAATATTGGGCTACTCTCTAGAAAACAAAAATTTAAAGAGTCTATTCCCCCCAGGTTTTCTGTGCTATCTCCAGAGTATGAGCATGCAGGCTGTAGATGGAGTCACCTGAGCCCAAGTCCTAGCTCCATCAGTTATTAGTTGCAAGAATTAGGACAAAGGATTTAACCTTTTTCCCCCTCAGTTTTCTCACCTATGAAATGAGGCTTAAAAATAGTTTATTTCTCATAAAATTGTGGTGAGGGTTGAGTTCTAGTTGATGTAAAGTACACATTGAAGAGTCTGGCATAAAGCACTTGCTCTTTTCTTCCTCCTCCTTCTCTTCCTTCTTCTTCTCCTTCTTTTCTTCTCTTCCTCCTCCTCCTCCTTCTTATAATAATTATTATTATACTAGAGGCCTGATACATGAAATCTGTGCAAGAGTAGGCCTTCCTTTCCCTGGCTGCCAGGACCGGCTTCCCTCTGGCACCCAGGACCCGGGCTTTCCTTGCAGCCCCAGTTTCATCCAGAAGGACATCTGATCTAATTGACATATTATGCTTTTATTATTATAGATATTTTTATTGATTTCAGAGAGGAAGAGAGAGGGAAGGAGAGATAAAAACATCAATGATGAGAGAGAATCATTGATTAGCTGCCTCCTTGCACACCCCCTATGGGGATTGAGCTATAATAATAATTATTATAATTATTATTATTATCATCCACAGTTTCTGGTGCTCTATAGGTACCTCATATTGATTTTATCAATTTTATTTAGCATTCCTTATATTTGTATATCCCCCTTCTCACAAACTAAACAGAAGTATGACAAATGTCATCTTCATCCTGTTTCAAATAAAATATACTCTTTTCCTGTGAACTGCTGATAGCATAATGCTAAGCAATCCCATGGCACATTTAGAAAGCACAGTATTTCAATGAGGGAGGTAGAAGAAAATTGCCAATCGGGGAAAGAATTCATATACAGGAAAAACAAAAGTTCTGAACTTTAAAAAGAGAAAGTTGAATCTTTCATGGGAAATGTCCAGCCCATGCATAGCTAGAAAGTTCACTTCATAAATTAGTGTTATAGCATTTTTGCAAAGTGCTAAAGCAATTTAGTTTCAGGATACACTGATTTTAATAAAAATAAATTAATACATTTAAAATGTTCAGGTACCTATATTCAAAAGCTGCTAGGCATTTTAGTAGGAGATAAGTAAGAACCATTAATCATGCTTTCCACATGCTTTCTCACATTACCCTAGGCAACTGTGAGCAGGCCGAGAAATGCTACTGTGAGGAAGCTGCTGATACTGGATAAAATAGTGATTTTATCTACACTTCCTGCACTATATTTTCTCTATACTTCAATTCACTTACAAGTAAGTACAAAACTGTACCTGTTGACAACTTATATTTTTTCACCTTTTTGTCCTACTTTTAGGAAAAGGTACTATAATCAGTAAAATTTGCATTTATACTTGCTTGGCATAAATTATTGGTCACCTCAAGAAGAGAAGCTGGGAGAAGACTATGTGTGCATTGGCCTTGTTTATGCATTGACCATGTTTCTATCCATGAAGTAAGTGTGGAGTTACTAAGTCTATCAATAGGATCCTAAGCCTTTTTAGGATTCAGAAACTTCTTTGAGAATCTAATGAAATTGTGGACCTTCTTTTCTCAGAAAACACATTGGAATATGGTACATCTCTAGATTCCCTAAAGATTCATGAATGCTCCCTGAGAACCTCGGTGGATGGTCTCTCCCAGGTCATCCACTGCAGAGCAGTGACAATCATGGAGAATGATTTAAAGAAACACCACCTAGGAACAAATTGGTAACCTGCTTTTAGTATCCACTCTTATAACTGAGTTTCTGAGATATTCTCACTCTAAAATTTCAAATCAACTAGATTTGCTTCCTAGATTCAAAGGCCATCCAGCCACATTTATGGTAAAATTCTATCTTGCACACCTAAGCAGATCTTTAAACAAGGCACTTTACATTATCAAGAAATGTATTAGAGTTATTTCCTTAAATGCTGTAACCATGGAGTTAATAACTTATAGCATCTGTGTTTGCATTCATTCTTCTCATGGTTCAAAACAACAGCTAAAATTGCCCCCTACACTTAATAGCAGACTAAGTTCTATTTCTTTTCTCTTTAATTATCCCCTTTCAACAGAGGGCAAGAATCAGTTTTTCAGCTGTGATTTGATGACTCTTGTTCTACTATCTCATTTAATTAACTCGTGCTATAATAAACCTCCTCTCTGAATAAAATAATTGGGTCTTAAGTATCTTCTAGCTTGTAATTTTACCAAGCCACTGATATGTCCTAATATGTCAAAGGATAGGAATGGACTTTAACCCCTAAGTTTGCTTAAAGGCTAACATTTGATGTATTTTTAACACATACACAGTGTGTGTGAGAGAGGCCTAGATTTGGCAATTTTTCTAGATGGCTGATACCCTCTGAAGAAAATTAAAACACTCAAACACACCTTTTTCTTATTCTATATATTAAAACACATAAAACCATTTTAATTTTTTCCCAGGTAGGCTTCTCACCCTGTTAAAGCATCTAAAGTTCACTATCAAATTATTCACTTGCAGTAGTAAGCCTGGAATATCAAGCTTTAAAACATTGAAAAATCTGTCTTTCTTTATATGTGTTCATTTCAATCACATAAAAATAAGTTGCACTGGATGACTAGTTGCACAAAGATGACATTTCAGAAAGAATCTGTAGTCCTCTAGATAACTAGATCCACCAGACAAGTGTACTCACCAGTATATGTCAGCACCTCCATCTCACACTGATCATCGCAAATAGTAGGCCTTCAATAAATGTTTGATGAACAAAGGAAAGAATCTAATAACTAATATAGGCTGGACATAAAGTTCTAGAGGGAAGGAATTAGAAATTGGAGATGGAGTGTCAGTGGGTGGGAGTCAGTGTGAGAATTTAGAAGACAAGCTCAGAAAAGGATGGGTGACTGGCAGAAGGGAAAAGTTCATAAACCTGGAATTATTTTTTATGTTTATAAAATTTATAAGCAATATGATGAAATGGTGGAAACGCTGCATATTTTATTTCAAAGTACATTATTTTATTTATGGTAAAGTATATGACACCTCATCTCATCCACTGTTTATATTAGAACCCTAAATGAGTACTGAATGAAACAGTCCTTTGAGAGAACCATCAGGCTGAAGTGTTATATGAAATTATCAAGTAAATTGAAGGATATGAGCAAAGCCATGATCTTGCATGTCTGTAAGACCCATCTACTTTAGCATCTTTCTCATTTTAAAATTTCATTTTTCTCTATGACATTTACGAACATTAATTTGCAGTTGAAAATTTTCAGCAAAAAAATGACTATAAAGTGTATTTAGCTATTACTATTGAAATATATGACTTAATACAAACAGGAGGTCGATGGTTGCTAGCAGTGAGTCAGGTGTTCTGTCATGCTATTAAGTGCATAGATTTCTTACCTTCTTTCAGTCTATTACTCTATGTTTGTTGAATTCCATTTTCATGGTTGGAAGGTTGTTGCTATAGCTTCACATCTATATTCAAGGTGGGAAGAAGTCTGTGTATGTGTGTGTGTGTGTTGGGGGAAAGGACATGCCAACTTCTTCTGTCCGCTTAATAAACAAATACTAAAATTTTGATACAGCATGAGTGGAATTTCATGTGTATCTCATTGGCCAGATGGTTTTACAGAACTATTCTTAGATGTGAGAGAGTGATCATCTCCCTGGGGCTGGGCATCTTGCTGCTCCTAAAACATTTGGGTTCAGGTGACAAGCATCTGAGAATGAAAATAGTCACAATGATAGAAAGATGATGAGAATCAGAATGAAAGCAAAAACAATAAATTTATATATATTTTTGGAGGATAAAGCCAGTCTTATTTCTTGTAATTGCTTTGAGTAGGTATTACTGCTTGCTGGCTTATCTCAGGAGAACATTTAGTGAGTAATGAAATGTTATATTTAATATTTTAAATAGAGTCAGATATGTCCTGTTTGCAATTCTCTTTTTTAAAAAATCTTTATTATTCAGATTATTACATTTGTTTCTCTTTTTTCCCCTCCATAGCACCCCTCCACCCAGCTCTCACCCTTCCCTCTGCCCTTACCTCCCTCCCATTGACCTCATCCATAGGTGTATGATTTTTGTCCAGTCTCTCCTTGTATACCCCTCACCACTTTCCCCCTGAGAATTATCAGTCCACTCCCTTTCTGTGCTCCTGATTCTCTTATATTCACCAGTTTTTTCTGTTGATCAAATTTTTAATTCCCTTAATTTTTAGATTCATTTGTTGATAGATATGTATTTGTTGTTCATAATTTTTTGGCTTTTACCTTTTTCTTCTTCTTCTTCTAAAAGAGTACCTTTCAGCGTTTCATATAATACTGGTTTGGAGTTGATGAACTCCTTCAGCTTTTTCTTCTCTGTGAAGCTCTTTATCTGCCCTTCAATTCTGAATGATAGCTTTGCTGGATAGATTATTCTTGGTTGTAGGTTCTTGCTATTCATCATGTTGAATATTTCTTGCCACTCCCATCTGGCCTGTACTGTTTCTGTTGAGAAATCAGCTGACAGTCGTATGGGTGCTCCCTTGTAGGTAATGAACTGTTGTTCTCTTGCTGCTTTTAATATTCTCTTTGTCTTTTGCTCTTGGTATTTTAATTATGATGTGTCTTGGTGTAGTCCTCTTTGGGTTCCTTTCATATGGGGTTCTGTGTGCTTCCTGGACTTGTAAGTCTATTTCTGTCACCAAATGGGGGAAGTTTTCTGTCATTTTTTCTTGAAATAGGTTTTCAGTATCTTGCTCCCTCTCTTCTTCTGGCACGTCCACAATTCTGATGTTGGTACGCTTGAACCTGTCCCAGAGGCTCCTTAAGCATTATCTTCACATTTTCGGATTCTTTTCTCTTCTTGCTTTTCCAGTTGAATGTTTTCTGCTTCTTTATATTTCAAATTTTTGACTTGATTCTTTCCTTTCTCTAGTCTGCTGTTAGGGCTCTGTATAATAGTTTTTATTTCAGTCAGTGTATGTTTAATTTCTAGTTGGTCCTTTTTCATCTTTAGCTGGACCTTTTCTATCTCTAGTTGAATCTTTTGCTTCTGTAGTTGGTCCTTTTTCATCTCCTCTTGGCTCTTGCTAATTTTATCCAACTTTTCTAGCATATTCTTGAAAAACCTTATAATCGTGGTTTTGAACTCTATATCCAGTCGTTTCTTTTCCTCCATTTCTTTTGTTTGTGATCCTTTCCCATGTCTCGGCATTTTCACTATGCTGGGAGAAATTCTGTTGGATTCAGCCTTATGATACCAGACTTTCAAAATCGCAGAAGCCTCTCTGTTGAGCGTGGGAGGGGTGGAGTCTCAGGGCTTAAGGGACCACCTTGCCTTCCAGTCGGCCCCGCCTTCCATGGCCCCTGAGTCTCACAAGACTGGGTAATCGCTGGAGTGGTCCTTGTGTGCGCGGGCCCGCAGTGCCTTCAGACAGCTGCTTTTCCGGCTTCCCTGCGCCCCAGGACCACACGAGTTTAGGTCCTCAGGGTTTCACCCGAAACTGGGGCTTAGTGGAGTCAGAAGTGGCATGGTTGGGAGGGTCTGTCTCCCACCCACTCTTGAAAACCAGCGGCACAATCAGCAGTCTGTCCTCTGTGCAGTGCCGTGCGCGCCACGAGGCCTTTGATCTTCTGCGACTCCCCTAAATTTCCGTGCACCTCTCCCTTTTCACAGTCCAAACTCCCCCCATATGAGTTTCGGCTGGATCTGGGATTTAGTGTCGTAAGATAAGGGGTTCAATGCCTTTGAGAGTCTCCGTTTCTCTCCTGCCAGAGAAAGCTAGCCAGGTACTCACTCCAGCACCCGTTCTCTCCATGCGCACATCTTCGTACCTCAGCTTTTTGCAGCTCCTTTGGTTCTCCGCAAGCCCCTCTCTTTCCCTCTAGTTGTAGAATTTCCACTCAGCCAGCTTTTCTGTGGTTCTGGATGATGTCTGTTCTGTCTTTTAGTTGTAGTTTTCAAATTGTTGTGCGAGGCAGCAGTGTAGGTGTTTACCTATGCTGCCATCTTGGATTCTCCTGCAATTCTCTTGATTCATAAATTTAAAAATTTACTTAAATCTTTAACTGTATTAAAGTTGTACATAAACTCACTAATTTGTGCATACACAGTTTTGAAATGAAGTTCCTGATTTTTGTTATTGGACAAAATTGAGAATATGATAATATTTTATTTGTAGAAGTGTTCAGGAAAAAATACAAATTTTTCCTTTTATACATGAGTCAAAGAAATGGGGAAGAAAAGGGAATAAGGGGAATAGAAATTGTTTAAGTACCATAGCATAAGGAGAATGAAATTGAAACTGGCAATAGCAAAGAATACAGCAGGAAAAGAGAGGACAAAAATAAAAAAAATGAGTGCTGAAGTTCTCTTTGTTTTTTAAATTAACATTTTTATTATGAAAAATTTCAAGAATATACAAATATAGAGAATATTGCAATAAACCTGTACCTATTTATCTCCCAACTTCAACAATTATTAACCCAGCTCAATTTTGTTTTGTTTACACACAGCCCCCATTCCCTCTGTTGTTTTAAAGCATATCCCAGACTTCTTATCATTTCACTAGGGGCCCAGTATATGAATTTGTACACCTTGAAAGGAACTGTGAACTGAGAGGCAGTGGTGGGCACAGAGGTGGGTCTCGGCCCATCCTCCATGCCCCTGCCTGGCCCCTTGCTGTGGCCTGCAGTACCCTGCTGCTGGCAGTCTCCACCACCACTGCTCCCATTCACTGATGGCGCTGGCCCTGCTTGCACCTGCTGGCAGCCCAGTGTGATTGGGGCTGGCACCAGCAGTGGGTACGAGCGGGGGCAAGATCCATCAAGAGGTGTGAGCAGTGGCAATACCAGGTAGAGTCCTTTTCAGGAGCAGAGGAAGGTGGAGAAGCCCTCAGGGGGAATCAGGGCCAGCAGCCACTGCTCGCATCCACTAACAGCATCAAGAGATCTGGACCAGCGCTGGGCACTGGCAGCAGGTGTGAGCTTCTGACACCAGAAGTGGGTTTGAGTAGTGGCTCCAGAGCTGGTAGCAAGTGCAAGTGCCAGGTGGGACTGTGACACCCTGGAGCAAAAAATTTTCAGTAACCACCAGAGGCTCACCCTGATGACAGTGACTGGTACTCGGCCTTGGTCTGGCGTCCCTGATCACCTGCTCCACCATCCTGCTGTGGCCAATGCCTGCCATATTCTCCACACACTCTCTGGTGGTCAGCACAATGTCATAGTGACTGGTTGTTTGGTTGTTCCAGTTGTTCCAGTCTATTTGAAAATTAGCCTTTTATTGTATAGGATTACTAAGTATCTAAGTAGTTCTTTTTAAATAAAAAAATCCTTAAATATGTTGATATTTTTGGATTTGGAGAGAAGATAGTTCAAATGCTAGCCTTGGTGCCAACAGCTGTAGGGCCTTAGGCAAATTCTTTCATCCACCTGATACATATTAATCAAGCTTCTAGGAACTTAGAAGCTAACAGATATACTGAATAATTCCTGATAGAGGTAGACATAATGAAGAAAATAATAAAACAGGGTAATCAAAATGAGAATGAGAGTCTACTTTGCACTGGGTGGCTGGGGAGAAATACACCCTTATCCACTCTGCCCTGGCTTCCTATTCTGTAAATAAAAAGGATATGATTTGTGTCTCCCATGGTTCTTGAGAGCTAATTAATATCTTAGAAGGTGTTTGGCAAAGGCCTGGCACATAGCCCCTCTCAATAGTGAAAGTCATGGTGATGATGATCTCCTGGTTTCCCTTCCCAGAAGGGCTGTGATGGTCCATCCTGCTTTATTCTGACTTAAGGTGCATGACATATGCTAGGCTGATTGTCATACTGTAGACTATAGACTGGTAACAACTGTCACCTCTAATACTGCTTCCCTCTCCCCCACCATTCTGGAACTACACCTATTTCTGAAATTGCATCAGGAAAATAAGGTAACTTTGGGCCTGTCTCTCTTTCCTCCTCCTCCCAAACTTTGTGGCAAGTAAATGGTGTATAAATTTGCCATATTTTTTAATGTACAAAATGCTCATTTATGCTAGAGTACTTGAAAAGAGCTGCTTAAAATCTTATATTAAATTTATAGGAAAAATCTTTGGAGATTAAGTTTTAGTTTCCAATTTGGCAGATGCTTAATTCTAATCCAAACAAAGTGTTATTGGCAGTCTATCAAAACAGAACATTTCAGATTTCAGGAATGGCTACTTTTCTAGGATTTAATGATCTCTTTCATAATATTTTAGCAGATCAACTTGTATTTATATTAAATGTAGGATTTGATCCAAACTTCATGTAATAAAATCAACAAACAAGAAGAAAAAATAGAATTCAATACAGCCATTCACTTTCTTTAAAATTGGTAAAATGTGAGGCCAATAGGCTGCTGTTTACACAAACACAGCTTGTGTACAGCCTGGTCACTTTGAAGAACACAGGCTCTTATTCTGAAGGAACGATTGAACAGTTTTTGCCATCCATCATTCCCAATCCTAACCTAGAAGAATAAGAGGGCTAAGGTGGGTATTGTTTTCCTTGAATAATGATTACCTGTAGCTTTCACCATGGGTTCTTGCAGATCCCCATCAGTTGATGAGGATCACCCCCTTATTTGGCTCCTAGGACAATTAGTGCTGCTGGCTCCGCCTGGCCCAGATCAGTTCAGTTGGCACTTTGCTGCTGGCTGGTCCCCTTTTCAGTCATTTTCCCTTTGCTTCCTACACTAGCCCTCTCCATGAGGGAGTTTTCAACCCTTTTAAAACTCTGCCTCATTTTCACGAGTGCCTCACTTTCAGTTACTCTCTTTCTTTCTCTCCAGCATGTCATTGGGTGAAGATTAAAAAATAATTATTTTTCATGTTAAACATTCCTTTACATTACTTTAGAGATATATAGTATTTTATTATGTGAAGTTCCACAACTTGGTTAACTAATTTCCTTTTGTGGTTTACCTTATTTTCTGTTACTATAAATATTGCAAACAATAAATACATATCACTCTTTTTCACTCTTTTAAATATTTATATAAGTCATACTTTCTCTAAGTCATCTTCCCTGTCCTTTTAGTTTACAAGGAAAATTTAAAAAAATATTTATCTATAAGGTGCTTACTACTTAACATTTACTCAAGGAGTTCCTATCTTGTTACTTGATTGTCAATGTTTGCATGTTGTATCACTCATGGACTCATTTGTTCATTCATTTATCCATTATTTGAATATTGTTCAAGGCATTCTGCTGAGCCTAAACCAACAGAGCTGATATTTTCTGTGTCTTTCCTCTAGTCCCATGTCTACAAACTTAACAGTCATAAAGCTGACACCTAATAATAGTTAAACCAGATGCTGAATGAGCAAATGACATTTCCCTCTTTTTTACCTTAGTTTACATCAGCTCTATTTCATCATTCTTTACTTCAGTTCCCTAAGGAACAAGTGTCCTTATTCTTCTCTTTCACTTGTGCCGGTTAAGAATTAAAAATCTGTCAGTTATACTTACAAACAAACTAGAATTAAGGGAGTCAGAGCAGCTCAAATGGATTATCCAGGGTTGGAGTTCTGTTCACAGGAATGAGGTTTTAGAACTCTGCTCATTAATACTTATATGACCTGCAACAGAAAATTGGAAATGTGTTTCCTTATAATTTTCAAAATCTCACTTGAGAAGCCAAGATTTGCCAAAATCAACATGAAATATTTGATTTCCTAATCATAGTCCAGCAAAATGCATTTGTGCCAAACAACAGATTAGAATTTTATTAAAATGGAGATATAGAAAGTATAGGGTCTCAAGAGTTGAATGTTTAGGGAAGAAAATTAATGATAAAGAAATTCATACAATTAAATATTCTACCTTTTAGAAGCATAATTAAAAACATTCTCTGACCTCTCTATGCTTAAATTATTAAGGCCAATAATGACCTGACCATTCTGATACTGATTTGGAGCCTCAATTTCTACCCTATCTATCTGTTATCTTATTTTTTCTTTGGAGTTTAAAATACTTGATATTTGGGGGAGACAAAATGGCAGCGGAATAGATGGATGTGTCCCAGAGCAGATAGAACAAGTAACTAAATTGAATAACATGCACCCTGAATTGGCAAAGTAGACACAGTTTGTGAGACAATTTGCATCTGGGAAGGACAAAAGATGCCTGGAGCATGCCAAGGGCATTGTGACCACGTGAGCAGCAGCCACGTTAGAAGCCTGCCATAAGCTGAGGAGTGGCAGCCTCACACTGCCTGCTCCCATCTGAGGAGCAACAACCACACAGTCTGCTCCTATCTGAGGATAACTGCCACGTCACAGCTCACCCCCATTAGAGAAGCAGCAGCCTCATGTGTGACTACCTCCATCCAATGAGCAGCAGCTGTGTGAGCAGCTGCCCTGTGAACAACCTGCCTCCATCTGAGGAGCTGCAGCCACACGAGCAGCCTGCCCCTGTCTGAGGAGCAGAAGCCACACTGGCAGCCTGCCCCCATCTGAGGAGCAGCAGCCTTGTGAATGCCTACACCTTCCCAAGGAGCAGCAGCTGTGTGAGGAGCCTGCCCCCACCAGTCAGCGAAGCCACCACTGCTGCAAGAAGTACCCACCAGAGGAGCTGCCATCAACTGAGGAGCCACTGCCATTTGAGGAGCAGCCCCTGCACAACTCAACACCTAGATCCTTCAGTGAGAGCAAAACTGGGGAGACAAAGAAATACCCCAAGGGAAGAAAAGGAGGAATCACCAGTAGAGCTGCCAAGTAAAATGGCATGCAATATGTTATAAAAAGAATTCAGACTAAGGGTCATACATTTCATAAACTGGATGGATGAAAAAATAAAAAACTCATGTAAGAATCAAGAAGAAATAAAGAGTGATATAGCTGCAATAAAAAACACCATGGAAAGTTTCAACAGTAGATTAGAAGAAGCAGAGGATCAAATTAGTGAATTAAAAGTCAGGGAAGCAAAACACACCCAAACTGAACTGCAATGGGAGAAAAACAATTAAAAGACAGGAGGAGAGCCTAAGGGACCTATGGGACAACATGAAACGAAGCAACATATGAATAATAGGGGTGCCAGAACAATAGGAAGAGGAACAAGGGTTATAAAACCTATTTGAAGAAATAATGCCAAAAAACTTCCATGATGTGGGGAAGAAAAATTATGATGGCAAATGTTCAGGAAAAAGAGATAATCTTAAAGCCTGCAAGAGATAGACAGGAAGTTATATACAAGGGACCTCCCATTAGATTATCAAATGATTTCTCAACACAAACACATTGGCTACAAAAGAATGGAAGAAAGTTTACAAAGTGATGCAAAGCAAGGGACTGAATCCAAGAATACTCCATCCAGCAAGGTTATTATTCAAAATTGAAAGAGAAATAAGGAGCTTCACAGACATAAAAAGGCTAAGGGAGTTTAACACTACCCAGCTAGCAATACAAGAAAGGCTAAACGGACTGGTATAAAAAGAAGAAATGAAAAGGTAAGAAGGAATACAGGCACAAAAAATAAAAATGGATATAAACAAGCACCTGTCAATAATAACTTTAAGTGTAAAAAACCTAGATGCTCCCACCAAAAGACATCAAGTGGCTAAATGGGCAAAAATATTATATATATATATATATATATATATATATATATATATATATA
>JAAGEH010000392.1:15550471-15577027 GCA_011751065.1 Lasiurus cinereus
TATGGAATGTTTATAGCCATTTTTATTTTTTGTGCCTGTATTCCTTCTTATATATATGCTGCCTACAAGAGACCCACCTCAGAACAAGGGATTCACGCAGACTGAAAGTGAAGGGATGGAAAAATATCTCTCAAGTAAATGGAAATGAAAAAGAAAAAGAAAAAAAAAGCTGGGATAGCAATACTTATATCTGACAAAATAGACCTCAAAGTGAAGGCTATAACAAGAGATAAAGAAGGCCACATCAGTGAGCTAGAAGACAAAGTAGAAAAAATACCCAAGTAGAACAGCTTCTAGAGAAAAAAAAAGTTAAAAGCAGCAGGAGAGCCTAGGGGAACTTTGAGACAACACAAAACAAAACAACATTCACATAATAAGAGTTCCAGAAGGAGAGCATATGGAGCAAGGAATAGAAAACTTGTTTGAAGAAATAATGACAGAAAACTTCCCTGATATAGGGAAGAAAAAACCCACACAAATCCAAGAAGCTCACAAAGTCCCAAGCAAAATGAATCCCAAAAGATCTATGCCAACACACATTATAATTAAATTGGCAAACAGTGATGACAAAGTAAGAATATTAAAAGTGGCCAGAGAGAGACAGGAAGTTACTTACAAAGGAACCCTCATCAGACTAGCAACTGATTTCTCCACAGAAACTCACCAGGTCAGAAGGGAATGAAATGAAATATACAAAGTTATGCAAAGGAAGGATTTGAATCCAAAAATACTGTACCCAGGAAGGTTATCCATCAAAATTGAAGGTGAAATCAGGAGCTTCACAGACAAAAAATGACTAAGGGGATTTATTACCATCAAACCAGCAATGCAAGAAATGCTAAAGGGCCTGCTGTAAAAAAAAAAAAAAAGGTAGCAGAGAAGGAACACAGGGGTAAAGAATAAAAATGGCAACAAATAAGTACCTTTCAATGATAACTTTAAATGTAAATGATTAAATGCACCAATCAAAAGACATAGGGTAATGGATTGGATAAGAAAACACGACCTATATATTTGCTTTCTAGAAGAAACCCACCTCAGAAAAAAAGACACACACAGACTGAGGGTAGAAAGGTTTTTCAGGCAAATGGAAATAAAAAAAAAAAAGCTGGAGTAGCAATACTTATATCTGACAAATTAAATCTCAAAGTGAAGGACATAACAGGTGATATGGAAGGCCATTTCATAATACTAAAGGGAGCAATCCAACAAGAAGAAATAACCCTGGTTATATACACACACCCAATACAGGAGCACCTAAATACATAAAAAAAACTTCTGGAGGATATTAAGGGAGAGATTGACAGCAATACAATCATAGTAGGAGACTTTACTGCCCCTCTATCACCAATGGACAAATCCTCTAAACAAAAAATCATCAAAGAAACATCAATCCTAAATGACTCACTAGACCAGATGGAATTAATTGACATCTTCAGAACATTTCACCCCAAAGCCACAGAATATACATTCTTCTCCAGTGCATATGGGTCATTTTCGGAGATAGACCATATGTTGGGTCATAAGAAAAGTCTCTTCAATATCAAGAAGATAGAAATCACATGAAGTATTTTCTCAGACCATAGTGGCATAAAACTGGAAATCAACTACAATAAAAACAATATAAAGAAATCAAACACATGGAGACTAAACAGCATGCTATTAAACAATGACTGGGTAACCAGAGATATCAAGGAAGAATTAAAAAACATCATGACAACAAATGACAATGACAACACAACAATCCAAAATTTATGGGACACAGTGAAAGCAGTCTTGAGAGGGAAGTTCTAGCTCTACAAGCCTACTGCAAAAAACAGGAAACAATGGTAATAAATTACCTAACCCTACAACTCAAAGAGCTAGAAAAAGAGCAAAAAAAGTATAAGCAGTATAAGCAGAAGGAAGGAAAGAGTAAAGATCAGAGCAGAGATAAACAATATGGAGACCAAAGAAACAATTCAAAAGATCAACAAAACCAAGAGCTGGTTCTTTGAAAGGATAAACAAGATTGATGGACCTCTAGCCAGGCTCACCAAGAAGCAAAGAGAGAAGACCCAAATAAATAAAATTAGAAATGAAAGAGGAGAAATAACAACAGACCCTGTGGAAATACAAAGGATTGTTAAAAAATACTATGAACAACTCTATTCCAACAAATAGGACAACCTGCAAGAAATGGACATGTTATAACATTCCAAAACTCAATCAGGAAGAATCTAAACATCTCAAAAGGCCAATAACTATGGAAGAAATTGAAGCAATCATCAAAAAGCCTCCAGCAAACAAAAGCCAGGGACCAGATGGCTGCATAGGAGAGTTTTACCAAACATTCAAGGAAGAATTAAAACCTTTTTTCCTCAGACTATTCAAAAATATTCAAGAAGAAGGAACACTTCCAAACACCTTCTATGAAGCCAGCATCACCCTAATTCCAAAATCAGATAAAGACAACACAATGAAAGAGAATTATAGGCCAATATATCTCATGAACATAGATGCCAAAATCCTCAACAAAATTCTAGCAAACCGGATCCAGCAGTACATCAGAAAGATCATACACCATGACCAAGTAGGATTCATCCCAGGAATGCAAGGATGGTACAATATCCGCAAATCAATAAACGTGATACATCACATAAACAAATTGAGAGATAAAAATCACATAGTCATATCAATTGATGCAGAAAAAGCATTTGACAAAATTCAACACCCTTTCTTGATAAAAACTCTTGGCAAGGTGGGAATAGAAGGAGCATACCTCAACATCATAAAAGGCATATATGATAAACCCACAGCTAACATCATACTCAATGGGCAAAAACTAAAACCATTTCCCCTAAGAACAGGAACAAGACAGGGATGCCCAGTCTCACCTCTCCTGTTCGTCATAGTACTGGAAGTATTAGCCATTGCAATTAGACAAGAAGAAGAAATAAAAGGCATCCAAATTGGAAAAGAAGAAATAAAGCTGTCCTGATCTGCAGATGCCATAATACTGTACATGAAAAACCTGAAGGACTCCATCCAAAAACTAACAGACTTAATAAATGAATTCGACTAAGATTTTTTTTTCTTTTTTTTATACATATCTCCCCATTGCCCCCCCTCCCTCCCAGGCATACCCCAACACCCCAGTGTCTATGTTCATTGGTTATGATTATATGCATAGATACAAGTCCTTTGATTGATCTCTTATCTACTTCACCTAACTTTAGTCTTCCTGTTGTAATTTCACAGTCTGTTTGAAGCTTTACTGTCTCTGTATCGGCAATGTAGCAGGATACAAAATTAATGCCAAGAAATCCATGGCATTTCTATATACTAATAGTGAAATTACAGAAAGAGAGAATTAAAAAGCAATCCCATTTACCATCAAACAAAAAAAATTAAGATACCTAGGAATAAACCTAACTAAGGAGGAAAAAGACCTATATGCATAAAACTATAAGACACTGAAAAAAGAGATAAAGGAAGATGTAAAGAGATGGAAGAGCATACCATGCTCATGGATTGAAAGAATCAACATCATTAAAATGCCTATACTACCCAAATAAATCTATAGATTCAATGCACTACCCATTAAAGTATGAATGACATATTTCATAGACCTAGAATATTCAAAGATTCATGTGAAACAAAAAAAGACCCCAAATAGCCACAGCAATCCTGAGATAGAAGAATAAAGTAGGTGGGATCTCAATACCAGATTTCAAAATGCATTACAAAGCAACTGTTCTGAAAGCAGCCTGGTACTGGCACAAGAACAGACATATAGACCAATGCAATAGAATAGAGAATCCAGATATCAACCCAAACCACTATGCTGAATTAATATTTGACAAAGGAGGCATGAACATACAATGGAGTCAAGACAGCCTCTTCAATAAATGGTCTTGGGAAAATTGGACAGATACATGCAAAAAAAATGAAACTAGACCACCAACTTACACCATATACAAAAATAAACTCCAAATGGATATAGGACTTAAACGTAAGTGGGAAACCATAAAAATACTAGAGGAATCCACAGGCAGCGCAATCTCAGACATATGCCCAAAGAACTTCTTCACTGATACTGCTCCTGGGGCAATGGAAGTTAAAGAGGAAATAAACAAATGGGACTACATCAAAATAAAAACCTTTTGGACAGCAAAAGAAACCATCAACTAAACAACAAGAAAGACCACTATATGGGAGAACATATTTGCAAATGTTAGCACTGATAAAGGTTTAACTCTGATATATACAGCCAACTTATACAACTTAACAAAAGGAAGATGAATTATCTAATAAAAAAATGGGCAACAGACCTAAATAGAACCTTTTCGAAAGAAGGAAGGCCAAGGGAGACACATGAAAACATGCAGAGAGTCACTAATTATCCAAGAGATGCAAATCAAAATGACAATGCCATACCATCTCACACCTGTCAGAATGGCAATCATCAAAAAATCAACAAATGACAAGTGTTGGCGATGATGCAGAGAAAAAGGAACCCTTGTGCCCTGCTAATGGGAATGCAAACTGGTGCAGCCACTGTGGAGAACAGTATGGAGTTTCCTCAAAAAACTAGAAATGGAACACCCATTTGATCCAGCAATCCTGCTCTTAGGAATATATCCTAAGAAAGTAGAAACACCAATCAGAAAGGATTTATGCACCCCTATGTTCATAGCAGCACAATTTACAATAGCTACAATTTTGAAACAGTCTAGGTGCCCATCAGCAGTTGAGTGGATCAGAAAACCGTGGTACATCTACACAATGTAATTCTATGCTGCCATAAAAAAGAAGGAATTCTTACCATTTGCAGCAACCTGGTTGGAACTGGAGAGCCTTATGCTAAGTGAAATAAGCCAGTCAATGAAGGAGAAACACCACATGATCTCACTCATTTATGGATAATAAAGAACATTATAAACTGATGAACAAAGCGATAGTTATAGAGGCAGTAAAGCATCAAAAAGACTGTCAAATTACAGTAGGAAGGTTAAGGAGAGGTGGGGTAGATAAGAGATCAACTAAAGGACTTGTATGCATGCATATAAACATAACCAATGAACACAAGACACAGGGGAGGTTAGGGTATGCCTGGGAGGGGGGCAATGGGAAGATATGTATACATGTAATACATTAATAAAAACAATAAAAAATCACATAGTCATATCAATTGATGCAGAAAGAAGATTTGACAAATCCAACACCTTTTCATGATAAAAGCTCTCAACAAGGAGCTAATAGAAGGATCATGACTCAACATAATAAAAGCCATATGATAAACTCACAGCTAACATCATACTCAATGTGCAAAAACTAAAACCATTTCCCCTAAGAACAGGAAGAAGACAAAGATGCCCACTCTCACCACTCCTGTTCAACATAATACTGGAAGTATTAGCTATTGCAATCAGACAAGAAGAAGCAATAAAAAACATCCAAATTGGAAAAGAAGAAGTAAAGCTATCTTTATTTGCAGATGACATGATATGTACATAAAAAACACAAAAGACACCATCAAAAAACTAATGGACTTAATAAATGAATTAGGTAATGTAGCAGAATCCAAAATTAATCCAAGAAATATATGGCAAAATTAACCAATAGTGAATTTACAGAAAGAGAAACTAAAAAAGCAATCCCCTTTACCATGACATCAAAAAAATTAAGATACGGAGAAAAAACTTAACTAAGGAGGTAAAGGATCTATACATGGAAAACTGCAGGACACTGAAAAAAGAGGAAGATGTAAACAGATGGAAGATCATACCACGCTCATGGATTGGTAGTATTAACATAATTAAAATATCCATACTACCCAAAGCAATCTATAGATGCAATGCTCTCCCCTTCAAAATACCAACAACACATTTCACAGACCTAGAAATAACTGTCCAAATATTCATCTGGAATAAAAAAAGATCCCCAATAGATGGGATGCCCACTCTTACCACTACTCTTCTACATAGTACTGGAAGTACTAGCCATTGCAATCATTCAAGAAGAAGAAATAAAAGGCACCCAAATTGGAAATGAAGAAGTAAAACTGTTCTTATTTGCTGATGACATGATACTGTACACAGAAAACCGTACAAACTCCATAAAAATTATTAGACTTCATAAATTAATTGAGCAATTTAGCAGGATACAAATTTAATGCCAAGAAATCTATGGCTTTTTATACACCAATAGTGAACTTACAGAGAGACTAACAAAGCAATTCTGTTTACCAAAAAAATTAAGATACCTAGGAATAAACTTAACTAAGAAGGTAAAATACCTCTACTCAGAAAACTATAAGACATTGGAAGTACAATGGATTAAAAAAAGAGTTCGAATAGCAGCAGCAATCCTGAAAAAGAGAAACAACATAGGAGGGAATCTCAATACCAGATATCAAACTGTATTACAAAGCCACTGTTCTTAAAATTGCCTAGTACGGGCACAAGAACAGACATATAGACCAATGGAATAGAAAAGAGAACCCAGAAATTGTCCCAAACCACTATGCTAAATTAATATTTGACAAAGGAGGCAAGAACATACAATAGAGTCAAAACAGTCTCTTCAATAAATGGTTTTGGGAAAATTGGGCAGATATGTAGTACATGCAAAAAAACCCAATAAACAAACAAACAAACAAACAAACAAAAAGAAACTAGACCACCAACTTACACCACCCACAAAAATAAACTCAAAATGGAGAAAGGACTTAAACATAAGATGGGAAACCTTAAAAATATTAGAGGAATCCATAGGCAGCAAAATATACGACATTTGCAGAAGTAATATCTTCACTGATACAGCTCCTAAGGCAATGGAAACTAGAGAGAAAATAAACAAATGGGACTACATCAAAATAAAAAGCTTCTGTACCACAAAAGAAACCATCAACAAAAACAAAAATAATGCCCACTGCATGGAGAACATATTTGCCAATGTTATCACCAATAAGGGTTTAATCTCAAACATACACAGAGAACTCATACAACTTAACAAAAGGAAGATAAAAGATCCAATCAAAAAATGGGCAATGGGGAGAATCCAAGATGGTGGCATAGGTAAACACCTACACTGCTGCCTCGCACAACAATTTGAAAACTACAACTAAAAGACAGAACAGACATCATCCAGAACCACAGGAAAGCTGGCTGAGTGGAAGTTCTACAACTAGAGGGAAAGAGAGAGGCTCACAGAGACCCAGAGGAGCTGCAAAAAGCTGAGGTACAGAGACACGCGCGTGGAGAGAGCGGGTGGCGGAGTACCTGGCTGGTTTTCTCTGGCAGGAGGGAAACGGAGACTCTCAAAGGTATTGAACCCCTTATCTTACAACACTAAACCCCAGATCCAGCCGAAACTCATACGGGGGGAGTTTGGACTGTGAAAAGGGAGAAGTGCACGGAAATTTAGGGGAGTCGCAAAATATCAAAGGTCTGGTGGCATGCATGGCACTGTGCACAGGACAGATTGCTGATTGTACTGCTGGCTTTCGCGAGTGGGTGGGAGACAGATTCTCCCAACTGTGCCACTTATGACTCCACTAAGCCCCTGTTTTGGGCGAAACCCTGGGGACCTAGTCTCATGTGGTCCTGGTGCGCAGGGGAGCCGGATGGGCAGTGGTCTAGAGGCACTGTGGGCGCTCGGGCACAAGGACTGCTCCAGCGATTACCCAGTCAGGTGAGAATCAGGGGCTGTGGAGGGCGGGGCTGACTGGAAGGCAAGGCTGTCCCTTAAGCCCTGAGACTCCACCCCTCCCAAGCTCAACAGAGGCTTCTTCGGTTTTGCAAGTCTGGTATCATAAGGCTGAATCCAACACAGAAGTTCTCCCTGCATAGTGAAAATGCCGAGACAAGGGAAGGGATTACAAACAAAAGAAATGGAGGGAAAAAAAACGACTGGATATAGAGTTCAAAACCATGCTTATAAGGTTTTTCAAGAATATGCTAGAAAAGTTGGATAAATTTAGTGAGACCCAAGAGGAGATGAAAAAGGACATACTAGAGACACTGACTGAAATAAAAAATACTATACAGAGTCCTAACAGCAGACCAGAGGATGGCAAGAATCAAGTCAAAAATTTGAAATATAAAGACTGGAAAAGCAAGAAGAGAAAAGAATCCGAAAATGTGAAGATAACGTAAGGAGCCTCTGGGACAACTTCAAGTGTACCAACATCAGAATTGTGGGGGTGCCAGAAGAAGAGAGAGAGCAAGATACTGAAAACCTATTTAAAGAAATAATGACTGAAAACTTCCCCCACTTGGTGAAAGAAATAGACTTACAAGTCCAGGAAGCACACAGAACCCCAAATAAAAGGAATCCAAAGAGGACCACACCAAGACACATCATAATTAAAATACAAAGAGCAAAAGACAAAGAGAGAATATTAAAAGCAGCAAGAGGAAAACAGTTTATTACCTACAAGGGAGCACCCATATGACTGTCAGCTGATTTCTCAACAGAAACGATGCAGGCCAGACAGGAGTGGCAAGAAATATTCAACGTGATGAATAGCAAGAACCTACAACCAAGAATACTCTATCCAGCAAAGCTATCATTCAGAATTGAAGGGCAGATAAAGAGCTTCACAGAGAAGAAAAAGCTGAAGGAGTTCATCAACTCCAAACCAGTATTATATGAAATGCTGAAAGGTACTCTTTTAGAAGAAGAAGAAGAAAAAGGTAAAAGCCAAAAAATTATTAACAACAAATACATATCTATCAACAAGTGAATCTAAAAATTGAGTGAATTAAAAATTTGATCAACAGAATAAACTGGTGAATATAATAGAATCAGGAGCACAGAAAGGGAGTAGACTGATAATTCTCAGGGGGACAAAAATCATAAATCATCAAACAGACTGTGAAATTACAGCAGAAAGATTAAAGTTAGGTGAGGTAGATAAGTGATCAATCAAAGGACTTGTATGCATGCATATAAGCATAACCAATGATCACAGACTTGGGGGCTTGGGGTATGTCTGGGAGGACTGCTCCAGCGATTACCCAGTCAGGTGAGAATCAGGGGCTGTGGAGGGCGGGGCTGACTGGAAGGCAAGGCTGTCCCTTAAGCCCTGAGACTCCACCCCTCCCAAGCTCAACAGAGGCTTCTTCGGTTTTGCAAGTCTGGTATCTGCAAAGATTTGAAGGAGTTGGGAATTTTCCCTATGGGGAGATAAGTATAAAAATTAATAAAAAGAAAAAAAATAAACAAACAAACAAAAATAATAGAATTACCAAATCTTTAAAAAAAAATGGGCAATGGACCTAAATAGACACTTTTCTAAAGAGGATATATATATATCCAGTCTTTAAAAGGATATATGAAAACATGCTCAAAGTCACTAATCATCTGAGAGATGCAAATAAAAACAGCAGTTTGGTACCATTTCACACCTGTCAGAATGACTATCATCAGCAAATCAACAAATGACAAGTACTGGAGAGGATGTGGAGAAAAAGGATCCCTCGACTGGTGCAGCCTCCATGGAAAGCAGTATGGAGTTTCCTCAAAAAGTTAAAAATGGAACTCCCATTTGATCCAGTCATCCCACTTTTAAGAATATATCCCAAGAAATCAGAAACACCACTCAGAAAGGATATATACACCCCTATGTTCATAGCAGCACAATTCATTATAGCTAAGATTTGGAAACCTAAAGGCCCATCAGGAGATGAATGGATTAAAAACTGTGGTATATCTACACAATGGAATACTACACTGCTATAAAAAGAAGGAATTCTTACCATTTGCAACAGCATGGATGGACCTGGAGGGCATTATGCTAAGCAAAATAAGCCAGTCAGAGAAAGATAAATATCACACATGATCTCACTCATTTGTGGAATATAAGAAAACATGAACTGATGAACAAAAATAGATTCAGAGACAGAGAAGTATTGATCAAATCGTCAAACTTCAGCAGGAAATTAGGGGGTTAGGGTTAGTAATCAACCAAAGGACTTGTATGCATGCATATAAGCATCACCAATGGACACAGGCACCAGGGGTGTAATGACATGAGTGGTGGTTGTGTGTGGGGGCCATAGGGGCATAAGGATGCATATGTAATACCTTAATCAATAAAGAAAAAAAATAATTTATATATTGACAGTTAGTAGCAATGGTACATGACAATTTGGAAGATATTTTCCCTATTAACATTTTTTATTTCCCTCTCTTTCCCCTTCTCCTTTTCCACTTCTTCCTCAATGTTATTTTGATTGCATGGTGGTGGCTTTTTTTTTTTTTTACTTTTTTTCTCTCTAAGGCTCTTTCTTGTCAACAAAGTTTGCTTTTTGATTGAATGTAGTTAGTCAGTGATTACTTACTAGCAGTAAGTGCTTCAAATAAAAAAGGAAACCTGAGTTATTGGTGGGAAACTCTAATAGAAAATTCTGAGCTAAAGGAATTTGGAGATAGTGGTCTGAACTATCCATGCCATTTTTGTAGTGACTTTTTTTGAGGTGACAATAACCTAATGTAATCCCTTCAACATTTGGAGTGGCCTGTGGAGTAGGGTCCAAAGGCAGAAACAAATTCTGTCTCTACATAGGGTCTGTGCTGGGTGTCTAGGAGAATTAGAAAACATGTTGGTGAGAGGAGGGTACAATACATGATAACTTAATGAAAAAGTAAATGACCTCATGTAATAAAGTATGTAGTTAGGATGTAATGGTAGATCGAAGAAATCAATAAGGACTAGAGTGAATGAGTGGAGGGTAGTTTGCAATTTCAAATAGCATGGGTGTGGTAGACTTTATTAAATGATGACATTTTAGCAAAGATTTGAAGGAGTTGGGAATTTTCCCTATGCCTTTCATGGAGTTTATGGTTCCAGGAAGATAAATCAATTTACCTGTACTCAGATGCTACCTCTCAGGAGTATTAGGGAGTCACGTCTCTGATCTTGTCTCTTGTATTCCCTGTAACCCGTTTTGTCTTTTTACTCTAGGCCTTTATTTCAGGGCTCAACTCACCATCAATAAATTTATTCTAGTTTCCCCCTTGGTAGAGAGGGGAGTAAGGGGTTGTCCATTTATAATCATGTCCCTTTGAGTGAAATATCTACGAGATGAATAGTCCTTTTTCTTGCTAGTATTGACCAACTCCTGTATTAAAACCCTGGTGAAATTGGTTTGGCTCAGTGAATAGAGTGTCGGTGTGTGGGCTGAAAGGTCTCAGGTTCAATTTCCAGTCAAGGGCATGTACCTTGCTTGCGGGCACATCCCAGTAGGGGGCGTGCAAGAGGCAGCTGATCGATCTCACTCTCTCACTGATGTTTCTAACTTTCTATCCCTCTTCCTTCCTCTCTGTAAAAAATCAATAAAATATATTAAAAAAAACTAAAACAACAACAACAACAAAACCTCTGGCACATTATTATGCTAACTGACCCATAGCAAAACTGATTATATGGCCTTTTTTACCTTATTGGTATGTCTCTTGCATTTAGTAAGAAGATGGATAAATACCTACAAAAGGAAGTAGAGAATGGAGAACACCTCATAAAGACACACATTTCTGGAAATCCAATCATGCATCGCTTAACCATGGGGCTGTGTTCTTAAAACTACATTGTTAGGTGATTTCATCACTGTGTGAACATCATAGAGTGGGCTATGATGATGTAGCCTAGATGATGTAGCCTACCATCATAATTGTATGTGCTACACTTTTATATGTCTGGCAGCACAGTAGGTTTTTTCATACTGGCATCACCATAAACATGTAATTGGACTACAATGTTAAGATGGTTATAATGTCACTAGATGATAGAAATTTTCAGTTCCAGTATAATCTTATGGGACCACCATCCTATATGCAGGTCCATCATTGACCAAAATGTCATTATGAGGTGCATGACTGTAAATATTTATAGGACATTTTGTTGTTAACTTACTATAGGCTATTTGTTCTTTCTATAAGAATAGGTTACATTATAAAGCATGGTTTTTATAATGTAACCTATATAAACTCCAAATTATGTGAAAAGACAGAAGCGGCTTCTTTATTATAGCCCAGAAGTTATGACAAATGAAGACACATCCAAGAACAGATAATGAAAAATTTTGAGTTATTGCCATTGTTTCTCATATTCCTGAGACTTTTGAATTAATTTAGCAAACCAGTCTGAAGATAAAAAGCCAGGAGCTTAATCAAATACATTATGTCTGGCAGAGTGTCTATACTGAACTAACTCAAAGTCCTGGTGGTAGTGTGGGCTTTGTAAAAGAAGTGGCATGGATTTTTTGAGGAGGTAGTAATTTACTTATCTTTACATTTGAGGCCAAAGTGTTTGAACTTGATGGTTTGTATACTTTTCCTATTGGATTACCATTTATTTCTTCTTTGTTTCTGATTTAGCTTAATTTACTTCCCAAAGGAGGCAGGATGTTCTTTTCCATAAGTTTCAAGAATATTTATTTATCCATGGGTGGAAATGAATGTAAGGCCAACCAACTGCCCAGAAAGTAGCATGCAAGTATTAACCTTTGCAAAAAGCTCAATTTGTGCACGAGTTGGACGTTATGGAGCTTATAAATACTTGCAGTAGATGAAGAACATCGGACCTTTAATTTTAATACTATATCTCTCATTGTATTACATGAAAATGTATTAGGTTTTAAAGCCCAAATTATAAAGTGATTAAGCTGGAAGCTCACTTATTTCTTCCAGGTTTAAATATGGCCTTAAAAGAACTTAAATGCGCATTTGGGGGCATTTTGCTGGCATGCCATGCACTTTTCATGAACAGCACATCAGCTAAACAAAACCTGAATGAATTTACCTCCCTTCAGTGCTCAGGCATTTATAAACACATTATATCTACTGTGTACTTACTTTGTCCCTCTTGTCCAGGAGCTCACCAGCTCACTGTATGTGTAGCAGACATTTGCACAGAGGAGTGTGACATTCAGAGAAAGTTCCAGGAAAAGCAGTTGCCTTTCTCACCTCTGGCATAAAAAAAAAATTAGGCTGTTTGCCAGGGTTTTGAACACCTAATTCTTTACTAAGCTAACTTCCCTGATGTTTAGCTCCATCCTCCATTCTCACTCTTTGCCTCCCAGGGCCACTCAGAAAAGAGCCAAGCCCTCAGTAGTGGGGTGAGCTGGCCACTCACTTGGAGGCATTAGAATGGCTAGGCTGTCACCTGTGCTCTGTTTAGGCTGTAAACACTATAAAGCTACTTTTCACAAAGTTATGTAAATAGTTGCAATGTTCCCTGCAGAGTTCCCTACCTAGCTGACTGCACTGACATTTTGGAAGAGGCAGGTCCGGACGTGTGTGGACGCTTCCCCTCACTGTTTATGAGCCAGCAGCTTGCTATGAAAAGCTGTCATTTTCCCCTGGGTGTGGAGAACCAGTTTCTCCGGCATGCCAGGCCACGAAGTGGAGGCTCAGCCAAAGGAGGGGCTGGTGAAGGGCTGCAGGAAACGCCAGAGATGCATCACTTGTTTAAACTTCAGGTGTGAAGAGAAGTGAGGATGAAAAAAGAAAGAAACCCCTCAAACCATCAAGTTCTCTCAGTCATCTGGGGTTTCAAATGATGGAAGCATGTCCTCTGCCCATTCAGTGAGGATGGAGGGACACATGGCGCTTGTTATGCAGACAGGCTGCACGATTGGCTCACAGCTCGCTGGCTGGACAGAGGCTGGCCTGGGCTTGAACGCAGGGAGTTGGCAGAGATCACAGAGACAGGTTTTCCCTGAGGGACTTTCATCCGTCCCCTTTAGTATTTAGAGGGTAAATACT
Organism: Lasiurus cinereus; assembly: GCA_011751065.1. Lineage (NCBI taxonomy): Eukaryota > Metazoa > Chordata > Mammalia > Chiroptera > Vespertilionidae > Lasiurus > Lasiurus cinereus. The sequence continues at coordinate 15,564,227 of JAAGEH010000392.1, forward strand.
TTTAGAAAAATTCAAAGTTATCCAAACGGAGTAAAAATGCCTTTTCCCATTTTTGGAAAGGATATGAATAAACATCTGAAATCACCCCATTTGGATTTTAATGGTGTAGAGTAGTACTCTGGTATCTCCAGAACCAACACCTGTGCTCTCATCATGGGTAAAACCAAACCAACCAACTAAACAACAATAAAGAAAACAATGACAAACTGCTTTCTCTGTTGCCTGCAAAGCATGGCAGTCCGAGTTCTTTTTCAGGCCTTCTTATGCACGTGCAAGTGTGAGACAGCCTTTCATGAGGCTGTATAAAGGTGACAAAGGTGATGAGGTCTGGCATTGATCATGAAATGGACTTGCAAATGACTGTGCTTGATGGCATCAATCAGTGCCACCTGGCAAAGCGGAAGAACCAGATTAGAGCTTGGCTGTTGCTTTTCCTGAATTCTTTCTTAATGTATCTTTTTTTTTTTAAATGATTCTGACTGTCAACTGGGATTATTAGACTGCATAATGATATTTTTTATGTCCAAACATATGAATAAAATTACTTTCTCACCATGTATATTATGGTTATATATGCTTTCTGAAAGTAAATTAAGATAGAAATAAATCTGTGATGTCAAGAATATACATTAACTTGTGTGGACTTTATAAATATGTAAAGGGAGCACCTAGCTCTTTGCCTTTCCATACTAGCATAATAACTTATATTGAATCTAGAACTGGACACTTGGTATATTGTATAATTACTAGAGGCCCGCTGCATGAAATTCCTACATGGGGGGTGGAGGAGGGTTGTCCTTCAGCCCAGCCTGCACGCTCTGCAATCTGAGACCCCACTCACAATCCAGGACTGCTGGCTCCCAACTGATCACCTGCCTTCCTTCCTTCTTGCCCCTAACCAATTCTGCCTGCCAGCCTGATCACCCTCTAACCACTCCCCTGCCAGCCTGTTTGCCCCTAACTGCCCTCCCCTGTGGGCCTGGTCACCCCTAACTGCCCTCCCCTGCAGGCCTGGTCCCCCCCAACTGCCCTACCCTGCAAGTTCAGTCACCCCCAACTTCCATCCTCTGCAGGCTTGATCACCTCCCAACTGCCCTCCCTTGCAGGCCTGGTCACTCCCAATTGCCCTCCCTTGCAGGCCTGATCACCCACAACTGCTCTCCCCTGCTGTCCATCTTGTGGTGGCCATCTTGTGTGTTGGAGTGATGGTCAATCTGCATAATATTCTTTTATTAGACAGGATAGAGGCCTGGTGCATTGGTGGGGGCCAGCTGTTTTGCCCTGAAGGGTATCCCAGATCAGGGTGAGAGTTACCTTGGGGCATGGGGTGGCCTGGGTGAGAGGCCCTTGGTGGTTTGCAGGCTGGCTCCACCCCCTGGTGACCCAAGCAGAGGCCCTGGATTTCTGTTGGAATTTATTTATCTTCTATAATTGAAACTTTGTAGCCTTAAGCAGAGGCCTGGGCCGGCTAGGGTGCGTGGAAAGCTTGGCTTCCTCCATCGCTGGCAACTCAAGCCTCTCTCCTGCTCTCTCTGTGTTTGGGTTAATTTGTGTACTTGCTCCTGATTGGCTTGTGGGTGTGGCTTGTGAGTGTAGTGGAGGTATGGTCAATTTGCATATCACTCTGTTATTAGATAGGATATTTACTCAATCTAGTTTAGCAATGATTCAGAAATATCATTGTTGTACCTGGTGTCCTAGGGAATACAATAAAAAACTCATGGAGTCTCGCCTTGATGAATTTCAGAATCTTACCTCAGATTTCACTTACTGTTTCCTGGGCTATTGCATCAGATTCTACTTCTGTCTCTATTCTCTTTGCAAACTGCTCTTCCCACTTCTTTCTAAAGACATCCATCTTAGTCTTTCCCCCTTTGTGTTGGCACTTGATCACATTGCTACCTAGATCCAATGCTCTGCCCACACTCACCAGCATGGTGGCTATTCCTGCCCTGCTCACACATCTCCCTGGCCTGTGCTGCCTCTCTGTGCCCAACTCTATCTGCCTGAGAAACCATATCCTCTTTCCTCAGAGGTCTATTCAAGCATCATCTCTTTTGTGAATAGGACTTTCCCTGTTATCTGCCCCCACAGCTGAGTTCAATCTCCACATCCTCCTCCTAGTCCATGATGACTCCTCTCAGAGCTCTTAACATTTTGTGTATTTGTCAGTGTCCTCGACTAGCCTGAAGAGAGCTCTGTGTGAACAGGGTTTTTGTTTTACTTGTCTTAGAACTGCCACTACGTGGCCCTCCCTGGTTGATATCCAGCAAATGTCCATTGAATACACCCAGTTCCTTCATCCCCTGAAAAAAGTTTTTAAGAAAAATTCAGCAAGGAAGGGAGAGGGAGATAGATAAAGAAACATCAGTGATGAGAGAGACTCATTGATTGGCTGCCTCCTGCACTCCCTACACTGGGGAGGAGCTTGCAACCTGGGCATGTGCCCTTGACCAGGAATTATAGGTCATTGATCAAACACTAAATTACACCAGCTAGGATAAATCACATTGCTAGGTCTACAAACAGTTTTCTAAGATTAAAGATGCTGGAAGAATCCTTATGCACTCAAAATATCTAAGTTGCTTCTGTCGCTATCATCCAACACTCTTGTCTCTGTCTCTTCTTGCCTTCTTTATCTCCATCTACTCACTGCTTCACTGGAATTAGAGAGTTCAAAGTCACACAAAACACATCACCACTTTTCCAGCTTAAAGCTGGATGGTGGTTTCCATCATCCTTAGAATAAAATAATGCCTTACCTTGGCCTGCAAGGCTTGGCACAGTCTTGCCCTATCAACCTCCCCAAACTCACACTGTGCCACTCTCTTACCACTCACTGTCCCATATATTTGGACCTCATTTGGTTCCTAGAATGAGGCAATCTCTCCTCTGCCTGGAGAACCCCAATATACATTCACTCTGCTGGAACACTCTTATATTTCAAATGTCCACTTAAGTATCACCTTCTCAAAGAGGCCTTCCTTAATCACCCATTTCCTAGAGATGCCTTCTCTAGGACTGTACCCTGTTTCTGTCCTTCCCTGTAGATCACAGGTGGCAATTTATTTTTATTTTACTTTGTTTATTTATTTATATTTTACTTGTTCATGGTCTTTTTCCAACTCTCATTAAACTGGAGTCCCTTGAGGACAGGGCTCCACATCTAGTTTTATTACTCTGTTTCTCCCAAGGCCCATGACTGCACCTGGCCTAGAGTATATGAAAGTAAATAGTTCATGAATGTCAAATGAGTGATCATCCCTAAGCAATCATGTAAAACACACAGATTCTCAGAACAACCAAATGAAATACAGTTACAAAGTGCTAAAATTATTTTACTGTGCTTGTGAACTGAATGTTCATGTCTCCCCTCACTTCCTATGTTGTAGCCCTCCTCAAAATATGGTGATGTGTGGAAGTGGGGACTTTGGGAGGTGATGCTGTTCAGATGAGCTCATGAGGATGGGATTAGTGCCCTTAGAAGAAGACAAAGATCTCTCTCTCTCCCTCCCTCTTTGTGTGCACACAGAGCAATGGCCCTGTGAGAGCACAGTGGGAATGTGGCTGTCCACAAACCAGAAGAAGGCTCTCACCATACTGGTACTCTGACCTTAGACTTCCAGCCCCTTGAACTGTGAGAAAATAAGTGTCTGTTGTGTACATTGCCAGTCTGTATTTTGTTGTAGACAAAGGTGTGTTGCTTGGGCAGGGCTCAGGTATTTTGGCCAGCTCTTGCTCCTATGATGATTTTGGTGGCTATCTTAAAAGAACATTTACTTATTATCTTTCCTTCTGATTTCAAACTTGCATATATTCTCTAGCCTCTTTTGCTCTGTGTGCTTGCACTCACTCTCCTATCTTTACACAAACATACACAACTCAGCACATTCATGGAAAGATCTGAGCTTCCATCGAATCGAAATCCTAATGTTAGTTCAAATGAGCCCTTTTTGTGACATTTTAAAGACAGAGTTCAATGAGATCCTGAACTGTGAAGAGGCCTCCTCGTTGAAGTGATCTTTTCATCTTTCAAAAAATGTAATCTGCAAAGGAAGCACAATGTATTGACTTTGATGCATTAGTGGTAAGAATATTTTCACATTCCACAGCTGTGTACACAAATAGGTCATTGCCTAAAATATGAGTCACACGAGGAAATACATAAATAAATTCCAATTTTCAGTAGCTTTGTTTACTCCAATTTTTGTATTCAGTAACAGTTATTAAAAAAAAAGGACACATTTAAATATCCCTAACCTCTCTCAAGCCATTCAAAATTAAGCAAAGTTTACGGCAGGTTATGTAGTGGCCACACCACTCACGTAGCTTTTCTGCTGTGAATGCTATCCAGTAAAATAACAGTAGAATCACTGTTCAGTGCATAGTACATTTTTCAAAATGAACACAACATATTGGATCCTACAGGATCCAAGTCATTCAGAAAAGATGCAGTGATGTAAAAGATCTCCGAGTGATTTCATGCGCAGCTCCATGAGATCTGCTGAGACCTAAAGGTGATTATGGGGCAAACATTAAAAAACAGTAGTGTTTGAGAAGCTTGAGCAGGCTACAAAAGCAGAAAACCAACACAACCCTCCCCAAACCCAAACCAACCCAGGCCATGTGGCATGGGCAGCAAACATAGCTGTAGACTCTTCAATATCAGAGACTCTCTCAGCACACCCTCACTTTCTGGCTTAGTATACCAGGTGATCAGCTATTATTAATGAGAAGTTTGTCTGACAGGCTTTGCCTTGTAATTCTCATCATATGCCTAATCCTCCAGTAAACATTTGTTAAGGGCCCTCGATGTGCCAGGCACCATGCAGCTCTGCAACTCTCTCTTAGTTGCCGTGGAATAAGAGAGACGAACATGAAGATAGGATGGGAAGCTGGTGTGTCCAGTGATTAGGTATTCAATTCATCAAATATTTACTGAGGGTCTGACAGGTGCCAGGCACGGTGCCAAGTTCTGGAATGCAAAAAATTCCATGGGGACCATGTTCTCAAGAGATTCCACTCTGAACATAGACTAGTCTTTAGGATGTGTTGTTTATGGAAAGAAGCAAAGTACAGAACAGCAAGACACTTCCTAGTAAGAGAAAGTGTGTGCAATAAAACAGTGCATGAAGCACATGCACACACACGTACATCTGAGCTGGTGAATGCCTAGAATATCTGGTAACACTGGCTACTTTGGAAAATAAAGTTTTTAAAAAAAATTTTTTATGGCACCTATTGCTCTCTTCAATGGTTTCATGTATTTATTTGTTAACTTATTTTTATCTTTTTCTCCCACTAGCAAGTAACTGCTTTCTAACAGCTATGTCTCTAATATTTGGAATACTGCTTGGTGTGTTTTAGATGCTTAATAGTTTTTGTTTTCCCTTTTCATTGAATGAGCATAGTATTCAGAGATGGGAGTGTTACTTTTAGCTGTTTGCTCTTTTGTACGGTTTTAGTATTTAACATCTTACTATAAAAATTCAAATGTATGCAAATGAAAGAGAATCCTATCTAATAGAATAGAAACATGCAAATTGACCATACCTCTGCTACACATACAAGCCATGCCCACAAGCCAATAAGGAGTGAGTATGCAAATTAACCTAAATAAGATGATGGTTAATTTGCATATCCCGGTACAGAGTGAAGACTGAATATAGCATAGAAGAAAGCCAAGTGCTGCAGAAGGGAGGGAAGCTGCTGAGAAGCAAGCAAGTAGGGAGAGGGAGTGGAAAAGGGAGGGAAGCAGTTGGGGCAACAGAGACCTCCACAGAAAGACCTATTGAAAGACTTCCTGCAATGGGCTCTACTAGTATAAAAACCTTTCATATACCCAAAGTAATGATTGATGGCAAATATTGTTTCATCCATATCTCCCCTTACTGTCATCCCTTTGAGCCAAGATGATCTTGAGACAAACCCCAGACATTATAGACATCATTATATTTTAAAATATCTTTTTTTGATTTAATAAATCTTTATTGTTCAGATTATTACATTTGTTCCTCTTTTTACCTCCATAGCTCTCCTCCATCTGCTCCCACCCCTCCCTGTGCCCTTACCTCCACCTGCATTGTCCTCATCCATAGGTGTATAATTTTTGTCCAGTCTCTCCCTGCACCTCCCTTTCCCTTTTCCCCCTGAGAATTGTCAGTCCACTCCCTTTTCTATGCCTCTAATTCTATTATTTTGTTTATTCTGTTCATCAGATTTTTTATTCACTTGATTTTTAGATTCACTTGATAGATATGTATTTATTGTACATAATTTTTATCTTTACCTTTTTCTTCTTCTTCCTCTTCTTAAAGAGTACCTTTCAATATTGCATATAATACTGGTTTGGTGGTGAACTCCTTAGCTTTGCCTTATGTGTGAAGCTCTTTATCTGACCTTCAATTCTGAATGATAGCTTTGCTAGGTAGAGTAATCTTGGTTGTAGGTTCTTGCTATTCATCACTTTGAATATTTCTTGCCACTCCCATCTAGCCTGCATAGTTTCTGTTGAGAAATCAGCTGACAACCGTATGGGTGCTCCCTTGTAGGTAATGAACTGTTTTTCTCTTGCTGCTTTTAATATTCTCTCTTCGTCTTTTGCTCTTGGTATTTTAATTATGATGTGTCTTGGTGTGGTCCTCTTTGGATTCCTTTTGTTTGGGGTTCTGTGCACTTCCTGGACTTGTAAGTCTATTTCTTTCACCAAGTGGGGGAAGTTTTCAGTCATTATTTCTTCAAATAGGTTTTCAGTATCTTGCTCTCTCTCTTCTTCCGGCATCCCCAAAATTCTGATGTTGGTAAGCTTGAAGTTGTCCCAGAGGCTCCTTACATTATCTTTACATTTTTGGATTCTTCTTTCTTCTTTCTTTTCCAATGGAGTGTTTTCTGCTTCTTTGTATTTCAAATCTTTGACTTGATTCTTGCATTCCTCTAGTCTGCTGTTAGGTCTCTGTATATTTTTTTATTTCAGTCAGTGTATGTTTAATTTCTAGTTGGTCCTTTTTCATCTCCTCTTGGGTCTCACTAAATTTATCCATCTTTTCTAAGAAATTCTTGAAAAACCTTGTAATGATGGTTTTGAACTCTATATCCAGTTTGTTTTCCTTCATTTCTTTTGTTTGTATTTGTTCCTTTGTCTAAGCATTTTTGCTGCCTCCCTGAGTTGGTAGAGTAGCTTTGTGTGCTAGGTGTCCTCTATGGCCCAGTGGCTCCACCTCCCCAGTTACCTGATGTGGATATTCTTGGTGCACCCCTTTGTGGATTCTGAGTACAGCTGTGTTATAATTAAGTCTTGATTTTTCTTCATATCACTGTGGGGGAATTGACCTTTAGGCCAATTTGTTGTGAGGATCAGCTGTGTTACACTGGGAGAACTTCTGTGCTGGAGACAGCCTTCTGAGACAAGACTTGCACAATTGCAAAAGCCTCTGTGCTCAGCTTGGTTGAGGCGGAGTCTCAGGGCTGAGCTGACAGCCTTGGCTTCCTGTCATCCCTGCCCTATGAAGCCCCTGAGTCTTAGTGTCTCTTAGTAATCGCTGCAGTCCTCTCTGCATGCACTTGCATGCACGCCCTCCAGACTTCTTCCTTTGGTGGCTCCCCTGAGTTTCCATGTGCTCCTCCCCTTTCCCAACATTCTCCCCCAGTATGTGTCTGGGTCCCCAGGATCTTGCCTGAAACTGGGATTCAGTGCAGTCTGAATTGGAGTTCATATGCAGTCAGAAGCTTTCATCTCCCTCCCGCTAGAGAAAGCCAGTAGCACACTCAGCAGTCAGTCATCTCTGTGCACACTGTCACGCGTGCCTCCAGACCTCTGCCTTTGTGGCTTCCCTGAGTTTCCATGTGCTCCTCTCTTTTTCCAACAGTCCAGACTCCCCCTTGTATGAATCTGGGTCCCCAGAGTCTCACCCAGAACTGGGGTTCAGTGCAATCAGGAGCTTGTGTTTCCCTTCCACTAGAGAAAGTCAGCCAGGCATTCAGCCACCCGTCCTTTCCACATGTGAGTCTCTGTACCTCAGCCTTTTCTAGCTCCTCTAAGTTTCCGTGTGCCCCTCTCTTTCCTTCTATTTGTAGAATTTCCACTGAGTCAGCTTTCCTGTGGTTCTGGATGATGTTCACTCTGTCTTTTAGTTGTAGTTTTCAAATTGTTGTGTGAGGCAGCAGTTTTCATGTTCACCTATGCCGCCATCTTGGTTTCTCCCCACTCATTAAATATACATATTAACTGCCTACTATGTGCCAGACACTGTTCCTGGTGCTTAAGAAGCTTTAGCTGAGGGATACCAGTCATAAATAACACAATTATGTAAAAAATTGGTACCATGTAACATGTATAATATTTCAAAAGTTGACACAGTATAATATGTATTATGATAGAAGGGGCAGAGTTTTCATTAAATTGACATAAGAGATTCCAAATATTTAGGTCCATATGTGATATTTAAATTTGGCAACATTTTATATTATGATAAATCCTTGTTAACAGATCATATTGATTTTTTCTGTAATGAATAAGTAAATTAAAATCATCAAACGTATTTTTCTATATTGATTAAGGTATTACATATGTGTCCTTATCTCCCCATTGTCCCCCCACCCCCTTTCACTTATGTTCTCACCCGCCTTCTCCTGGTGTCTGTGTCCATTGTTTAAGTTTATATGCATGCGTACAAGTCCTTTGATTGATCTTTCCTCCTTACCCCCATCCTCCTCTACCTTCCCTCTGAGGTTTGACAGTCTGATGAATACTTCTCTGTCTCTGGATCTGTTTTTGTTCATCAGTTTATGTTGTTCATTATAATCCACAAATCAGTGAGATCATGTGATATTATCTTTTCTGACTGGCTTATTTCGCTTAGCATATTGCTCTCCAGTTTCATCCATGCTATTGCAAATGATACGAATTCCTTCTTTTTATTAACACAGCGTAGTATTTCATTTGTGTAGATGTACCACAGTTTTTTAATCCACTCATCAGCTGATGGGCACTTGGGTTGTTTCCAAATCTTAGCTATGGTAAATTGTGCTGCTATGAAGAGAGGGGTGAATATTTCCTTTCTGATTTGTGTTTCCAGTTTCTTGGGATATATTCCTAGAAGTGAGATCACTAGGTCAAATGGAAGTTCCATTTTTAACTTTTTGAGGAAACTCCATACTGTTCTCCACAGTGGCTGCACCAGTCTGCATTCCCACCAACAGTGCACGATGGTTCCTTTTCTCTGCATCCTCACCAACACTTGTCATTTGTTGATTTGTTGTTGATAGCCATTCTGACAGGTGTAATATGGTATCACATTGTCATTTTGATTTGCATTTCTCAGATGATTAGTGACTTTGAGCATGTTTTCATATGTCTCTTGGCCTTCTTTATGTCCTCTTTCAAAAAAATCTATTTAGGTCCATTGCCCATTTTTTGATTGGGTTGTTTATCTTCCTTTTATTAAGTTGTATGAGTTCCCTATAAATGTTGGAGATTAAACTCTTATTGGTGATAACATTGGTAAATATGTTCTCCCATGCAGTGGGCTTTCTTGTTGTTTTGTTGATGGTTTCTTTTGTGGTACAGACACTTTTTGTTTTGATGTAGTTCCATTTGTTTATTTTCTCTCTAGTTTCCTAGGAGCTATATCGGTGAAGATATTGCTTCAGCATATGTCTGAGATTTTGCTGCCTGTGGATTCCTCTGGTATTTTTATGGTTTCCCATCTTATGTTTAAGTCCTTTATCTATTTAGAGTTTATTTTTGTGTGTAGTGTAAGTTGGTGGTCTACTTTTATTTTTTGCATGTGTTATGTATCTGTTCAATTTTCCCACCATTTATTGAAGAGACTGTCTTGACTCTATTGTATGTTAGTATAGGTCTTTTACCTCCTTAGTTAAGTTCATTCCTAAGCATCTTAATTTTTTTGTGATGATAAATGGGATTGTTTTTTAAATCTTGCTTTCTGTAAGGTCACTATTGGTGTATAAAAATGCCATAGATTTCTTGGTGTCAATTGTTGACTTCATTTATTAAGTACAATAATTTTTTGATGGAGTCTTTAGATTTTTCTCTGTCATCTGTAAATAATGACAGTTTTACATCTTCTTTTCCAATTTGGATACCTTTTATTTCTTTTTCTTATCTAATTGCTATGGCTAGCACTTCCAGTACTTTGTCAAACTGGAGTGGTGAAAGTGGGCATTCCTGTCTCATTCCTTTTCTTTGGTGAAATGATTTTAGTTTTTGTCCATTGAGTATGATGTTGGCTGTAGGTTTGTAATACAAGGCTTTTATTATGTTGAGGTATGATCCCTCTTCATTTTGCTGAAGGTTTTTTTTTTTTATCAAGAAAGGGTGTTTAATTTTGTCAAATGCTTTTTTTCTGTATCAATTGATATGACTGTGATTTTTATTTCTTAATTTGTTTATGTGTGGTATCACATTTATTGATTTGTGGATATTGCATCATCCTGTATCCCCAGGATAAATCCTACTTGGTCACGGTGTATGATCTTTCTGATGTAATGCTGGATCTGATTTGCTAAATTTTGTTGAGGATTTTGACATTTATGTAAATGAAGGATATTGGCCTGTAATTCTCTTCTATTGTGTTGTCTTTATCTGGTTTTGGTATTAGGGTAATGCTGACTTCATAGCAGGAACTTGAAAGTATTCCTTCCTCTTGAATTTTTTGGAATAGTCTGAGGAGGATAAGTTTTAGTTTTTCTTTGAATGTTTGGTAAAACTCCAATGTGAAGCTGTCTAGCCCCGAGCTTTTGTTTGCTGGAAGCTTTTTGATTTTTAAATTCTTCATAGATTGGAATATTTCTTTCTTTCTTTTTTAAAATATAATTTATTGATTTTTTTACAGAGAAGAAAGAGAGGGATAGAAAGCTAGAAACATTGATAAGAAAGAAACATTGATTAGCTGCCTCTTGCACACCTCCTACTGGGGATGTGCCCACAACCAAGGTACATGCCCTTGACCAGAATTGAACCTGGGACCTTTCAGTCCACAGGCCAATGCTCTATCCACTGAGCCAAACCTGTCAGGGCTACTGGAAGCTTTTTGATAACTGCTTCAATTTCCTCTGTAGTTATCAGCCTATTGAGATTTTTAGATTTTTCCTGATTGAGTTTTTGAAGGTTGTATTTTTCTAGGGATATGTCCATTTCTTCCAGATTGTCCAGTTTGTTGGAATAGAGTTGTTCATAGTATTTTTTTTAACAATCCTTTGTATTTATTTGGGGTCTGTTGTTATTTGTGTTTTTTTCAGTTCTGATTTTTTGTGTGTGTGTCCTCTTTCTTTGCTTCTTGGTGAGCCAGGCTAGCGGTTCATTAATCTTGTTTATCCTTTCAAAGAACCAGCTCTTGGTTTCATTGATCTTTTGTATTATTTTTTTTTAATCTTTATGTTATTTATTTCTGCTTTGATCTTTATTATCTCCTTCCTTCTTCTCATTCTGGGATTTTCTTGTTGCTATCTTTCTAATTCTTTAAGTTGTAGAGATAGATGATTTGTTACCATTTTTTCTTGTTTTTTGAGGTAGGCCTGGAGTGCAATAAACTTCCCTCTCAGGACTGCTTTCACTGTGCCCCATAGATTTTGTATTATTGTGTTTTCATTTTCATTCATTTCCAGAATATCTTTAATTTCTTCTTTGATTTCTTTGGTAACCCAATCATTGTTTAATAGCATGCTATTCAGCTTTCAAGTGTTTGGATTTTTTTGATCGTTTTTATTGTAGTTTATATCTAATATGCCATTTTGATCTGATAAGATACTTAATATGATTTCAATCGTCTTGAATTTGGAGAGTTTTTACCTGTGACCCAATATGTGATCTATCTTTTAAAATGTCCCATAGGCACTTGAGAAGAACATATATTCTGTGGCTTTGGGGTGAAATGTTCTAAAGATGTCAATTAAGTCCATTTGATCTAATGAGTCATTCAGGATTACTATTTCTTTGCTGATTTTTTTTTTGTGTGTGTGCAGAGGATTTATCCAGTGATGTCAGTGGGATATTAAAGTTCCCTACTATGACTGTATTGTTGTCAATCTCTCCCTTGATATCTTCCAGGAGGTCTTTTTTTTTTTAACTTAATGTATTTGGGTGCTCCTGCACATCAAACATTAAAAAAAAAAACTCTTTTACAACTGTGTTGACTAGGCTGGGATATTATAAAGCAAATCATGATTCTGGGAGCCAGAAAACTATTTTTCATAGTTTGGGTGGTTAGACTTGAGTGTTTATGAAACAGAGCTAGGACCAGTCTGACACCAGGCTCTGACATATGCTCTGTAAACAATGGGTTGGCATTTACACAAGCCAGGCCAGTGTATATAAACTAATGTGTCTTGAGCAGGTCTCCTTAGAGAGAGCCTTTTCTTGTTGGAACATCGATAGCATCAGTGAAGGCAGCTGTCCCTAATCATAAAGTATCTTTTGCCCATTATTTGCATGTTCTAGGAAATTCAGAATTATTAATAGGCTCTATTAAGTCCAACAGCATTTTTGAATAGTACTTGAATATCACATTGAAAGATGGCATTTGAATTCCTGAAAAGTAAAGCCAACAATGTTAAAACAAAGTTAAAACAGAAAAGGGACAAGACAATGTTTTAAAATTCACATGGTCATCAAGACACTAGATCACCTTAAAATTTCTGATTAAAATTGAAACCTGGTTAAAAAGAGCAGGAAAGAACTCTTTTCAAAAATATGCTTTTATTGATTTGAGAAAAAGAGGAAGGGAGATGGGGAGAGAGAGAGAGAGAGAGAGAGAGAGAGAGAGAGAGAGAGAGAGAGAGAGA
>JAAGEH010000392.1:15577037-15588208 GCA_011751065.1 Lasiurus cinereus
AGAGAGAGAGAGAGAGAGAGAGAGAGAGAGAGAGAGAGAGAGAGAGAAAAGAGAGAAACATCACAACTGGGGCATGTGCCCTGACGGGAATTAAACCAGCCACCTCTTAGTGCATGAGATGATACTCCACAAACTGAGTCACTTAAGTCAGGGCAGGAAAGAACTCTTGACAAGCTAGTCCAAAGACTATAAAGTAGTGTGACTTATTTTTACAAAAGTCTCTCAAAGGTATACTGCGAAATTATGTTTTTTACAGTGTGAGGAGGAAAATTACTCTTCCCAATATTTTACAACAGTTGTGTAAAATATTTTTTAAAAACCTCCCTTCTAATTTTTCCAGAGACAGTTTCTCAGTCATGTGAGAAAAATGGCCCACTTTCTAAAGTTTAGAATTATACCTTAGATGTACCAAAATGATGCCAGTAAGCTAGGGCCAGCCCACTGTCTTCAAAATCTATTAACAGTTGGTACTTACCCACTCCCTTTCCTACCTGTTTGGTCTATTTTGGAATATGGATGAAATCTATTTCTGTCTCTAAATTTGAGCTGGAGGAACAGGATTGAGTATGTTGACTAAACAGATTGATTTCTTTTTTCCACTAGGATGATGGTGCATAATATCACTACCTGAAATACATCAGTTACTAGTTTGCATTTGTAGGGTTAGGCATGTTGCAGACAAACTGCTTTGTTAATCCTATCCTGCCTTCTACCAACATCCTTTTTTTCACTCTTAATAATTATTTAGCTCAGATTTCCCTTTCTTTAAGATTTTGAGAGTCCCCAAAGAGTCAAGAAGATGACTCTACAACCTACAATCCTAGAATTTTCATTCTAATTCTTGGAAAGATGCTAGACTTGTCTACTGAAAAGATGGTTCCAAAGAAAGATAAGAGATAATCTTTAGAGGAATCATGAGTGCCTAATGAGTCATGTTGGATCAACCTCGTTCCCCTCCTATAGGGTTGCACTGCTAGATACAAAGGACATGGTGTGGTATAAAGCAGCCTGGACTAGGAGTTAGGAAGTCCATCTTCAAACCCTTCGTTTTATCATTTTCTTTTCAAACCTTTATTATTGAGAGTATTACAGATATCCCCCTTCCTTTTTCCTAGTTGCCCGCCCCCCTCCACCTGGTTCCCATGCTGCCATGCTCCAGGCCTTCACCACCCTATTGTCTGTATCCACAGGTAATGTGTATTAGATCTTAGGTTAATCTCTTCCCACCCTGCTTCCTGCGCCCCACTTCCTTCTGATATTTGTCAGTCTGTTCCATGTTTCCATGCCCCTGATTCTATTTTATTCATCAGTTTATTTTGTTCATTAGATTCCATGTTCATTTATTTTTAATTTCATTTTTTATTATTTATTTATTAAATTTTTGATTTGGTGATTATTTTATTATTATTATTATTATTTTTAATTTAAGAAATCTTTATTGTTAAGATTATTACAGTTGCTCCTCCTTTTCCCCCCCATAGCTTCCCTCTACCCGGCTCCCACCCCACCTTCTGCCCTTACTGCCCCCCTTATTGTCCGTATCCATAGTAGTACGATTTTTGTCCAGTCTCTCCCCTCACTTCCCTCACCACTTTTTCCTTGAGAATTGTCAGTCTACTTCCTATCTGTGCCCCTGATCCTATTATATTCACCAGTTTATTCTGTTCATTAGATTTTTTATTCACTTAATTTTTAGATTCACTTGTTGATAGATATGTATTTGTTGTTCATAATTTTTATCTTTACCTTTTTTCTTTTTCTTCCTCTTCTTAAAGAGTACCTTTCAGCATTTCATATAATACTGGTTTGGTGTTGATGAACTCCTTTAGTTTTCTTATCTGTGGAGCTCTTTATCTGACCTTCAATTCTGAATGATAGCTTTGCTGAGTAGAATAATTTTGGTTGTAGGTTCTTGCTATTCATCACTTTGAATATTTCTTGCCACTCCCATCTAGCCTGCATAGTTTCTGTTGAGAAATCAGCTGACAACCGTATGGGTGCTCCCTTGTAGGTAATGAACTGTTTTTCTCTTGCTGCTTTTAATATTCTCTCTTCGTCTTCTGCTCTTGGTATTTTAATTATGATGTGTCTTGGTGTGGTCTTCTTTGGATTCCTTTTGTTTGGGGTTCTGTGAACTTCCTGGACTTTAAGTCTATTTCTTTCACCAAGTGGGGGAAGTTTTCAGTCATTATTTCTTTAAATAGGTTTTCAGTATCTTGCTCTCTCTCTTCTTCTGGAATCCCCATTCTCAGGTTGGTACGCTTGAAGTTGTCCCAGAGGCTCCTTACATTATCTTCACATTTTTGGATTCTTTTTTCTTCTTTCTTTTCCAGTGGAGTGTTTTCTGCTTCTTTGTATTTCAAATCTTTGACTTGATTCTTGCATTCCTCTAGTCTGTGTTAGGTCTCTGTATAATATTTTTTATTTCAGTCAGTATATGTTTAATTTCTAGTTGGTCCTTTTTCATCTCCTGGGTCTTGCTAAATTTATCCATCTTTTCTAAGAAATTCTTGAAAAACTTTATAATGGTGGTGTTGAACTTTATATCCAGTTTTTTTTTCCCTTCATTTCTTTTGTTTGTGATCTGTTCCTTTGTGTCTGCATTTTCACTGCTTCCTTGAGTTGGTAGAGTAGCTTTGTGTGCTAGTTGTCCTACATGGCCCAGTAGCTTTACCTCACCAGTTACTTGAGGTGGAATCTCTTGATGCACCCCTTTGTGGACTGTGTGTACAGCCTTATTGTAGTTAAGTCTTATATTATTGTTGGTATCACTGGGAGGAATTGACCTCTAGGCCAATTTGTTGTGAGGATCAGCTGTGTCTACACTGCGAGAACTTCTGTGCTGGAGACAGCCTTCTGAGACAAGACTTACACAATTACAAAAGCCTGTGTGCTCAACTTGGATGGAGCGGGGTCCTGGGGCTGAGCAGACAGTCTTACCTTCCTGTCATCCTTGCTTTATGTGGCTCCTGGGTCTCAGTTTCCCTTGGTAATCACTGCAGCCCTCTCTGCACGCCTCCAGACCTCAACCTTTCACAGTTCCCCTGAGTTTTTGTGTGCTCTGGGGACCTGTATGAGTCTGAGTTCCCAGGGTCTCACCCAAAACTGGGGTTCAGTGCAGTCAGAAGTGGAGTTCAGTGTGATTGGGAGGTTCCCTCTTCCTTCCACTAAAGAAAACCAGCAGCACAATCAGCAGTCAGTCCTCTCTGCGCACACTGATGCATCCTCCTCCAGACCTCTGCCTTTCACAGCTCCCAGAGTTTCGGTGAACTCCTCTCTTTTTCCGACAGTTCAGACTGCCTCTGGATGAGTCTCGCCCAGAACTGGGGTTCAGTGCAGTCAAGAGTTTCCGTCTCTCTCCCACAAGAGGAAGCCAGCCGGCACTTGGCCACTTATCCTCTCCATGCCCATCTCCGTACCTCAGCTTTTTGCTAGTTGTAAAATTTCCACTCAGTCAGCTTTCTTGTGGTTCTGGATGATGTCCATTCTATCTTTTAGCTGTAGTTTTGAAATTTTTGTGCGAGGCAGCAACTTAGGTTTTCACCTATGCTACCATTTGTTTTTTTTAATTTATTTTTATTTTTAGATCCAATTGTTGATAGATATGTATTTGTTGCCATTTTATTGTTTCTATTTTTATTTCTTCTTCTTCTTCTCCTCCTCTTCCTCCTCCTCCTCCTCCTCCTCCTCCTCTTTCTTCATTTTCTTAAAGAATGTCATTCAACATTTTATGTAATACTGGTTTGGTGGTGATGAACTCCTTTAACTCATTTTTTGCCTGTGAAGCTCTTTATCTGATCTTCAATTCTAAATAATAGCTTTGCGGGGTAAAGTAATCTGGGTTGTAGGTCTTTGCTATTCACTTTGAATATATGTTGCCACTCTTTTGGCCTAGAAAGTTTCTGTTGAGAAATCAGCTGAGAGTCTTATGGGTACTCTCTTGTAGATCACTAACTGCTTTTCTCTTGCTGCTTTTAAGATTCTCTTGGCAATATTCCTTGGCATTTTCCTTATGATGTGTCTTGGTGTGGGCCACTTTGGGTTCTACTTATTTGAGACTCTGTGCTTTCTGGTCTTGTAAGTGTATTTCTTTCACCAGGTAGGGGAAGTTTCCTGCAATTACATCTTCAAATAGGTTTTTAATATCTTGTTCTTTCTCTTCTCCTTCTGACACCTCTATGTTGGTACTCTTGTTGGTATACTTGAAGTTGCCCCAGAGGCTCCTTACACTATTTTCATAGTTTTGTATTCTTTTTTCTTTTTTTGCTCTTCAAATTTGGTGCTTTTTGCTTCCTCATATTCCAAATCATTGATTTGATACTCAGAATCCTTTACTCTACTGCTGAATTCCTGTACATTATTCTTTATTTCATTTAAATATATGCTTAATTTCTGACTGGTCCTTTTTCATCTGTTGGAAATTCTCACTAATCTCTTGAAGCTCTCATCAAGTCCCTTGAGCAACCTTATAACCATTGTTTTGGACTCTGTATCTAGTAGTTTGCTTGCTTCCATTACATTTAGATCTTTTTCTGGAGATTTCTTCTGTTCTTTCATTTGTGACATGTTTATTTGTCTCCACATTTTGATTGCTTCCCTGTGTTTGTTTATATGTATTAAGTAGAGCTGCCATGTCTCCTGGAATTGGTAGAGTGACCTTGTATAGTAGGTGTCCTGTAGGGCCCAGCAGCTCAGCCTCACCACCTACCTGAGCTAGGCACTCTAGGTGCATCTCTGTGTGGGCTATTGCACAGTCTTATAGTTGAACCTTGATTGCTATTGGCATCACTGGGAGGAGTTGACCTCCAGGTCAATTGGCTTTGAGGATCAGCTGAGATTACAGTCAAAGAGCTGCTGTGCAGGAGACACCTCTTTGGAGCAGGACTTGCTTCAGTGGGCTTTGGTATTCACTGAGTCTGCTGCTTGAGTGTGTCACTTGTGGATGTGTAGAGTTGTAGACTGGTATGATCTGAAGCTACCCACTGGGTGCACTGGCTCTGGGACTTTCCAGGAGGTGCAAAGTCAGTCACTGTCTAGAGCCACCTGGCAGAAGCTACAGAGAGATCTGCACATGGTTGTTATTTTTATTTGGTATGGACTAGCCCACAAAAGGCCAAGCTATGAAGCTAGTGCTGGGTCTTGGGCTTCTTATTGATAGGTAATGGGGCACACTGATGCCAGCTGCTGCTTTAAGAAATTTTAGGAAAGTAAAAAACCTGAGCCAAGACAGGCCATTAATTTGGAAAAACCAATGCAAACAGCTTGAGTGGGGCTGCAAATTGAATGGGCTAGGGCGTCAGTGAATCACCATGGTGGAGAAAATAGTGTGAGCCAAGCTGATGGAAACCTAGATATGGCTGCCAGAATAGAGGTCCTAGCATAGGAACAATGATGTTTGCAAGCACCCCTGCTGGGAGAAAGCTGCCCCTGAGTTCTTGTTCCGATGCCAGATAATCTTGTTCCTCCCAGAATGCCTTAGATTCCTTTTGAGCTGCTGCTTCAGTGCTATAGTCCAGAGAGATCAAGCCTGAGTACCACTGTGTGCTGGCCCTTTAAGAAGAACTGCTTTGGACTCCCACAGCCTTCTGCCACACAGCCACAATCCTTGTTGGTATTCTCAGCTTGAAGTTATGGGGTTTCTCTTTACAGCTCTGGAACCCTGGTCTGATGTGGGTTTGTGACCCCTTGTTCCTCATGTGAGACCACTTCAGCCATGATATCCCTCACAATTAATAAGCGCCTCATGTGGGTGTTAGACCAGCCCATTCCTTGCATCTGCTCTCCCTACTAGTCTCGTGTGCTGTCTTCTTTACTTCTCTAGTTGTGGGACTTCCATAAAGCCAGATTTCAGTAAGTTCTGAATGATGGTCATTCTGTATTTTAGTTGTAATTTTGATGTGGTTGTGGGAGGCAGTGAGTACAGGCAATTACCTACACTACCATCTTAGTTCTCCCTTCTTGTCATTTTCTAACCACATGCTTTCTGTGATCCTTATTTTTCTTATCTATAAAACAGGGATAATATTAGCTTCTAGAACAAGGTAAGATATGCATTAAAATACTTTTAAGGATTGGTTTTAGGGTTAAAAGAGAACCTTAAATGGATTAGAATATGGTTAAACAAATAATTCAGTATGTGTAGGTAATGACCACACACAGAGAAAAAGATAAAAACAAATAAAAATGCAATTTTAGACTGGAATAACAAAAAGGTGTTTTAATGTCTTATAAGAAATAGATGAAGGTACCAGGAATATTTAGTTTGGAGGCAGGCAAAGCTTAGGTAGGGGTTGGGGAGCATCAAATCTGCTACCAAATAGTGCAAAGGTTGGCAAAGGAAATCTCTAGGTTGAATTTGGTTGAGTACTTGTTTTTGTATAGTCTGAATAAAAATTTTCTTCCCATTTTTAAATGGTAAAAAAAAAAAACCTATGAAGGGAAGATAGCATAAAATTCAAATTTTATTACCATAAGCAAAAATTTGTCAAAACACAGTGGCTCTATTCATTCACATGTTATCTATGCCTGCTCTGTGTTACAATGGTAGAGCTGAGTAGTCATGACAGAGATAGTATGGCCTGAAAACCCTAAATATCTACTCCCTGCCACTTCACAGAAAAGGTAGTAGCAACTATTACCCCAACCTTGGAAATAGCATCTGCCTACTCCTTTAGGAAACCCGCCCTGGCCCCATAAACATATGGTCCTAAGATGAGAGCTATTATACTTATTAAGTTACTTTTCAAATATTACATTGAAATTGCCTGATTGTTCCAGCACATCAGGTGCTTATTGGAAAAAGGCATTTTCCACGAACATAACAACGTAAGGTCTTTGATGTCAAGGACTGTATCTTTTTCACTGTGGTATCCTCAACACAGAAAGCAGAGCCTTGAAGATAATAATAATACTCTGGGCCAGTGGTTGGCAAACTCATTAGTCAACAGAGCCAAATATCAACGGTACGACGATTGAAATTTCTTTTGAAAGCCAAATTTTTTTAAACTTAAACTTCTTCCAATGCCACTTCTTCAAAATAGACTTATCCAGGTCATAGTATTTGTGGAAGAGCCACACTCAAGGGGCCAAAGAGCCGCATGTGGCTTGCGAGCTGACCACGGCTCTGGGCCAATTACTATCATCAGCTCTTTCCAAGTATCAGCTCACTTCATGGTCACAGCAACCCTATGAGATAGGTTCTGTCACTCACCCAAACTTACAGATAAAGAAACTGAAACATGGAAATGTTAAGTAACTTGCCCAAGATTTACTGGTGTGTAAGGGACAGTGTTGGTGATGAAACCAGGAAGTCTGGACTCAGTCTGTGCTTGAAACTGCTACACTTCTTGTTAAATAATAAACAAACTTGTATATTTTATCCATGGCTCGATTATAAACACTCTGAGGGCAATGATCAGAATGTACACTATTTTGCTCTCCACACAGAGTCTAGCATGTGATTTTATGATATAGCTAAGGAATGAGAACTTGTGGTGGAGTTAGGGGACCTGATTTCTAGGTCATTGTTCTGGCTCTGAGCTGCTGAGTTATTTTAGGATACTTCTTCTTTTTTTTCTCTTTTTCTTTTAAAAAATTTATTTTATTGATTTTTTACAGAGAGGAAGGGAGACAGATAGAGAGTTAGAAACATAGATGAGAGAGAGACATTGACCAGCTGCCCCCGACTGGAGATGTGCCCGTAACGAAGGTACATGCCCTTGACTGGAATCCAACCTGGGACAGTCTGCAGGCTGATGCTCTATCCACTGAACCCAACTGGTTTTGGCTTTTTTCCCCTTTCTTTTCTTTTCTTTTATTGATTAAGGTATTACATATGTGTCCTTATCTCTCCATTGCACCCCTCCCTCCCATCCCTCCACTCATGCCTTCACTCCCCTGGTGTCTGTGTCCATTAGTTACACTTATATGCATGCATACAAGTCCTTTGGTTGATCTTTCCACCTTACCCCCACCATCCTTTACCTTCCTTCTGAAGTTGGACGGTCTTACAGATGCTTCTCTGTCTCTGGATCTGTTTTTGTTCATCAGTTTATGTTGTTCATTATATTCCACAAATGAGTGAGATTATGTGATATTTATCTTTCTCTGACTGGCTTATTTGCTTAGCATAATGCTCTCCAGTTGCATCTATGCTGTTGTAAATGGTAAGAATTCTTTTTTTAATTTTTTATTTTTTTAGTGTACTTCTGTGACATTTGCTGAGCCTCAGGAGTGACTTTGGGTCTTAACTTTTTGAAGGGTATATTAGTTTTCTAGGCTGCCATAATAAAGTACCACAAATTAGGTGACTTAAAACAGCAGCAATTTATTCTTTCACAGTTCTGGAAGCTAGAAGTCTGAAATCACAGAGTAAGCCATGCTCCCCTTCAGGGTGCCAGGAGAAGAGCCTTCTTTGCCTCTTCTAGATACCAGATGTGCCTTGACTTGTGGCAACATAATTTTCATCTCTGCCTCTGTCTTTACATGACCTTCTCCGTGTTCAGATCTCTCCTGTCTCTTATAAAGACACTTATTATTGGATTTAAGGTCCACTTTAAATCCAGGATGATCTCATATTGAGATCCTTAATTACATCTGTAAAACCCTATTTTTAGAGAAGATTACATTCACAGAAATAGGACTCAAACATAATTTTTTAGGGGTCACTATTCACCCCACTATAAGGGGTAACAGCCTCTTTAAGAATTGATAGATTTAATAGACTTTCACAAAAGATACAAGTTAAATAGTTATTTTAATACTCAAATAATAGACTTTTATCTATTATTGTAGAAATTTTTGAAACTCAACTAAGGTTCATTCATAGGCCCAAAGTTAAGAGCTCTAGTTTACATAATCTCTGAGGGCTCTTCCAACTTAAAAATTCTATGAATACATTTCACTTTTGGATAAAACATGCCCTTTGTTCCTCAGATTCTTTTACACTTGTGAGGGGGTCTAACCTACTTCATGTGGAAGACTAAAACAGATCTTCCATGAAGCATGTGACTTCCTATAAGAAAGTCCCAGGTCTTCTTATATGTTTTGCAGATTACTCAAGACATCACCAGTTGTGGACCTGGCCAGGTAGCACAGTTGGTTAGAGCATCATCCCGATACACTGAGGTTGTGGGTTCGATCCCAGGTCAGGGCAAATATAAGAATAAACCAATGGAGGAATCAAAGATGGCGGCATAGGTAAACACCTACACTGCTGCCTCGCACAACAATTTCAAAACTACAACTCAAAGACAGAATGGACATCATCCAGAACCACAGGGAAGCTGGCGGAGTGTAAGTTCTACAGCTAGAAGGAAAGAGAGGGGCTCACGGAGACCCAGAGGAGCTGCAAAAAGCCAAGGTACTGAGACGCACGCGCTGAGAGAGCGGGTGCCGGAGTACCTGGCTGGCTTTCTCTGGCGGGAGGGAAACCGAGACTCCCAACGGCATTGAACCCCTTATTTTACCACACTAAACCCCAGATCCAGTGAAACTCATACAGGGGGAGTTTGGACTGTGAAAAGGGAGAGGTGCACGGAAATTTAGGGGAGTTGCAGAAGATCAGGTCTGGTCTTGCGCGCAGGACAGATTGCTGATTGTGCCGCTGGCTTTCGCGAGTTGGCAGGAGACAGACCCTCCGAACTGTGCCACTTCTGACTCCACTAAGCCCCTGTTTCGGGCGAAACTGTGGGGACCTAGACTCGTGTGGTCCTAGTGCTCAGGGGAGCTGGAAAGGCAGCGGTTAGAGGCACTACGGATGCGTGCGCGTGCACAAGGACCGCTCCAGCGATTACCCAGTCAGGTGAGACTCAGGGGCTGTGGAGGGCGGGCCGACTGGAAGGCAAGGCAGTCCCTTAAGCCCTGAGACTCCACCCCTCCCAAGCTCAACGGAGGCTTCTTAGGTTTTGCATCTGGTATCATAAGGCTGAATCCAACACAGAAGTTTCCCCGGCATAGTGAAAATGCCGAGACAAGGGAAGGGATCACAAACAAAAGAAGTGGAGGGAAAAAAACGACTGGATATAGAGTTCAAAACCACGCTTGTAAGGTTTTTCAAGAATATGCTAGAAAAATTCGATAAATTTAGTGAGACCAAAGAGGAGATGAAAAAGGACCAACTAGCGATACAAAAGAGCCAACTAGAGATGGAAAAGGTCCTACTAAAGATGATAAAGGACCAAATAGAAATTAAACATACACTGACTGAAATAAAAAATATTATACAGAGTCCTAACAGCAGACTAGAGAAAGGCAAGAATCAAGTCAAAAATTTGAAATATAAAGAAGCAGACAACATTCAACTGGAAAAGCAAGACGAGAAAAGAATCCAAAAATGTGAACATAATGTAAGGAGACTCTGGGACAGCTTTCAGTGTACCAACATCAGAATTGTGGGGGTGCCAGAAGAAGAGAGAGAGCAAGATACTGAAAACCTGTTTAAAGAAATGACTGAAAACTTCCCACATCTGGTAAAAGAAATAGACTTACAAGTCCAGGAAGCACACAGAACCCCAAAGAAAAGGAATCCAAAGAGGACTACACCAAGACACATCATAATTAAAATGCCAAGAGCAAAAGAGGAACAGAGAATATTAAAAGCAGCAAGAGAAAAACAGTTTATTACCTACAAGGGAGCACCCATACGACTGTCAGCTGATTTCTCAATAGAAACGATGCAGGCCAGACGGGAGTGGCAAGAAATATTCAACGTGATGAATAGCAAGAACCTACAACCAAGAATAATCTATCCAGCAAAGCTATCATTCAGAATTGAAGATAGAGAGCTTCACAGATAAGAAAAAGCTAAAGGAGTTCATCAACTCCAAACCAGTATTATATGAAATGCTGAAAGGTACTCTTTTAGAAGAGGAAGAAGAAAAAGGTAAAAGCCAAAAAATTATGAACAACAAATACATATCTATCAACAAGTGAATCTAAAAATTAAGTGAATTAAAAATTTGATCAACAGAATAAACTGGTGAATATAATAGAATCAGGAAAACAGAAAGGGAGTGGACTGATAATTCTCAGGGGGGAAGGGGTGAGGGGTGTACATTGAGAGTCTGGACAAAAATCATACACCTATGGATGAGATCAATGGGAGGGAGGTAAGGGCAGAGGGAGGGGTGGGAGCTGGGTGGAGGGGTGCTATGGAGGGGAAAAAAGAGAAA
>JAAGEH010000392.1:15588608-15607573 GCA_011751065.1 Lasiurus cinereus
GGGGAAAAAAGAGAAACAAATGTAATAATCTGAATAATAAAGATTTAATTTTTTAAAAAAAAGAATAAACCAATGAATGCATAAATAAGTGGAACAACAAAACAATTGATATTTCTCTCTTTCTCAAATCAATCAATACATTTAAAAATACACAGTTGTGGCTTTCCTTATAGATTTGCAACGACTCAAGGTAGCATGAGTGGTTGATTTAAACAATTATATCATGTATGATTTTTCTTCCTCATATGCTCTTTCTAATGTTTTAATGTGAAGACCGGATTTTAGGGAGGTCAAGAGTCCAACTGATCATCAAATAGTGGATTGATTTCTGTGAGTGTTTATAAACAAAGTCATATGTCTAGTGAGTCATTTATGTGCTGGAACAATCAGAACTGATGGTGAATCAAACTCTAAGTGACTTCATTAGAAATGATTAAGCCATATAATTCTGTTCTTAATGATAATTTTAATGACTGGTTTCAAGTAATTATAATAGCTCTATATGTAAATCAAATGCTTTTAAGATAGGTTTTCCTTCAGAGGTCAACAAACTATATCCCATGGACCAAATCTGGCCTATTGCCTGTTTTTATGAATAACGTTTAGCTGGAATACCCCTATGCTCATGCACTGATGTATTATCTATAGCTATTTTTGCACTTTGACAGAGAAAAGTAGTTGTAACAGTTACCATATAGTCCCCATATTTTAAAATATTTATACTCTGGCCCTTTATAAAAAAAGTTTGCCAATCCCCACTATACACTATAGATAGCAATATATACAGGTAAAAAGTGTGAAAGAGGAATGCATTTCCTTTTATAAAAATAATCTACAGATCATTAACAAATATATTTTATTAGATAGAGATCAGCAAAAATATTCAGCTGAGCAGGAGAGTCTTTAGAACTTTAGCAGACAATGCAGGTTTATTTATGATAGTTAATATAATATATTCTGAATAGTTGAGGATGACATGTAGGGTCCAGTGTGTGATTCACTGAAATAATTTTGTATTTATGCATAAAAACAAAAATAAACACAACACTTGAAATCATCCATTCTCATATGTACAGCATTCAGTTTTGCTTACATTTTGAGGGTAGGGGTGGTAAAGTTAATTTTATCTCTATGTTTTTATTGCTGATAATCATGGATTTTTAAAAAAAAAACTTAAAATAGTACCACGTAAATATTTGTAATTGACTTTGTCCTTTACAAATATACATTGAACAAAACCCTTATTGAAATGAATTGATTGAAAATGAAATCTACCTAGAATACTCGCTTACTTTAGCTTTCTACCCCATTTTTTTGTCACCCTCACTAAACATTATTCCCTCTTGAAAATTAATTTGCTATTTTTAGATGTCAAGAAGTCAACTTGTTTAATTTATACTAAATTTTTCAATAAAACTTAAAATTTTTGAAGACTATATGAAGGAGGCTTCTTAGCAGGCTTCTAGACCAAATAGCATGATCAATGAACTATGTATCAGCTTTATCTAACTCTGCTTCCTTTTCCTCTGTTTTAGGACTAAAGCTTCTTTTATATTTTGGGAAGAGGTTCAAGCATTTCCCTGCATATATGTTGACTACATTTTCTGAATCAACAATTGGAATGTATAAGTGCCCTTAAGATGTTTAGGCACATAGTGTGATATTGGGTCAGAATATTTAAAACCAATAATGTAGTGGGAAATGACCTACTTATTTTTCTCAGACCACATTTTTCTTAAATTGACCCAATGACTGAAATATTCTGGAAATGCATTTGCTCTTCTACAATAAATTAGCTCAGATGCTTCTTACCATTAATATATTGGATTAACAGAGTTACTTTTATTTCTAAGCATCATTCTATTGTCTAGTATGATTAATGTAAAATGCAAAAATGTTGAGTAGTATAATTAATATAATGGTAGTAACGCATGTAGATCCTTTTCTTTTGGATAGTTACTGTTGTAAAGTGCAACTAGGCTGCAGAAAGTTCACCATGTTGGTATGATAGTGCCTGTGGGCAAGCGTCCAGCCAGTCTTCCACAGGAGAGGCAATTAAGAGACAAATGGTACAGAAATGCATGTTATAGCGCACACGAATGCTCCCATGTATTGACCTTGGAGCTTCTAGCAACTTACAGAATGACATGGTTTTCAAAATTACAATTCCTCCCAGGTTCTAGAGGGAAGCACAGATAAAATTCTTCAGATTTGACACAATTTCAGGGAGGTAAAATATCTAGTTTTGGCAAAGCTGCCCTCTCCCTGGAGACCTGCTAGGAGGAATTTCAAATGCTTCAAAAATGCAGGATATATAGAAGCATTATAAAAACTGCCAGAAGGAAGCAATTTTCTATTTTGTGCAAAGATTTGCAATAACAGGAAGGTGGAGAGTAAAAGAAATGAGATGGGAAGTTTACTGATGGGGAGTAGCATAGTTCATGCAGATAATAATAGGGTGGCTGCTGACTTTAGAGCAGCCCTCTTGGCAGCATGCTTCTCAATCATAATCTAACCTTAATCAAAAAGTTAAGAAGGGGAAGAGTGTGAGTTTGACAACATTAGAACCGACAGCAATGTGGCAACTGTGGGAATCCTCTTGTTCAGAAAAATTAGGATGAGATTAAGTAAGAAGTATTTAAAGAGACCCCAAACTCAGTGAACAAAATAGTGCTCCAGAGAATCAACACTTATTGCTCAGGAATATCATCAACAACCTTAAGCATCGAGGTGAATGCAGTCTGTGTGTACGTATGTGTGTCTAAGCAATAACTAAACAGGTCTTTGTGTGTGTCTATGTGAATGTTGTTTTGGGATCAGTTAAATGAAAATAAATAATGTCTCATATGTAGAATCCCCTATATGCGCTTCCTTTTCAAAATATTGATTTCCTTTTATTCCATTCAAAAGGGAAACCCATGAGGATTGGGGAGAGGAGGGCACTGTCTCTTTATGAATACTAATAAGAAATCAAGGAAGACAGTGGCACTTCAAGTTTCATCTTTCCATTTCCTAGAGGCGCAAACTCTGCAAGTTGTCACTGTGGTGTATTCGGTACCTTTTGAAGCACTAGACTCCTCTAGAGAGAATGTCAGCCCCAGCCCTGGGCAGTTTTGACAAACAGAGTATATATTGATACATGATAAAGTATGCTAGAAATCACCCCAGTGCTAAAGGCTACTATAGTTTTAATATCATCATTTGAATTAACAAGCATTCTGTGGAGAAATAATGAGCTTTCATTATTCAGAACATCATCCTTACCCGGGGAACTCAGAAACCATTAGCTCTTGAGAACTTAATGAAAAGATGATAAAGAATGTTTTAGATAAAAGTTTGAACGGGCACACTTGGTAACAGAGGTAAAATATTAATGTTTGCTTGGATGATGTATTACAGTTGCTGAGCGAGGCTCATGGCAACGGTGGACGCCAAGTGTGTGGTGAGCTGGCCCAGCGAACAGTGCTGACTGCCACCCTGGGCAGCTGTGCTTCGGAGGTCGCCGTGCTCACAGCAGGGTGAGGCTCCCTTAGCCTCACGGAAAAGAACTGAAGGTAGGCAGTTAAGAAGGAACAGAGAAAGATAAAGTATGCTCAACAGGTATTACTGTACATGTCCAGAATTGGCATCTCAAATCATTTTTATAGTCTCTGATGTATACATAACCTAAGTACCTAAGTTTGTATGATAAGTATTTTGTTTTCCTTGTTCTAGTCTGATCAAAAGATGAGGGAATTTTACATTACTATTCCCACTTTGAATTTTATAAAATAAAACTGTACTGGGTAGGGCAAGAAAAAAAAAGTGAAAAGAAATCACATTTTTAGCGCTAGAATGCCTTTGTGAACTATCTGTGAGCTGATTCTTGATCAGTGTAAACATACAATAAAAATAATGCTAGTCACAGAACACCTGGGAAATGCAAAAAGTAGAAGGTAGCAAAACGTTATTCATTTTCCCACCATACAAAAGTAAACTCTGGATCACTTGGGGGTATTTACTTTCAGCCCTTGAGCAGTATGTACAATGTTTATATGCAATGATCATATAGCACATGCAAGGTATATATGTTGTAATACTTAGAGCATTTTATCTAATTACAAGATGAACACATGATGATTATCTAAAATTGGAAGATACTGAAGGTTATTAAAGCTTTGGTGTTCATGAGAATCACCCTGGAGAGCTTATTAAAAGCATAGTCTTCTGGACCCCATCTCAGTACTATTGAATAAAATATCTAGCAGCGGCAGTCTCCAAAGTAGGGCTGTTCAGGTTACTGTCTTGGTTCCATCTCTCAACCGTATGTAGCCTTGAGCATATTATTTTACCTCTTTATGCTGTAGTTCTCTCATTGGTAAATTAAGGACAAAAAGGGTACATACCTTAGGGCTGTTATTTAAGGCTCAGAAGGTATAATGCCAATAAAGTATTAGTATATAGAATATTGGTTGACACATAGCATGAAATCAAATGTTGGCAATTAATATTATTATTAATATCATTAATATTATAACCCTTATCTACAGTTACAACAAGCTCTCCAGATGATTTAAATGGACCTTAAGAATCATCTTGTACATTAGTCTTCTTTCCTATATATTTAAGAATACGATTAGTATTGTATTATTGTGAATATGATAGATCAGTGTTCAATATCTTTTCCAACATTTTTCTACTGTGCACTTTTGTACATATCTTGGAATCTCTTGCATCTAAGGTTCTGAGTACAATTTAGGGTCCAGGAAATAAATCAATTAGATGCACTTACCTAAGATTTAAAAGGTGAAAGTGAGACAGAGGCTATTTCTGCTATTCAATTTTCCTAGCAAGCATGAGTGGATGGGAAATTGGTGTTTCTGCTGCAGCATCAGTGTTGAACTGCAGAGTTGGGGAGCGAGTGGAGAGGAGGTACATTTTGCTAGTAGAAGTCATAGCTGACTTCTTGATTGGGATGATGGGGGGTGAAGTTCAAAAGGTGACAGTTTCCTTGTTTGGTAGGAGGCTTCCTCATTACAAAAGAGGTTCCTTTGGTGACTGAGTTTTGTAACTTTGGAAGTCAGCCCTAAAACCTAACTTAGAGACTGTTTTCTTGGGCTTCCCAGCAATCCAGTTTTACATTATGTTTAAAACTTGTAATAAACCTGCTCCTGCTAAACTAGCTAGAGTAGATTTTGTTCTTCACAACAATATTATTTAATATAGTTTTAAAATCATAATTAAGTAGAAATATCCTCAAGTAGATGATAATAGAGATTTGTGTCAGATAAAATATATCATAGGCCAGTTTATTGGTCTTTATGAATTATACTAGAGGCCTGGTGCATGAAAATTCATGCACTGGAGTGTGTGTGGGGGGCGGGTTCCTCAGCCCGGCCCGCTCCCTCTCATACTCCAGGATCCTTCAGGGGTGGGAGGCAACCCAGTGATCAGGGGAAGGTGATACCCCATCACACCTCTGCTGCTGCCACTGCCAGCAGCTCAATCCTCAGCTGGTCCTGGTTATCTGAGCCTTGGGCATTCCTGGGTGGCTGGACGCTGCCATCCAAAGCTTGCCTGTGCCTCAGGCTGGCCTTGAGCATCCGGGCAGCCACCATCCAAAGCTTGCCTGTGTCTCAGGCTGGCCCTGTGCAGCTAGGGGGGCTGAGGTGACTGGGGGACTCTGGAGGCAGATGTGTGGACCTAGACTTGCTACATGCCTGCACCCCTGTGGGGCTGAAGGGGTGCTTCCATCTTGTGGCTGTGGGCACCACCATCTTTGAGGGTGGGACAGTCAATTAGCATATTTCCTCATTATTGTCTGGGGGCACCACCATCTTTGTGATGATGTGAGTGCAATTAGCATATTCCATCTTTATTACATAGGATATAAAACCATACTTACGTTTATCAATACAATCATGTATTGCTTAATGACAGGATATGTTCTGAGGAATGGGTGGTTAGGGGATTTCATCACTATGTGAATATCAGAGACTACACTTACACAAACCTAGATGATGTAGTGTACTGCACACTTGGCTATATGGTATAGCCTTGCCCCTAGTCTACAGATCTGTACAGCATGTTACTCCACTGAATACTACAGGCAATTGTAACACAATGGTAAGTATTTCTGTATCTAATCATAGAAAAGGTACAGTAAAAATACAGTATCTTTTCTAATAAAAGAGTAATATGTAAATTGACTGTACCTCCACTATGCCACAAATCATTCCCACCAGCCATGCCCACCAGCCAATCAGGAGCGAGTATGCAAATTAACCCAAACCAAGATGGCTGTGGCCAGGGAGAGAGCAGGAGGAAGGCTTGAATTTCCTCAGCGATAGAGGAAGCCAAGCTTTCCACACACCCTGGTGGGCCCAGGCCTCCCACTCAGTGCTACAAAGTTTCAATTGTAGAAGATAAGTAAATTCCAACAAAAATGGCAGCAGACATGGAGCTGAAGAGAGCAGGAGGCTGGGGCTGCCCCTGGTCATGGAGGAAGCCAAGCTTTCTGAAACTCTGGCCTGCCTTGGCCTCTGCTTAAGGCTATAACATTTCAATTATAGAAGATAAATACATCCCAACAGAAATGGCTGTGGCCATGGAGTGAGCGGGAGGCTTGGCTCTGCTCCAGGCTACAAAGTTTCAATTGTAGAAGATAAATAAATCCCAGATACCAGGGTCTCCACTTGAGTCACTGGGGGGCATGGCTGGCCTGCAAACCACCAAGGGCCTCTCACCCAGGCCACCCAATGCCCCAAGGAAACCTCTACCCTGATCTGAGACACCCTTCAGGGCAAACCAGCTGGCCTCCATCCATGCACCAGGCCTCTATCCTATCTAATAAAAGAGTAATATGCAGATTGAACATCACTTCAACACATAAGATGGCTGCCCCCATGTGGTCAAATATCCTGCCCCCATGTGGACACAAGTTGGCCACCATAAGATGGCCAGCAGGGGAGAGCAGTTGTGGGTGATCAGGCCTGCAAGGGAGGGCAATTGGGAGTGACCAGGCCTGCAAGGGAGGGCAGTTGGGGGCAATCAAGCCTGCAGGGTAGGGCAGTTAGGGATGACCAGACTGACAGAGGAGGGAAGTTGGGGGTGACCAAGCCTACAGGGAAGGGCAGTTTGGGGGAACTCAGGCCTGCAGGGGAGAGCAGTTGGGGGCAAACAGGCTGGCAGGGGAGCAGTTAGGCATCAATCAGGTTGGCCAGCTGGCGAGCAGTTAGGATTTTGAGAGGGATTTCTGACTGCCCGTTTAGGTCCGATTTTACTGAGATCGGGCCTAAACGGGCAGTCGGATGGATATCCCTTGAGGTATCCCATATTGGAGAGGGTGCAGGCTGGCTGAAGGACACCTCCCCACCCGCTGTGCATTTTATATAATAAAATCCTAATATACAAATTGTCCCCTCAGGTAGTCATTTGACTGGGGAGTTCAATTGCTCGCTATGACGTGCACTGAAACATGGCAGGTGTTGATGACATGATGTGGACAGCAGACAGCAGTGGAGGTGCTGCTGGCCTTGATGGGCTCCGATGAGAGTGAGACTGTGGCACGATGGTAAAGCAGGTGAGTGGGTGGCACCAGGCCAAGGCAGGGTGCCAGGCCAGGCTGCAGGGTTGCAAGGCTGGGGACACGAGCTGGGGACTGATCTCCACAGGCCACCCTGAGGGAACTCTAGTAAAAGATAAAATTGGTTCACCTGTACATGAATGGAGCTTGCTGGACTGGAAGTTGCTCTGGGGAAGTCTGTGCAACCAAGGTATGTGTCATTGATAGGAATCAAACCTGTGATACTGTGATACTTTGGTCTGAGAGTCAATACTCTAACCACTGAGAAAAACTAGCCAGGGCTAAACTTAATGTGTTTTAATTTTTTAATTCTTTTATAATAATATGTTGCTCAAAACACAAATATATATAAGCTATACAAAATATTTTTTTCTTTGTATCCTTACCAGAGACCCAGTGCATAAAATTTGTGCACAGGTAGGGTCCCTAGTGGCTGCCAGCTGCTGGCTGGTGACTTCCTTTGTTCCATGCTGCCTTCTGGTCTGTTAAACTCCTGAGGGACATTTTGCATATTAGGGGCATATATATATATATATATACACACACACACACACACACACACACACACACACACACACACACACACACTATAAGCATTTTTCTATTTTTAACTGTTTTACTTTTTAAATATTTTTGTTAAAAACTAAGACACAGCCCTGGCTAGTGTTGCTAAGTAGTTAGAGAGGCAGCCCATGAACCAAAGGTTCAATTTGCAGTCAAGAGCACATACTTGGGTTGCAGGTTAGGCCCCCACCCCCAGTGAGGTGAATGTGGGAGGCAACTAGTTGATGCATCTCTCTCACACCAATGCTTCTCTCTCTCTCTCTCTGTCTCTCTCTCTGTCTCTCTCTCTGTCTCTCTCTGTCTCTCTTACTCTCTCTTTCCCCTTACCTCCCACCATTTCACTTGCTCTTAAAAGCAATGGAAAAAATATCATCAGGTGAGGATTAACAAAAACAAAACAAAACAAAGCAAACAACAACAACAACAACAACAAATAACAAAACCCACAAAAACTAAGACACAGAGATACACATTAGCCTAGGGCCCTAGGCCTGCACAGGGCCATGATCATCAGCATCCCTGTCTCCCACCTCCACATCCTGTCCCAGTGGAAGGTGTTCAGGGCAGTAACAGTAACTCACATGGAGCTGTCATCTGTGATAGCAGTGCCTTCCTCTGGAACTTCCCCTGAAGCACCTGCCTGAGGCTCTTCTTGAGGAGGTGTCACTCCTTAAGAAATGTGTCCATGGTGGTTTGCTTGGTTTACATCTTTTATCATCATGGATTTGCTTGTAAGTAGATTATGTACTGTAATCATTCCTCTCTATTAAGAAAAATCTCTATGCATGTATATCCCTGGTCTCTCTGTGTATCCAAATTTTCTTTTTTTATAAGGACATTAATCATATTGAATTAAGGTTCACTTATATGATCTCATTTAACCTTCTTTGCCACTTTAAAGATCTATCTTCAAATATAGTTACATTCTTAGCTACCAGAAGTTAGGGTTTCAACCTATAATTTGGAGAGAACATAATTTAGCCTATAACATAGTTGAATTCTAAGATCATATATAATTGATATACAACTGATTGCTAGAATCTTGAAGGAAATAGCAATTATTATAAGGACAATGATTTGAGAATAAACAATCAATGGGTTGCCCATGTTTCAGCTCAGGAATCAGAGCAGCACTGCCTGATTCCCAACTCCCAAAGATAGATTCCCAACTCACTGCATGCTCTTATCTAAGAACCAAGGTCCAACCGTAGTGCTTTGAATCTACTTAGAATGCCAAGCCATTTTCTAAAATATTTTTTTTTTGTTACCTGAAATGGGCATATTTATATTTCTCTGAGACTTCAAGCTGATCACTTCCCCTAATTCTGCAGTATTTTTCTATAAGCCTCTTGTTGGTATTTTTCTGTTTTCTCATTTTCATAAAAAGACAAATCTTGTCAGACAAAATCTTACTCCATCCCTACTCCTTCACCACCCCAATGTATCATCCATTCTGAGTTGATTAAGTACATGAAAACTCCATTTCCCAGAATGCACTGTACCTGGTAAGGACTACACCTCCCAGGATGTAATGTACCTCTGCTGATCTTCCTAACTGCCTGCATCATTTTTGCTTTGTTTGTTTTTTAGTTACATTCTGTAAATTGATATAAAACCTGTAAAAGCAGAGACATCATCTGAAATGAAATAAAAATAGGCTGTATTCAGATTTCTTTCCTTCAGTCCTAAATGCCAGAATACAATAGAACATTGTAGAATTTTGAGAGAGGAAAAAAAACCACACCCTATGACCCTTAAATTTATACCCATGCAAAGCTTCATTTAATGGGTGAAAAGCAACAAAAAGAACCTAATAGATTGGGCAGTTTATTGGTCTTTACTAATTACACAAAACCATAACTTAGCTTTTTCTATGTACATTTTAAAGATGCAGAGAAAAAAGGCATTACCCAAAAATGTTGTTTTCAAATTCTGCAGCCGAGGAACAGTTTGTCCCTGCAGTGCCTCACCCAACTGTTCTTTTTTTGTTTCTGATGCTGTAATTTCCCAGCATCAGATATGCTTCTTTCGCCACATCTTCACCCACTGTTCTAAATTCTTTACTTCTTTGTTGACCACTTAAAACAAGAAATAATGCTGTTATATGCCAGCATTTACTAACAATGACCACAATTTTCATATGATTGATAGAAAAAAGTGCTTTTTTTTTTGCCCTGCATGGAAGCAGCATCACCAAGGCTAGCATAAAGGACATTTTCATTGTTTCTTTCTTTCTTTCTTTTTTTAAAATATATTTTTATTGATTTCAAAGAGGAAGCGAGATAGAAATATCATCAATGAAAGAGAATCATGGAGCCAGCTATCTCCTGCACATCCCCTAGTGGGGATTGAGCCTGTGACCCAGGCATGTGCGCTCTTGATTGGAATTGAACCTGGACCCTTTGATCCGCAGGCTGACCCTCTATCTACTGAGCCAAACTTCATTGCCAAGTTTCTTGGATATTAATTTTTTTTCATCTTTTAAATGTATATAGTCATGTGCTACATAACAACATCTTGGCCAGTGATGGACCGCATGTATAACAGTAGCCCCATAAGATCATAATGGTGTTGAAAAATTCCTATATCACCTAGTGACATTATAACCATCTTAACATTGTAGCACACACATAACTCATGTATTTGTGGTGATACTGGTGTAAACACACCTATTGTGTTGCCAGTTGTATACTGCACATGCAATTATGTACAGTATGTAATACTTGATAATAATAATAAGCACTATGTTACTGGTTTGTGTATTTACTATACTATACTTTTGTCATTACTTTAGAATATATCTTTCTTTAAAAAAAAGGTTTGCTGTAAAACAGTGTACCATGTTTCCCCAGCCTCAACATCTCATGTTTACTGTGTCTCTTGATTGCACCATTTTATCTTATACTTTTGATTTAATCTCATGTTGTTTTGCTCATCATGGCCAATAGGTGTACAAAATTCACTGATAAGTGATTGACCTGAAAACAAAATTAAACATTAAGGACTAGGA
This sequence comes from Lasiurus cinereus, assembly GCA_011751065.1. Lineage (NCBI taxonomy): Eukaryota > Metazoa > Chordata > Mammalia > Chiroptera > Vespertilionidae > Lasiurus > Lasiurus cinereus. The sequence goes on from JAAGEH010000392.1 coordinate 15,599,747, forward strand.
AGATGAAAAATTAGTCATGGTCATTGCTTGCCAGTCAGGCATGTGTCATTCTACCATATTTACAATTTCAAAGAACAAAAATGAAGTGATGAATTGTTAAAGAATCTGCTTCATTGAAGGCAGCAAGACTAACAAAAAAATCGAGAAGGGCTTATATCAGTCATGGAGAAACTTCTAATGACCTGCAATGAAGACCAGAAATAGAAGTGTATTCCTTTCAGCATCATGATGATTATGGCCAAAGAAAACAGTTTGTTTATGATGTTGGAAAAAATAAAAAAGGCTAGACCCAACTATGATAGTGAACTTATTGCTAGCCTGGATGGTTTAAAGGATTCAAGAATCAATATTTATGACATAATATGAAAGTGAATGATGAGTCTTTGAGTGCTAATGTAAAGGTAGCTGAAGAATTTTTGGAAACTCTAGATAAGTTGACTATGGAGATAAATTATTTGCCAGAGCAAATATTCAATATGTATGGAATTCCCTTATTTTGGAAACAGGTGCCTGTCAGGATTTTTATCCATAAGGAGGCCAAATGAATGCCAGGTTTTAAGACTTTTAAGAATAAGATAACAGTCTTGCTTGGGGGCAATGTTGCAGGTTGTAAGTTGAAACCTTTTATGATCCTGCATATTGAGAACCCCAAGGTCTTTAAATTTATCAACAAGCCTACAGTTCCAATGTACTACAGGAGAAATAAGAAGTCATGGGTGACCCAGCTCCTCTTCCATCATGCCTTTTTGAATTGTCTTGCCAGTGAAATGGAGAAATGCTGTTTGGATTCACATAACTTACAAGATTTTGCTTGTTGTGTCCCTAGCCAGTTTGGCTCAGTGATCTTAGACTTCCATTCTTCAGAATTGTGAAAATTGAAATTTTTGTTGTTTAAACCATGCTGTCTGCAGTATTTTGTTATAGTAGCCAGAACAAACTAATAAAAACTTATTTTGAATATTGTCTTATTTTGCTTTATTTATGTACCAGAGGCCTGGTGCACAAAATTTGTACACCAGAGGGATAGTCCCTCAGCCCAGCCTGCTCCCTCTTGCAGTTCAGGACACCTTGGGGGATGTCTGACTGCTGGCTTAGGCCTCCTACCTGTGGCAGTTGGACATGCTCCTTGCAGTCCAAGACCCTTCACTCTTTACTGCCTCCCTGCTCACTGCTCCTTACCACTTGGCTCACTACTCCTTAGCACTGCCTTGAAGGCGGGAGGGGCTCCCAACACTGCTGCTGTGCTTGCCAGCTGTGAGCCTGGCTTCTGGCTGAGTGGTGCTCCCCCTAACCACCAGGGGACAGCTCCTGCATTGAGCGTCTGCCCCCTGGTGGTCTTTGTGCACCATAGTGACCAGTTGTTCTGGTTGTTTCACAGTAAAAATTACTTAGGCTTTTATTATATAGGTTTTTGTGGGAAGCTAGAAAAACTGGGTTAAGGGCTAATAGATGGCATTTAAAATTTTAAATTATAAAGTATTTTCATCAAACAAAAATCATAATGAACACCAAGGTACTCATCACTCAGCTTAAAAAATAAACCATTATAAGTTCAATGACAGGCCCTGTCCCCTGTTCTCCTCCCTCTCCAATTGAGATCAATCACTAACTTCCTGAATTTGGTGTCTACCATCTTTATACATATTACTAGTGCATGAATTTGTGCATGGGGCTGTCTCAGCCTAGCCTGCACCTTCTCGCAATACAGGACCCCCTGACCTGAAGGGATCAGGCCTAAACCAACTGTGGGACATCCCCTGAGGGATGTAGCAGTGTGCCAAGTGGCAGGCAGCCAGAGAAGAGCCTGAGCTGGGGCCAGGTGCTGCACTGCTCACGCTCATCCCAGCTTGCTGAGCCTGCCGCCGCTGCTTGGTAGCACTGCCATAGAGGTGGGAGAGGCTCCTGCTGCCACACCTGTGCTCACCAGCCAAGAGCCTGGCTGCTGGCTGAATGGTGCTCCCTCTGTGGGAGCTGACTGACAACCAGGAGGTAGCTTCTGCTTTGAGCATCTGCCCCCTGGTAGTCAGTGCACGTCATTCCAATCATTTGGTCATAATGGTCGCTTAGGTTTTTATATATATAGATTATATTTCTACAATATGTGTTTTTTTTTAAACTTTATTTTTACTGTTGACACTATTACAAGTGTCCCCATTTCCACCCCTTTTGCCTACTTCCACCCAGCCTGCACCTAGTGCTCTTTTATATAAACAGTAGGACCTTATTAAACCATTGATAAATTCTTCAACTTTACATAAAAGGATGTATAACAAAACCAATTTTATCATAGGCTAATTCATATAAACAAGAATTAAGTTCCTGTGACATCTCATCAAAATTATAACAAAAGAACATTGAACAAAATGATGTTATTGGAGCACCTGCTGTATTTTTCACTTTTATATAAAGCCTAGAGGCCCAATGCATGAAATTTGTGCAAGGGGCTCAACCCTCACAGCCCTGGCTGCTTCGGCCGGCCCTGGCTTCATCAGGAAGGTCGTCCAGAAGTTCGTCTGGATGGGTGTTCTACTGTTCAGTCTAATTAGCATATTAGTTCTTTATTATATAGGATTATTATTGTATTATATGATATCATATTATTTTTTTGTTCTTCCAACTTCCTTTTTCTTCTCAACCTTATGTTCTGGGGTTTATTTATCAGATATAGATAAGCAGATAGAAAGTTTTATCTGCTTTTTAATTTTTTTTTATGAATACATCACTTTTTATACATTATATCCTTGCTGGAGTTTAGCATGTTTTAGTTTTTTATTATTTAGCAATGCTACCAGGACAATCCTTGACTAGGGTTTCTCCAGGTTTGGAGTTACTGAGTCACAGTTGTGAGTAGTTTCAAATTTGCTAGATGTAGCTCAAAATTTTCTCCAAATTGTGTGTATCAATTTATGCTTTCATGAGCTGTGTCTGAGAGCACCTGTCATCTCCTACAGTTGCCAACACAATGTGTTGTCAGAATTGGAAAATTCTCATCAATCTTATGGGTATGAAATCTCACAGTTTTAGTTTTAATATCTGTAAATTATTCCTGAGATTGAACATTTTAAAAAATGTTTTTGACGATTTGAATTTCATCTTCAATGAAGTCTGTTTACATACTTCGTCCATTTTTCTATTGGTTTGTCTTTTTAAAATTGCTTTGTAGACTGTTTTAGTCCTTTCAGAGAGCTATAACAAAATATCATAGTACAGGCGGTTTATAAACAACAGAAGTTTACTTCTCATAGTTGGAAAGGCTGGGAAGTCCAAGATCAAGTTGTTGACACATTTGGTTTCTGGTAAGAGTCCTCTTCTTGGTTAATGGAGAGCCAATATTCTTACTGAGTCCTCACAGTGGCAGAGGGCTGAGGGAGCTCTCCAGGGTCTCTTTATAAGGGTGCTAATCCCATTCACGAGGTCTCCATCCTCATCATCTAATCAAACCCAAAGGAGATTCTATATGTTTAGCTTATATGTGAGTATTACTGAAGAGTAACGTGAATCTAAAATACATTACTCTCCACAATGATATTTTAAGCAGTTTTATAATTATTAATGAATATGTTAATTGATAGCATTTCTTACTTTATATTAAATCAAGTTGCATATTTAGTCCACTCTTAAGAATTCATTTTCAATTAAGTTACCCAATTTGTGATTGTCAGATGAATTTTCTCTGGCTCAGAAGAAAGTTTATTCATATTTTAAATAGTAAGCAATAAGACTGTTAGCAAACAATTTTTATTATTAAAAAAGTTAAAATTGTAAAACAAGTCAAAACTATAATATTTCAATTCACTGATTTTATAGTTAATTTCATTTAAAAATTTTATTATTTAATAACAATAATTCTTCCATATTAACTCATTTTTTTGTTTATTATTGTTAATCTTCACCTGAGGATATTTTTTCCATTAATTTTTAGAGTGAGCGGAAGGGAGGGAGCAGAAGGGAGGCAGAGGGAGGGAGGGAGAGAGAGAGAGAGAGAGAGAGAGAGAGAGAGAGAGAAATATTGATATGAAAGAGACACATTGACTGGATGCCTTCTGCAGGTGTCTCGACCAGCAACACCATCAAGCAACACTAGCTAAGGCTTAACTCACTTTTTTTTTATAGTTTAATGTAAAGTGTTTCAAAAGTCAGTGTGTATTGAAAAATATTCCATTCAGATTTTTCTTGGCACCAGGGCATTTGTAGAAAGGCTGCTCTACAACAGATTTTATCTCTCTATATAAATATAGCTTTGTGGGAAAGTTTTCAGTTCAAAATTGATTTCTTGAATATTCTTTAAGTGTATATCATGTTTCAAATAAAATATAAATTGTTTAAAGAATTATGAATTCTCTTGGATTGGGTAAATTTTATTTACTAAAAAAAAAATATAGATATTTTTTAGGCATTTAACTACCTGCTATAGACATGCACTTTGGTGGATATGATGGTAGTGATGGAAGGGAACAGAGATTGAGATCTTGAGAGAGCAAAAGATAGAGCAAGTCAGAGAGAGAGAGAGAGGGGGCGGGGGAATAAGCAGACTGGCTTGAAGTAGAACACAGACAGGTTTGAGGTGTTGAGAGAAATGGTAGTCGCCACTCTCGGAAATTCCATCTGGGTGGTTTCTTATGTGTCTGCAATAAAACTCTTGCACAATAAATGAAGAGAAATATATAAAAGTTTAAATTTTATTGGGTGTAAAGCTCTTAAAGAACTATTGCTCACCACGAATCTAAGGATGACTGAGTTAGAGTGAATGAACTGCTAACAGAGTGTTAGCCCTGCTGTTTCCTTCCCTACACTACAGCACCGTACTGTCTCCTTGACGTCATTCCCTTGCCATCATGGACCACAAGCAGCTGAAGCAGAAATTGACCTGACTAGACAGGGAAGAAAAGATTGTGTTAGGACCTAAACGTAAACTTCATGCAGTACAAAAGGCTATCCACTGGAGATGGGAATGATAGAACATAGGCAAACAAATGGGAATACACTTTCACATAAACACTCTTGTCAGTACTGCTTGCTAACAGATGCATTTAGGTAAATGCTGTTACCTCAAGAAGTGTTATCTTCTGGGGATCCTTATCATAATTTTATTTTAAATCTGAACAGCTGTTGTTTAACTACCACAGACCACAATTTATCTACAGCTTGGGGCCATAAAGTTAGCTTTAATGCACTCTGCTTCTCCCCCGACCCCTGTATTTGATTTAATTTCCATGCATCTGACACTCACATGCTATATACTATTTGCATATTTCAAAATGTACTTTTGCAAATCCCATAAGTACTCAGGTGCTAAAAGTGGAAGAATAAATAAAAATGGAAGTTTCCAATGAGAAGTTATAAAAGAACGGAAGAATAGCTCTCAGGTCTTACTTGTAAAATCTTCTGAACAATCATAACTCCTTCAGGACAACAAAGCAGGTTTTCCTAAGGTGGTTGGTTTATGGTGATTGTAGAAAAACGGATGTTTGCTTTGGCAGTGAAACACAGCACATGTATGTGAATTGAGCCCTAGGGTTTCCACACAGTAACAGAGAGGGAACTTCGTCTCTACTTAAAAAATCAACAAATGTGGCCACTTCTATAATCTGAATGCTTTCTAAAATAAATATGCATGGTTTTTCATTCATGGGGTTTTCAAAAATGGGATTGCAGTTCCAAACAAAATAAACTCTGGGAAAATAGTAAGGGAATAGTAAGGCATTCTTGGGGAAAGGTTGACAAAGGTCTCCCAGGGTTAGTGTGTATTTAGCAAAGGAGCTTTGCAAGCAGGGGCCTGAGCTAACCTAGGGCTTCACCAGCAACTAGATGGAAATCCGCTTTGGTCAGAGATAGATGGGCCTTAGACTGTTCCCCAGTCTTAAATTAATGACATCTGAGAACTTCCACACACAGGTCGGAAAACTCAAAATCTTTTTCTCTTCTAGCTCTGTTAGTCTGGTTTTCAGAGACTCCTGCAAATCAGGACCCCATGCTTTCATCTCTTCTCTCATTCTCCAAGGTAACAGCAACCTGTTGGCACCAAGCGTGGCTTTCAGTTATTCAGGGAGACTTGGAGGCCACAACACTCTTTCAATCTTTGCTTGTTGTAATCAAGTTACAGAAGGAAGTGAGATGTGATCCTTATTACAACAGAATGAGGCAGGCTCTGGGCTCAGTGATTCAACTTACTGATTTAATTAGTAGTTTTCTGTCAGCCAAAGATTAGTGCTGAAAGGATAATTTCATAGGTGCCCTAACACCTATTAGTAAAATCAGTAAGTGCAGGAAAAGCATCCTCACTGACAAGATTCACCATAAGAGCAAGATAGTCACATACCTGTCCTAAAGGTGAAAGCCAAAAGGTTTTTTGTTGTTATTTTTTCTTTCTTGCCCCATTATTGCTTATGGAAATGGAAATAGTTCAGTTAGAAACAAAGTAATAGAGAAAGGTGGGAAGGATTTGCAGGGCCTGTTTGGGGAATTTGGTTTTGCATTATGCTGATGATGTCATTATCATAAAGTTTGAACATTGAGTACATTTTCACTTTAGCATTTCATTATTTGTGCTTCCAATAAGTCCTAGAATTGGAAATAACTGAAAATGGGACTAGACATTTTAAGGGGAGTTCCTTGGTACCCCTAGTTCCATGAGATACTTTGACTCTGTGAAAATTCTGAGCTGATTTTCAAACCAAAGAGAGTGTGATAAGCTACAGTAATCACCACCTGGCACTTGCCCAGCACCTTTCATTTGAGGGTTTCAAAGAGCCTGATAAGCATTAATTAAGAAAGTCTCACAATGCCCAGTGGGACGGATGAGAGGTAATCTCAGCACTTTGGGATGGAATGCAAGAGCTTCTCTTTTTGCTGCCCTGTCTTCTGAAGAGCTCTTAGGTACTTGACACAGAAAGGCATGGGACCAAAGGAAAGGGCTGGGTAGGGAGAAAGCCATTTCTTCTGAATCTTTAAAGAAATGTGGGCTACTTTCTTGGGAGAGATGCGACTGGACTATGGTGACATCTCTCCTCTTACCCAAGGCCAAAGAAGATTATCAGCCAGCAAGGGGAGTATGTTGTTATGTTATTTTATTTGTAACAGATGGAATCTAGAACAGCTACAGGAGCATAGTTCCCAGAAAGAAGCTGACCTTTTGTATAGAAGTAAGGGGGATGGAAGGCACCTACTACTGAGTCACCCACACTGGATGGTTCCTGCTGTGCTGTCCATGCTCTCCTTCAATCTCCCAGTTGACTGTAGTCCCAAACTAATTCTCTTTTTCTCAAGCCACTTCACACTGGATCATAGCTTTGAGGACTGTGACTGGAGATGCTTATCTTATTAATGTGGAATTGAGATGAATCATTTTTCTAAATTTACTTTGGTCCACTGATAATTGTATTTTATTTATTCATTTTAAAACATATTTTATTGATTCTTTTACAGAGAGAAAGGGAGAGGGATAGAGAGTTAGAAATATCGATGAGACAGAAACATCGATCAGCTATCTCCTGGACACCCCCTACAGGGGATGTGCCCACAACCAAGGTACATACATGCCCTTGACTGGAATCGAACCTGGGACCTTTCAGTCTGCAGGATGACACTATCCACTGAGCCAAACCAGTTAGGGCTGATAATTGTTTTTAAAATAAAAGCTTTTAAAAGACTACTGAAAAGTAGACAACATATTGCCTTTCTAATTTGTCTATAAGGTTCGGAAGTCAGCAAGCATTTCATCCTAGGAAGAAAATATTCATATGGGTTAAGTACATTTGTTTTTCTTCTTCTTTTTTGTAAATAAATCTTTATTATTCAGATTATTACATTTGTTTCTCTTTTTTCCCC
>JAAGEH010000392.1:15616462-15655886 GCA_011751065.1 Lasiurus cinereus
TCCTTCCTTCCTTCCTTCCTTCCTTCCTTCCTTCCTTCCTTCCTTCCACTGCCTTTCTCTTGCTGCTTTTAATATTCTCTGTCTTTAACCTTAGGCATTTTAATTATGATGTGATCTTTGGTGTGATTCTTTTTGGGTTCCTCCTGGTTGGGACTCTTTATGCTCCCTGGACTTGTAAGTCTATTCCTTTTACCAGGTAGGGAGGTTTTCTGTCATTATTACTTCAAATAGGTTTTTAATATCTTATTCTCTTTCTTCTCCTTCTGGCATTCCCATAATATGAATGTTGGTAAACTTTTCGTTGTCCCTGATACTCCTTATATTATCTTCATATTTTTGGATTCTTTTTTCATTTTGCTCTTCTGATTTTTTTCTTCTTCCTCATATTCCAAGCTGTCTTGGGCCTCTTTTTGATAGGTATGGGGTATGCTTGTGCCATGCTGCTTGCTTCAGATATTTTAGGAAAGTGGGAACCTGAGCCAGGACAGGCAATTCATAGGGAAAAGCTGCTGCAAACAGCTTTGGTGGGCTGCAAATTAGATGGGATAGGGTCTTAAGTAATCACCAGAGTGGAGAGAACAGTGTGAGCCAAGCTAATGGAAACACAGATATGGCTGCCAATCAGCTCTTCTATGGGGGAAGTTTCAGTACAAGAAAAATGATTTCTATTAGCACCCTTTTTAGGAGAGAGCTGCCCCAACTTCCGAGAAGTTGCTCTGATGCCAGAAAGTTATTCCCTGTATTTTCCTTGCTCTCCTGAGCTGTTGCCTCAGAGCTGGAGCTCAGAAGGAGCAGGGCCATGTAAGTTCATGTGCTGACCCTTTAAGAGGGACTACCTTGGTCTCTAGCAGCCTTTATGTCACTCAGCCACAATCCCTGCTGGTGTTTACAGCCAAAAGTTATGGGGACTTCTCTTCCCAGCTCTGGAACTACTGGGATGAGGGTGATGTGGGGCTAGGGCCCCTTGCTCTTTACAGGAGGCCTCCACTACCAAGATATTCCTCCTAATAAAAATAATGGCACATGGTGTTGGACCAACCTGTTTTGTGCCTCTGTCCCTTCTACCAGTCTTCATGTGCTTTTTTCTTTACTTCTATAGTTGTGGGAATTCTCTAGTTGTAAGTTCTGAATGATGGTTAATCTATATTTTAGTTGTAATTTAGATGTGGCAATGGGAGACAGTGAATACTGGCACTTACCTACTCCACCATCTTGGTTCTCCCTGCTTCCTTATTTTTCTAATTCATGATTTGATTTCCTGCTTTATCTACTCCACTGTTGATTTCTTGCAATGTATTCATCAATTCAGTTAGTGTATTCTTAATTTCTGATTGGTTCTTTTTTTTATGGTTTCCATGTCCTTTTTTTATGTTGTTAAAATTTTCACTAAGTTCCTTGAGCATCCTCATCACCATTGTTTTGAACTCTGTATCTGGTAGTTTACTTGCCTCCATTTCATTTTTTTTCTGGAGATTTTTCCTGTTATTTCACTTGGGACCTGTTTCTTTGTCCCCTAATTCTGGTTGCTTTCCTGTGTTTGTTTCTATGTATTATGTAGAGTTGTTATGTATCCCAGTGTTGGCAGAATGACCTTATGTAGTAGGTCCTATAGGGCCAGTGGCATAGCCTCCTCAGTCACCTGAACTGGGTGCTCCAAGTACACGCTCTGGGTTGTGTGCACTCACCTGTTATAATTGAGCTTTGATTACTGTTGACACATCACTGGGAAGAATTGACCCCTATGCTGATCAGCTGTGAGGACCAGTCTGGGGCTTCAGTGAGTCTTTGGTGCCCACTGAGTTTGTTCCTTGAGTGTGTTGTTCTTGGAAGTGGTTGGGTTGTAATCAGCAGGGTCTCACACTGTTTAGTGGGTGCACTGACTCTGGGACCTTCTCGGAAGTACAGGTGAAGGTTAACCATCATGCTTCCTCTGCTTGGAGCCACCTGGCATGAGCTATAGCTGGTTGAAAATGGCTGCTACTTGTGGTGGGGTTGGAGGATCCTGAGAGATGCCAAGCTGAGAATTGAGGCCAGCTGCCACTAGTGTTGGGCCCAGGGCCACCTAGCAAGAGGTATAGGGTGTGCAAAGGCCAGATATTGGTCATTTGAGAGAATTTAGTAAAGTCCAGAGAATGAGCCAAGAGAGGCCATTTGTATGGAAAATCCACTAAAAATGGCTTGGGTGAGCTTGGGTGGAGCAGAGTCTTAGGCAAACAATAGGGTAGGCATACAATATTAGTTAGGTTGATGGAGATTCATATGTGGTGCCCACCTGTCAGCTCTGTGGGGAGAGCTCAGCAAAAGATCAATGGCCTCTGTTAGCACTTTTGTCTGGAAGAAAGCTGCCTCTCCAGACCTTATTCTGAAGCCAGACAATTTAGTTCCTTCCAATATGTCCCATGTACTTATTGAGCTGTTCTCCCAATGCTGGAGCTCAGAGGATGTGAATCCAAGTCAGTCAATGCATGGGCCCTTTAAGAGGTACACTTTGGACTCCAGCTGCCCTCTGTTTCACAGCCAGAAATTATGGTGACTTCTTTTCTCAGCACTGGGACCATGAGTTGAGGGTCCTGGTGTGGACCTGGGACCCCTGCTTCATGAAGTCTCATGAAGCTGATATATCCTTCCTGATTTTTAAGTACCACATGTGGGTGTGGAATCAGCCTGTTCCACATGTGGGATGTGGGGTGTAGAATCAGCCTATTCCACATATAGGTGTGGGATCTCTGCTTCTCCTACCAGTCAAGATGTAATTTTTTCTTTATATCCTTAATTACATGACTTCTGTTCACTTAGATTTTAGGTGATTTTTAATAATAGTTTAGTTGTAATTTTGATGTTGTTGTAGGAGGTTCCAAGTGCTGCTTTCACCTATGCTGTCAGGAGTCTTCTAGTTTCTTAATAAGAGCTACAGAGATCTAAAACATGTATCTTCTTGTATGTGGAAAAGTGTCTTTATACTCAAATGGCAGCTTATCTGGGTATAAAATTCATCATTTACATTTTCTTTTATTAAAGATCTCTATCTTCTAGCATAGATCTTTTTGTATTCTTAGCTAGCATGTATATTTTTTTCCTTAATAAATAATTTGATCTTTTGTCTGGATCCCCAAATTATTTTTTCTATGTCTTTGTTAGTAACTTTTCTGGGATGTGTAATGAGACACCTCAAAGATAATATGTTGATATTTTTCCAATTTTTTCTTTGATGTACTATAGCTTTTCATTCAATAAACTTGTATTTTATATATTTTTTAGAAATTTTCTTGAGGTATAGTTTTTCTTTTGTCTTTTATTTATTTTCTTCAAAGAAAAACATTATTCAAATATTATATTTTCTAGGTATGTTTTACTTGCCAACTATTTTATCTATAATACTTTCATCCTTTTTAATGTCATCTTTTTGTTTACCTTTTATCATTTTTCTTTTTTAAGATATATTTTATTGAATTTTTACAGAGAGGCAGGGAGAGGAATAAAGAGTTAGAAACATTGATGAGAGAGAAACATCAATCAGCTGCCTCCAGCACACCTCTTAATGGAGATGTGTCCGCAACCAAGGTACATGCTCTTGACCAGAATCGAACCTGGGACCTTTCACTTCACAGGCTGATGCTCTATCCACTGAGCCAAACCATGTAGGACTACCTATAATCCATGTCCCTATTATGTTTTCAATATCGTTAATTCCGTTTTATATTATTTCTAATTTTAACTTCATTTTTCCACTGTTTTTCTGTTCTACTTATTTTCTTAGATCTTCAAGCTATGTTTCAACCTTAAGTTAGTTCCATATATCTTTACTTGACCTCTTATATTTTACGTGAGTTTTTGTTAAGAAGGGCACTGATTCATTATATTTTCAATATTTATGATAATGTTTTCTTATAATTTTTATCTGCTTTATGGCTTTTATACACACACACACACACACACACACACACACACACACACACACACATATATATCTTCCTTACCTAAGGCTATGTTTTCCATTGCTTTTTAGAGACAGAAGAGCGGGAGGGAACGTGACAGAGAAACACATGAGAGAGAGAGACATGTCAACTGCCCTAAGCCCCGACTAGGCTAAAAATTGAACCTGCAATCCAGGTATATGTCCTTGATCAGAACTCAAAACTATGACCCTTTGGTGTGTGGGCTAACACTAACCACTTAGCAACATGGGCCAAAGCTATGGCAATATTTTTTTAATCTGTGTTATTTCACTTGCCATTTTTACCCTCTTTTTAATGTTATTTTTTTGTATTTTGTGTTAGTTCATTTTTAGAAAGGTTTTTATTTTTCTTTAAATAAGGTCAATTTCTTTAGATCAGCTATTGAGAAGACAAAATCATTTTTCAGTTTTGCAAGTATTCTAGCTGCTTTTGTAGATTATTTTTTTGGATCTTTTCATTTACTTCTCCCAAGCCATTTGAGTTTATTAGCAAAAGACTGCTTTTGGTGCAGATATACTCCTTTTTCCCCATGCCGTATTAATTGCTTATTTCAGCATAAAAAACAACCTCAAAATTCAGTGGTTTGAAACAATAGGCATCTATTAGCTATCATGTTGTTGGTCACATGTAAGATCATTCAGAAGTCTGTGGCTGGCTGGAAGTTGACTGTTTAGGCTAGGCTGGGAGTGGCTTTGCTCTGCATATTTGTTATTCACGTCCTGGGGACCAGCGTGCCAGTCTGTGTTTGTCCTTCTTGCTACATCAATGGCAGAAGTGGAAGAGAACAAGGAGATATGCACAGACTCTTGAGAACTTATTTGGGAACAGATCCATTATCATATTTGTCTTATTCAATTGGTCAAAACAAATAAACATGGTTGAGCCAAGATTCAAAGGATGAGAAAATATACTGTATTGAGAGAAAATGAAAGGTCATATGAAAAAGAGTGTGAACAAAGGGCTGTAGAATTGGGACTATTAACACAGTTTATCACATTTGATAAACATAGAATGCTTTGTGCAAAAATGGCTTGTGTATGTGGCTCTCTGTTCATCCTCACATTCTCTGTTTTCCATGACTTTGTGCTATCTGGTCCAAGGCTTTCCCACTGCTAGTTCATGTGCCTGTTCATTTAATTTCAAACAAGGTGAGATAGGTGGATTTCTGATAGCCCCCTTCATCCTCACTTCCTAGTATTCACACCCTTCTGTAATCCCCTCCACATGAAAGTGCACTGGACCTAGTAACTTGCTTTTATAGAAAAATGTAATGAGATGCAAATCCACGATTAAAAAATAAAATCTGTGATATTAACCTTGCTCTCACACATTCTCTTTCTCTGGTTCTCATTTGCTTGCTCTGATGAAGCCAGCTGCTACATTGTGAGCTGCCCATGGTGAAATCCACATGGCAAGGAATTGAGTGTGTCCTCCAGCTAACATCTAGCAAAGAATGGAGGCCTTCAATCTAAAGCCCTCAACCACATAAATGAACTTATAAATGGATCCTACCCTAATAGATACTTCAGATAACTGCAACCCTAGCAAATACTGTGATTGTAGCTGTGGCAGATCCTGAAGTTGAGGACTCAACTAAGCCATGCCCAGATCCCTGACCTACAGTACTGTGGATACAATAAATGAAGATGGTTAAAGTAATAGCGTTTTGAGGTGATATATTACACAGCAATAGATAACTCATACACGTGGGTTGCTGATTTTCCTTTTCAGACTCTGCTGTTTGCTTTGGAGAAATGTGTGCTATTGGGTTTGCATGAGATCTGTAGACAGCAGCTTGACCTTCATTTCATTTGTCATATCTTCTTTACATTGAGGCTTGGCTTTTATTGTTTATTTTTTAAAAATCTTAAATGTATTAAAGAGTTTAAAACTACTTGTCTCTCACTCTACCTATTGCCTATTGTAATTCTTTCCTGCCATTATAAAAATAATAAGTTCTGACTTGTGCATTTCATTTCCTATATACCTCCAGAGAGCTCCTTTTTAGACACTTGAGACAATAATTTGTGAGAAACCTAACAAACTCTTGCCCAGTGATTTAGTAAAAGAATCAACCAATTTTGTGCTGATTCTCCTTTGACCCAGCAGCCTTCTTTCTCAGTACAAGTCTGACATGTTCAATCCAAGTGGTGGTATGTGTGGGTTCTGGCATCAGATTGTCTGTGTTTTTATCTATTCTACTACTGTGTGATCCTAGAAACTAGCTTCCCTAAAACTTATTTACCTAATCTCTATATACTTTACAGTATTGAGAACTAATCCTGCAGTATTGTGAGGTTGATGAAATAAAATAATTAATGCTAACTGTTTAATATAGTACCTGTCAGGTAGTAAGCCTTCAATAAATGCTAACTATGTAAAACATATTTATTGGATACCTAGTAATTGCCCGACATCATGATAGGTTATGAGGATATAATATGAATGTAATTTGGTTCCTTTTCTCAAGGAAGTTACAATCTTGCTAATAAAATAGTAATTAATAGTTATATGCTAATATTATTGCTTATAAATAGTGTCATGTGCTTTACTTATCTGATCCTGATACACTCATGAAGTATTATTATTTTTGAGTTTCTACTTTGGTTTCTTGCCAGGTATTGATAGGGGGGAAGATTTATAATCTAATAGATTATAAGCACCTGAATTAATCTAAAAATATTCATATTATTTTAAATCTTAGAACACATACTTATGTGAATAGGGAGTTAAATTTTTCTTAGTTTCCTTTCCAAGACATGTGCAAAGTGATTGAGGAAGTGACTTAGCTGTGACTCCAGCAAGCAGAACCGATAAGCAGGGGTCAGACCAACCCACCAGAAGTCAAAACATCATCTCATCCATATCATCTCATCACTTGATGACTAATTACAATAGCTGACATCTGCAGACCCCCAGGCCTACATGTAGCTATAATCCTCATCCTCGCCCCTTCCCTAACAAATACGTGATATTAGTTAGAGAAGGGAAATAGAATGAAAAGGCAAATGAGAAAGTGGGTGAGATGCAGGCTGAAATAAGACCTGGCAATCATGGAGAGGGAGGTAGGGAAGGAATTAGCCTTTACAGCTTTTATCAAGAATTGTGGGGAGAAATTGGCATAGGAACTCAAGTGAGTTGCTCTGGCATAAATAACAAAGCTACTTGGCAAATCCCTTCCCTACAGACCTCTTCAATTTGCCTGGCAGATAGATTTCAGAAAATAAAACTGACAATCATCCTTCCCAAAACAAAAAATATGAGCAATGTTTTCAAATGTGTAGGCCACAAGATACAGCTATTAAGACCAGACAAGTAAACAACAAAAACAACAAAACTGAAACAAAACCAACCCTTTCTCCCCATGATATGCACTCCTGTTATGCAGACCCAGCTGAGAGGGTGTCAGGCAGGGCACAAGAGAGAGCTGGCCAGTTTCTAGGAGCTCCTAGTCAGAGCCGGCAGCTCAGGTGCTGTGGCTCATTTCACTGGTGTTAATCTGTGACGCCAATGGTGTTGTCAGATGTATTTCATTAGTGCTTTTTCCTTATTAAATATAAAAATCATGTCAAAGGTAAATATCAAGGGGCTATAAAATTACCCTTCTTATCTTCTGTACATTTATCAATTGATAAATGGAAAGACACTGCTGCCAAAATAACTGAATGAATAATTTACAAATGACTGATGCATCTTGTATGTTGTTTCAGGCACAAAACAGTAGGACATCAATAATCAAAAGAAGTGGGATTCATTTAAAAGTATTTTGCCATTGATATTTTTATTTGAATGTCACAGTCTAGACATCTGTGACTGGAGAAACGTCACTTTTGTTATTTCAGTCCTTACCTGCTTTAGGGTAGAAATGTAGAGGAGTGGGGGAATCCAATACCTCTTTGACCTCAGAGTCCTCTTCTTTGGTAATTAGCATTGTTGACATTGATATAAGGAGACTGGATCCAAACAACCCTTTCCTCCCATGGATCTTCATGGGATATTTATTTATTTATTTTTAATTATTTACTTATTTATTTTTGTTAATCCTCACTGGAGGATATTTTTCCATTGGTTTTTAGAGAGTGGGAGAGAGGGAGAGAGACAGACAGAGAAACATCAATGTGAGAGAGACACATTGATTGGTTGCCTCCACACGTAGCCTGACCAGGGCTGGGACTGAGCCTGCAAATGAGGCCTGTGCCCTTTACTGGAATCCAACCCAGGACCTTCAGTCCATAGGCAGACACTCTATCCACTGAGCAAAACCGGCCAGGGCTTCCTGGAATACTTAGATCAAGAAAGTAAAAACATTTTATTTTGATTTAAAGAGGTGTTGCACATCAACCCTGAATTTTAACCTTGCCTAGAGGTCATTTTCCCCTTTAATTTACATGAAAGCAGTGCTATCTTTTAAATATTAGTCTCTTGAGCCAACTTTTCTGCAATGTATTTAAAATTATATGACGTCACAGACTTGGTCATCTACAGACTTCTTTAATGTGCTGGTAGAGAAGGGACAGAGCAGAGCTCAATTCTGTTGATTCTGCTCCCCAGGGTTTAACCGCCACTCAGAAAGAAGCCTGGTAGCTGGCCTCGATGCTCAACAGGCAAAGGGAAAAAAACGCAGGTGGAGAACAATTCCTCAGAAAAATTTGCCTGTATTTAGGTCTCAATCTGGATCTAATCCCCACTCCTAACACCGCCCCCACCCCCGGCCCGCCCCCAAAGGTTAAGTAGCCATTTATTTCAGGACACAGACTAACAAAGGGGAAAAGGCCACACAATTAACATCAGGATTTATGCTGCCATGACTTGATTATTTTCAAAAGTTTCCACCCTGTGGCTTTATCTCAGGCCTAGAGTTCTGCTTTTTGCCAGCCCACTGTCACTGTGGCCTTGCCTCAGGTCCCCAAGCCCTACTGCCTCTTAGCAAGAGCAGCCTCCAGAGCAAGACTTCATCCCAACCTGGTGATTGGCTGGCTCTCCGGGCCTGAGCGGCCAGGACCACTGTGTGCAGGAAGGAGTGCAGGCCTCCTTAGAGCCCTGGACGGCCCATGGGTTAGCAGCCGCTCCAGGGGAAGGAACCGCTGTGGCTAAATGTGGTGCCCTTCCTCACAGGGCACCGAGCTGATGTGCGGCATCTGCCCAGGCCCTGGAACTTCACAGACAGTGAGTGCAGCAGAAGGCACAGGCTCTCCTGTTTGGGCATTTATTACCTGGAGGGAAATGCGCAGAGAAGATGGTAATGAAGTACTTGACTAATTTAGTGTGATCCAGCTGGCTGAGCCAGAGGGGCTGGCTGCCCAGAAGCCCGGAAGCGAAAGAAATCACTGCTGGCCATTCCCTGGGCACCGGGGAAGCCAAAACAAAGGAGTGTGGAGATCAAAAAGCAGAGACAAGTCAATAATAAAGAAGGAAGGGGGACTGGAGATTGGAGAGGGTGGGGTAGGGCCTTCATTTCTTTCAAAGTTATTTTTTTTCTCATTTCACTTCTGAATTAATTAATTTACATTCTAAACCCAGCCAGCCCTTTGGCAACCAACACCAGCTGTTTATTTTCCTTTAATTTTTAAAATTATTTTTAAAATTTTATTTTTCAATTACAGTTGACATTCAACATTATTTTGTATTAGTTTTGAGTGTACAGCATAGTGGTTAGATAATCATACCTATACAAACTGTCCACCTGATAATTCCAGTACTCACCTGACACGATGCATAATTATTAGAATATTATTGATCATGTTCCCTATGCTTTACTATTATCTATCCTGTGACTATTTTGTAACTGCCACTATGTACTTCTTAATCTCCCCCCACCTTTTTTCCTTTATAAACTTGCATATTCACCAATGAATTGTGGCAAAACAGAAAGAGACATATAAAGTGCTTCTAGTGGAGATGGAGGGGTGACAACAGCATCTCTTTCTCATTGGCTGCCTGGAGGTGGCTGCATATGGCTTCCCAACCTCTGTATCTGCAAATGACCCACACTGTGTTCTGCCTCTATCTGCCATCTATTGCACTAAGTAATGGATCTTCATGTTCAAATATGCTTAAACACTTCCAGGACCATCTGCTTCCACACACAATGAATAAAACAAGGGTGTGATTGACTTTCACACTATATTAATTGTAATTATAAAAATTGACACAATGTTCATCCTGGGTTCTGAGTCTGAATCATGACAGTCCTGTGGGGCTTGCTATCCTTCATACTCAAAAAAGGGGCTCCCTAGACAATCAGACACAAATGTGACAGATGAGCTTTCGAAAAGCAAGTAGGTGGGGAAAAGGAGAAGTAGTTCTACCAAATGAGAGCTTGATTGGTAAGGCCTATCAAGCTACAGCCTTCCTCAAGGCAAGCAGGAACCAGGTGAAAATTTCTCTACTGGTCTCTACCTAAGACTGCAAGGCCTGGCTTTACGAAATGTTGGGAGGTATCTCCCTAACCTTCTCTCCCTTTTCTTTGTGTTGTCTTCATTTCACCTTTCATTAGGAGCTGTCCTGTTGTCTTTCCTTTGCCCTCAGCAAAAATCTTCTTAAATCTTACTTAGGTGTAAATGACTACTCATTTTTAAAGAATTAAGCCTCTCTTGCCCATAAACTATTTTTATTAAGTGAATCAAATGATCAAACACAACTAACGAAACATTAAACTTAAGGGTAGAGATATTGTGTGTGTGTGTGTTTCTCCCAAACATCACACAGGGTAAGCAGTTACCTTTATAATCCACATGTAAGGACTAATTCATATGCCATTATCCTTGAAATTCAGTGTCATGAAGTTATGTGAGGTTACTAAGCACATTTTAATTATATTCACCACTTTGACTTTTCTATTTTGCAATGGAAAAAAACTGGCAGGAAAAAAATATTAATTTTTTTTTTAAATTTTCAGAGTTTCACATAAGCCTCTATGTTTTTTAATCAGAACTTTAAGACATTTTTGTTGTTGTTAAATAGAACAAAGACCCACTCAAACAAGACCTAGCTTTAGAAGGAAGGGGTCAGAGTGAGGAAAAGGCTGTTGTGGATGTTGAGATCTGGGACCAGAACATGGCTGAACCTCAAGCATGTTCTAGTGAGAGAGTGATTCAGGATGTGAGCCCTAGGAACCCAGCAGCAGGGAGTATGGCTCATCTATGGAGTGCTCTGTCAGTAAAGTGACTCAGCTATGTTTCATATGTCTGCTCACTGAGTTTCTGCTGCTTCATTACTTGGCAAGTACTAGGTCCAGCTGGCCTCTCTAGCCTGATGCCCTTATTTCCAATCACCAAGAAGAAGCTGCATTGGACCAGTGCATTGTGAGGCTCCAGAACAATGGGTTTCAGATAGCCTATGGTTTGGGCTCCCTTGGGTCAGATGCCTATTTCTCATCTACTTCACATTGGCAAGAGGTGGGCAGGTTTACATGGGATAATATATAGACCAGCGGTGGCCACAGGCAGGATGGATCCTTTAGGATATGAGCTGACAGGAATTTTGATCATTCCATCAAGTAAAAATGAAAATTGCATTCAGCATTTATCATGAATGAAATATTCTTTTGACTATTGCTGCTGCACCATGTCATTTCTTCTGCATATTCCCTTAGTCAATTGAATTATTACACAGTTAACAATTGAGTATATACTACTCTGAAGTAGTTTTCATTTTGAGATGTCTCTATGCCACTCAAGTACATTCAGAAAAATGATTCATCTAGTGGTAACCTTAAAAGTTTAAGGGACTTGCCTGAAAGATGTATCAGATGCTTTTGCATAATCCATTTTACTATTATATACTTCTAGTCACCAAATAATAGTTTGCTCATATTTATAATGAACTAGTTTAGAGGCTGGGTTCTAACCCTAATTAATTTTACATATGGGAAAAAATGAGGTCCAGTGAGATAAAATGCTTTATGAGGTGTTTCCATGTCAAACCAGCTTTTCTGACTGTCACATCAAAGCAAGATTTGGCTGCTTCGAAGGATGCTTTGAACAAGCACATATTATATCCTATTGTGGCATCTTCAGAATTTTACTTTGTTCTACAACATCTTTAAAAACACAAGTCCAAGGAGTTTTAGTTTAAGAAAGTGGTATCAAGCCCTTCTCCTCAGATAGTTCAGACACTGATGGGAACGGGAGGAGACTTGTGGGATGTGGAATATCTGGATGATACAGAAATTAAGTACACAGTATGCAAAGTTCAGTCTCCAGGGATCATGTCTAGTCATGAATCAGGAAAGCAGCACCAGTAAGGCAAAATGTGGTAGCCCAAGGACTGGGAGACTGTGGCAACGGGACACCTATAGGGAAGAATAAGAGGTCAGGGACCAGCTGTGTTTGGGAAGTCTTTTCATGATCATGGGTAGGGCACAAGGTACCTTATAGGTCAGTGAAGAATAAACTTAGATAAGGAACTAAAAGAAATAGTTAAGGAAGGAATTACATAGGCCCAGGAACCTTCTGAGAGTAATTCTATTAATGTGGTGTTTCCATGATTGGTTGGGAGATCATTGCCAAAGGGGAAGGATGGTACTAGAATTAAGACATGGTCTAGGAACACGTTCAAAGTTAGTCTGATGAGAAAAGCCCTCTAATTGTGTGTGTGTGAGTGTGTGTGTGTGTCTGTGTGTGTGTGTGTGTGTGTGTAGATATAGGGAAGAGCTATTTAAGGAATCTTTGTTTCAAAAATATAAAAGAGTCTTTGTATTGGCCTAGAGAGATATGGAACTGGCTGATGAATCCTTACTTTGCTTTAGAAAGTTCCTCTTCAGTAGGAGATAATAGTGGTCTATCAGGTTGATGCTGTCCAGTGTAGGAGACACCTATTAATATTAATCTAGGCCATTGTCTAAGAGTTTAGCAAATAGCTGGTGGTAGAATGACAATATACACATCACTAGTTACCTTTCCAAGGATATTCACATTAACACATGGCTCATTTTTGTCATGTATATAATAGCTGTAATAATGAGCCTCACTCATTATTGCTATTATATTTTGTCATGCCAGATTAAGAACCATAGTAGGGAAAAGGGGTCATCCTGTGAAAAACTCAAAGATATTGGTGTTTGTTGGAATCCTGTCAGGAAACATGTATGAGCACTCAAAGGGGTAATTGAAGTGAGTGTCATAAAAATACTGTTCAGAGAAATGTGGGGTGGAGTTGGGAGAACTAATAAAAGGTGGGGGAGCATCCAGGGACTAGCAATGGAGGAAGCCATCACCACACTTCTCTAAAAGGGCAAGAGGGGATTAGGTATTGCTGAAACCTGATGAAACCAGAAGACTATCTGTGGTCAGAGGAAGACACTACTATAAAAATTGTGGCCTTAAGGGAAAGAATGGAAGCATGCATATCCTGATCTCTCTCTCCTTCTTCCAAGATCCCGCTGGTGCCTCCCATGGACCAAACCCACTCAGAATTCAGAGGCCAAGGGAAATCAGATGATGTGGTCTATGGAGGTGAACTACCTAAAGCATAAAGCAGGGCCAAGAAGGGTGTGAAGTATGAATCTGAAGGGATAAATGGAGAATTATGGCCACAATATTCTAATTTGGTTTTATTTGGGAAAGGTGAACTAGATGTAGGCAAATCTATCAAGTACATTCCTGGACTAAGCAACTAAACAAATTGAAGTTTCTGTTAATGGGGAAATTGGGTTCAGAGGGTCAGAAAGTAGACAGGCAGGCCTAGTTGTTTCATACTAATTAGATCTAAACAACTTAAATGGAATATTTCTTAAATTATTAAGTAAAGCAGTGGGATTCTTTAGAGATGAAAGTTAGGAGAGCAATAGTAACATTTCTTGTTACTTAATAAGTTTAACATTATTTAAAATTACCTGGATACTTCTACTCAGTCATCCTTGGTAGCGTGTACTCGAAAAGTTTGTGTTGAATGCATCACTCAGGAACATTTAATATTTGTCATGGAGAAATATTGCTGGTCTTTTCTAAACTTAGATAGGAAAAGAGGCCTTACCATATGCTGAGTTGGCATGGCAAGCCAATCTTTTCAGGGTATTACTTACCCAACTAATTGTTTCACAACATTTGCCCATTTTGTTATTATCATAGTTGCTGGTGGGATATCATCTCTTTGCTGAGATGATGCTTGAGTATTAGGATTAAGACAATTTATGACACTTATGACAGTTGGTAATAAGTGAACTACTTGTGAAAGAGCCTAATTTAACATGAATCATATAACATGAACTTAACTATTGAATTATATTTAAAAAATAAGTCTAACCTTAAGGAAAATATGCTACTTGGAATACTGTACATGTTAATGCAGTTCTGTTTAAGAGGGCAACACACTTTTATTAAACACTTACATGCCAAGAAATTCTGGGAATACAGCAGTGTCTCAAAAGATTTTCTTCTATTGACAGAGAAAGCAAATTTTTGGCCAGCAAACACATTCAGTGAGCAATTTTGTGTTCTCCTTGATAAAGCAATTTGTGGTGAAAAAATTGATTCTGGCCACTCAAATTGTGGTTTTTAGATGGAGTATTATTTCCTGTCTATCTAAATTATAAACCTGTTTGGAGCACATTTTGAGGATGTGCTTTGCAAGTCTTCATAAATGTCAAATACTAATTATTAATTTATTGTGTTTTTTGATAAAAGCAATTATAATAGTAATGATAAAACAATATAATCATCAGTATTTGTGATTGTGCAATACCAGAGTCTTTTGTGTCAGGTAAATGTGGTCCAGCACCAGATGGACTAGGCAGAACTATCCATCCCTTACTAACCAATACTGCACCCAGGATGCAGACATGTACTGCAAAGAGGACAGACACACTACTCAAAGGACACTGTGTGTAATCTGGGATTTGAACTGTCTTGTTCTTATTGCAGTCCTATGACCCAACCTGACATCAACCAGGGCATTGGTTGGCAAACTGCGGCTCCCGAGCCATGGTTTACAGCTCTGTTGACTAGTGAGTTTGTTGACCACTGCCTTAGGGAAAAACATTTAAAAACATTTTAATAATGTGCTAATGTCTTTTACCTGAAGTCAAAACTTCTGGGTAAGGGTAATGCCTTAGGATCTCACACATTCATATAAATTACTAAGCAAAAGGTCCAATAATTCCAAAGCTTCCATCATAAAAAATGACAAGTATATTCATCATTCCTCAAAATCCTTTTTCACAAGCTCTTTGTTCCTTGGGAGTCCATAGGATGCACAACTATTTTTAGCAAATCTTTTGCTCAGCCTGGTTGGCATGGCTCAGTGGTTGAGCTTTGACATATGAACCAGGAGGTCATGGTTTGATTGCTGTCAGGGCACATGACAAGGTTGTGGGGTCAATCCCCCGTGAGGGTTGTGTAGGAGGCAGCCAATCAATGATTCTCTCTTATCATTGATGTTTCTATCTCTCTCTCCTTCACTCTTTCTCTCTGAATAATATATATATATATATATATATATATATATATATATATAATTGATTTTTTACAAAGAGTAAGGGAGAGGGGTAGAGAGTTGGAAACATAGATGAGAGAGAGCCATCGATCAGCTGCCTCCTGCACGCCCACTACTGGGAATGTGCCCGCAACCAGAATACATGCCCTTGACCAGAATCTAACCTGGGACCTTTCAGTCCGCAGGCCGATGCTCTATCCACTGAGCCAAATCGGTTTTGCTAAAATATATTTTTAAAAAAGGAAATTATGGACCTGTGAACATAAAATTCCAGTCTCACAGTATTCTTCATCCTGGAGCAGAGGCATAAACAGCAGTGGAAAAGACCATAGTGAACAGATCTCAGTGAAACTCAAACTCAGTCTATGGTTCTGAACTAAGGTTAATGCCCAGCTTAGGTTCCATAGCTTTATGACCTGGGAAAATCCCTACTACAGAACATGAGAAAATGTCTGTCTGTTTATGAAGTTGCCAGGTCATTGAAAAAGAATAGATTAGGGGGCTTATTTTTCTCTACTTCTTACTTTATAACTAAACCTTTGAGAATACCCTTCTGAGTATAAATTGCATAATAATTTAAAAAATTGGGGCTGTCTCAATATTGCTTCTCATTGACTTATTACTAAATTGTAGGTTTATAGAATTTCTGGCACTCAAGTCACAGTCTTGTGATTTGGGGACTTCCAACAGCCAAACTGACTACAGAGCAGCTACCACTAAACCCTTTGGATAAATGTCTCTCTTGGGCTCAGTGTTGTGACTCCTACACTTATCTCCTTTCTGGGGCTCTTATGAGGATTAATTAATGCTTATGAAGAACTATAATCACCTTGGATGAAAGGAGCAGAAGAATAATGACACTTCAGAATAACATGGCACCTTTCATCTGAGGATCTCAAAGCACTTCACAAATTTGAATTAATTAAGCCAAGGTAATTGCAAGGTATAATGACAATAACAATAATGATTATAATTATCCTCAACATTATCCTTAAGAACCTGATTTGAAATCAATTCCTGATGCTATCTCTGCTATGGTGCTGCTCAGCCTTTTGCTCTCTGGGTTTAGCAGCAGGAATGACAGGTGGCTTGTCCTCCATCTGTTTACTACCCTTACTCACCAGCAATGCCCCATGGCCTCTGCCATCAGCATAGAAGAATGTGGGTTTTCTGGAAAGAGGGATTCAGCATTTTGGACTACCATGTCTATTAGTGACAACTATTTATTTTTGGAAATGCAGGACTATGCCATTGAAAAGAATGTCTATCACGTATTTAGTGATTATTTTAAAAAGCATTTTGGATAAATGCTTTATTACTTTTAATTCTTAGTGCTAATAGTTTATGCTTAGATAGCATTTAATATGTGCTTGGCACTATTCTAAGTGCTTCTCATATATTAATTTACTAGAGGC
Source organism: Lasiurus cinereus (assembly GCA_011751065.1). Taxonomy (NCBI): domain Eukaryota; kingdom Metazoa; phylum Chordata; class Mammalia; order Chiroptera; family Vespertilionidae; genus Lasiurus; species Lasiurus cinereus. The sequence goes on from JAAGEH010000392.1 coordinate 15,633,267, forward strand.
CCAGTGCATGAAATTCATGCATGGATAGGGTCCCTAGGCCTGATCATTGGGGCCTTCCTCCCCTTATCCTCCTCCCGGCTGCTGGCTGCTGGCTGCTGGCTGCTGGTTGGGGCCTTCCTTCGTTCCATGCCTGGTAGTTGTGCACATCTTAGCAAGTGGTCAAATTCTGGTCGGTTGAACTCCCAAGGGGACAACTTGCATATTAGCCTTTTATTATGTAGGATTTGAACATCACAGTATCTCTATGAGGTATAATCATCATTATACCTATTTCACAGATGAGGAAACCGAGGCACAGAAAAATTGGGTAACTTAGTTCACACAGTTTATCAGGTCATGGAGCTGATATGAGGAAGCTAGGAATTTATAGGATGGGAAGTATACTGCCAGAATATGCACTTTTCACTGTGAAATAGAATTATAATTTTTACACAAGAAAAGGAACCAGTTCCCTAATACCTTATGTGAGTATTTCTGTATTTTCCAGATCTCTCTCTTTCTCTGAATGGGTAAAAGCATGACTTTGGAACTAAACTTCTAATATAAGCCCCAATTTTTCTACTTACTAACCATATAACCTTATGAAAATGCTTAGCTTTTCAATGCCTCAGTTGCCTCATCTGTAATATGAGATAATATAGTCTCAATAAATAATAGCCATTATTGCCCAGCCAGTGTTGGTCAGTGGTGGAGCTTCGACCCATGAACCAAGAGCTCAAGGTTTGATTCTCAGTCAGGGTTCATCCCCAGTGAGGGGAGTGCAGGAGGTAGCAATTATCATTGATATTTCTGTCTCTCTGTCCCTCTCCTTTCCTGTCTCTGAAATCAATAAAAACATTAAAAACAACAACAACAACAAAATAATAGCTGTTGTTATTACTTAGTCTTTAATAGATAACAGATATCTTTGAAAAAAGTGAATGTCAAAGAAACCCTGTAAAATTATTATTTTGAATTAAAATATAAATAAAAAATCTTGTAAGGCATTCAGACTAATTTTTTGTGGAGTCCTGTTGTGAATTTAAAGTTTTTTTTTTTTACAACATATGAAGGGTCCATCCAGTAAAAAAGATGATTTAGAAATTTCATTTTGTTAGTAGGTTTAGCTATCCTAATTGTTTATCTCACCAATGGGAAATGTAGGTCTTGGAGGAGGCAAACACCTATTACTATCTTCAGATTACTCAGGCTCCACAGAAATATTTGAGGTAATACAAAAGCAATCCAGGTCTCTTTTTATGATAATCATAGCATTGTTGCTATTGTTGTTTTCCTGCTGCCACTCGCACCACATCTTAGAGCAATGGCTGAGCCTGGTAGTCTGGAGAGGTAGGGTTTCCACTGCTGGGGCAGTGAGCAGGGCTTCAAACACTGCAGGTAGAGACCTACTAACTCAACTGGAATTTGGCATGTTCGTGGTAGATCACATTCCTGTTGTGTGAGGAACATTCCATTAACTTGGCACTGGCTAGAGCTTATTTTTAATCTACTTCCCTTTGAGAGGAGACAATCTTTAGAAACTCTCAACAGCAAATAAAGTTGTACAATGCTGGTTTATTCTGGAGTCTCCTGAATGGGCCATCCCTTGTGCATCCTTTTGAAGCTGTCCTTCATAAGTTGGGAGGGTCTTAGACATGGGATTTTAGTGTGTAGGAGAAAATAGGACCACCTAAATACCTGTATTATATTACCTAGTGAGAGAAGTTAGCTTGAAATGCAAGCAGATAGGGCAGGATCCAGTGGAAAACAAAGGCAGGTGGAACATAGGCAGGGCAAATATGGCTGTTTGAACAACCTAATCTCATAAACCAACCAAGCAGAAATAATGTGTTTTTGGATACAGAGCAAGAAGCATGGGAAACCAAGAGAGGACTGCAGTAAACAAGGTGTATAAACACATAAAAACAGAAAAAGGTCAGCATAGGAACAGAGAAAAAACACATAGAAACAGGGAAAGTTTAGGTCTGTTGCTGGGCAAAAACAATTGAGGAAATCAATTAGGTGATGACACAGGTAGACATAGAGCAGGCTTGTAGCAAATATATACTCCTGGACTATAAGGCTTTAATGGGCAGCCTACTATTTGGTCTCCTGCCTCTTGAGGGAAGTCTGAATCTGCTAAAATTTCCACACTTTTGTTTAAATCTTCTGGTCCACAGAGCTCATTCTTTGGAGTCACAAGACATGAGCCCAGGAAAACACCTTGGCTCACCATTCTGGTTATCATTAGAGCAAGATTTTGTTGTTTCCTACAAAAGATAAGGATTTATTTTATTTTTTTACTAGTGTCCCAGTGCATGAAATTCATGCATGGGGCGGGAGGAGGGGAGCACAGCCTGCATCCTCTCCAATCTGGTACCCCTTGGAGGATGTCCTACTGCCAGTTTACAAGGATCAGGCCTAAACTGGCAGTTGGACATCCCTCTCGCAATTGAAGACTGCAGGCTTCTAACCATTCACCTGCCTGTCTGTCTGCTCACCCCCAAATGCTCCCTGCCAGCCTGATCACCTCCACTGCCCCTCATGCCAGCATGCTCACTCCCAACTGGCCCCCTTGTTTGTCTGCTCACTCCCACCACCCCTCTTCCTCACCAGCCTGATTACTCCCAACTGCCCTCTCCTCTTGGCTTCTAACTGCCTCTATCTTGGCCCCGCCACCATGGCTTTCTCCAGAAGAATGTCTGGAAAGTCTCCTGGAAGGTCTTCCAGTCTAATTAGCATATTACCCTTCTATTAGTACAGAAAGAGGCCTGGTGCATGGGTGGGTACAGGCTGGTTTGCTCAGAAGGGTGTCCTATATCAGGGTTCCTTTGGGGTGTGGGACAGCCTGTGCAAGGGTCCTGTGGTGGTTTGCAGGCCAGCCATGACCCTATAGGAAGAGGGTTCCCACTGGGGGTGTGTGGCCAGCCTGGGTGAGGGGCAGAGGGCTGTTTTCAAGCTGGCCACAATCCCTTTAGGATGGGGGTTCTCACTTGGGTGCCTGGCCAGCTTGGGTGAGGGACTAATGGCTGTTTGCAGGCTGGCCATGCCTCTCCAGTGACCCACTCCTTCAGCAACTGCCAGGGCAAGTGGGAAGCTTGGCTTTTTCTGTCACCTGGGGCAACCCAAGCCTCCTGCTTGCTTCAGCTCCATGGTCACCGCCACCTTTGTTGGGTTAATTTGCATACTCACTCCTGATTGGGTGATGGGTGTAGCAGACTGACAGTCAATTTTCATGTTTCTCTTTTATTAGTGTAGATTATCTAGCAGGACTGGGTATTGAAATGAGCGGATTCTCTCTTCCTCTCAGTTTTCTCTTATCTCTGGGCTTATGATTTTAAAAAAATTGCTAGTTTTATTTTAAAATTAGGAAAGCATTTTCTTTAGAGCTATCAAGGCCAACTAAAATACTGTTATAATTATCTCTCACTTGTCCCAACTGCATATGTTTTTTGAGACCATAGAGCTATCTTAGCTAGTCTTTTGATTGTGAAAAAAGTTTTGGAAAAGAATAAATGAAAAGCTTAGGGGAAGGTTTCAAGACAATCAGCAGATTGCACATAAGCTCAGACAGAGTACAATGACAAAACAACATAAATAAAGCTACAGAAGTTAATTGTAGGTGGAACATATGCTTACATGTTTAATTTCATCTGTTTTTTTAGATAATCAGTTTTCTATTATAGAGTCTATAATCTGATGTCTGAAAATGATGGCAAACCTTTGCTAGGATTCATTGCCCTTTTTTCTTACCCACTTCCAGAATATCCCTGAGTTGAGCCAGTGTGAGCTCATGCGATAGCTTTGTGTTTCTAATGTCAGATTCTCTTGGGTGGTACTAGTTCTGGGTGGCTCCCAGCTTTCTTTTTTCTATCAGCTTTTCAAACCAGCTCATTCCCAGCTTACTTTTCATCCCACATTTAATGGGGTAATGGCATTGAGTTCTCGGACTTTTCAACTTAGCCTGAGGGGCTTCATGCCTGAGAATTTAAATCTCTGGTGAGCTTCTCACTACAGCTCTAATGAGATGATCAAGAACCACCTAAGGCCACATCCTAAATTATGGACTACTAATGGGAAAGACCTATCAGCTGGCCAGGCCAGGGGACACTTACATGGCACCTTTTTATTTTATACAAGCTTGATTGGTGTGTTATAATTCTACTTAGCATTTAACTACTTGTAGTTGAGCTATATGCTGAGTTGACAGTACATAAATATGCACAGGGAGAATTTAGGGAGGACTTAAGTTATTTGCTTTGAAATTGTTTTAAAATTCACCTTGTACTCTGGAATGACTTGGACAATTGAACGGTGTTTTTCATTCCCATGATTCTGGCCTATTCTCTCCCTATGCATCTAACAATGCCTAAAGATGACTCATTTTGATCCTTTCAAGCCAATAAGGATTCTTATCAGTTTGCAGTCTCAAGGCCAAGGCCACCAGGACAAGCAGTATTACCTCAACCCAGAGAGTGGAGTGAGTATAGACAACACCCTGTTTTTCAACCATATCTGCTATCCACCTTTTGACCACTTGTGTGTTTGACTAATAGCACTGACAACCTTATATTTTGTTTAGATTTAAACTTCTTATCCAGTGAAAAATAGCAAAATCATGATCTAACTCTATTTTAGCATTCTAAAGTACTTTGAATATTTAGATGTATTTACTCTGCTTTAGTTTTGGGTCTTTAATGTACTCTCAGCCAACTCTCAGAAGGTAGACTTATAGCAGTGTCAAAGGAGAAGAGGGGGGAAATGAACCTCCCATTGAGTGAGTCCTAAATACTAGAAAGAATGCTTGGTTATTCTGATAATGTTTCTGTTTTGATGGCTTGTCTTTCAGCTTCCTGTCTTTTGGCTGGACATTTGGAAGAAATCACTTAGTTTTCATGCTGAAAGAAAAGACAAGAAAAGAGGAGAGAAAAGATGGCAGGTACCATGGGGTAAGGTTAGTCAGGAGTGCTGGAGTATTCTGGGGAAGAGGGTTCTCCTTTGAGAGTCATTTGGGAGCTGCCTGGCAGTTGATGCTGAATTTAGTGTTGAGCTTGAAGCCACTTAGAGATAATAAGCACTGTAATGTCTCGCCCCCTTTTCGTCTCTCCCCACTTCCCTCCCCACCACTGACAGCAGAGTGCTGGAGCTAAAAGGGATTCAAATGTGGTAGAAAGAAAATAAATTGGCAAGGTTCCTGTAGGACTGATTGGACACTGAAGCAGAGCCACTTTGGGGAGATGGAGTGGGAGGAGAGCAGGGGTGAAAGGTTAATTTGTCCTCCCCGCCCCTATGGGCCTTCAGAGCTCTTCAGGTACCCCTGCAGGTTTATGACGTGGGACCTCCCTCAGGCATGAGAAGAGGGCATTGTTTATTTCTCATAGCAGAGCCAGTCCTCAGACCCCTCACCATATGCTCTTAGGTCATGCCTACAGAGCACAAGGCAGATGTTAATAAAGTATCTGGAAAAAAAAATTAGACAGCAAGAAAATTGCTGTGGGAAGATGAGAAAGTCTTTTCTTCTTTTATTATACAGATTTTTTTTTTTACACAAAGAACAGGTTTTAGTTTATTTCTAAAGAATTTGGAAAAAAATAAACATTTTTCATAAGTTTCAATGAAGTATTTTTATACGATGCTTTGTGAAACTTATGAAAAAATGTTTCTGTGGAGTAATTGGCAAGGAAGTTATTGTTCATACAAAACATATTGATTTCAACTCCTAAATTTCTGAAAGAGTGATTGAAAAATGAGATTTACTCAGTAAATAAAGTAAACTGGAATTTCTAGTTTAAAATGGGAAAGGAATAGAAATGTCAAAAACAGTGAAATGAGAAAAATAGCTCCTTATTTTGTGAAGAAAGAACATGTTGCTTTCCCCTCACCCCTTCCTTTGGAAGCTGCTGAAATGATAGACTTTATGACTTTTGAATGCATTTCCTTACTACAAAAGACAAGACAAAGAAGGACATTTTAAAGAAAAAAGGCTGAAAAAGTAAAGAAAAATATTGATATGGGAAAATGTATTTTTTTAAATTTTAATTTTCAATTATAGTTTATAATCAGTATTATTTTGTATTAGTTTCAGGTGTACCACATACTGGTTAGATAATTATATACTTTATTTCTTTTATTTCTTTCTTTTATTTTTTTATTGCTTAAGGTATTACATATGTGTCCTATCCCCCCATTGTCTGCCTAACCCCTGCCCACTTATGTCCTCACACCCCCTGTTGTCTGTATCCATTGGTGATGCTTATATACACGCATACAAATCCTTTGGTTGATTGTTCTCCCCTACCCTGACCCTTCCCTACCTTCTCTCTTAGGTTTGACAGTCTGATCCATGCTACTCTGTTTCTGGATCTGTTTTTGTTCATCAGTTTATGTTGTTCATTATATTCCACAAATGAGTGAGATCATGTGATATTTATCTTTCTTTGACTGGCTTATTTCACTTAGCATAATGCTCTCCAGTTCCATCCATGCTGTTGCAAATGGTAAGAATTCCTTCTTTTTTACCACTGCGTAGTATTCCATTGTGTAGATGTACCACAGTTTTTTAATCCCTCATCTGCTGGTGGGCACTTAGGCTGTTTTCAGATATTAGTTAAGGTAATTTGTGCTGCTATGAACATAGGGGTGCATATATCCTTTCTGACTGGTATTTCTAGTTTCTCAAGATATCTTCCTAGATGTGGGATTTCCGTTTTTAATTTTTTTGAGGAAACGCCATAATGTTTTCCACAGTGGCTGCACCAGCCTGCATTCCCACCAGCAGTGCACAAAGATTCTTTTTTCTCTGTATCCTCTCCAGCACTTGTCATTTGATGATTTGCTGATGATAGCCATCCCGACAAATGTGAGATGGTACCGCATTGTTATTTTGATTTGCATCTCTCAGATAATTAGTGACTTTGAGCATGTTTTCATGTGTCTCTTCTGAATGTCCTCCTTTGAAAAGTATCTATTTAGGTCCTTTGCCCATTTTTTATTGGGTTGTTTATCTTCCTTTTGTTAAGTTGTATGAGTTCCCTGTAAATGTTAGAGATTAAACCTTTATAAGTAATAATATTGGCAAATATGTTCTCCCATGCAGTGGGCTTTCTTGTTGTTATGTTGATGGTTTCTTTTGCTGTGAAAAGCTTTTTATTTTGATGTATGCCTATTTGTTTATTTTCTCTTTAGTTTCCATTGCTCTAGGAGCAGTATTAGTGAAGAAGTTCCTTTGGCATCTATCCGAGATTTTGCTGCCTGTGGATTCCTCTAGTATTTTTAGGCTTTCCGTCTTATGTTTACATCCTATATCCATTTTGAGTTTATTTTTGTGTATGGTATAAGTGGTCTAGTTTCATTTTTTTGCATGTATCTGTCCAATTTTCCCAACAGCATCTATTGAAGAGACTGTCTTGACTCCATTGCATGTTCTTGCCTCTTTTATCAAATATTAATTGAGCATAGTGGTTTGGATCGATATCTGGATTCTTTGTTCTATTCCATTGGTCTATATGTATGTTCTTGTGCCAGTACTAGGCAGTTTTGAGAACAATGGCTTTGTAATACAGCTTGATATCTGGTATTGAGATCCCTCCTACTTTGTTCTTCTTTATCAGGATTGCTGCAGCTATTCGGGGTCTTTTTTTATTCCAGATGAAGTTTTAGAAAGTTCGTTCTAGGTCTGTGAAATATGCTGGTGGTATTTTAATGGGGAATGCATTGAATCTATAGATTTCTTGGGGTAGTTTGGACATTTTAATGATGTTGATTCTACTAATCCATAAACACAGTTTGTTCTTCCATCTGTTTATGTCTTCCTCTATCTCTTTTTTCAGTATCCTATAGGTTTCCTCTTAGAGATCTTTTACCTCCTTAGTTAAGTTTATTCCTAGGTATCTTAATTATTTTTGGTGTGATAGTAAATGGGATTGCTTTTTTAGACTCTCCTTCTATAAGATAACTATTGGTGTATAGAAATGCCATAGATTTCTTGGCATTAATTTTGTATCCTGCTACATTGCTAAATTCATTTATTAAATCTAATAATTTTTTTGATGGAGACTTTAGGGTTTTCTATATACAGTAGCATGTCTTATGCAAATAAGGACAGTTTTACTTATTCTTTTCCAATTTGAATGCCTTTTATTTCTTCTTGTCAAATTGCAATGGCTAGTACTTCCAGTACTATGTTGAACAGGAGTGGTGAGAATGGGCATCCCTTTCTTCTTCCTGTTCTTAGGTGAAATGGTTTAAGTTTTTGCCCGTTGAGTATGATGTTGGCTGTAGATTTGTCATTTATGACTTTTATTTTGTTGAGGTATGATCCTTCTATTTCCACCTTACTCAGAGTTTTTATCAAGAAGGGGTGTTGGATTTTGTCATATTCTTTCTCTGCATCAATTGATATGATTATGTGATTTTTATCTCTCAATTTGTTTATGTGATGTTTCACACTTACTGATTTGCAGATATTGTACCGTTCTTGCATTCTTAGGATAAATCCTACTTGGTCATGGTATATGATCTTTCTGATGTACTCTGGATCTGATTTGCTAGAATTTTGTTGGGGATTTTGGCATCTATATTCATGAGGGATATTGGCCTATAATTCTCTTCCATTGTATTGTCTTTATCTGGTTTTGGTATTAGGTGATGCTGGCTTCATAGAATGAGTTTGTAAGTGTTCCTTCCTTTTGAATTTTTTGGAATAGTATGTGGAGGATAGGTTTTAGTTCTTCCTTGAATGTTTGGTAAAACTCCCCTGTGAAGCAGTCTGGCCACAGGCTTTTGTGATTAAGTTTTGGAAGGTTATATTTTTCTAGGAATATGTCCATTTCCTCCATGTTGTCTAGTTTGTTTGAATAGAATTGTTCATAGTATTTTAAAAAAATTCTTTGTATTTCTGTGGAGTCTGTTGTTATTTCACCTCTTTCATTTCTGATTTTGTTTATTTGTATCCTTTCTCTTTGCTTCTTGGTGAGCCTGGCTAAAGGTTCATCAATGTTGTTTATCCTTTCAAAAAGAAACCCAGCTCTTGGTTTCATTGATCTTTTGTATTTTTTTGTTGTTGTTTTGTTTGTTTTTTGTTCTCTATGTCATTTATTTCTGATCTTTATTATCTGATCTTTATTATCTCCTTCCTTCTGCTCACTCTGGGCTTTTCTTCTTGTTCTCTTTCTAGTTAAAGTTGTAGAGTTGGACGATTTACTACCTTTTTTTATTTTGGGTAGGCCTGTAGAGCTATAAACTTCCCTCTCAGGACTGCTTTTATTGTGACCCATAGGTTTTGGATTATTTAGTTTTTATTGTCAGTAGTTCCAGGATGTTTTTAATTTCTTTGATATCTTTGGTAACTCAATCATTGTTTAACAGCATGCTATTCAATCATTGTTTAACAGCATGCTATTCAGCTTCCAAGTGTTAGAATTTTTTGATTGTTTTTATTGTAGTTTATTTCTAATATTATGCCATTGTGGTTTGAGAAGATGCTTGATATGATTTGCACTTCTTGAAATTGTGGAGACTTTGCCTGTGATTCAGTATGTGGTCTGTTTTTGAAAATGTCCTATGTGCAATTGAGAAGAACGTATATTCTATGTTTTGGGTGAAATGTTCTGAAGATGTCAATTAAGTCCATCTGATCTAGTGAGTCATTTAGGATTGCTGTTTCTTTTCTGATTTTTGTCTAGAGGATTTATCCAGTGATGTCAGTGGTGTATTAAAGTCCCCTACTATGACTGTATTGTTTTCGGTCTCTCCCTTGTTATCCTCAGGTGTTTTTTTTTTTTTAATGTATTTTTGGTGCTCCTAAATTGGGTGCATTTATGTTTACCAGGGTTATATCTACTTGTTGTATTGATCCCTTTAGTATTATGAAGTTGTCTTCCCTATCTCTTGTTATGGTCTTCACTTTGAGCTCTATTTTGACAGATATAAGTATTGCTACCCCAGCTTTTTTTTCATTTTCATTTGCTTGAGATATATTTTTCCATCCCTTTACTTTCAGTCTGTGTGAGTTTCTTGTTCTGAGGTGGGTCTCTTATAGATAGCATATATATGGGTCATGTTTTTTTTTTTATCCATTCAGCCACTTTCTGTCTTTTGATTTGAGCATTTAGTCCATTAACATTTAAAGTTATTATTGGTAGGTACTTGTTTGTAGCAATTTTTATTTTTATTTTTTGTGCCTGGGTTCCTTTTTACCTTTTTATTTCTTCTTTTTACACACCAGTCCCATTAGCATTTCTTGCATTGCTGCATTGCTGGTTTGTTAGTGATAAACTTCCTTAGCCCTTTTTTTTTTTTTTTATCTGTGAAGCTCCTTATTTTCCCTTAAATTTTGAATGATAATCTTGCTGGATAGAGTATTCTTGCTTTGCATCACTTTGTAAACTTCATTCCATTCTTTTCTGCCCTGATGTCTTTCTATTGAGAAATCATTTGATAATCTACTGGGAGATCCCTTGATATAACTTTCTATCTCTCTCTTTTTCCTGAACACTTGCCATCATAATTATGATGTGACTTGGTGTGAATATTTTGGGTTCATCTTGTTTGGGACTCTCTGTGCTTATGTTCCTTTTTTCTTCCCCACATCAGGGAAGTTATCTGGTGTTATTTCTTAAAATAGGTTTTCTAACCCTTGTTTCTATTCCTGTTGTTCTTGCACCCCTATTATTTGTATGTTGCTTCATTTCATGTTGTTCCATAGGCCCCTTAGGCTCTTCTCCTGTCTTTTATTTTTTTTCCCCAATTGCAGTTCAGTTTAGGTGTGTTTTTCTTCCTTGTCTTCTAATTCACTAATTCGGCCCTCCGCTTCTCCTAGTCTATTGTTGAAACTTTCCATGGTGTTTTTTATTGCATATATATATATATATAATCACTCTTCATTTCTTCATGATTCTTATACAGTGGCATCTCGAGATACAAGTGCCCTAACATATGAGATTTTTGAGATACGAGCCATCGAGCGAGCAATTTTTGCTTTGAAATATGAGCAACATTTGAGATAGGAGTAATCGCGCGGATTGGCCAGCTGCACACGACCCACCAGTTTACTGTGACTTGAGCGTCTCATAGTTTCCCACACCTCAAGGTTACAGAACGAATTAAACTTGTATCTTGAGGTACCAATGTATAAGTTGTTGATTTTTTCATCCATCCAGTTTATGAACTGTATGACCCTTAGTCTTAGTTCTTTTTCTGACATATTGCATGCTCCTGTTTCATTTAGCTGCTTTTCTAGTGATTCCTCCTTTCCTTTTTTTTTTTTATCTACCCATTTTTGTTCTCACAGATGGATCTAGATGTCAAGTAGTGTAGAGGCTGTCCCTCAGTTGGCAGTGGCTCCCCTGCAATGGTGGCTCCTCTGGCTGGTGGGGGGAGGCTTCTCACTCAGTTGCTGTTCCTTGAATGGGGGCAGGCTGCTTGTGTGGTTGTTGCTTCTCAGATGGGTGTGGGCTGCTCGTTTGGTTGCTGCTCCTTGGACAGGGGCAGGCCACATGAGGCTATCATTCTTTGGCCTGAGGCAGGCTGCTTGTGAGGCTGCTGCTCCTCAGTCAGGAGTAAGCTGCTCAAGTGTCTGCTGCTTTTGTGGTCACAGTGTCCTGGGCTAAAGTGTCGGGCCAGTCAGAGGGAAGCATGCTTTAGTATTCATAGGACCCTTTGCTCGGGGTGGCTGGAGTCTTGGTGACCATTGAATCACAGCCAAGGTAGCAGGTTCCTGGCAGGGGTAGCTCTAGAGTCCCAGTTGTTGTCTGAGAGAACCCTGGATGGAGGTGAGACTGGGCTCCCAGTTGTAGCAGCTTTCCCCTTCAAAAAGTCGAGGCCTCTGAGGACATATTGGCTTCCCAGTACTGTTTGCAATGGTAGCAGAGGCTGCCTTGTTAGGCTAGCCCAGTTAGCCTGTCCCCAAAGGTTCTGTGGGATCTAACTGTGTCACTCACACTCTCCCTCACTGCCACCTTCTTCCTTGCCTTTGTACTTAGGTCTGGGGTGTTATAGACCCATTTGTGAATGGAGTTTCCTCTCCAGGTGTCTGGTTATGTGGCTCACTCTCTAGCATATTGGCTGGACAGGATAAAATTCACCTCGACAAGACATGACACAAAGGGAATAAAACACAAATGGACTCACAACACCAATAACCCCAATATAAGTGACCACCTGAGAAAAGAGAATTAAGGGAGAGAAAAGAGAGCACAAATGATATCGAAGAGAGAAAAAAAGATAAGAGAGAAAAGAAAAAAGATAACACACACACACACACACACACACACACACACACACACGGAGAAAAGAAAACACCATAGAACAAACAGATAAACCAAAAAAATGCAAACACAAAACACCCAGCGAAGACAGTGGGTGCAGAATCTATAGAGGCTGAGCTAATATACAGAATAATAATGAAAATAAAATAAAAATAAAAAAGTGAAGTGTTCCTTTGGCTGGCTTAAGATTCCAATCTTCTGTACTGTCTGCAGTTTCTCAGTTTTCTCTTCCTGGGACTGAAGGCGTCTGTTTAGACCAGTCCCTGTGGACTCTCAGGGACTATTCAGATTTTTTAAAAATCCTTTGTGCCATGCAGGGTGTATTCTGGGTGTGGCTGTATTGGTTGCCTGAACCCTGGAGGGAAGGGGCTATTGCTTCAGGAGAAAATGGCTGCCCAGGTCTCTGACAGGTATAACTCAGCACCAGACTTACTGCCACTTCTCCTGGACCCTCTCCTCTCACCAGGCTCTCCTCAGACTCCATAAGTCTGCACCTTCACTTGCACTTCAGCCACAGGTGAGTGTCCATATCTGAAAGGTCCTATGAATTAGGTTCAGTGAAGAAAAGCACCAGTCACAGAAAGGAGAAAGACTGAATCTCTGCAAGCTCCTCTCCTGCCGATGCTGCGTGGTCTGGTCATCCCTTCAGGTTATCCTCTCTGGGCTCAGTCTTTCATGACTGTGGATCCAAATCTAGAATCCCCTGCCACCAGCAATCCTGTGGACCTTCTTTCAAGTCAGGCACTGTGCCTGTCTCAAGGGATGCGGCTCGGTGCCATGTGGTTTTCCTCTGACCCTCTGGGCTCAGAGGTCTGGCCGATCTCTCTTGTCAAGATCCTTGATTTTATCTTTCTCCAGTGGTCCTATGCCTTTCCCAGCTGCAAACTGTCTCACAAACTGAGTCTCCTTCACCAATTCAGGGTGGATGTTATTTGTTTCAGATGCTCATTTTATCTGCTCCAGGATAAGGCTTGGGACACGTCCATCTAATCCAACACCATTTTGTCCTCTTCAATCATAAACTTTAAAAAGTGTTCCCCTGCTATTTCCAGTACCCACCTGGCATCATACATAGTTATAATATTGTTCATTATATTCCCTATGCTGTACTCTCTGTATCTACAAGTCTGTTTCTTTTATAGTGTATTTAAGAAGCCTGAGATGGGATTATCTGTTATCATAGACTTTCACTGAAATTAAGTTCCAGATACAGTCAAACAAGGTAGAGTCACCTTTGCCACTCACATTTGTGGGACAAAAAAGCAGGAGTGTTCTACAATACATACATTCCTCACTAATGCCCCAGCCTGAATAGGGAGGCAGGCCTTCTATTTAATGGGACCATCTGTTGCAATGAACAGATGTATTAGAGAGGTTTTTGCTGCAGAAAATTTATTATTATTTATATTATCCTTAAATAGAACAAAATAAATTAAAAAAATAAATCCCACATTGTGTCTAAGAAAAGGTAAAAGCAATTCAGTATTATTTTGTAGCTGTGACTTTCATATAAAGATTGGTCTCAAAGACAAGAGCCATAAAGGCTACATTCCCCCTCTTCTGTTCGGAAAAGTACCGAAGATTTGCTTACGTCCTTGGCAAAAGATGTGTGACTTGTGTCTAGAAGTGTCAGTAAGTCAGAGGACGTCTTCTCAGGGACGCCCAGGAGAGGAAAGAAGTGTGTGTTGGCACGACTTTGCCTGTTTTCTCTGTTTTTTCCTTTTGGCTCAGTAGCAGTTGTCCTAGATTCTGCTGCCCACGCAAAGTCTCTTACATTGGTGTCAATTTGATTGTATTAGCCATCATTTTGAATCTACATAGGAATTGTTCACAGATACTATTAGTGTTACAGAAAGCAGTGTTTTAGAATACTGTTTTGTACTGTTCCTTGACTAAATGCATTTCTGTGGAGTTTCTGCCATGTGTATGGTTTGCTCTGAGAGCGTTGGGTGCAGGTTTTCTGTCCTGCTCTTTCTCTGGGAGCTGCCTGACTTCCCCAAAAGTTCTGTCATCTTCAGCTTTCGCCTATGAGTAATGATGTTTGTTGACAATCTGTTTCAAAGAGAAGCTGTGAAAAATGTGTAAAGTACTTGCAGTGTGCTTTGGGCATCTTGGAAGAGAGACATAATGTAAATACCAGAGTGTTAGTGTGGAACCAGTGTCTGAGCACTGCTCAGGCTTCACCTAGAATGTTATCTCTCCATCTTGGGATGGAGAGCTTGGCAGGTGGGTGAAAGACAGAGTTTCTGGATTGCATATTCCAGATTGTGCCTGTGTTTGTTACTGTGCAAAAGGGCGTGCCTTTAGTTATGGCCTTCTCCTGCCTTAGTCATGGAAAACCTCATAGAGAAAGTGGAGTTTTAGGATGGCTTTTAAGGATGAGAGGGAGAGAGGTGCATAGTAAATGAGAGAGAGAAGAGAAACTTCGGGATGTAAGAAGTGACTAAGAACAGGGAGAGCGGAAACGAGAAAGATCATGTATCAAAGGAATACAAGTGAATTGTATTAACCGAAAGATGAATTTTAAAATCTTTCTAGGAATCTGATCTGAGAGAAAGGCTTTTTCTAATTTCATTGCTGTAAAAATTAATGTTATTCCTTTGAGCAACTCTGAGACGGAAAACCTCAATTTAAAAATACAGACAGGTGTTGCAGCAAGTTTATAATACATTCCAGACAGTTATTTTTTTTTGAACCGGGAGGACAATAATCCATTGCTACTTATGGGATATGAGTCATCATAAAATAAAAATGCAACTCTGACCTGTACAGTCCTGAACATGCTTAACTCTTAGTAAGTTTTTGATTAAGCAAACAAACACATAAAACACCTAACGCTGAGACTGCTTGTGGCCTTGTTTTTTGAAAATGGTAATAAAAAAATTAAAGAGAACAAAAATATCCAAAGTAGAAGTGACACTTCACTTTGCCTTAGAGCTGGCCCTGATAAACAGGTGATGAAAGAGAAAGGAGGCAAAGACGGATGAGCAGGGTATGACAAAGAGCCATCTTTATCATGGACACGAGCTCCCTGGCAGAGAGCACGCAGCACTCTCTGTTCTCACGCCAGTTTGGCTCATTCCTAGGCCCACAGGTGAGGGTCTGTCTTGAGCAGAGGCTGGCCTCGTCCTGCACCATCTCTGGACCAGAGAAGCTAGGAAAAGCTGGAGAATTTTCACTGCAAAGATAACAATTGTTTTCTGGAGTCAGCAGAACAGTGTTTGAACCCCACTGCCGCCATATACTCACCAGAGTTAACTGTCACTTTTTAATCCCAGTCTCATTTTACACATTTGCCAAAAGTAGATAGTTTCTCACCAGGTTTGTTGTAAGCATTAAAAAAGAAAATGTCTAAAAGGGTGTTAAACTTATTTTTTTAAAAATTCAGAGAGACACAAATTTTTGTTTGACTTGGTGATGGGAGGAGCAGGCCAATTGTACTTGAGCTCTTTAGGATAGAAAACCAGGTACTATAAATCTAAAGTGTGAAAACAAGATACAATTAGAAGTCCTTTGAGGGAAGATCTTTAAATAAAGGGTATCAATACAAGGATTTCATTGAGTTTCGATAACTGTGGCAGAATGTTGGCTTTCCCTTTGGAAAGTCTCCTCCAGGTTTTACAAAGTCTTCCCGATTCCCAGCCATGGTGAAACTGGGCATAATCATTCCATTATGACACATGCTTCCCTATTACATTAAAGCAAAAATAAGTTTGCCAAGAAAAAGCAGCTTTTCACAGAGGGTGTAGCACATGTTGTGGGAGAACTAGTCTGGCTGGTTCCACCTCAGCTCAATCTTTTGAGTGCAATTTTTGCTGTTAGCCTTACCAACGAATATTACAGCAACCATCACCCTAATGCCACTTCCTCATTTGGGAAAACACACACACACACACACACACACACACACACACTCAAGAGTCACTGCAAAATTATAAATGGACATAACTTCCTAGATGGCCTGAGGACTTCAAAGAGTTAGAGAAACATCAATCAGATAAAAACCGGTGTGTGTCACTCATGTTTTAAAATGTTATATTCGTGTTTGAATAGCTGGCAGGTCAGTCTTTTGTTTTTTCTCTCTTAATTTTTTGAGTGTGCAGCAAAACAAGCTTCAACAGATTGGAAAAATAGAATTCGTTTCTTTCTTTCATTTTTAGGTTTTATTTTTTTCTGTTTCTCTTCACCCTGGAGGTGGTCACAGTCTGGTCTCCCACTGCATCCAGGCTGCTGGGCAGGGGAGGAGCTTTGAGATGGAAGAGGCATCACTTATGCCCACCAGGGAAGGGCTGGGCTGGAGGTAACTGCGGCAGCTTTCTCTCCCCGACCCCCTGCTCCGTGCCTGAGCGCCCTGAGTACCATGTTAAGCACACCCTGTCATCAGAGAAACTTCCTGGAAGCTAGCCAGCTGGGGCCCAAGGTCAAGCAACCACCATGACTATCAGCAACAAGGAGAACCTAGGGGGACCCGCGGAGGTGATGGCAGGTGGAGAGGCAGTTAGTGAATCCGCAGAGCTGCCTGCTCACTGCTGTGGCGTCGTTGATGGCAGCGGCTGCTGTGACTGCTGGGAAGGTCTTATCTACTGATCAACACAGTGTGCCAGAGGGCGGATGGGAGAGCCCGCGTTGGCAGAAGGTTCCAGTTGCAGCCTGCTACAGACAGCAGAAGGAAAAGGGAAAACAATCCTCACAGCAGACCAGCAGGAGCAGTTCCGCAGAGCACAGCACCGGTGTTCCAGGCCTTGCCGGCTCCATCCCTGTCTCTGGCAGCCGTGGCTGCCTGCTTGCATTAATTACCTTTCATTGCCAGACGCATTTATTCCAAACTACCTTTAGGGTTCAAAGTGCAGGAACAAAATGACTTGGGTTGAAGGCAATTAACAAACAGGTTATTTTAAATTAACAGACACTTTTACCATCTGGCCCAAATAGTTCCTTCATATAGTGGTGGAGTCAGCAATGCCGTGTATCTGGTGGAAGGACGGGTGGGTCACAGTCTCCCCAGTGATGGTACACTCATTTTATTTTGAGATTTGAATATTTTATTAATGCATATTTATCAGAGTTAAATCCAAGGAAAAATAAAAGCTTCTGTAAATTTCTGATGTATATTAGAAATTTTTGCATATAACATATGTTAGAATTGTATATACAAAATTGTATATAAAATGCATTATCAATTTGTTGTCAGGTGTTTGTTTGTTTTCCACTTTGAATTTTCTAATATCCCTACAATACTTGATTTGTTATTGTTCTTGGCATTCATCCATTTCCCCTTGAGTTATACATGGCTTTTTCCTCCTATTTTGAAACTAGGTACACTGCTCTCTCTATATTGTCTTGTATATAGTGGGGATTTAGCAAATTGAATAGAAAAACGAAATGTCTCACATAATTCAAAATAGGTGACTACAGGAGAAACCTGAGAATTTTAAACCAAATTTCAATAAGTTAATAATGTACTGTATATTGCTTCATAGAAGCATTCTCCATAGATGATAGTAAGTTCCTCCATAACATTTAACATTATTTAGTTTACATACAACTTAAAAAACCTTTTTCTTTTTAAATCTTTATTGATGAAAGTATTATATAGGTTCTCTTCCTCCCTCTCCTCTCCCATTAACCTCTTCCAGCTCACTCCCATTCTCCTCCACCTCTCTATATACAACTTTTCAGGAACATTTAACAACATAAAGTGGGAGAATGCCCATTGGCTTATTGTGGGTGGTAATGAAACCTGGGAAGTAGCTTCATTTTAGTGTCATTTATAGCAGCAGTAAATGCCTATTGATTAAATATGTATGCACCTGAAACCTGTTTGTCAATCTATTATTTAGATAGACTAAGCAGAGATGATGCTCTTCTGCTGTTTTGTATAGTGACTAAAACATCGTTGACACTCATTAAAAGTTAAGGATAGTAACGTCTGGCTAGCATGTGATGCAAATTTTCCATTTTATAAATCATTAAACAGAAATGGGAAAGAATGAAATACCAGGTAAAATGCATAGAGATATATAACCTTATGAAAACAAGTTAAGTATATTTGGTAGAGGTTTCTCATTGAAGGTTTATCACTCAATACTGACCACTTACCATATAGAACCAAGAGAAAAAGCTTACAAAGTCATATGTGACACTAGATTAAACAAGCACCTCTAAAAACACCCAACAATTAAATTCAGGGGCCCAAACAACTAGGATGTAATGGAAAATTGAAATGTAGAAAATATGATAAGACACTAAGATAGTTTATAACCAAATTGTTAAAATGGGATATCATGCATGAATTTACCATGAGACAATTTAACCATTAACCACTTCCAAATTTTACTTTACCTGTTGGATTCTCAATGGAGCAAAATTAGGCTCTTTGGGAAATACCTTGACTCTTCCAGTACAACAAACGGTATCCTGAAGGACAATGTTCTAGGATGAAGACTTGGAATAAGAAGATGTAGGCTCTGAGTTGGCACTATCACTAATCGACTTTCTGACATTGCGAAAGTATTTTTCTAGTTTTCTTTGCTTTTTTGTTCCTTCCTCTGTGGGTGAACAGCATTCTTCTACAATGAGACTCTCTTAAGTCTAATAGTCTATGATTCTAAATAAGCAACTTTCTACAGAGAAGCATTTTTGTTCAACCAATAGATTGCCAAG
This sequence comes from Lasiurus cinereus, assembly GCA_011751065.1. Taxonomy (NCBI): domain Eukaryota; kingdom Metazoa; phylum Chordata; class Mammalia; order Chiroptera; family Vespertilionidae; genus Lasiurus; species Lasiurus cinereus. Next base: position 15,652,175 of record JAAGEH010000392.1, read on the forward strand.
ATTCCCAGATAATGAGGTGGTCAGTCCAAAATTCAGCAACAAAGCACCGTGGGAGAGGAGTTAGGAGACCTGGGATGTGCCCTTGCCTTTATTTCTACCTGCACTTTATTTTCCACTTTAAAATGTGAAGCAGAGCACAACCCTTGCCTGATGTTCCTTAGTGCTGTGAAAAAAAAAATTTCTAAAAAAATAACAACAAAAAATTTTACATAAAAGTTTTGAAAAAGTATAATTTATTATGTATATTATGCTAAAAAGATACTTAGGTTTTGGTCCCATGGGGCACCTGAAGTTGCAGCTATTTGCTTCCAAGACACTCACTCTTTTAGTTGCCCTGTGTTTCCCAGAGTGTAATATTTAAAAAATTATCAACTTTGACAAAAGAATGTGTAGCATATTCAGACCTTGATTTTTATGTCAGATGACTAAACTCCCAATCAACAATACATGATTGTTTTTTTCTTGTTTCAGATAAATAGAAAACAAGTATACTGATGAAATACAAATAAAATCTGCCATTAGTATAAAAACCTTTAATCAGATGTATTTCAATGTTCCCATTTGTGTGACAATGCTATTAAAAAGTGTTTCAATAACTTAACCATACAAACTGGAATAGTTGCAATCCTATGGTTTTTGAAAAGGAATTGCATCCTTATAGGCAATTTTCCTTATCTCCCATACAAAAGACTTCAGAGCAATTCTGTTCTACCTCTCCCAACAAAGTGAAAGGAGAACAGAATGTACAACAATGAAAGAAACAAACACTCAAGTGAATCAAGTACCTAGTGTTATTCATTAGTTGGGAAACTGAGGCTGAATATGTCACTTTCTGAAAATCAAACAGCAAGCCAGGGCCAGTCTTAGACAACTAAAGTAGTGTCTTGGAAGCAAATAGCTGCAACTTCAGGTGCCCCATGGGACCAAAACCTAAGTATCTTTTTAGCATAATATACATAATAAATTATATTTTTTCAAAACTTTTATGTAAAAGTTTTTGTTGTTATTTTTTTAGGATTTTTTTTCACAGCACCAAGGAAAGTCAGGCAAGGGTTGTGCTCTGCTTCACATTTTAAAGTGGAAAATAAAGTGCGGGTAGAAATAAAGGCAGTCTTAGAGTTGAATCTTGGCTTTTTCCATTGCACCTGCTGGTCCTAATGCAATAATACTGACATTGAAGAAGAAGGAAATGAATAGGAGAAAAGGTCAGCACCTGCTCTACCCTCTGAATAGTCCATCTCCAGGCAGACTCTCTCACTGGGACTCCAAGTTTTGCCAGTTTGTTTTTGCCATTCCTTCCCATTGTTTATCTCCACTGACACCTGAACCCATTCTCCTCTAGGTATGATGAGATAGGGAAATTAAGCCAATGACTTCATCCTGGGATACATTTGGAAAATTTCTGTTCTATGTATTTTCGGCATCTCTCTCCACTCCGATCTAATAGGAAACACAGCCAAATATCAGCAAAAGCTGTTCTAATGTTCACAAAGTACCCTTTCCTCCTTCCAGACCCATCACTACTACCACCTCCATGAAACCAACGATGATACAGAGTGGATCCTTTTCTCAGTCAGTGCTTATTCTTTAAACAACAGCAACAACACTTCTTGCTCTCCCCTGCTCTAAAAAGGCCACAGTGTGGCAAGTTTCCTGTGTGAGCCATGGGGCAGGTCGCTGGAGGGCTTCACCATTGCAATCTTTAGGGGACACCTGTCCTGCCCCAGGAACCCCTGCATTTTCTTAGAGACAACCTATTAGAAATCTGCTCTGCTTAAGCAAATTAAGATTTGGAAAAGTAGATATGTTGAGTGCCTCCTTTTACCACCTTGCAATAGTTAATTTTGTGCAATCAGTTGTCCAATTCTTTTTAGGGTGTTTAACACTTTTTTGTTTATTTACTTATCAGCTATTTATTCATTATATTTCAGAGGACTCTAAGAAACAAATAATTGTTTGAGTATGAAGAGAATATAAAAAAAGCAATCCTGGAACTTGATTTATAAAAAAGAGTTTCAAAATTCTAATTCAATGTATTTAGTGCTCCTAAACATTCTACAGCATTAATAGGTGGTGCTGGGATTAGAAACCATAAGACACAAATTACTAATACTTTGTTTCTGAAATGTTAGCTATGAAATTAATTTGGCTAGTATTAAAAATGTTGGTGCTAATTATAGGCTCAGGAAGCACAATAAGTTTTATTAGCACAAACTACACTGTCGTGTAATTATTATTTACTTGTAACTATTCTATAAGTTTACTAGAATTTTTTTTCTGCAATTTTTTTTCTATTCTCCATCAATATCATTATAGCAGCCACAGTAAGAAAACTAATGTTTGAGAAGCATAAAAAACTGTTGAGGGGAAAATGCATCTTAATTTTTAAATGGGAATTTTGTGTTCTAGAGGTAAAAAATGCTAGAAATGGCAATGCCCAAAGGGCACCAAAAGAATTTTAAAAGTATAAAGGTTTGAAACTGATTTTGGAGAAATCAGGCCTTGACTCAGGAGTCTGAGATTACAGCATATAAAATGGTCTGAGCCACACTGTATAGTGAACACTTTTGGGCTCATTTTCCATCACCTGGCAGGACTCCATAGGGTGAGGTTCAGAACTTTGTCCTCTAACAATTCTCTCATAGTTTTGTCAGTGTGATTAGCAAGAGGGCTAAAAGGAATTTGGCTGCCAAGAGAGAATGCAGAAGAGGTATAAAGAAAGTTGGTACAACAAAGCTGGGCTTGTTTTCAATAAAACACAGTGTTTAAGGATAGAAAAATTTTATAATCACACTTGTTTGGTTTTGCTGCGGGTCTTGACTGCATTATGAACATCATCTGAAAGCTAACACCAGATGCTTAGCTGTAGAAATACAGAATTTCAGGATTTAGTCTGAGGACCCCTAATATTAGAAAGTGCTCAAGTTTTTCACTTTAGGACAAATACTTCGGCATAATAAAATCCAATGAGGTTGCTGGTTTTGAACATTTTGTACCTCCTACAATGTGATAGGTTCTCTTGTTCAGGTGTGTATTAACTTGAAAGCAGACATAGTTGGTTTCTCTAGAAGGGTCAATAGTTTTAGTTTTGAATCAGTGGGAGCAATGGTTACTCTTTATTGAGTTTGATAATTATGGGAGCAAAACTGGGAAGAACCGTAAAGGTTGCTAGTCTCTAATTCCTTTCCGGTATTAGACAATGATAATTTATAATAATAAAAGCATAATCTGCTAATTAGACCAGACATCCTTCCAGACAACCATCTGGATGAAGCTGGGGCTGTGGCGGGCTGAGTGAATTTTGTGCATCAGGCCTCTAGTTATTTAATAAAAGACAACTAATCTTTTAGTAGTAGAGTTGGCAAAGTAAATAATTGTTATTTTTGTGGCAATAAACAGATAAAAAGATAAAATATATAGAATTATTTATATCTTTTCTCATTTGTAAAGTTCTTTGTTTATATTCCTCTCTTCCTTCCTCCCTTCTTTCCATTTCTTTCTCCCTCTCTTCCTTCCTTCCTTCCTTCCCTCCTTCCTTCCTTCTTCTCTTCCTTCCTTCCTCCCTCCCTTCTTTCCTCCCTTCCTTCCTTTCTCTCTCCCTCCCTCCCTTCCTTTTTTTCTTTCCTTCCTCCCTCCCTCCCTCCCTCCCTTCCTTCCTTCTTTCCTTCCTTCCTTCCTTCCTTCCTTCCTTCCTTCCTTCCTCCCTCCCTCC
>JAAGEH010000392.1:15655986-15760972 GCA_011751065.1 Lasiurus cinereus
CCTTCCTTCCTTCCTTCCTTCCTTCCTTCCTTCCTTCCTTCCTCTCTTCCTTCCTTCCTCCCTCCCTTCCTTCTTTTCTCTCTCCCTCCCTCCCTCCCTCCCTCCCTTCCTTCCTTCCTTCCTTCCTTCCTTCCTTCCTTCCTTCCTCCTTCCTTCCTTCCTTCCTTCCTTCCTTCCTTCCTTCCTTCCTTCCTTCCTTCCTTCCTGATTGGATAGAAAGTCAGTTCTCACTTTTTCAAGCAGAATGAATTATTAATCTACTTTTGAATAATCATCTCTATTCTCCTGCCTCCAACAAGTCTGTGAGGATCTTTACTCTAACAGGACCTAAAGATGTGGGCCAAAGTTGGGCACAGAAGGGTTATTTGCTGAAGTTTTATTGTAACAGTCTCTCTGAATGGGCTGTTATAGGTAAATATGGAACATGCTTTGTTTGCAAAATGGAAATAAAAACATTCATTTGAAAAATGGACATCTATTATTTATACTTACTTCAAAGTTAATAGAATATTTTATTTCTTCATGTCTATCAGATTTACATTTACATATTCATTATATATATACACCTATTATATATGTATGCAAACCTAAGAAAAAATTTCAGTAAGGACACTGGGAATTCCTTTTTTATAATGCAGTAAGTTGTATATTGCCTAAATTATACATCATCTTTACCAAGTTCCAACTTTATTGAGCTAGTCACTAAAATTTGCACTTCAATTCAGTTTCTTTCTGGTGGGCCAAAAATCTTTGGTGGAGAAAAAGGCATGGAAAGAGATAAGATACACTTTAACAGACTGAACAAATTCTCAGAGTCAAGCTGAAAAATGCCTCAACGTGCTGTTAGAATCAAATGAAAACATTTGTTATATAAAGCCTAAAGAATCCTAAAATTACCGCAGCATCCTCCCTGCATTCTTAGATGTAGATTGCAAAAACAGTAAAAATCCGCAGGTATAGAATAAAAGCTAAAATAGTCCAGCAAATAAAATAAATGAAATGCTCAAGTATGTTGGCAAACATTTGACCTTCGGGTTCCTATTTGCATTTAGCTCCAGATAATGGCATCAGATTCATGAATTTGATGTTCACAGGCTGAAAAAAAAAAAGAAAGGAATTTTAAGTTTTAAAATTTGAATTGTGGTTTCTTTTTAAAAAATCTTAGAAATTCATAAAACCTTAAATGATACAAATGTATATTATGTTGGCTTATTTAAATTTTGCAGTAGCTCTATTATTGATAAGAATTATTTATAAAAATGCTTTTATAATTCAGTAAGGAATTTCTTTATATTCTAATTATTCCTTTAAAAGATCTATTTGAAAAGAAGTGTATTTTGTCTCTTTTTCTCATTTTATTTCCTTGGTTAATGTATTTATTTTCTAAATTAATAAAGATAGTGAGTGGTATATAAATTGACAAGCTTCTTTGAAAAATAAGTGGGGAAATTTTAAAACAGACTTATGTGAAATGCTAACCCATGTTTTTAATTAAGATAAATAGAGGTGAAAATAACTTGAAAACAGATGCATTACCTTTTGATGAACTGATATTTTTCACTGTTACAAGTTTTATTTTCTCCCCACCCAAAAATGCGCATTGTTAGCTTACTTAATCAAGCCTCTCCTTATTTAAATCATGTCTTCTTTCCGAAATTACCTAACTCCATTGTGTGCCTGGTGAAAAATACCATGTACAAAACACCTCCTTTCCCAGGAGTAGGAGTGGAAGGCGTGGGTGGGAAGGAGGAGCCATGATTTCTTTAAGAACTATCTTCCTATATCTTTAGCACCATGTTCCTGATTAACCACATTTGTCATTGCCTGTCTTGTACTGAGTTATTCACTCTTTCTTCACCTGGAAGAGTTCTGTTGACTTGAATTGAGATAAGTAGATCTGGCTGGATCTTCTAAGCTTTTTACTTTTTCCATGGATGTTCTTGTGTTTATGAGTATCATAGACTCCTGTCTTCTCTGGTACGTCTATTTTCCTTATCTAGAGTCACTCCCTAAGAGTTGATAAAAACTCATCCATCATAAAAACTTATTAGAGAATCTTTGGGCCAATGGACTTGAGAGCGGAGAGAAAGAGATTTCTGCTATAGTTCAGAATAAATTTGTACCAGAAAAAGGTTATCATCCTTCTTCTCACATACATTGCCCTGCAAGAACTCTATCCCTGTAGGCATGATCTTACCTGGATTTCTCAAACCTAATTTAGATTAGGGTGTGAGTAGATGAGAGTGTTCAGAAGAAGATGCCCCTGAGGCTTCTGGAAACTTTCTGTTTCTAGGATGTCAACTTGATGTCTTGAAGCTAGCCTGTCTTTTACTCAGGAGCCTTATGGAATGGTATGGAGCATAAGTTTTAATCCTAGGTTTACCACCAAACAGTCATGTAACCTTTTCTGATTTCTCTGTGCCTCAGTTTCCTCATATGATAAGTAAATGTAATAATAGTACCTATTTCATATGACTGTCATACATGCAAAACATTTAATACAATGGCTGATATTTAGGAAGCACACACTTTTAATTTAGTGGCATTTATAACCATACTAGATGCCTGGTGCATGAAATTCATGTACTGGGTGTATGACCCTCAGCCTAGCCTGCACTCTCCCCAATTGGGAACTCCTTGAGGGATGTTCAATGGATAGTTGGACATCCTTCTCACAATCCAGGACTGCTGGCTCCCAACCATTTGCCTTCCTGCCTGCCTGATTGCCTCTAACCACTTCTGCCTGCCAACCCGATGACCCTCTAACCACTCCTTTGCCAGACTGATCGATGCCTAACTTTTCCCCTGCTGGCCCAATTGCCCCTAACTGCCCTCCCCTACTGACCTGGTAACCCCTAACTCTCTTCCCCTGCTGACCTGGTCCCAACCAACTGCCCTCCGCTACAGCCTGGTCATCCCCAACTGCCCTCCCCTGAAGGCCTGGTCACCCTCAACTGCCCTCCTCTGCAGGCCATCTTGTGTCCACATAGGGGCAACCTTATTTGACCACATGGAGGCAGCATCTTGTGTGTTGAATAGTCAATTTGCATATTACTCTTATTAGATAGGATGGCTTATTTGTTCCCAACGTTTTTTTGTGACTATTCCTCTAACTCCAAGAGAATAATTAAATCCTGTGACTGCTCATGCTCTCAAATATCTAGGTGAAAGTATGCTAAGCAATCAGGAGATGAGAATGAGAAATCAACCAGTAAAGTCACTTTTCAGAACAGTGTCCTTGGGTATCTCTGCTTCAGATGGCACCAGAGCCCCTGGTCTATCTATTTTGAATTCCTACAAAAAACTCAAACAAAACAAAACAAACAGGCCTTACCCCAAATGAAAGTTATTATGTAGCCCTGTTTTCCATTCAGGTAAAAACTGAGAAGCTGTAGCAGCAGCTCATGAAGTAAACATCTCTTACATAATCAGTTTAATAGCAATACTCACAAAGGCGAGATAAGGAATAGTTGTCTTTTCATGTGCCCTCCTGAACTGGGTAGTTTGAACGGGAAAATGATATTTATACAAACACATATATATGTGTGTATACCATCTATATATGTGTATTTGTGTATACACATATATATTTGTGTATATACACATACATATATGTATATATACACACACAAGCATACACAAACATACATGCATCTACTTTAAAATTGTAAAGCCAATGGGACAATTACAAGTCAGAAGAAAGCAAAGTTCCAAGAATAGGTGAGTCACCAGATAGTCACATATTTGAGAATAGAAAGAAGCTTGCTTTGCTACTTTGATAAATGTCTCAAAAAATATATATATTTTTTTCTTTTACAAAATCAAAATGGGAATCACTATAAAAGACTCCAAATGCCTTTATTTAACAGCCTAGCTTCCCAGATGCTGCTCTATAGGCCCAGAGGCCACTGATTTCTGTCAGCAGGCTGGGGCCTTCTCCTGAGTGGCTGCAGACCGTAGGCGAGGTCCGAAGAAGGACAAGGACAGCCAGCACTGAAAGTGGAACAAAGGACTGGAATCTACCCTCAACTGAATGTGTGACCTTGGGCCACCGAAACAGCCTCTCTCTGTGCCTCAGTTTACTTCTTGTACCATTAAAAAATTTGGTTCCGTAACCTTAAATGTCCTTTCTGCATCTGAGGCAGAAATAGAAGAGGCAAATTTTACCACATAGACCTTGTCCAAATCCTATCTTCCCAACTTTTTCTTTTGCTTGTTTTTGACTTCCATCATCTGTTATTCCCTATTCTGAGAGATGGATTAGTCAAGTGGGAGAATGACCGAATATGCCAAGCCCCATTTTATATTTATATTTTTATATTTGTTCTTGAGCATAGGTTTTGCATAGTTCTTATGGATGAGGGAGTTTATCTTGGTGATTTGTTTATTTAAGTATTCCCTTCTTTTGGCCTTTTTGATTCTTTTTCTATAAACAATGGAAAATGAAGAATCACTTACATTTAGAATCATATCTGTCCTTTATTACACACACACACACACACACACACACACACACACACCCCTACACAGGCACTATAAAAAGTACTAAAATGAACATAGTGATAGATGGTGCTTTTCTTTTCAGTCAAGTTGTTTAAATGCATAGTTTACAAAAGGAGTCTGCATGTAGTATATTCTTAAATAACCTATTTTGTTCTGTAGGAGAATATATAGTCCCCTCCTCCCAGTTGCTAATGAATTGAAGCAGAAAAGCAAGTTAAAGGATGAAGTTGTCAGTAAATGATAAATAGTTGACTCATGATGACACCCAGCCTCTCATCTCTTAATGGCTATTATTGTTACAGGAGAGGCTCATTAGTTCTGAGGTGTGGTTTTCCTACCAGGGCCAGATCACTTTATCAGAGACCAAATAAGCACATGTGATATAATTAGAGATGTTTGTGCAGCTAAGTACCTACTCTACTCATTTAAAACAAAAATATTCACTTTTCCTTGGCAGCCACACCTTCTAATTACTTATAAATGTTTAAGATTTATTATCTTCAAAGTTTGGAGAAAGACAGAAAAAGAGGGCGAGAAAGAACTGATAGTGGAAACTCTGAGGATCAAAGGCCTTGGTTAACCAGCAGCCTGGCTTTATTTTGGGCAACTCAGAAGCCCCGCTGCTACAGAGATATGAGCTGACAGCTATTTGGCAATCCAGATGACCTGGAGAACAGGATGTGGCCACCCTTTCACCCATCTCCTTGGAAGCACTGTGTTGAGCAAGAGGTGATGGTGGTGGGGACAGAAGGGTTGAGTTTGCTAGAACTGCAGTGGTTAAATACTGCCACCTTTCTTTCCCTTTACCATCCCTGGTCCAGCATGCCTCTCTGTAGGTTGAGAACTTAGCTTTCTCCTTGTGAGTCCCTTTGGTTACTGAAAGTCTTTGCTACAGGGTATCAAGGCCACTAAGGGAGGGCTTGTTGAGAAATTTTACTCCCACTGCTGGCAAGACCCAGCGCCTCATTATATCATTGTTTAGACATTTTATGCAAATTCTGCAGGCGTTATGAGCTACCTAGTTTCTCCCTGGTGAGTGCTTGACAAATGAGAGACCAAGACTTATAAAAGGGATAGTATCCAACAAGCCTGATGCGAAATTGCTGAAGCATGAGCTCGGTGCATTTCAGCATGTTCTCCCCATATGACATCAGAATTTTGGTTTTGAAATGAGATAGACATGATATACTGAGTCTCCTGCTTTCTCTTGTCTTTCTCAGATGCACAGCCCAGCTGCTGAAATACATTTTTTTCTTTCTTCTGCTTTCTCTTGTTCCCTCACCTTGAAAGATTATATTCTAGAGAAGAAGAGCTTATTATAGTTTTAAGAATATAAATACGTACAAATAAACAAACATTCTCATTCTTTTACCCTGAGCTTATATCATTAAGTCTCCTTTAAGGATTCTGGCCTTTGGACAAGGATGCTAGGGAAGTTCTTTTGCCTGTGGTGGCTCATTCAACTATGGAAGTATCTCTGAAAGTTTCCTGAATGTATTAAGAGGACCTAAGATTTAGAAAGCATATGCTCTGATCTGGAGTTAATTAACAGATACAATGTTTGTTTTCTTTCTTTTTTGTTTCTTTGCTTCTCTCCCTCCTGCTCTCTCTCCCCTACTCTCTTACATCCTCCCTCCTTCCCACCCTCCCTTCCCTTCCCTTCCTTTCCTCCTTTCCTTCCTCCTTTCCTTCCTTCTTTCCTTCTTTCTTTTAGTCCCTTCTTTCTTTTAGTTTTACCAATATCATAGACCCCTTTTCACTTACAAACTATTTAAGGAAATCTTTTGTCAATCACTCAAATAAATTCCAGTGATTACCCTTTCCACCTTTTATTCTTTAGGTAGAATCATAAAAATTAGAAGGTACTCATAATTTTGAATTACTTTAGAGAGAAATACAGTATTTCTAAGTAGTTTCCTTTGTCTCCTGAATTTTTTGTTCAGGATTGCTCTGTCAAAGTTGCCATTTTTCCACTTAGCATCCAGTCAACCATAGCCAGGTTTTTGCTAGAAGATGCTCTAATTAACCAAACAATACCTCTATTCCTTTGAATTTTTATACTATTTTAAATCCTTTAAAATGGACTGGATTTTTAAACTTCTTCTCTCTTAAAGTTAAAAAACATTTTTAGTATCTGTTAAGTGCTCATGTTGTGCTCAGCACTTAGGCAGTGCTATAAATGCTGCACTCTATGAGAACCATATGATACAGACGCCGTTGCAAGTTTTGGCATTCAAAGGAGAGTGTGTATGCAACTTTAGGTTTGAGTATATTACTATTTCATTTGTATACACATATGTATCTCAAGTACATTTACATAGACATATGCATACACACTGACACATACACAGTGCTCCTTCCAAATACTGAAATGCTTAAGATCTTAAGAAAAATATATAGTTCAGGAACTAACGTCAAAAGTGACTGTTAAAACTATGAATTTTATTACTATCCTATCTAATAAAAGAGTAATATGCAAATTGACTATACCTCTGCTACACCCACAAGCCTTGTCCACCCGCCACGCCCACCAGCTAATCAGAGCAAGTAATGCAAATTAACCCAACCAAGATGGCTACAGCCACAGAGAGAGCTGGAAGGAGGCTTGGGCTGCCCCTGATGATGGAGGAAGCCAAGCTTTCCTCACACCCTGTTTGGTCCAGGCCTCTGATTAAGGCAACAAAGTTTTAATGGCTGTGCAAGCTAAAGGCTAGGCTCTGTTCCAGGGTACAAAGTTTCAATTGTAGAAGATAAATAAATCCCAGATACCATGACCTCCCGCTTGGGTTGCTGGGGGGTGTGGCCAGTCTGCAAACCACAGCAGGCCCCTTGCCCAGGTCACCTCACACCCCAAGGGAGCACCCACACTGATCCAGGACACCCTTCAGGGCAAACCAGATGGCCTTCACCTATGCACCAGGCCTCTATCCCATCTAAAAAAAGAGTAATATACAGATTGACTGTCACTCCAACACACAAGATGACTGCCCCCATGTGGTCAAAAGATCCTGCCCCCAGGTAGACACAAGATGTTCAGCAGGAGAGGGCAGTTGGCAAGGACCAGGCCTGCAAGGAAAGGCAGTTGGGGGTGATCAAGCCTGCAGGGGAGAGCAGTTAGGGGTGACCAGGCCTGCAGGGAAAGGCTGTTGGGGAAGGGGGACCCAGGCTTGCAGAGGAGGGCAGTTAGGGGTGACAGGCCCACAGGGGAGGGCAGTTAGGCATCAAACAGGCTATCAGAGGAGTGGTTAGCAGTTTATCAGGCTGGCAGGCAGAAGGGATTAGGGGCAATCTGGAAGGCAGGCAGGTGAGCAGATGGGAGCCAGCAGTCCTAGATTGTGAGAGGGATGTCCGGCTGCCCGTTTAGGCCCGATCCAGTAGAGTAGTTGGACATCCCTCAAGGGGTCCCAGATTGGAGAGGGTGCAGACTGGGCTGAAGAACACCACCACCCCCCATGCATGAATTTCATGCACCGGGCCTTTAGTCCTATATAATAAAAGCCTAATATGCAAATCGACTGAATGATGGAATGCTATGATGTGCACTGACCAATAGGGGGCAGATGTTTAATGCAGAATTATAGATACAGGAGCTGCCCCCAGCCTGCAGGCCCCAGGCCAACCAAGGCAGGTACCAATGGAGGCCCCCTGATCACTCCTCCAGTTGCCCCACAGATTGGCCCTGATCACCGACCAAACCTAGGGACCCTACCTATGCACAAATTTCAATCATTGGGCCTCTAGTAAATACTAAATACCAACTGTGCCGAAACTGGTTTGGCTCAGTGGACAGAGCTTCAGCCTGCAGACTGAAAGGTCCCAGGTTTGATTCCGGTCAAGGGCATGTAACTTGGTTGCAGGCACATCCCCAGTAGGGGGCATGCAGGAGGCAACTGATCAATGTCTCTCTCATTGATGTTTCTCACTCTCTATCCCTCTCCCTTCCTCTCTGTAAAAAATCAATAAAATTTCTTAAAAAACAACAACAACCGTGATACTGTAATCTATAAAAAGAATATACATATTTGGTCTTCATCCTGTTCTTAGCTCCTAAAAATCATTGGAATTTCCTAAGGCAGAGCTAAAGAGAGATGAAAGAGATAAAGGTGTATTTTTTAATGTTAATGAGGTGGCTTTTGGAAAGTACCTCAGTAACCTAAGGGTGAGGGCTGATTGCCAGGAGAGCCAACCATGTGATTAGAAGGGTTGGGACTAAAAAGGGTTGGCCTCCTGGGAAGGAAAGAGGACTAGAAATTGAGTTCAGTTATCAAAGGCCTATGATTTAACCAATCATGTCTATGTAATGAAACCTCCATAAAAAACAGAAAAGAGAGCTTCTGGGTCTGTGACCACGTGGAGATTTGGTAAGAATGGCTTGCTTAGAGAGGGTATGGAAGGTCAGTGCCCTTTTCCATGCCTTGTGCTAGGCATCTCTTCTATTTTGCTCTTCCTGAGTTATATCTTCTCATAATAAACCAATAGTTTAGTAAGTAAAATGTGTCTCAGAGCTCTGTGAACCACTTTAGCAAGTTAATAGAACCCAGGAAGGGAGTGCAGGGAACCTCTGATTTATAGCCAGTTGGTCAGAAGCTTATGTAATAACCTGAATTTGTGATTGACATCTCAAGTGAGGGGCAATCTTATGGGATTGAGCTCTTAACCTGTGGAATTTGATACTAACTCCAGGTAAATAGGGTCATAATAGATTGAGTTGTAGGACATCCAGTTGGGTTGGAGCATTGCTTGCTACTGTGGGAAACCCCACCCCCACTACACATACACAGCTTATAATTGGTGATCAGAACTTTCCAAGACTAAATAAATCCCAAAGCAATGATAGTTTATAATACAGGGTGTAGTGCTGTTTGTTTAATTAGCCATCTTTTGCTTACTTAGAAACTTTTCAAAAACTCTGTTCACTGAATTGTTAATGAATTGCTGCTCAGCGAATAGTTTAGCTTTGTTGAAGTTAACATGGCACACTTTTCTGCCTTCCTGACTTTAGCATCTTGCTTCTGACTGTCTTTTAGGATCCTAATGAGGCTTTGGGGATATTGAGCAACTTGGCTGCCCATAAAATCTCACACTGAAACATGAACCACTCTTCTGCACACTTCTCAGCTACCTTTCTCTTGACAGAAGATAAGGAGAGATGCCAGGGTCTTTTTTCCATCCCCTTTCTTCTTTTTTCCTAATATAGTAATTCATTGCAAAAATCAGTACTCATACTCTGCCCTCTATATTACTTCTTCTTGTCACTTTCCCAGCTTTTTCTTTTACTAATCAGATCTAACAGGAATGATATACAACTTTCTAGAACCAAGAAGACAGGAAGAAGTAATTTTTTTTCTAGAAATTTACATGGAAGAATTGTTGTCTTGCTATTTATATTTGGTAAATTATATAATAAAATGCATATATCATATTTTCATGTCTATAAAACATCTAAGAAAAATAATAGCTACCATTTTGTGTTTATTATTTAATTACTTAACAAATATTTATTGAAGACCAACTATGTCCCAGAAGAAAAGTAAGCATTAAAGAAATAAAAAGAAAGGTATGGGTCTTGCCCATGTGAAGCTATATGTTTGATATCTTGTAAACACTTTGGGTGTATTCTCCTTTCATCCTTATAACAACTCTGTGAAAGAAGTCTGCCCATTTTAAAAGGAAGGACACTGAGGCTAAGTGGCAGGCACTGTTATGAGTCAAGCTGAATAAAGTCTGTCTGATGCCAAAGGCACTATTTTAAGGACTAACCGGTACTACTTTTACCTTACTCTACTCCAGGTGTCTGGCTCCTGCCACTGAGTAAGTGGAAGAGAGGTCTATGACCCTAGAGGTAACCACTGAAGAGCAGATGTTGGAATGATGATGTGGTAGGCAGAAGGCTAAGATGGCCCCTGAGATTTTGGTGGTGAATATACCTTGTAGGATGCCTTCTCCTTGAGTAATTACAGAACCTGTGCATATAATGGGATGTCACTTTGGTGATTACATTAATATCATATGACACTATGTGTCAAAAGTGAAGGGATTTTGAAGATCAGTTGAGTTTGAGTTAATCAGTTGGGTCCTTAAGGATGGAGGCTCTCTGATATAAACAGCTATGATGTGATGGAGCCTATGAGTGGGAGGCATCTAGGAGATAAGAGTAACCTCCAGACAACAGTCAGCAAGAAATTAGAGATCTCAGTCTTACCAACTGCAGGGCAAGGACTTCTGCCAGCAACCAGTGAACTTGCAAGAGGACAATGAACTTCAGGTGAGGTCAGGCCTTCCACCAACAATTTGATTTCATCCTGGTGAGACCAGATTCCTGATCCACAAAAACTGTGAGATAACAAATTTTTGGTATTTTAGGCCACTTAGTTCATACTAATTTGTTACACAGTAATAGAAAACTAATACATCAGACAAGAAATATTAAGATGACCTGAAGATCAAAAGTTTCCTTTTTTCCGATAAAAATCAAGAAAACTGATTAAATACTTCAACTTTTATTATATATGTTATTTATCTATCTATCTATCTATCTATCTATCTATCTATCTATCATCTATCTATCTATCTTTCTTTCTTTCTTTCTATCTATCTTTCTATCTATCTCTCATCTTTGTGATTTATTTTTCCTGAAATATGTTCACTAATTTGAGGTTTATTCTTTGGATAACACTTGGTGAGTTCACTTATTGTAAGCCTGGTCATAATAAACTAGAATTAAATTTGGGATGAACTTCTCAAATTACTCTAGGCCCTTTAAAGTGATGGTAAAATTTACTAGGTTATAAGTTTCACTGGATATAAGCTACATAAGGGTGAAACTTCATGATGACAAGGATTTTTGTCTGGCTCATAATAGCCACTAAATGAATATTTGTTCAAGTGACTCATAGAATCCCTTTCCTTAGCCCTAGGTTGTATGGTTTACTGAAGATTTATATACCTTATCCTAGTTTCTCTTTCTGTGAGATCACTATTGGTGTATAAAAAAGCCATAGATTTCTGGATGTTAATTTTGTATCCTGTTACATTGCCCAATTCATTTATTAAGCTAGTAGCTTTTTGATGAGTCTTTAGGGTTTTCTAATTACAATATCATGTAATTTGTAAATAATGACAATTTTACTTCTTCATTTCCAACTTGAATGTCTTTTATTTCTTCTTCATGTCTGATTGCTATGACTAGCACTTCCAGTACTATGTAGAACAAGAGTGGTGAAAGTGGGCATCCCTGACTCATTCCTATTCTTAGGGAAAATGGTTTTAGTTTTTGCCCATTGAGTATGATGTTGGTTATAGATTTGTCATATAAGGCTTTCATTATGTTGAGGTATGACCCCTCTACTGGTATTTCCACTTTGCTGAGTGTTTTTATCAGAAAAGGGTATTGGACTTTGTCAATACTTTTTCTGAATCAACTGACATGATTATGTGATTTTTGTTTCTCAATTTGTTTATGTGACATATCATGCTTATTGATTTGCGAATATTGTACCATCCTTGCATTCCTGGAGTAAATCTCACTTGGTCATGGTGTATGATCTTTCTAATGTAATGCTGGATCTGATTTGCTAGGATTTCATTGAGGATTTTAGCATCCATGTTCATCAGGGATATGGGCTTGTAATTCTTTCTTTGTAGTATCTTTATCTAATTTTAGGATTAGGGTAATGCTGACTGCATAGAAAGAGCTAGGAAGTATGCCTTTCTCTTGAATTTTTTGAGAAGGATAGGTTTTTTTCTTCCTTATCTCATCCTAGTTTCAAAATCTGAACTCCTTATCAGCAGCCATTTTTGTCTGAAGCATCCCTGTAGTTCAACTTCCCCAGGTTTTTCTGGATGACACATTCAAATACCTTTTGCAAAGAACTCTTCAGAATCCCACTGTCATTTAAAGAATCAAAAAAATCATCCTGTGTGGTAACCATAATTGATTCTTGATACCTTCAATCAAAGAGTCAGTATCTTTTAGTGAGAAATTTATGTTTATGAAATAAAAAAGAAATTGGAAATATTCAGAAATAAGCCCTAAATCTGAAAAGGAATACATGTGCATTGAATAAGAGTTAAATGAACTTGGTCAATTTTATAATATTGGTAAGAGTAGATTATTCAAGCAGCTTGAGTTTTTCTTTGTTTGATATTTTAACATAAAGTACTCAGCATCATGCTTTCCCATGGAAGCTGCCCTTGTTATTACAAATTACAGAGCATTGGCAAAAACATAGTTTGACTATATAAAGGCCTGTTTTGTCCCACAAATGGGCTCCTCTTAGTAACTGCCCTAATATACTGGCTCACACTTCCTCAGCTACCACCCCTATGCCATTGCTGCAGTTATTACAAAGGGAATTAGCTGGATCCCAAGCAGTCTCAATCCAATCTCAGTTCTGCTATAATTTTCCAAAAGAAGCAGCACCTTTGCTGGTTTGTTTGTCTTGGGTTCTGTGACTATGTGATTGTTATAAAATTTTTTCACAACAATAGTATTAGTAATGCTTCAGAAAAAGAATTTGAAAAAACTTCTAGCTTCCTAAATATGTTACTAAAATTTCCAGGAAAGATCAGGTCAACACATCAAATATATTTTTTTGTAAATGTATAGAAATCACTGAGCTGTCTTCCAAAATAAATACCTGATGCATTTTTCCCTTAGTGCGTGCACATTTTCATGCATTGAAATGATATCCATGCATCAAAAAATGTAGTTAGAAAGCACATTCATAATGGGTATTTGACAATTATTGTTCTTATAAAGAAATCTGCTATTATCTGAATTTAAAAACTCTTAGGAATTTATTGACTATGGAAGAATACATTTTTTTAAAACTATAGATAAAAGGCAAAACAGGAAAATTTGCAAAAAAAAGTTTTTCTATCTTGAATCATTCAGCCTTTCTAGCAGTTATCTCTCTTTGAGAAAACTATCTAATGACCTCTCTTTACCAATCAGATCATTATCATAATGGGTTCATGTCCTAAAGACATTACATTAAAGAAAAAGCAGTAGCTGAGCTAACAGATTTCATGGAATATGATTTTAAACATTTCACAGGCATCAAGAAAAAATGCTGCTTTATTCATGTAGATCAAGACTCATTTTTCTCTCATATGTTGTCGTTTTTTATAGTCTTATGCTTGTGCGTGTACACACACACACTTTTCCTGATCATGTAATATCTACATGAGGCAAAAAGATTTATTGTTTAAAACATCTAATTTATTAAAGTTTGTTGGCCCACAAATTATTCAATCTAAAAGAGCACAAAAAATGTAGTATAAGAGTCACTCTGTTTGAGCTGCTACAAGACATGCAACCTGTAAAAATGAGGAGATAAGTAGTATTTGTTTTGTCTAGGATGTGGCAGAGATGTAGGGTAAGAATGGTTAGAAGCCTTGCAAGCTTATGATATGAGTAAAGGAAAAAAGAAAAAAGAGAAATAAACTTTCTCCTTAACTCTACTATTTCTGTCTAAAACATGTTAAATTATAGACTTGAATTTATCCTATGCTCAGAAACATTTTTCAGGTAAATTTGGCTGGCAGAAAGCAGATACCTCCAAAGGTGAACAGAAGAACCATTTTCTGAAAGACCACTTCTCATCTTTATTATACACTAGTGAGCCATTCTTGTTCATAACCTTTCCTCATCCTATATAATAAAGAGGTAATATGCAAATTGACTCTCATGCCCTCACAAGATAGCTGCTCACAACTAAGTTGGCAAGGGGTTAGTGAGGGACAATTAAACAACTGACCAAACAGACTGTGTGGGGTAACCAGGCTGGCAGTGGGGGGAAGGTGAGGGCAACCAGACCAGCAGAGGGGTACAGCTGGGGCAACTAGGCTGCAGGGGGGGGCAATTGGGGGTGATTAGGCTGGCAGAGGGGGGTCTTGAGGGCAATCAGGCTGGCAGGGGGGAAGTTAGGGGCAACCAGGCTGGCAGAGGGGGGCAGTTGGGGGCAACCAGGCCAGTGGGGAAGGCAATAAGGGGTGACCAGGCTGGCAAGGGGGCAGTTAGGAGCTACCAGGCCAGCAGGAAGGGGGCATTTGGAGGTGACCTGGCCAGCATCAAGGAGCAGTTAGGGTGACCAGGCCAGTAATTAGGGGCTATCAGGCTGGCACGCAAGGACAGTGAGGGTCGATCAGGCTGGCACAAAGAGGCAGTGAGGGGCAATCAGGCTGATGGGGTTGGCAATTAGGGGCAACCATGTAAGCAGGCAGGTGAGCGATTAGAAGCCAGTTATCCAGGATTGTGAAAGGATGTCCAATTGCCAGTTTAGGCCTTATCTCTGACCCTCAGCAGTTGGATATCCCCAAGGGATCCTGGATTGAAGAGGGAGCAGGCTGGGCTGAGGGGAACCCTCTTGCATGAATTTTGTGAGCCAGGCCTCTTGTTGTGAAAAATAGACCAATTCAGAGTTCATTTTGCTGGAGCAGTGAGATTTTGCCATTTGTAAGCCAGCATCTGCACCTGAAGAAATCAATTTGTTTCTTCATGTAACAAACACCAACTGTTTTTGTCAATAGATTATGGGAATTAGAAAGATATATTAAATTAGAGTATATATGAGTGACAAAATCCACACACAGGCACATATACATGAATGTATATATGCATGTATATCTACACACATATATATATGTATACATATACACATTCATGTACACACATGTACACATAACAGTTGTCACCTTCTGATGATTTTGGTTTTAGGACTGAGACAGTCCTGACTTCAGACAAACAAAAATACAGTATCAGTCTAGAAACTTGGTCATTCAACATAACTTTTATCATTGAAATCACTTCCCCAAACATGTAGTTAACTTAAAGTGAAATAAAATACCTTAAACTTTTAAAATTTATTTGTGATCAGATCCACTAATAGTATCATAGCTCTATGTGCAAGCAAATTTGTTTATGAGATCAGCTTCATCCACAGGAACAAATTAATAAAAAAATACAAAAAGGGCCCTAGCCAGCTCTCCTCAGTGGATAGAACCCTTGGGCTGAAAGGTATCAGATTCTGTTCCAATCAAGGGCATGTACCTCGGTTGCAGGCTCTATCCCCAGCCCTGGTTGGGGTGCCAGTAGAAGGAAATCAATGAATGTGTGTCTCTCACATTGATGTTTTTTTTTCTCTTTATCTTTCCACTCTCTTTAAAAAAAGAGAAAAAATGCAGAAAGGTACATAGCTTCACTGATCCAAGATTTCTAAAACACCCCATTCATAGATAACAATCTTCTTGCAAATGGATTAAGAGAATCAGGACATTTTAATATTTTTGACCCAAATATCCTCCTTTGCTTGGATACATCACAAAATCATCATCTTATTGTCCACAGGCAAAGAGGGAAGTTAGTGAAGCATAGATAATTGTCCCTGAGAATTGCAGGGACAATTCAAGACACTCATCACAACCCAAAGAAATGTCTCAGTTATATAACTACCTAGTAATATCTTTCATTGCCTTGTCCATATTCAGAAAACTTTGTGCCCCATAAAAGTAAATTCTCATAAACCTCAATTTAATGTTCTAATCTGTTCCCCCACACCCCACCCAGATAAGAAATTTTAAAGAATGTGACTTTGCTATGGCTAAAACAATAGAAAGTCTTTATGAACTGGGTACTTTTTCTGAATTGATCCTATAGAATTAAAAAAAAATGTCTGCATTTGTGTAGTTCTTGTTATAGACTGAATTCCTCCCTCCACCCTTAATTCATATATTGAAGTTGTTATTTCCAATGTGATCTTATTTGGAAAAAAGGAAGTAATTAAGGTTAAATGAGGTCATAAGGATAGGGCCCTGATCGAACAGGGTTGGTGCCTAAAAAAGAAGAGGGATAGACATCAGTGCCCTCTCTTTCTCTCCACATGTGAGGACACACTGAGAAGGCAGCTGCATGCAAGCCAGGAAGAGAGCTCTTACTAGGAACCAAATCTGCTAACACCTTGATCTTGGATTTCCAGCCTCTGAAAATATGAGAAATAAACCTGTCATTTAAGCCTCACCATCTGTGGAATTTTTGTCCAAGCAGATTAAGATAGTTTTTACTTTTCAAAAGACCTCTAAATTGGTCAACAATTTCCTCTCATAATCCTGAGATTATCTCCGTATTGCAAGGACAATAGAGGCATATAATTATTGAATGATTGTCCAAGGGCATATATAACTTGAGGCATCTGGAGGTCCTTTCAGAATGCCCAGGATTGTGATGATTCTTGTGAAGTGCTCTGGTGGTGAGAGGTGGGCAGATGACCCTGCCATCCTCCCCAGTCCCCACCCGCCACATACACATCCTATAGTATTAGTGCTCCAGTCACCACTGCCATGTCCTCTGAGACCCTGGGCAGGAAAAACTTTTGAGAAGCACTGAGGTATCCCTGGCAGTATTAGTTTTAGGGCATCTGTCATGGAAAGGCAAGGTTGCTCTTCATTTTCTTACTGCTTTGAGTCCAATGATACATACTCAACTCTACCATGTTCTATATTCAGCTCCATTTCACTGTCTTCTTAAACAGAGCAAACAGACATGATTGAACCCTTTCTTGATACCTCAGGATTATCATCATGTAGATCAGTTTTGACCAAGTTCTAGAATCACTAGATTATTTTAAAAATATTTTTTTTCTATATTGAATGGAACCAGACAGCTTTTTGTTGTTGTTTTTATTTTCACCCATACTGGCAATAGTTTGAACATTTTAAAGCACTTTCTTTGTCTTAATTAGATGGCATTATGTTACTCATTATAACAGATAATAGCTGACGTTAATCAAAACAACCAACTTTCTAATTGAATTGATAAATCAGCCCCCTAAGGCACTTTATAGCATAGTATGCGGAGTGAAAATAATTAGAAGTATTTGTACTATATGGTGAAAATTAAAAGTAAAAAATATTATTTCTAACTGTAATTTAAAGTGTTGGATTCCCCCTCCCCAACTCTCCAACCCCCCAATAATAATTATCATCAGTGATTCTCTGGGGAAATTGCTAGGAAAATTCACTTGGACTTCTATAAACTGAAGAACCTAAGCCAAAAATTAAACAAACAAATACATACCTATTTTTACAAGAACAATATACACATTTGCCTATTTACTTAAACTAGATATTCTTTA
Source organism: Lasiurus cinereus (assembly GCA_011751065.1). NCBI lineage: Eukaryota > Metazoa > Chordata > Mammalia > Chiroptera > Vespertilionidae > Lasiurus > Lasiurus cinereus. Next base: position 15,673,623 of record JAAGEH010000392.1, read on the forward strand.
GTCATCTAAGCAGTAGGAAGCACTGAGAACGATTTTGGATTGCCTTCAAAAAATATACATCTCCCTCAAATGCCCAGAAATTAATGTTTGATCTCTTTTAAGCTTAATCTTTTATATTTTGATGTGAACAGAAAATTCTAAGCAAGTTTTGATGTGGAGGGCAAGTGGTGTAGTTAAGGGGAAGAATTTTTTGTCAGCCTTGAGGAGTTGAGGGAACTGGCATAGTCTCCACTAGGACAGAAGTATACCTATGGGTTCAGATTACTATTATAATACAGCTTCTTGTAGAAGGGGAAACTTTGCTCTGCAGTAATTCCCAACCAGAGGGATTGCTGGGCCTCACTTCTAGAGTCCTGCAGGTCTTGGGTAGGCCTGAGAATTTGCAAGGCTAACAAGTTCCTACAAATTACTGGCTGCTGATCTAGAGGGCCACACTTTGAGAATCACTGCTCTGGTGCTGTGTAATACAATTTGATGACATGTATAACTGGGTCCTCTATATTTCCCAAAGTCAAGAAAAATCTTGGAATGGTTAGTCCTTTGGATAAGCATAAGAGGTCTGATTGTCAAAATACCTTCTAAAAGATCATACAAAATCTAAGTAAGTACAACTTATAAGGTCTTAGAATAACAACTTCAAATTTTAAAGCTTTTCAAGGCAAAAAAAAAAAAAAAGCTTTCTGCCTTAAAAAAAAGTGTGTGTGTGTGTGTGTGTGTGTGTGTGTGTGTATGCATATATGTGTATATGTGTGTGTGTTTAGTAAGTCAGATGCCTTTCCACTATATTCCCCTTGTAAATTATCTGATAAAAGAATGTGCCTTGATGACCCCTTCCCTTATCCCCCTAAACTGACGAACTGACCTTGGTCCTATCATGGTTGAAAGTAGATGACTGGTAAGGAAGGATAAAGAAATCATTTTTAAAAAGGTACGCAGGATATCTAAGAATAAAATCTAAATTTTTTATTCCCAACATTTTTCATATGTATTTGAGAAGAATATTTGAAAAAAGTCAATTTGCCACAGTCTCTAAAATCAAAGATTTAAATTGTTGTTTTTGTATCCCTAGAAGGTCTATAGGTAGGCAAACAGGTCTTCTAACTTTTTAAAATCCTATATAAAAATTTTATATTTGTAAATTTTACATATTCCAGAAAAAATATGTTACTCTTAAGAGCTTCCCAAAACTATTCAGAAGATACATAGAGTTGGCAAAAGTAGGTTTACAGTTTTCTGTATAGGAAAATAACATGGGGGTTATGATTATTACAGTAGCTTTATTAACTGTGTGTTTTGCTTACTCAGAACTATAATTCTATTTTTGCTCACCTCTGCATATATATTTAATTTTAGAAAGAAAACATATATCTCTAATATAGAGAAATTCTTATGTCAGAAACCAAATATTGTTCTCACTAAATGGATGTAAACAGGAAGCCAGAAGGCTGGTCAACCTTAATTGCTCTGAAAGGTCAAAGCTGATTACTCACTGTTTAGTTGAAACATTATTGGTTGAAGCAACCTCTATCTGTTTGTTTCATGTTAATTTCTGTTTTTGTTATTTCCTGACTAAAGGCTAGGGGTGTGTCCCAATGCCTTAATAAAAGGGAGGAAAAGGCCAGAGCAAATGGCAGTCCTTTCCACTAGAGGAAGGCTTCCGCCTGGCCCCCCAATATCACCAAATTAATATTTTCTAGTCTCTCATTTCGTTTGAGTGCGGCCTCCTTCAGAATCCGAACCCTAATCCGGGAACCCTGAACCACGCGGGATGTGGAAAGAGGTTCTCACATCCTTATATGCTAATACTGGCTATTTTTAAAATCACTGCAACATTAATTAAAACTAATGATTAAACATTATGTGGACTATGTCCCACAAATAAACCAAAAAGTGGTAATTTCTCTCAGACTTTTAAAAACCAATTTGAACAAAGAAAAGCACCATTATATATCCATGTGACAATGTACACAGTGGCCTGGTTCAGACACTATGTAAATATCTAAGACATGTACTGTCTCAAAGACAATGGCCTCACTGTACTTTGGGGCTGAGTGAAGAGGCAGGAGTGCTGTGTGCTTTAAACAGTTATGTTGAGTAGAAATCAATATCCAACTTCCAGTGTGTCAAAATGGCTTCATGGAGAGTGTGGGATTTCATTCTTCATTTCTCCTACTCTTTCCACAACCAAGTCCTCAGTGCATTTTTAAAAATGGTGCAGAAGGTGGTTATATTAAAATAACAGGCATTTAAATGCTAACCTTTTATCTAGTAACATCTTTAATTTAAAGGGTTTCAAATGAAAATTTGGTTGATAGTAGGCTTTAAATGATGCCAGAACAAAGCTTACCTTCATGTGGAAATAGACTGGGAATCGTTTTTTCTGGAAACTTGCTATTGTCCCATTGTCATCTACAGAATGAAACTCAAAACTAAGTGGCAGGGAGGTTGCTGGTTGCTTTTGACTAAAGATTCAACAAGGATATTACTGCAGGGAAGATGCCTACAACCCCTGCATGTGCCCTCCCTTCACATTCACCCAGGGAGGCTGGTATTCATTGGCTGGTGAGTTTGCCAATCTTTTGGAATTCACATGAAATTCTGGAAGGATCAGTCCTATTGGTTAGGACAAAATGCTTAGCTGCCAAATCTATGCAATCAAAACAAATTTACCCTGTGTGCCTTACAGACTCTCAGAATAAGGTCATCAAACTTCAAAGCTCTCCAAGGCAATTATCTCCTGATATAAATTAATGAATGTGCTTCCTTCTCTCTCCTTTGTAACATAACAGCACAGTTATTTTATCATCAGACAAAAGTTGTGGCTCATCTTACTCCTCCATTTACTAGCTCTATGAAAAGAAAATGTTGTTTACCCAACATTAGCCCCAACTTTCGCATAGTTAAACTAGGAAGTAGAAATAGAGTTTTCTTATAAGAATTAAAAAATAAATGTAGAGCACCTGGAATATTATAAGCACTAAAAAATACTGGTTTATTCCTTATTCTCAGGGATTTTAAAGATGGCACTTATTAAAACTCCTTTGTATTTTATTCCAAATTACACTGTGTCCGTCTCTATGAATGAAATATGTTCCTAATTTCAGGAAGTCAGCTACCGGTCAATATGCTATGAATGTAGTCCCATTATAAAGGCGAGTTTTAAAAAATACATATTCTCTCTACAAGTATTGCAAATGTAATACATTTCAAAAAATAAACAGGAAATAGGTGTTATTGCTTAATGTTTTGTGAGCTGGAATGTTATTCCTAATTTGAAATCATTGGAGTGGGATGTTATTCTCTTGATTGGAGAGTAGCCTCCAGGGGATATTTGTACACTCTGATGTTTGGGAGAATATGTTATTTACCACCTGTAAGTTGCCTATCTTGTTATTTTTGTTGGGAGTAAAGCTGCAGCCTTTACCTCCATTAGGTAGTTTGGTTAATGGATGGGTAACAGGAAAGAGTGTAAGGGGAAGCCAATGTTAATGTGAACTCCCTGCCGTTTTTATTATAGTGGCACCCGCAATAGTTAAGGTTGAGCAGCTGTTTCCATTATGAACTCCTATTTCAGGGGTTTATAACTGAGCTGTAAAAATTGGCTCTAGGCTAAATCTCCACTCATCGGGTCTTAGCCTGGGAGAATTTTTCCCTTACAATTCTTTTTTTTTTTGAAAAGAAGAAATCAATTTAGATATTTAAAATAAATAACCTAAAAACACAAAAATTTCAAAAATGTTGAATTTTTATCCAGATTTTTGAGTTAATGGTAATTATATTCCCATGACTCTAACAAGAAAAGTAGTTATGAAATCATACCTTTGAAATGTACATTTCCAATGTCTAATGCTGACTGATGTAGCAATTTACCAAGACAAGCAGTATCTTATGCCATAAAACTAATCATGCATCAAAAATATACCAATATGCCTTTTATCTTAGTAATATTAATTTAGTCAATACTCATAACTGGCTATCAAAATTGGGGTAACTTCTTCCAGAGCTTGTTAAATTCCTTTATATTTTTAGCAGAGCAATAAATTGACATGTTAAACTGATGAAAAATTACTGAAGACATTAATGGCACTTTTATACATGTGCTTACAAGTCTTTGACAGATATAAGAGGGCTTACCTACCTGGCCATGCAAAGCTTTTTTTTTCCTTAGGTTTTTATTTTTACACATTCTTGTGACATTGCCCTTTGTCGGGAACAGGAGGTTAGCAAGATAAGCCTTACAGATGAGGCCATGCAAAGCTTTATACACATTTGATGACAAAAGGAGTCCACATGGTACAGTAGAAAGACCACAGATATTGATATCACAACATGTTTGAAAATATAGGCATTATTATTAAGTATAGTGAAGCCAACAGATTGGGAGACAACTGTCATCAAACAAATGGTGGTTATTCTCATAGATCCCAAGAGAAGGGCCTGCAACACTGTGGAGGGCCCTACAAGGGAGCACCAGGGTGGTCAGGAGACAGAGGGAGAGGGAAACATTGTGTGTGAGAGGCTTTATTGTGGTTTTCATGAGAAGGAACAGAAGAGGCAAATTTAACAGGTTTAGGATTATCTAGTTCGAATAATTTCCAGGAGCTCTGGGACATAGAAACTGTCCCTAATTGTGTGGTACCTGAACCTGTGATGATTAGGGCAGGGGGATAGTGATTCAGAGTGTGAGAGCATGATAAATGGGGATCTGTTCTGGATTAGTTGGTTTACACGGAGCAGTGCATTGACTGGCTAATTGTTTACTATCTCTCAGAATTGCTAGCTCTCTAGAGTCAACAAAGTTCAAATATTAAGGTGTCAGAACACAGTACTTGGGCCCAACTTCAGGGCCTGAGACTTCCTGTGTGCTATATTAGATACCAAAGAAGAGTTAACATTTGAGTTTCAATTTTCACATCTACCTTCTCTATTGGCATCCAGACATTTTCTCTTATTTGTTATGTGCCCTGGGGCAAGTTACTAAACTTCACTGTGCTTCAGTTTTCTCATGTTTAAGATGATGAAAATTAAACAATACATTTCATAGAATTGTTTTGAACAGTAAATGAAATAATCCATGTAAAGCAATCATGGCTGGTACCCAGCAAGTGCTAAATAAATGGTAGTTTTTTTCATAAATGTAATTTTTCTTGTAAACCCAACTCTTCACTGCACAAGTCTATGGACTTGGAGTGATGGTTTTGAAAAGGTGCTCTGAGGCCAGTTGTGTAGGGAGAAAGGCATTCCTGTTCCTGTCAGAGTCATCCATTGGTTATCACTTTAGCTTGGTTGTTACATTTCATTTTAACTTCATAATAGGAAGATAGCTCCAGGGAGTTCCAAGAACACTCAACGCAATGGCAAGATATGCAGATAACCCAAAGGGGTTGCTAAGCAGGCCACATTGCTTACTCTTCTATCCATGCTACTCCTGGTCTAGCCAGTTCTGCCAGTGACTGCAGAAGACAGTGGTGTGGGTATAAATTCCTTCTACCTCTGGCTAACATGGCCACTCAGAGCCAATATAATAAACTCTTATCTGTGTAGGGGAAAGTTTGTTTCTTTTTTAAAAAAAAATATTTTTATTAATTTCAGAGAGGAAGGGATAGAGAGAGAGATAGAAACATCAATGATGAGGGAGAATTGATTGGCTGCCTCCTGCACATCCCTTACCAGGACTTGAGCCTGTAACCCCGGTATGTGCCCTGATTGGGAATTGAATCCTGATCTCTGGTTCATAGGTTGACACTCAACCACTGAGCAATATCAGCTGGGTGTTTTTTTTTTAATTTTTATTTTACTTTTTATTTTTTTAGGATACACAAGTTCACCTGCTACCCTCTTTCTTCTCAAAATAAACAAACCCTTAAACCTCCAAGAAAAGAGACAAAACCTAGCCAAGAATAATGTACAATCTTACAAATATTTTCTTCAGTCATTTTGGAAGCTGTTACACACATATTTCTAATAAGGAACAATAAATGTCTTTCATGCAACATACAACATATATGATAGTAGCCTTATTCAGCATTTCCTAAAATTATATGGAATTATGTGCTCCAATTACTATTTTTTAAAATGGTAAATGTTGGCTTTTACAGGGATATAGCTATTTGGAATAAATGGAAGAAATTGATACATTTTTCTTCTGGGTGTAGGAAAAAAATTCTAAAGCTGTGGCAAAAGCAAAGCTTCCTGTCTGGCTGATGTGGTTCCGTGGTTGAGTTTTGACCCATGCACCAAGAGGTTGCCAGTTCGAATCCGGTCAGGGCACATGCTTGGGTTATGTGCTTGATCTCTGGTGAGAGCCAGAGGCAGTGTATCTATGTTTCTCTCTCTCTCCCTTCTTATCTCTCTAAAAATCAATAAAATGTATTAATAAAAAAAGCAAAGCCTCCTGAAAATAAACAAAGACAAACCAGTTGTATTAAAGGAAAAATTTTTTCCAAATTATCTCCCTAGTATTCCATGAGATATCTACATAAAATATTTCTTGTTTCCCATAGGTATCAATAGATTGATCCAGCAATCAATAAGCTAATTTCTAGTAAATAAGTTTGGGAACTGTTGGTTTAAACTCATCTATTATCATAGGAGTAATATACTAACATACTTTAGGAATCTCTAAGAAAAATATGCAACATAAAACATTTTTTAATCTTATTTAACTTCTAACCACACTATTTTTAAAGCGTGTTCATGTACAGAGAGGTATCATTAGCATTCCATTGATCAAAGTTTGTAACATATGAAAATCGAACTGAGGAGTCCTGTGAACAACGATTGTCTATGTTGCTACATAAGACTCTTTTGCCTTATCCTTTGCAAGAAATTCAATCGTAATTTTGGTTTACCCTTACCCAATAGGAGTGTGCAGGACTTCATTTAAGTTTCTGGGCACCCAGGAGTCAGTGTACCAACAAAACTACCCCTTCTGCCAATAATTTATATTATTAAAGTATTTAACATCAAAGAGTATCATAAAATAACACATTCTAATTACGTTTTTTTCCATTCATTTATTTACACATCCACTTACTAAAGTTTTTTAGAGTGCATTAGATCCTTGAAATTAGTTTATTTTTTCAGCGTTAGTTTTTTTCTCTCATAAAAGTTTAGCATCCATTTCAAAAGTTTTAAGAATAAAACAAAATGCTTGAGAAGGAAAAGAAACTAATGAGGGCAGACTTAGGAATAAGGCTACTTTTCTAGAAAATAGAAAACAAAGTGATCTCCAAAGATTGGTTTTGAGAATGATCTTTAAAAAATCTCTTCTAAACTTGTATGATAAATGTGTTAAAGGAGCACGGGACAATCCTAAGCAATGCAAAGCTACACCAGTAGCAATGCATTACACAGGTTTTGTGTGACTAAAAATGGTAAGTTCATATGTGCCAATATAACTCATTATTAAAATGTCACCACATTTACTACATAAACATCATAGCTACACAAATGAATTTCTAAACAAAGAAAAGAAACTTAATCATAGTATTCCACCAAGTTTACTAAGTAGAAGTCTGAGGTTTTGTTCTAGGCATTAACCTTAAGTAAACTAGCATCTAATTACTACATCATGATGGAATGAACAGAATTATATATATATAATTAAACTTAGAACAAGGATTGTCTATTTTGCTACATACCTTTCATAATTATTATAATGTCTTATACTCTATAAAGTAGTTGTGTTCTAATTTACTTAAACACTTCTCTACTGGAGGATTTCCAAATATCTGTAAATAATGCTGCACTAAACACTTTGAGTAGTAGCTTTTCACCATCTTTTGGTTTAGGCAACATTTTCAACAGTGGAATTACTATATTTACAGTTCTTGTGTCATATTTATATATTACATTCCAAAATTACCATGTTACATTGTCATCAATTATGCAAAAATAATTACAGCTTTCATTTTAGTCTAGACCAGTCTAATCTAGTGAGATTTTATTTACTTTTGAGTACTAAAAGTAAATAAAATCTCACTAATTTAATTGGTATAACATGATATTTTGATATTTGGTTAATTTGTTTTTCTTAAATTCTGAGATTTGGCCTTTCTTTTTATGCTTCTTTATTAATTTGCCTTTCAGGTATTTAGCATCTTTCACCCTTATCTACTGCAGTCTGAATATTTCTCTTTCAAATTTATATGTGCTCTTTAGGTATTTAGGTGTTAACTAATTATAAACAATAATATTTTATCCTGAATCTATCTTTTTATATCATTTATACATTTTTTACATAAAAATTTGTTTATGATTTGTTTTCAAACACATGGATAGATTTAATTAATTTTTTTGTTGGCAGTTTCTAATTATCACTTTAATGCCTTATATTCCATGAAGTAGTTGTATTCTATTTACTTAAATAGCATTGTGATCAGAGACAGTAATCAATAATGATTTCAATTTTTTGAAGTTATTTTATGGCCTTTACGTGACTGATTTTATAACTGTTTCCTGTGTATTTGAAAATGGCATGTGCTTTTTAGTTCTTAGAGCGTGCACACACACACACACACACACACACACACACACATGTTTGTGTGTTAGATCAAACTTATTTTTATAGTTTCTATCTATATACTTTTATTTATTTATTTATTTTTCCATTTTGCACCTAAAAATTTATTTTTTATTTTTAATAAATCTTTATTGTTCAGTTTATTACAGATGTTCCTCTTTTTTCCCCTCCATAGCTCCCTTCCACCTGATTCCTCTCATACTACCCCATATCTTTACCCCCGCCACTGTCCTCATCCATAGGTGTAAGATTTTTGTCCAATCTCTTCCTCACTCCTCCTTTCCCCCAAGAATTATTAGTACATTCCCTTTCTATGCCCCTAGTTCTATTACATTAATCAGTTTATTCTGTTCATCGGATTTTTTTTATTTTTTTATTCACTTGATTTTTATTCACTTATTGATAGATATGTATTTGTTATCACTTTGTTGTTCATAATTTTTATATTTACCATTTTCTTCTCCTTCTTCTTCTTCTTCTTCTTCTTCTCCTTCTTCTTCTTCTTCCTCCTCCTCCTCCTCCTCCTCCTCCTCCTCCTCCTCCTCCTCCTCCTCCTCCTCTTCTTCTTCTTCTTCTTCTTCTTCTTCTTCTTCTTCTTCTTCTTCTTCTTCTTCTTCTTTCTTCTTCAAGAAAACCCTTCACATTTCATATAATCCTGGTTCTGTGGTGATGAACTCCTTTAGCTTTTCCTTATCTGTGAAGCTCTTTATCTGCTCTACAATTCTGAATGATAGCTTTGCTGGGTAGAGCACTCTTGGTTGTAGGTTTTTGCTATTCATCACATTGAATATTTCCTGCCACTCCCTTCTGGCCTGCATAGTTTCTGTTGAGAAATCAGCTGGCAGTCATATGGATACTCTCTTGTAGGTAACTATTTTTCTCTTGCTGCTTTCAAGATTCTCTCTTGGTCTTTTGCCCTTGGCATTTTATTTATTTATTTATTTATTTATTTATTTATTTATTCTTTTTTTAATTTTATTAATTTTTTATACATATCTCCCCATTGCCCCCCCTCCCTCCCAGGTATACCCCAACCCCCAGTGTCTGTGATCATTGGTTATGCTTATATGCATGCATACAAGTCCTTTGATTGATCACTTATCTACCTCACCTAACTTTAATCTTTCTGCTGTAATTTCACAGTCTGTTTGATGCTTTATGATTTTGTCCCCCTGAGAATTATCAGTCTACTCCCTTTCTGTGTTCCTGATTCTATTATATTCACCAGATTTTTCTGTTGATCAAATTTTTAATTCCCTTAATTTTTAGATTCACTTGTTGATAGATGTGTATTTGTTGTTCATAATTTTTTGGCTTTTACCTTTTTCTTCTTCCTCTTCTAAAAGAGTACCTTTCAGCATTTCATATAATACTGGTTTGGAGTTGATGAACTCCTTTAGCTTTTTCTTCTCTGTGAAGCTCTTTATCTGCCCTTCAATTCTGAATGATAGCTTTGCTGGATAGATTATTCTTGGTTGTAGGTTCTTGCTATTCATCACGTTGAATATTTCTTGCCACTCCTGTCTGGCCTGCATCGTTTCTGTTGAGAAATCAGCTGACAGTCGTATGGGTGGTCCCTTGTAGGTAATGAACTGTTTTTCTCTTGCTGCTTTTAATATTCTCTCTTTGTTTTTTGCTCTTGGTATTTTACTTATGATGTGTCTTGGTGTGGTCCTCTTTGGATTCCTTTCATATGGGGTTCTGTGTGCTTCCTGGACTTGTAAGTCTATTTCTTTTACCAGATGTGGGAAGTTTTCAGTCATTATTTCTTTAAATAGGTTTTCAGTAACTTGCTCTCTCTCTTCTTCTGGCACCCCCACAATTCTGATGTTGGTACGCTTGAAGCTGTCCCAGAGGCTCCTTATATTATCTTCACATTTTTGGATTCTTTTCTCTTCTTGCTTTTCCAGTTGAATGTTTTCTGCTTCTTTATATTTCAAATTTTTGAGTTGATTCTTACCATCTTCTAGTCTGCTGTTAGGACTCTGTATAATATTTTTTATTTCAGTCAGTGTTTCTAGTATGTCCTTTTTCATCTCCTCTCGGGTCTCGCTAAATTTATCCAACTTTTCTAGCATATTCTTGAAAAACCTTATAAGCGTGGTTTTGAACTCTATATCCAGTTGTTTTTTTTCCTCCATTTCTTTTGTTTGTGATCCCTTCCCTTGTCTCGGCATTTTCACTATGCTGGGGAAACTTCTGTGTTGAATTCAGCCTTATGATACCAGACTTGAAAAACCGAAGAAACCTCTGTCGAGCTTGGGATGGGTGGAGTCTCAGGGCTTAAGGGACCGCCTTGCCTTCCAGTCGGCCCCGCTCTCCAGGGCCCCTGAGTCTCATGTGACTGGGTAATCGCTGGAGTGGTCTTTGTGTGCGCGTGCCTGCAGTGCCTTTAGACCGCTGCCTTTCCAGCTCCCCTGCACTCCAGGACCACACGAGTCTAGGTCCCCAGGGTTTTACCCAAAACAGGGGCTTAGTGGAGTCAGAAGTGGCACAGTTGGGAGGGTCTGTCTCCCGCCTACTCGCGAAAGCCAGAAGCACAATCAGCAATCTGTCCTCTGCACAGTGCCGTGTGCGCCAGCAGCCTCTGATCCCTTGCGACTCCCCTAAATCTCTGTGCACTTCTCCCTTTTCACAGTCCAAACTCCCCCCTGATGAGTTTCTGCTGGATCTGGGGTTTAGTGTCATAAAATAAGGGGTTCAATGCTTTTGAGAATCTCCATTTCCCTCCTGCCAAAGAAAGCCAGCCAGGTACTCTGGCACCTGCTCTCTCCACGCACGCGTCTCCGTACCTCAGCTTTTTGTAGCTCCTCTGGGTCTCCGTGAGCCCCTCTCTTTCCTCCTAGTTGTAGAATTTCCACTCCGCCAGCTTTCTTGTGGTTCTGGATGATGTCCATCCTGTCTTTTAGTTGTAGTTTTGAAATTTTTGTGCGAGGCAGCAGTGGAGGTGTTTACCTATGCCGCCATCTTGGATTCTCCCCCTGCCCTTGGCATTTTAATTATGATGTGTCTTGGTGTGGTTCTCTTTGAAGTCTTTTTGTTTGGTGTTCTGTACACTTTCTGGGCTTGTAAGTCCATTTCTTTCACCAGATCGGGAAAGTTTTCAGTCATTATTTCTTCAAATAGGTTTTCAGTATCTTGCTCTCTCTCTTCTTCTGGCACTCCCATAATTCTGATGTTGGTACGCTTGAAGCTGTCCCAGAGGCTCCTTACACTATCTTCCCATTTTTGGACTCTTTTTTCTTTTTGTTTTTCTGTTAGGGTGTTTTTTGCTTCCTCATATTTTAGATCTTTGATTTGATTCTTGGGGTCCTCTAGTCTGCTGTTGGATTTCTGTATATTATTATTTATTTCAGAAAATGCATGCTTAATTTCTGACTGGTCCTTTTCCATTTTGTTTTGGCATTCTCATTAAGATCCTTGAAGGTCTCACTAAGTTTCTCAGAGTTCTCAATAAGTTTGTTGGCAGTTTGCAGAAGATTTTTGAGTAATCTTATAAATGTGGTTTTGAACTCTATTTCCACTCATTTGCTTTCCTCCATTTCTTTCATTTGTGACATGTGTCTTGTCTCCACATTTTGGCTGTTTCCAGGTGTTGATGGAGTGGCTTTGTGTACTAGTTGTCCTTTATGGCCCTGGAGCTCCGCCTCCCAATCACCTGAGGTAGACACTATTGGTGCACCCCTTTGTGGGCTGGGTTCACAGTCTTGTTGTAGTTAAGCCTTGATTTCTCTTGGTACACTGGGTGGAATTGACCTCCAGGCCAATTGACTGTGAGGATTAGCTGTGTTTATTAATGGAAGAACTGCTGTGCTGGAGATACTCCTATGGGGCAGAACTTGCTTCAGCGGGGCTTTGTTGCTCACCGAGTCTACCTCTTGAGTGTGTCACTTATGTATGTGAGGAGTTGAAATCTGGTGTCATCTCACACTGACCTCTAGGTACACTGGTTCCTGGATCTTTAAGGAGGTGCAAGTCAGCTAGTGTCTGAGGCCACCCAGCAGGAGCTACAGGGAGCTCTATAGATTTCTCCTCTTTGCTTGGAGTTTGGAAGTTTTAGAGTTGGTTTCTCCTCTTTGCTTGGAGTTTGGAAGTTTTGGAGTTGTCTGATTCAGTTGCAATTTTTTAGGTTAAGCTGCCAGAGGGCAAGCCATTCATATGCAAATGTCCTAGCACAGCTGGGTGGGTTTGGAAATTGGACAGGGCGGGGTCTCAGGGCGTCTCTAGGTTAGGGCGAGGCAAACAGCAATGGCTGTCACTCAGCCCTCTCTGCCCATTCTGTTCAGTGTCCTGTGTCCCTCACTCCAGTGCAGTAAAAATGATTCCAGTGTCCAACTCTGTGAGAGAGCCACCCTCCCTTTCTGACCTGATGGCAGACAGTTCAGTTTCTCCTTAGAAATAGCATAAAACTATATTTTAATTGTTATTAAAACATTATGTTTAAATTTTATGTTTGTTATAATTATTTATTTTGGCTTGTATTTGCAATTTATTTTGCACTTTGTTTTTAATTTTGCTTTTTCTGTTATTTTTTTTTTGTTTTAATTCTTCCTGCCCCTCACTACCCCCATCATTGTCTTTTTTGTTTAGTTATCCTAAAGATTTTTTTGTCTTTGACATTCTATGGTTTCCCTACAATGTGCCTTAAGGAATTTTTAATTCTAGAGCTCACATTAATTATAGAATCTGAAAGTTTGTATCTAATATCTAATTATGAAAAAATATTAATTACCATCTCTTACAAATTTCTAAAATTGTCCAATTTTGGAAATTTTATTAGACATTTATTATGCCTTCTCATTTGATTCTCCATATTTTTTATATTTCAGAGATATTTATTTTTTAAAATCTTTATTGTTGAGAGTATTTTATATGTCCCCTTTTTCTTCCTATTAACCCCTTCTAGTTTGCCTCTCCTATACCCCTCCTCCTGCTCCCTCCCACCTTCCCATCCCAGGCCTTCACCTCCCTATTTCTGTGCCCATGGGTTATGCATATATACATACAATTTCTTTTCCCACCCACTCACCAACCCATTCCTGTCTTAACTCTGAGATTCAACAGTCTGTTCCCTGATTCTGTCTTTGGATTTATTTTGTTCATTAGATCCCACATATGAGTGAGATCATGTGATACTTGTCTTTCTCTGACTGGCTTACTTTGCTTAGCACAATACTCTCCAGGTCCCTCCATGCTGTCTCAAAGGGTAAAAGATCCTCCTTTTTTACTACTGCATAGTATTTATTCTCCATATCTCTTAATGCTACCTTCATATGTTCAATTTTTAAATCTCTTCAGTACCTTATGCATAATTTCTTCAGATCTATATTATAATTCTCCAATATTCTCCCCACTTTTATATAATATGCTCTTTAACAATCTACTAATTAAAAACATTTGGTTGTTATATTATTTTTTTCTAGAAGTTTTATTTATTTGTTTTTCATATTTTTTGTATTTTTCATTCTCATATTTTAATTTATTCTTGTTTGTCTCTGAAATTTCTATAATCTGAAGTTACTAGGGGGTCTAATGTTATACCACATATTTTTCTGCTGACTTCTTACTATGGTAAATTGTTTTTTTTTAGGTGTTTTATAATTTTTAGTTGTAAGATCAATTTTTGCTACACTTTATCTGTATAAGTCCATTGCAGCCTGAATTGAAGGTATGTTTTTTCAGAGAGAATTTTCTTTTGCTGTTCCAAGTTTCCTATTTGTGTTGCCAGTTTGGGACAAATTTTAAGTTAATATTTCTTTCGGTTTTCTAGAACCATGCTATAAAATTGAACCTTGAGCTTGTGTCGCCTTGTAACTATGGAGCTTAAGGAATGCCTTTTTTTTCAACCATTGTCAAGGCAAAGACATCAGCTTTCTTATAATCCCCTTTGACAGGAAATATATTTGTTTCCTTGTCAAACTTTTACTGAGCTGTGGACATTTGAAGGATCTGACTTTACCATGAACCTAGTCCTAACTCTGTCCCCCTCTTTTAGTGAACTCAGTTTTGTCTCCCATCTATTCATGGTTAAAACTGGAGCCCCTAGGTTACCAGGTCAAACCTACCTCTACCACTCCCACTCTTAGTCCTCAACTGGCCCTATATTTTTGGTCCCTTTCTACCTCACAGGTTTTCAACTTCCTCTTTGTTTTCTACACTTAAAGATCTGTCTTACTCTCTTATGAGTTCTAATTTACTTTTTTTTTTTGATTCCTGAATGTTTTAGAATAAAGATTTTTAGATTATTTAACATACCACATCACATAATAGAAGATCTTTGGAATTATTATCCTAAGGCATACATTGAAGTATATTATATTTATTGCTGATTGATGTTATTTCAGAAATGACTTGCACAGTATTTTTAAAAAACAACTTTAAAATGATACAAAAATAGAGAGAGCATATTTTGATTAGTCTTTCTGAAAAAATAACAGTTAAAAAGAGAAGTGATTGCCTGGCCAGCATGGCTCAGAGGTTGAGAGTCAACCTATGAAACAAGAGGTTATTGTTCAATTCCCAGTCAGTGCATATGCCCAAGTTGCAGGCTTGATCCCCAGTGGGGGCATGCAGGAGGTAGCTGACCAATGATTAGCTTTCATCATTGATGTTTCTCTCTCCCTCTTCCTTCCTCTCTGAAATCAATAATAAATATTTTTTTAAAAAAGAGAGAGAAAGAGAAGTGATTGAGGGCTATAAAAATTTTAAGTTTGGCCACAAAATTCTAGTTACTTGCTTGATTCCCTATGAAGAGTCCTCTCAAAATAATTTGTATAAAACTGATCAGTCATATAATTTCCCTGAAATTTATAGATATTTGTTTAAAATTTAGATGTCTGGATATTTTCATCTGCATAATGGCTTTCACCTTGAAGAATAAAACAATAGTTCTAATTAATTAGAAACTAAGTAGTAATTTGTGATTTTACTCTATTTTGATATTTGTACTTCTATATACAAAATTACATCTATATATATAAAAGCCCAGCTACCTAATGGCAGAATGACCAGAACAACCGGAGTGACTGATCCCTATGACTCACATTGCAGCGGCCAATCGGCCTGCTCAGGCCTGATCACTCTTCCCCCACCCCCCAAACTCTTGCGGCCCCTTTCCCTGACCATCCCTATCCCTGATCGCCCCCACCCCCTCCCAACTGGCCCTATATTTTTGGTCCCTTTCTACCTCACAGGTTTTCAACTTCCGCCTTGGAGCCTCAGGGAGCAAGGGCTTGGTTCCTGGATGTGCTCCTCCAGACCTTGAGAGCACCAAATTGCAAATGTGGCTGCCATGAGGGAGACCTGGCTGGGAAGTGGGAGGACACACAGCAAAGAGGGTGAGAACTGAGGAAAAGTCTACCTGCAAGAACAACTGTGGGCAACCACACCCCCACCCCCAACTCCAGCCCAGCCCCACAACAGATGTTACTGCAAGTTGGGTGCAGAGAAGGCTCCCTGGGCACAGGAGGGGGGCACACTGTGACCCCTACAAACCACTGCTGTCCCTCACTAACCTGTGCCTGCCTCCACCTGACCACCTACCCGTGCCACAGCCACTGCCTCCTTGACCTCACACCGGTGCTGCAGCCACCAAAGCCTCCTCCTATGCTGTGCCCCTGGCTGGTGTTGGGTGCCCCACTTTCACCCTGCTCTGCCTCCACCTGTTTACAATGATTGAGATGAACAAGACTGGCTGGCTCAATGCACATGCACATTCTCTTCTCCCTAGGTCCTCCACTCTGCACTGATGGATAAGGCCAACCTGAGCAAACACCCAGTGCCCTCACACAGGGTACGCTTGGAAACCTAGAGTCCAGTCTACTGGAGGGCCCTTTGTGGAGGTAGCACACTATAACTCTCAGGAAGCACCATACCTCCTGCAGCCCTGAAGCTCATGGAGACTGAAGGAGTGTGTGAAAGAATGGCCTGCGTTGGTGCTCTGGAGGCTCCTGCACAGTTCTTGGTCTTGGGACATACACCAACCACCTGCAGCCCCTCCCCCCTGCAGAGTTGGCCTGATGGTGCCCATTGGGTTGGGCCATAGGACTCCATCCATGCACGAATTTGTGCACCATGCCTCCAGTGTTTAAATAAAACTTTCAGTAATCAAGAATCTTTAAAAGTTACCATTCGTAGTAGCACTATTCACAATAGCCAAAAAAAGCAAAAACACCACAAATGTCCATTAAAAGATGAGCAAGTTATAGTATATCCCTACAATGGAATATTATTTAAAAAAATGAAGTACTGATATAAATTACAACATGGATATTCCTCAAAAAATTATACTAGGAAGCATATGTTCTATCCTGGAAGATCTGTAGTACTCTCTTATGAGTTCTGATTTACTTTTTTTTTTTGCTTCCTCGATGTTTTATAAAGTAAAGATTTTTAGATTATTTAACATACCATACCACATAATGGAAGATCTTTAACATACCACACCACATAATAGAAGAACCTATAAGTAGAACATAAATAGCCACATGTTATATAATTCCATTAATATGGCATATCCAAAATAGGTAAATCCAGAGAGATAGAATGTAGATTGCTGGTGGCCAGAATTTGGAGATTTGAGGAAAAAGAATGGCAGTTATTTAATGGATAGGGTGATAAGTACTATTTTAGAACTAGGTGTGATATTGGTTGTACAACATGTGAATGTATTAAATACTACTGAATTGTTTACTTTAAAATGGTAAATTTTATGTTAAATTATATATTACCCCAATAAAACAAAAATAATTAAAGATAATTTTATTCTGGAGAAATACAGACTGGGTTCTGACCCTGACTCTTCCATTCACTTATTATTGCATTGACACTGGTTGAATCATTTCACCTCTCTGCCACTCAGATTCCTTATCTGTAAAAGAAAAGTAATAAAAGTATCTACCTTACAGGACAAATAACTAATAAATACTAGTTCTTTGCTTCTACTACATTGTAATCTGAGTTTAGCTAGCAGCACAATTCCATTTCATCATTAGAATCAATTATTTAGAAAATATATATCGCTTGTTTTCTGATGATAGAGGTAGTGCATGTCTTATAGAAAATATAAAAACTAAATTAGTAAAAAGAAGAAATCAAATATGGCCTGTGACTGTACTACTGTGACAGATAAATACTACTGATACATTTAAAAATATTTTCTTTATGTTTCTCCACTCTACATGCTTTCAATTCCTACTCTGTCTTTTTTCCTCATTCTGTCTTATCCTCATCTTCCTCTTTCTCCTCCTTCCTTTTCCTTTTAATTAGATAATAAAATACTTATATTTTTTCCTGCTTTTCTCCTCTAGTTATCATTATAAGTATTTTTCCATTTTATTAATTTGCTTCAAAACATGTTTTATAATTACATAATAATACTTGTATAAATATATAATAATTTATTAATTTTTCTATTGCTTCACATTGTGATTGTTTTAAATTTCTGGTGTTATAATATTGTCATAAATAACTTATGTGTAATTTTTTAAGAAAAGCTAAAAGGTTGGAGTGATTTTGGATACGTTATTTAACTTGCCAGTTTTCAGAATTCTTTTTACCAAATGGGCAAAATGATGATATTCATTTCTTAAGGTTGCTATATCAAATGAGATATTTAATGTAAAACAATTAGTTTAAAATTTAAGATGAATTTGAGAATCATCATCATATATGCCCTGCCAAAATAAAACCACAACAAACTTATTGGCATTTGAACTCAATTTCATTAATGAACTATCAATTTAGTATTTATTTTAAAAATTGATGTGTTTCTATCCTATCTAATAAAAGAGTAATAGGCAAATTGACCATACCTCCACTACACCCACAAGCCATAGCCACAAGCCACACCTACCAGCCACCTGGACCCTGCAAATCAACCCAACCAAGATGGCTATGGCCACAGAGAGAGCAGGAGAGAGGCTTGAGTTGCCCCTGGCAATGGAGGAAGCCAAGCTTTCCCTACACTCTGGCCCACCCAGGCCTCTGCTTAAGGCTACAAAGTTTCAATGGCTTTGCAAGCAGAATGCTTGGCTTCGCTCCAGGCTACAAAGTTTCAGTTGTAGAAGATAAATAAATCCCATATACCAGGGACTCCACTTGGGTCGCTGGGGGACATGGTTGGCCTGCAAACCACCACAAGCCCCTTGCCCAGGCCTCCTCACACCCCAAGGGAACACCCACCCTGACCCAGTACACCCTTCAGGGTGAACCAGATGGCCCCCACCCATGCACCAGGCCTCTAATTCTATCTAATAAAAGAGTAATATGCAGATTGATCATCCCTCCAACACTCAAGATGACTGCCCCCATGTGGACACAAGATGGCCACCACAAGATGGCCAGCAGGGGAGGGCAGTTAGCAGGGACTAGGCCTTCAAGGGAGGGCAGTTAGGGGTGATCAAGCCTGCAGGGGAGGGCAGTTAGGGGCAAACAGGCTGGCAGGGGATTAGTTAGGCATCAATCAGGCTGGCAGGGGAGTGGTTAGCAGGTGATCAGACTGGCAGGCAGAAGGGGTCAGGGGCAATCAGAAAGGCAGGCAGGTGAGCAGTTGGGAGCCAGCAGAACTGGATTATGAGAGGGATGTCCAGCTGTCCATTTAGGCCTGATCCTACCTCGATAGGGCCTAAACAGGCAATTGGACATCCCTCAAGGGGTCCCCAGATTGGAGAGGAAGCAGGTTGGTCTGAAGGACACTCCATCTTCCCCCCTTCCTTCCCTCCCCCTCCCTACATCCCCCCTCCCCGTGCACAAATTTCTTGTACTGGGCTTCTAGTTTACTTAATATACTTCATTCTCCTCATGGCCATTGGAGTCATCTTTATGAAACTACAGTAAAATCTGGTCACTTCTCTAATCAAATCTTGAATGGTCTTCCATTTTTTTAAAGTATTATTTTATTTTTCAATTACAGTTCACCTTCAACATTGCTTTGTATTGGTCTCAGGTGTACAATTCAATGGCCAGATGATCATACACTTCACAAAGTGTTCTTCTTGATATTCCCACCTGGCACCATACATAGTCATTGCAACATTATTGACTATATTTCCAATGCTGTACTTTACCTCTCTGTGACTATTTTGTATTTACCAATGTGTTCTTTGTCCCTTCAATTCTTTCATCCCAAACTCTTCTGGCAACAACTAGTGTGCTCTCTGTGTCTATGAGTGTATTTCAAAATTTTTGTTTTGTTTATTTTGTTCTTTAGATTCTACATGTAAGTGAAATTTTATAGTATTTGTCTTTCTCTGTCCACTTATTTCACTTATCATAATACTCCTAGGTTGATCCTGCTGTTGCAAATGGTAAGATTTCATTCTTTATAATGTAATGGTCTCCCATTATTTACTCAGTAGTGTATGTTCTTGCAGTTGACTTGAAAATCTACTCTAGTACAAAGCCCTTTAGATTTTTCCTAAATTCCAGGCATCCATAATGACCTGAAGCTCCATAGACATATGAATCCTTATTGGGACATATTATGCCCTCTCTCTAGAATGTTTCTCTTCAAATTGTATGTCTGTCAAATTCTTGTTGGTTTTTCAAATTTCTGTTCAAAATTTAAATAACTGTAAAGTCATCTCTGCTCACTTTCTCATCCTACTACTATGCTTCTATAATCTGCTTACTTCTTGTGTTTAAATGTCCTTTTCTGTCCCAATTGATTTTTGGCCTTTGATTGCAGG
This sequence comes from Lasiurus cinereus, assembly GCA_011751065.1. NCBI lineage: Eukaryota > Metazoa > Chordata > Mammalia > Chiroptera > Vespertilionidae > Lasiurus > Lasiurus cinereus. The sequence continues at coordinate 15,693,834 of JAAGEH010000392.1, forward strand.
GTTTATTTTAAAATCTCTGGATTTCCTGACCTACAGTAGAAACTGAACATGAAAGGAGCTTAAAACATTTATTAAATTGACGAGGGGCCCTGTGCATGAAATTTATGCACTGGGGGGGGGGGTGTCCCTCAGCCCAGCCTACCCCCTCTCACATACTGGGAGCTCTCAGGGGATGTACTGATGGCTTAGGTGACCAGGCTGATCAGAGGAATGCACCAGCCCCATCACCCCACTGCTGAAGCCAATGCCAGTCACCACAGCCATCAAGGCGTTTTCATCAACACAGTCTCCAAACCCTTCACCATGAAAAAATTACAACTTTCTTTAGGCATTTTCAAGATCTGTCTTTCATAAAATATGACATTTCTTTCTTTATTTTTTTTATCCTCACCTGAGGATATGTTTCCATAGGTTTTTAGAGAGTGTGGAAGAAAGAGGGTGAGACAGAGAGAAACATCAATGTGAGAGGAACACTTTGATTGGTTGCCTCCTGCATGAGCCCTGACCTGAGCTCCAGTGAGGGAGCAATCTGTAACCTAGGTACATGCCCTTGATCAGAATCAAACCGAGACCCTGCAGTCAGCAGGCTGAGTCTCTATCCACTGAGCCAAAACAGCTAGGGCAAGATATGACATTTCTTAGCCCTCCAGCGGCAGACCTTGTTTTTTCTCCAAGAGTGTGGTGGAAAAGCCTTAGATCACCTTTTTGGATTCTTATACCCAAGTTACTAAGAATACTACCAGTAGCAAACAGGAAGCTTAGCCAATGAGTGGTCAGAAAAGGCTCTGTAGTTCACATCTATCACCTCTGATCTCCAGCTCCATCCCTGTCAAGGCCTAAAGCCTCAGGGACTGGGCAAGAGCGCCCCAGTTCTCTCCAATCACCGGTTCCACCCCTGCCAAGGTTTTAAGTCTTGGGGCCTGGGCAGGTGACCCCAAGCTCCCTCTGATTGCCTGCTCTGCCCTGGCCCAGGCTCAAAGCCTCTGGCCTAAGCTTGGGTCTGAGCAGGGAACCCCCAGCTCCCTCCGTTCACTGGCTCCGCCCTTGCCAAGGCCTAAAACCTTGGTGCTTGCGCAGGGGACCCCAGATCCCTCCAATCCCTGGCTCCTCTCCTGACAAAGCTACAAGTCTCTGGCTGAGGCTTGAGTCCTGGGCAGGGCCACCCAGCTCCAACTGAACCACTGGGCTCTACCCCTGCCCAGGAGCTCCCTGGCTCAGGCCCTTCCCGATTGCTCAGGACCCACCCAGGGCCTACCTCTGAGTAATCTGGGTGCTAAGGAAGTTTCCAGGACCCAGGCTGCTGGGTGCCAATGTATGCACATTAACCTTCATATTTGTTGGGTTAATTTGCATACTCACTCTGATTGGCTGTCAGTGTAGGAGGTAAGGTCAATTTGCATGTTTGTCTATTATTAGGCATGATGATTGTATGGAACCTGTTCCAAAGGGTTAGTAAAAAGTTCATGATTCTAAACATGAGAAAATTTATCAAATACTAAGTTGATGATACTAATCATTTTAGTATAATATACACATAAAAATAAAGTAATATTGTTCCTGGCATCATGTAAGAAAATGTTATAGTCTATTACCTTTATATCCTAATATATTCCATCTTTTAGGAGTTTATGTTTCCAACATAAACTCTATGTTAACAAGGAAACCTCTGGAAAACCTATGGAAATTTTTTTTTAAAAGTTGAAAAAAATCATTCTTATAATCTATTGCAGTACTTACTAGTATTGTTTTTGATAATATCACAGTGATAAATTTGTTAAAGACATAGTCATTTTTCTAGGTTTTGCTACATATAAAACTGAAACAGGTAGCCAGTTTCTTGAATATAATTTAACTGTAAACTCAGTTAAAATAATCTGTGTTGATGGCATTCTCTTTCACGTCACATAGAATTAAGCATTTAAGTTAAATATTTGAATTGTTTTGCAAGGAGTTTGCAAAAGGTAGTTAATTCTACCTGTACTTTTTAGGTTGTTCTAAGTAGAAAAAAAATAGTAAGTCTGCTTTAAAGTTTTTCTTCTTCTACATATGAAAAATAATAAACCAGTCTACTATTTGGAATGACTTATAAAATAAACATTTATAATATTTTCTTCTGATCTGCATAAATGATAAATGTGTGTATTATTGTTAATATACCCTATGTCGGAGTTCAAAACTTTGGTGTGAAACAGTAATTTTCAGATTTTCCCACTACAACACATATGAGACATGATAGTCACCTGCAGGCTGTCATGCAAATAAGATAAACTTCCTTGTTTCCCCTGTAAGTCCTGGCAAGTTTACTGTTCTCCATATATTTCTGTCCATCTTAAGAAAGCATATTCCCATGCAATAAATAAGACTGATCTTACTTAAAAGGATGATATTGAATATAAATTCATTTAATATCTTTTAAACTCATTTAACCAATATGCAAATTTTGTTTTATTTTATTATTAGCCAGAGGCCCTATGCACAAAATTTGTGCAAGAGTAGGGCTTTGTAGCCCCAACTGCCTTGGCCCTGGTAGCCATGGCTTTGTCCGGAAAGTCATCCAGAAGGACGTTTGGATGGTCATTCTGCTATTCAGCTACTCAGTCAATTTGCATATAACACATTTATTATTATAAATAGTTATAGCTGATCAAATTGGGTCCTGTACTCTGGGTTCGAGTGAATACAAAATCAAAGGCAAAAACCTACCAAATGTTTCAACAAATTATGAAAATTGTTGAAAAGCTTAAAAGGCATATATATATATATTTTGCCTTTAAATAAGAAGCATTATAATAATTATTTCTGAAGGAATTTCTATAAATTTTTTGATAAATGGTGATTATAAAAAAGGAGAGATTGCAAATTTTGTAAATGTAGGAGCTCACCCTTTAAAATGCAATTTCATTTAATGTGGGAGTTTATTCTAAAATTAACATTCCTTTGGATTAAGGCAAGAGTTTAATGGGTTAATGTCTGTCAGGGCCTAATTTTTTTTAAAGTCTTGATTAAATTCTGTTATAAATAAAAATACTTTTCATTAGTGGTTAATGAAAGAACAGACCCTGTATGTTTCTGCTTTAATAAGATTACATATTTCTTTCTGAAATGTTCCTCAGACTTCATATAATAAACTCCTATATATTTTTTTAGAACTCGCCTCACAGTTCAAATAATTTTGGCCTTGGTCTAACCTGAGGTCTCTTAATCTGTATCAGTCAACTATCCACTCTTATTCTTATCTGTTTGTCTCAAAGGCAGCTTAAGCTTAATAGTTTCATAACCCAAAACTTATCTTTTCTCCACAAAATCAGATTCCCTGTGGACCTTAGATCTGGCTCTGAGTCAGAATTTTATTTCTGACTTTTGATGATCTCAGGCCAGTTTTCCATTACCTTTGCCCAAACCAAGGCATTAGCGTCTTATCTAGTTCCTACATATAGTAGGTCCCCACTTCAATTTCTTTTTCATATCCCATAAAGTACAAATATGATCATGTACTACTCTTCCTCCAAAGCTTGTGATGTAAGAGTGTGCACCCATGTATCCAGTGAAGAGTTTATGCTTTCAACATAAAATCATACAGATTGTCAAACTACAGTGGGAATGTTGAGAGAGTTGGAATGGAGGAGGTAAGAGATCCACCGAAGGACTTGTATGCATGCATATAAGCATAACCAATGGATGCAAGACACCGGGGGAGGTGGGGCAGGGCAGGCAGTGAGGGCATGTGCAGGGGAAGGTCAATGGGAGGAAAAAAGGATATATATGTACTACTATTTGTAATACTTTAAACAATAAAATAAAATAAAATAAAATAAAACACATATGTTCACTCTTGCACACACACTCCCACAAAAACTTTTGGTGACTCTCAAATTCTTCTAAGTTAAAGACCAAATCTTCAATACATTAAGGGGCCTGTCTTGGACTCATTTTTTTTGTCATTTTCTTTTCAGCTTGTGTACTCCACCGCCATGAAAACTTTCTCATAGACACATCGTACTCCTTTGTGGACATTTTTTCTCTAGTGTCCCCATTGCTTCTCCTCCCAGCCTCTTTGTTAACCTTTGTCTGGTTAAACATTCTTTAAAGCTCTACTCATATATAATTTCTTTAGTTAAGTTTTCCTCAATCCTCTAAATTAATTTACTCTGTACTATATTCTCAGACACTATTCACAGTTTACCCTGTACAATTAATATCCACCTCCCTCACCAGATTGTAAACTCTGTAAAAGTAAATGCCTTATATATTTTTACTCACTATTTTAATCTCTCAATATCACCGAGTTCAGTATCAGCCAATTATATTCATAAGTTTTCTGATTTTAAGAACTATTTAAAAAATACATTTTTTTATTGATTTCAGAGAAGAAGGGAGAAGGAGGTTGAAACATCAATGATGAGAGACAATCATTGATAGGCTGCCTTCTGCACATCCCACACTGGGGATTAAGCCCATAACCCAGGCATTTGCCCTGACCAAGAATCAAACCATGACTTTCTGGTGCATAGGTGGATGCTCAACCACTGAGCCACATAGACTGGACCAAGAACTACTTTTTTACTCCATTTATTTAATTGAGGTGCATTCAGCCTTATAATGTTGTAGACAATAATCTCAAAGAGTTTTTAATTTGTTTTTTACTTTGCTCACGTTTGTTGGAAATAAACATCTTAAAACTCTAGTGGATGATGGCATGGACACAAACACAGTACTGGGATGCAAATGGAATATTTAGAGATGATATGTTTTTTCTATGGTTAAATAGGAACAAGTAGTACTCAATTCATCCCAATGAGCAATTATAAATAATAATGGTGGCTATTCTTTTGTCTCCTTTGCAGCTGCTAATGTTCTTTGACAGTTTGCTTTGCTCTTTTATGAACTTTCCACCAGCAGTAATCAGTCATGGAGAAGTCAGGCAGCAAAATTTGCATGTGCCAATTCTCACCCTAGCTTTCTGGGGGAAAAAAAAGAGAGCATTTGAAGATATAAAACATTTTTTAATGTTTCAATTTATAATTTCATCTCTAAACATACCATTGTAAGCTTTGAATGTAAAGTTAGTTTTTTTTCCCCTCAGAATAAATTGATGATATGCTGTGTTATTTCTATAAGAGGAATAATATAACATTTTAAGAAATAAAGAAATTACAATACAATATCAAATAACACTCACTTTTGTATATGTAAATGACATGCATATCAGCTTTAATGCTGTGGAAATGTATGCGTTACTCTTGCTGCTCAAGAATTTAGCCACCTTTACTTTAGCCACATTTTAATAAGAAACCAAATGGGGAAATCATATTTTAGTGAATGTTTTTAGCACTCGCTCAAGCTCACGTTTTTTAAATTTTTCTCTGATGTAAATTATTAAAACTTGGGCCATGGGTGGGTTGCTTGGAAGCTGATGATGAAAAATGGAAGTTTTCTTGAAGAAAAAAGCCATGAGGAAGGTCAAGACCTCACTGTAACCTCAAATGTAACTATTACCCTACTGGTTAGTTGAAATTAAGAGATCAAAGATCTCACATGTTAAACGTGTTTGGCTGTGAATTGTTTCATGAAAAGGATAAAAAGTATTTGATGGTGTTTTTTTTTTTTGTAAATGCATTTATTCACTTTAAAAAGTGAAATCATATATAGCATAAGAAAATAATGTTTTGTAAAAATGGACTATTCAATCTTTTTCATTCTTCTTTATAAGTTAAATGATCAACATAGATATTACTAAAATACATTTTTAATGTATATAATAACTCAGCTCATAATTCCCTGAGTTTTTATTATGTTTTTAGCTTCTACATATATTTTTAAGAATTTCAGATTTGGGTGAAAAGAGAGAAAAACTTTTTAACAAGTAACTTCCTTTTTATCTCTCCTTCTTATCTAAGAAGAACACACCTCTCTTGTGTATGTTTGTTTACTCTTACACTTTTGACCCCAGGTATTTGGGTTTTCCATAAATCAAGCAATTTTCTGTGACACCAGCTGGGTGTCCTATTATTTAATTCAGTTCTGACACTACTCACCTAGCATTAGTGTCAGATCTCCCAGGTGGTTAAGGGCTTAGTCCCACAAGAGTGCTCCCTCCAGTCCAGATGTCAATCACAAGTCCCAGGTTTTCACCTGTACTTTTGATTAACTGGCTACAAGTTGGAGACTCCCAGGACCCCTTCCTTGGATTTAATAATTTTCTAGACTTGTTCACAGAACTCAGGGAAACATATTTACCAATACATTATAAAGAGTATAATAAATGCTACTGAAGATCAGCAGATAAAGAGACACATAGAGTTAGGGATGTAGACAGGGGCTTGGAATTTCCATGATCTCTCCAGTACAACACTCTCAGCATCTTCACATGCTCATCAACCTGAAAGCACTCCATACCCTATCCTTTTGTGGTTTTTATGGAGCTTCATCATGTAGGCGTGATGATCATTAACTTACTCTCCAACCCCTCTCCCCTTCTGGAGGATGGGGGGTAGAAGGAAAGTTTCAAGTTTTTAATTCTGGCTTGATCTTTCTAGTGACCAGCCCCCATCCCAAAGCCATCCAGGATCCACCAAGAGTCACCTCATTAGAACAAAAGATACTCCTGTTCCCCAAGGGATTTAGGAGCTCTGTGTCAGGAACCAGGGTCAAAGATCAAATATTAGGAAAAAAAAAGATGTCCCTATCACTTGAAAAATTACAAGGATTTTAGGACCTCTGTAGCAGGAAGAGGTGACAGAGACTAATATATAGATTTTCTATCATTGCACATTCCCCCTCTTATTTCCTTCCTTCTTTTCCAGAAATTGGTAGTTTTATTGTAGAACATACTTTTAAAGATATAGTCATGATATTACCTGGATTAGAAACATCACACAAGGAGCTTGTTAAAAATGCTTGAGCTTCACTGAAGATTTCTTGGATCAGTTTCCCTGGGGGAGACTTCTAAATCTGACTACATAACCAGCACCCCAGATAATTTTTATATACACTTAAACTTTAGAATCTCTCTTGCCTAATATGCTAGGAAAATAAAATAAAGGATACAATCTTGGTGATAAGCCCCAGTCTTATATAAAATTCCTTATCTCTTTAAAAATAAACTGTATAGCTGAAACCTATATAATTTTATTAACAAATATTACCCTGATAAATTCAATATAAACAAGTAAAATAAATAGTGACAGCTTTCCAAAAATCACTTTGCCTTTCTCTCAGCTGGCACCCATTTGATCTTTGCTCTATTCTTTATTCTGTGTGACTTCAGCAGAGAGGGAGAGATGCCTATCTGACTAGTCTGGAAGGAACTCCATCCTTAGGTTCCCATTATTTTTCTTGCTCTACTTTTGTTTATTCCTTGTTTTGCTTCATCTTCTTCAATTCTATTTTTGTTCTTAGGTGTCTGAAGGAATTTAGGAACATGGTGTTCAGAGATGATAACTGACACTTCTTCATGAATAAAAATACATAGAATACAATAAAGATTGACTAATCAGGCAACAACACCAATAAGAAAGCAAATCCTACTTTGTTGCAAGACATGAATAGGGTTTTAATAATGAACCAAAGGGTATGGACAAACAAAAAAGTTTCTGAGGGAGAGAGGATTACTTTTTCTGGGCATCACTCAACTCAGTTATATATATCTCCTATCTAATAAAACAGCAATATGCAAATTAACCACCACTCTGCTACACTCACATGCCATGCCCACCAACCAATCAGGAGCAAGTATACAAATTAACCCAACCAAGATGGCTGCAAACAGGAGGCTTGTGTTGCCCCCAGTGATGGAGGAAGCCAAGCTTTCTGCATACGTTGGCCAGTCTAGGCCTCTGCTCAAGGATACAAAGTTTTAATTATAGAAGACAAAGAAATCCCAAAAAATGGCTGTGGCCACAGAGCAAGCAAGAGGCTTGGCTCTCCTCAAGGGTACAAAGTTTCAATTATAAAGAATAAATAAATCCCAGATTCCAGGGCCTCCACTTGGGTTGCTGGGGGTGTGAGGTTGGCCTGCAAACAACCACAGGCCCTTCACCCAGGCCTCCCACACCCCAAGAGAACACCCACCCTGATCCAGGACACCATTTAGGGCAAACCAGCTGGCCCCCACCTCTATCCTATCTAATAAAAGAGTAATATGCAGATTTACCATCACTCCAACACATAAGATGGCTGCCACCATTTGGTCAAAGATCCTGCCACCACAAGATGGCCACCACAAGATGGTCAGCAGGGGAGGGCAGTTGGCAGGGACCAGGCCTGCAAGGGAAGGCAGTTGGGGGCTCCCAAGCCTGCAGGGGTGGGCAGTTAGGGATGACCAGGCCAGCAGAGGAGGGTAGTTGGGGGTGAATGGGCCTACAGGGAAGGGCAGTTAGGAGTGACCCAGGCATTCAGGGGAGGGCAGTTAGGAGGGACCCAGGCCTGCAGAGGAGAACAGTTAGGGGGGACCAGGACTGCAGGGGAGGGCACTTAGGGATAACCAGGCTGGCAGGGGAGCAGTTAGACATCAAGCAGGCTGTCATGGGAGTGGTTAGGAGGTGATCAGGAGTGGCAGGCAGAAGTAGTTAGGGGCAATTAGGAAGGCAGGCAGGTGAGCAGTTGGGAGCCAGTAGTCCTGGATTGTGAGAGAAATGTCCAACTTCCCATTTAGGCCCAATCCTAAGCGAGCAGTTAGACTTCCCTTGAGGAGTCCCAGATTGGGACAAACCCCCCTCCCCAAACCCGTGCATGAATTTTGTGCACCGGGCCTCTAGAGTGTGTGTGTGTGTGTATGCATATATGTGTGTGTATGTATGTATATGCATATATATGTGTGTGTATGTATATATGTGTGTGTGTATACACATACACATATATGCATATATATAAATTTTTGTAAACTCAAAGTTTATAAAAACCTCTCAGTGCAAGCCACAGAGATGACACTGCATGCACTTGCAGAGCAGTTGCACTAATTATGCAGTTAGGAATTAAGATTAGAGCTAGCAGAATTTCAATTAGGCATCTAAGTCTGTGTATTGTAAAAAGGAAAGTTTGAACAATTGCAACCTAAGGAACTTATATGAGAATAGTTTTTCAGTTCTGATACAAAGAGATTTCAGATATGCACAAGGATAGTTTGAGAAATAGAATAAATCAGAAGACAAAGAGGAAATTGATGAGGGAAGAAGAGGAATCAGAACCAATTAGAGATATTTTCCTGATTCCCCTCCCCCTTAAGCTTCTTTTACACCTTCACCAGGATGGAAGGATACTAGTTAGAATCATGTCCACACCACCTGTTAATGTTATGTATTAACTGTCTAGTGACCTGCATATATCAAGATGTGGATGTAGTTTTCCTCAATGTAATATATATATATATATATATATTTGTAAAACTTTAAAAATTGTTCACATTGAAAGATGCCTACAGGCATTATAAAAGCATCAGTGACATTGATTGTCCTCATCTTGATACTCAGAATTAAAAAGCCAGGTAAGTAACAGGAACTGTAGAATGTCTGAGAAGGAATTATTCTGATTTAGCCTACTAGGTCCATACACCTGCATTTAGTAAAATGTAAGGTAATTGGAAGAGAATTAGATTAGCAGTCAAAAAGACTGGCCTCTGGTCTGTCTGGCAAGGAGAGAACCACTAACCTCTTAGAGCTTGCTTTTGCTGTTTTGAGTTGAGAGTGGTGGGAGGTATGGACAGGAATTGAATGATGATGTTAAACTAACACAGAGAGTCTCAAAGGTCTATTCTAGTCTTAAATTTCTTTTAAATCCTTTCATTTCCTTAGGTGTTCCATAAATAAAAATTTTAAGGGTTAGTGCTATTCGTTCTCTTTCCAGTTCTTTGCTGTAAGAGTTTTGATGGAATGCCATGGTTTGTACCTGTATTTTTTTTTTTTTAACTCTGTTTGTTTACACCTGGGCATGGCCAAGGAGGGCCTGGTATTCATTGCCTCAAAACCAGCATGTTCCCCACCAGACTATGAGCTGCCATAAATCATTTTACTAGGTTCTATTTCCTGAATATTTCTTTTAGGTAGTGGGGGTAGAGTAGGCTATAGAATTTAAAACAGATTTACTGAAAGACTTTTGAGAATAAACTGCAAGGGATGAGCCAGCTGTTGCTGTTCCTGCATAATGTAGTGAGGAACTCCCAGTGAAAAAGACTAGTAATTAGTTTCATTTGTAGGTGAAAGAAGGTCTTTGAAGATGTCTGGCATTGATTATAATGGCAGTCACTGTTGCCATTTCCAAATCCTGCTTTTTAAGATCATGCACTGTCAGTTTAGAAAGGGCTTTGCCTGTCCTCTTAGGAGGAAGAGAGTAGTTCTTGGGGCCTAAGTGGTAAAAATCTGAGGAAGATAGTATGGGTAAAGTTATATAACATCCTATAGTCCATTCTTGGGAAAATTCATTTTAAAAAATTAAATTATAACCTTTTTGTTTTTGTATAATTGGGACTTTGCTCTTTGTACTAAGGCATGGGCCACCTTTGCAAATGGTAGCAACGGTGCAATTCTACTTCAACTAGCTCTTGTACTTGGTCATTGGCTCAACATATCCCATGTTTCCTACATCTTTGTGGATTCCACATGCTCCTGCCCAAACCCTGTATAATCCTACTTTCCACTCTTCTCAGGATACTATTTGAATCACTACTGAACTTCTGCTTATTGTGAGGAACAACTGCAGATGCTCCACTGGGTGACTTCACTGGCCAGCAGATTACCTGCATCAGGAAGCCCCCAGATCTCACATAAGTAGGGCCCACAGAATTTCTGGGCTTTGAATGACTCTGCAGGCTCATCTGGGTTTGGTGACTTTAATATGTGGTCGATTCCAGGACCCAAAAGTGCTCAAAGTGTTCCTCTTACAAAGCCCAACTCTTCTCTTCTCTCCTCCAGGCCATTGCTGCTACTGCTGATTGCAGTAATTAACATTTATTGAGCCTTTACTATGTATCACAAACTAAAGTAATTTTAATCCTCCTAAGAACATTATGAACTTATTTAATATATCCATTTTACACATGAGGGAATCAGGGCATAGGGCTGCAATAGTCTGTATATGTTACACAGTAAACATAAAAGCTAGATCTTTAACACAAAAAGGTTTTATTCCAGAGCTTTTAACCATAATTACCCTAGGCCATATGGAGCCCCAAGGAGCCATGAGCCAGTGACCTCTTTGTCTTCTAAGTTTCAAAAACTTTCTGTCTCTCTTTGTACTATTCAAGGCCCCAAATTTGGGATCCTGTGTTCCAGAATCCACTCCTTCTTAATATATTTGCCCTGTCTTAAGCATAGGCTCTGGCAAACACATTATATTTGTTATCTATTGCTGCACAACAAAATTACCCCCCCCACCAACTTATTAAAACAATAAGCACTTATTATTTCAGTTACAGAGGGGCAGGAATCCAGGGTGGCTTAGTTGGATGCTTCTGGTTCAGGGTCTTCCAGGAGGTTGTAGGTGGTGGGATGTTAGCTGAAGTTTCACCATATGACTCTTTGACTAGGTCATCTGAGAAGGCTCACTTACTCATTTGGCTCTTGGCTGGAGTCCTCAGTTCGTCTCCACAAGAGCCGCTCCACAACATTGCTGGGTGTCGCACTCCCAGAGTGTGTGAGCAAGAAGAAAACTCCCAAGACAGAAGCTAGTACTTTCATAACTTAATCTCAGCAGTGACATTTTTGCATTTCTTCTGCATTCCATTTGTTAGAGTCAAATCACTAACTCCATCCCACTCTCCAGGAGAGGGGAATTAAACTCTGCCTCTTGAAGACAGAATTATCATAAAATTCATGGATATATTTTTTAAACCACTACAAATACTGCATGCAAGGCCTCACTCCCTCCAGTACTAAACTTTGTTGATTGAGGCATCAAGGATATAAAAGAAAGACTAACACTTTGCCTTCAATTAGCAAGACTGTTTCAATGATAGTCTTGTCATTTATTAATTGCGGAGCTAGTGCTTCAGTTTCCTAATGTGGAAAATGGAGATCATAGTCTTTATTTTTATGTTATTATAAGAATTTATAACAAAATTTCTGTGATAGTACTCAGAAAAAACTACACAAATAGAAAGTGTCTTTGAATAATTTTAAATATTGGAAAGCTACCCATTGTGTTTGTACCTCCTGGATAATATAGAAATAATAATTTTAGTGCCAGGAATACCTAAAATTTTCATATTATTTCTCATTTAAAAGAGTATTTATTGAATTACTAGAGTAACTTTCTAATAAATCTATATCATGGGATCCATTAGATGAAAGAGAATTTTTAGTGTATAGCAATGCACACATTTTGATCAAAATAAAAACAAGTAAAAATACAATAAAAATAAGCAAGTTTACAGAAAGTGTAGTTGAATATTTGAATCTTTGGAGGAAAGACATTAGTGCTATTTAACAAATTATGAAACTCACAGTTTTAAAGAGAATTTTATGACAACTATTTCTTGTTATAAGAATATTGTTACCAAGAGTTCCTGTCACTGAATACTAATTAAAGCTTTCTTCATTCCTTTCTACAAAGTCAACAACAAAAAGAAAAAAATAATTGTGTCTATAAGGATTTTATTTGACTCTCAACATAGTGAAATTTGCATAAATTCTAATAAAGCAAAAATTAAAATCCATTAACACTTGTGTCTGGTAATTAACATCAGCTTGCTATTTTAAATGATTGCTTCAGACAGATGGAGGAAAGGAAGGATGGGAGAATGTGGAGCCATGGAAAAATATGAAGATTATAAACTAAGAATGATGTTTTTCATAAAGTCCCTATTTTGAGGAAGGAAATAAAACTTATTTAGGCTTTTAGGAAACATTAAAAAATGCTTTTCATTTATAATGTATAGATACACTCAGGAATTTCACCAGATGTTTATTTTATAAGATACATATGACACTCACATTTATGTACATTAATGGTAATTTACTACTCAAGTCTAATTACTACCCTCTGGAGAGAACAGAAATGTTGACAAATATTGATTATTTAAGGAAATTACAGAAGACCCATTTTTTTAAATTTAAAAACACAAGAGGACTTAATTCCTATTTTTTAAGAATTCTTAAATGTTTGAAGAGAGTTAAACCATAACACACTGAAAATCAATATTTTGAAAATATTGATGTATTACTTTACATTTTGGGTTATTCTGGACAAAATACATTCTGCTAAAATGGAAAATAAGTTTCTCTCAAAGCAACATAAAAAATAAACTTTCATTTAAAACATTCTCTCTAGGATCACTGATTCTAACTGTACCTAAATTGGAAGCAAAAAAACAGTAAAAATAAAAAAATAAAAAGAGACATCTTAGTATAAAGATGGTGGATGATGGTGATAATATGAAGATGAGTTGATATTTATTGAGTGCTCCCTAGATACCATGTTAATGTACATGATCTTATTCTCTACTTGCAATAATTTAGTTATACTAACAGTAAGTACAATAATGATAGTTACAATTAATTGAATAACTACTATGTGTCAATGTTTGGGCACTGTGCTAGGCATTTCTCCCAAATTATTTCTAATCCTTACTATAATAAGTCTATAAGGAAGTATTATATTTACCATTTCATTTTTAAAAAGAAACAAACAACCAAAGCTTATACTGATAGTAGGAGACCAATGTGTGGCTAACAAAGCATTAATTTCACTATCATACCTGATAATCAAAACATCATTGTATAGTAAGTGGGAAAGATTAGCATGGATCCAACTTAAATTTTTCATATCTAATAAGGGAAGAGGTCTGGGGAGGTAAATATTGTTTCCACCAGGGAACATAAGGATAATAATAATATGAAAATCATTTTATGTACATTCAATCAATATCAATCAGATGATATAAAAACAAGCAATATCAGTTTGTGAGCATACAGGCCTTGTTGATGTCATCTTGGGATAACTGTCTGCCTCTGTGGACAGCAACTTCTCATCCTTGAAAGGTCTTTGATCTGCTCTGCAGACAGGTGTCAGAGATGGGAGTAGACATCCATTCACAGTCAGGTGCCTTTTTTAAATGAGAAATGTGAATCCATGAGCTAACTCCTTTAAGTCTGGCAGTAAATGGGTTAGTTAGTAATACTTGGTAAGGTCCCCTCCAATGAGGTTGAAAAGAGTCTTTTTTTTTTTGGTGTCTTTTTCAATATACCAAATCTCCTGGTTGAAATCTTCGTCTCTCGGAAGCACACCATGAAATGAATCTGTTACCTATTTGTTAGTTACTAAAATGCAGAATGTTTGCTCTTTATTTTTCCTTACATTTGGGAAACAAAAGATTTAAAGGTCAACAATATTTTTAAGAGTCATAAGAATAATTATACTCAACTCATTTAGTCCCATAGTTATTTTTGTTTATCCTGATTATTTGCCAGTAATTTTTGAATTCAGTTATTCCTTGAAGTTCTATAAATCTTAATCCAGTTAAAAAATATGACCTGCTTAGAAGCCTGCAATTTAGAATAAGTCCGAATCCTTTTCATGAATTTTTCTAGACATATAATGCACCTACAAATGCATCAGAATACAGCTGTCCACAAGTGACAAAAATTTAAAAGTGGCATGGTTATAGATTTGATAAAAAAAACTTTGCTTTTCTATAAAATATAACATTCCAAGATGACAATTTCTTGGTAAGTAATAATCCCTGAAAAATGACATAGAGGATAATATAAAATTTGTATACCTTTAGATTCAATTATAATTTCAACATATAAAGAATAATATGTAAGGTTTTAAAATAATTCAAAACCATGGTTATAAGGTTTTTTAAGAATTTCCTAGAAAAAAATGGATAAATTTAGCGAGACCCAAGAGGAGATGAAAAAGGACCAACTAGAAATTAAACATACACTGACTGAAATAAAAAAAATATAATACAGAAACCTAACAGCAGACTAGAGGATTGCAAGAATCAAGTCAAAGATTTGAAATACAAAGAAGCAAAAAGAAAAAAGAATAAAAAAATGTTAAGATAGTGTAAGGAGCCTCTGGGACAACTTCAAGCATACCAACATCAGCATTATAGGGGTCCCAGAAGAAGAGAGAAAGCGAGATACTAAAAACCTATTTGAAGAAATAATGACTGAAAACTTCCCCCACCTGGTGAAAGAAATAGACTTACAAGTACTGGAAGCACACAGAACCCCAAATAAAGGAATCCAAAGAGGACTACACCAAGACACATCATAATTAAAATACTAAGAGCAAAAGACAAAGAGAGAATATTAAAATCAGCAAGAGAAAAACAGTTAATTACCTACAAGGGAGCACCCATGCGATTGTCAGCTGATTTTTCAACAGAAACTATGCAGGCCAGATGGGAGTGGCAAGAAATATTCAGCCTGATGAATAGCAAGAATAATCTGTCCAGAAAAGCTATCATTCAGAATTGAAGGGCAGATAAAGAGCCTCACTGATAAGAAAAAACTAAAGGATTTATCAACACCAAACCAGTATTATATGAAATGCTAAAAGGTATTCTTTAAGAAGAGGAAGAAGAAAATGGGAAAGGTAAAAATTATGAACAATAAATACATATCTATCAATAAGTGAATCTAAAAATTAAGTGAATTGAAAATCTGATGAACAGAATAAACTGGTAAATATAATAGAATTAGGGGCATTGAAAGGTAGTGGACTGATAATTCTCAGGGGGAAAGAGGTAAGAGGGGGTGCAGGGAGAGACTGGACAAACATCATAAACCTATGGATGAGGACAATGAGGGGGAGGTAAGGTAAGGGCGGAGGGTGGAGTGGGAGCCAGGTGGAGGGGAGATATAGGGTTAAAAAAGAGGAACAATTTTAATAATCTGAACAATATAGGTTTATTAAAAAAAGATTTTAAAACGAGGCACATGGCTTATTGCAAGCAATGTATTGAGCATTGAAAATAATTAATAAACTGCCAATATGTGAAATGCAAAACCTAGAGTGTCACTGGCTGGCCCAGTGTCCCTGACGGAACACATGCTACCCCTTTAAAGGTTTCTGTTTGAACTTGTCTCTGATCTTTGTAAGTTCCTTTCAGAAGCAGAGTGCCTTAGCAATGCAACTGACTTGTCCCTTGCTCTTGATTGGAGCACAGGCGCATGGTCTTTCCTGATTGGCTAATTCAAAGGGAGGGGTTGGCCTTTGCTGTTTCAAGATGGCAGCTCCCAGGGGAGCAGCAAGCCATGTGGCCAACATGACAGCTGCCAAGTCACAGTCCAAAATGGAGGTTGTCTAAACTGTTCTTTGGCGGAAAAGATGATTTGTTTATTTTCACAATATCTAAAAGATAGACAGCCACAATTATATTGCAGACAAACAGACAGAAATCTAACTGTTTCTGGAGGCTGAAACCTAAGAGGGAGAGCAAGAAGAGCCCCGAAGATTAAGAATTCTTTTTTTTTTAATTTTAATTAAATCTTTATTATTCAGATTACATTTGTTTTTCTTTTTTCCCCTCCATAGCACCCAGCTCCCACCCTTCCCTCCCTCCCATTGACCTCATCCATAGGTGTATGATATTTGTCCAGTCTCTCCCTGTATACCCCTCACCCCTTTCCCCCTGAGAATTATCAGTCCACTCCCTTTCAATGCTCCTGATTCTAGTATATTCACCAGTTTATTCTGTTGATCAAATTTTTAATTCACTTAATTTTTAGATTCACTTGTTGATAGATACGTATTTGTTGTTCATAATTTTTTGACTTTAATCTTTTTCTTCTTCCTCTTCTTAAAGAGTACCTTTCAGCATTTCATATAATACTGGTTTGGAGTTGATGAACTCCTTCAGCTTTTTCTTCTCTGTGAAGGTCTTTATCTGCCCTTCAATTCTGAATGATAGTTTTGCTGGATAGATTATTCTTGGTTGTAGGTTCTTGCTATTCATCATGTTGAATATTTCTTGCCACTCCCACCTGGCCTGCATCGTTTCTGTTGAGAAATCAGCTGACAGTCGTATGGGTGCTCCCTTGTAGGTAATGAACTGTTTTTCTCTTGCTGCTTTTAATATTCTCTCTTTGCCTTTTGCTCTTGGTAATTTAATTATGATGTGTCTTGGTGTGGTCCTCTTTGGATTCCTTTTATATGGGGTTCTGTGTGCTTCCTGGACGTGTAAGTCTATTTCTTTCACCAGGTGGGGGAAGTTTTCAGTCATTATTTCTTTAAATAGGTTTTCAGTATCTTGTTCTCTCTCTTCTGGCACTCCCACAATTCTGATGTTGGTACGTTTGAAGCTGTCCCAGAGTCTCCTTACATTATCTTCACATTTTTGGATTCTTTTCTCTTCTTGCTTTTCCAGTTGAGTGTTTTCTGCTTCTTTATATTTCAAATTTTTGACTTGATTCTTGCCTTTCTCTAGTCTGCTGTTAGGACTCTGTATAATATTTTTTATTTCAGTCAGTGAATATTTAATTTCTAGTTGGTCCTTTTTCATTTGTAGTTGGACCTTTACCATCTCTAGTTGGCTCTTTTGCATCTCTAGTTGGTCCTTTTTCATCTCCTCTTGGGACTTGATAAATTTATCTATGTTTTCTAGCATATTCTTGAAAAACCTTATAAGCGTGGTTTTCAACTCTATATCCAGTCGTTTTTTTTCCTCTATTTCTTTTGTTTGTGATCCCTTCCCTTGTCTCGGCATTTTCACTATGTCGGGGAAACTTCTGTGTTGAATTCAGCCTTATAATGCCAGACTTGCAAAGCCGTAGAAGCCTCTGTTGAGCTTGGGAGGGGTGGAGTCTCAGGGCTTAAGGGACCGCCTTGCCTTCCAGTCGGCTCCGCCCTCCACGGCCCCTGAGTCTCAAGTGACTGGGTAATGGCTCAAACTGTCCTTGTGCATGCGCCCACAGTGCCTCTAACCGCTGCCTTTCCAGCTCCCCTGTGCACCAGGACCACAGGAGTCTAGGTCTCCAGGGTTTCGCCCCAAACAGGGGCTCAGTGGAGTCAGAAGTGGCACAGTTGGGAGGGTCTGTCTCCCGCCCACTCCTGAAAGCCAGCAGTACAATCAGCAGTGTGTCCTCCGCGTAGTGCCGTGCATGCCGCCCCCAGCCCTCTGATCTTTTGCGACTCCCCTAAATTTCTGGCACTTCTCCCTTTTCACAGTCCAAACTCACCCTGTATGAGTTTCGGCTGGATCTGGTGTTTAGTGTCGTAAAATAAGGGTTTCAATGCCGTTGGGAGTCTCCGTTTCCCTCCCGCCAGAAAAAGCCAGCCAGGTACTCTGGCACCTGCTCTCTCCGCGTGTGCGCCTCCGTACCTCAGCTTTTTGCAGCTCCTCTGGGTCTCCGTGAGCTCCTCTCTTTCCTTCTAGCTGTAGAACTTCCACTCAGCCAGCTTTCCTGTGGTTCTGGATGATGTCCGTTCTGTCTTTTAGTTGTAGTTTTGAAATTGTTGTGCGAAGCAGCAGTGTAGGTGTTTACCTATGCCGCCATCTTGGATTCTCCGAAGATTAAGAATTCTTGGCAGCTGCTGGGACATTCTTGCAATCTCTCTCACGCTTTCAACCCCACCACAGACAATGAGGCTTCTCCAGAGCTGGACTTACTTCTTCTTTAAACTAATTAAACAACAACAAAGAGACACAAAAACATCAACACTCTTATACAGGCATGCAATACACACTGAAAGTTTACACCAGAGAATGTCCAGCATTAAAAATTACCAAAGCAATGTCTTTTGTCCCTGGTTCAGGAACTGCCTTCTCTAGAATTTCAGTATATTCCCAATGGACTATTCAAAAAAAAAAAAAAAGGGCTGGGATCCTTTTTAGTTGCCTCTTCTTCCCTTTGTCTGGGTGAACCTTCTATGAAGATAAATCAGAGGCATGCTTCCTACGGCAAAAACGAGGTGTTGACATTAACTTTAGAATAGTTCTGAGACAGTCCCTAAAATTTTTTTATTAATTACAATCTTATTGGAAGAAATTTTTGTTCTATGCTTTTCCTTAGAAGCTTCTAATTTCCAAATCAAGATATGCTTCCCATATACTCATTCAGTTTAATATCAGTACTTTCTTATAATCATTTTTTATTTAATATAATTTGTAGTAATGGCCCACTTATATTCTGATTTTAGTAATTTGAATATTTTCTTTTAGTCAATCTAGCAAAAGGTTTGTTAATTTTGTTAATCTTTTTAAAGAACCAATTTCAGTTTTTTGGATTTTCTCTACTTTTTCTATATAAACTGGTCCTATTTTCCTATTTATTTGTATGCCTTGTGATGTGTTATTTTTGTTGAAAACAGGACTTTTGAATTTTATAATGAAAATTTGGAAAATCAGATTCTTTCTTCCTCCTCTCCAGGGTTTGCTGAGAATGTTTTTTCTTTTTAATTTCTCTCTCTCTTTCTTTATTTTATCCTCACCTGAAGATATGTTTATTGATTTTAGAGAAAGAGGAATGAAGAGAGAGAGAGAGAGAGAGAGAGAGAGAGAGAGAGAGAGAGAGAGAAACATTGATCAGTTGCCTCCCACACATACCACGAACAGGGATGAAACCCATAACCTAGGTATGAGACCTGACAAAGAATCAAACCTAGAGCCTTTCAGATTGTGGGATGATACTCTAACCAACTGAGCCACTTGGCAAGAGCACTTTCTCTTCCTTTTAAATAATATTTAAATTGTCTGTGCTGCTGATCAGCTTGATACATAAATTTAGTCTTCTCAGGTCTTAGCCTGCTTCTTTTTCTGGATATGAGTGGCAACTTTCTAAATTCCCCTGTTTATGTGGATGCTTTTGAGTATCCTAGTCTTTAAATGTTTGGCTTCCCAAAAGGGGAAAAATGAAAAATAAAGTGGGAAAATGTGTCAGCCTTTTGTATATCTTGAAGACACTTCATCTGAAGAGGAGGGGTAGCTAGAAAGATTTGTTTTACCACTTATTTATGCATTCATTGATTGATTCTTGTATGTGCCCTAAAATGAAGATTGAATCCCACAGTTTTCTCATATTGGGATGGTGCTCAGGCTTGCCAGGACTGAACCAACCCTTTTAAAGGAGTTCCTGGAATCCTGTATCAATCAATAGGACTGAGACATTATCCAGAGCTGTGCAGCTATATCTTCAATGACCAATCAGAGTGGCTCCATTCTAGCCAATTAGGACAACTTTTTAGACTAAACAAACTGTGAGAATTTGTAGTTCTCTCTTGCATGAGAACAGAGCAATCAGGGACCAGCGGTGGAGTCTTGTCTCTCTATATGTCAGCTCTCCTCTGCCTCTGGGAAGGTATTTTTGGTTTCCACCAAAGTCTGCATTTCCTCAGCTGAAGTTGTAACACTGAAGCTGTCTTAATGAACTAAAATGGATTTATCCAGTGTCAATAGTTAGACCAGAGCAATCTAGATTGGAGCTGTCTCACCAGAGATGGGTGGAGCTGCAACACTGGAGCCACATTGCCCCAGCACTGCTTCACAGCTGTGCTGTATCACAATTGAGCTGTTTGCACTGAATAAAGTCTTTCTCTTTACCCAAGTTGTGTCTGCTGTTGGTGCTGAATAGGTACCAATGACCATTGGTTGACTATTGAAAGTTCAGAGGATTTTGAAGGGGTTGATATTTGAATGAGTCGAAATTCTCATTCATCTCTCTCTCTCTCTCTCTCTCTCTCTCTCTCTCTATATATATATATATATATCTCTGTACATCTACGATGAGAGGCCTGGTGCACAAAATTTGTGAATGGGGGAATGGTTGTGTCCCTCAGCCCAGCCTGCACCCTACCAATCTGGGTGGGGTCAGGCCTAAATGGGTAGTTATGGGTAGTTGGACATCCTTCTCACAATCCAGGACTGCTGGCTCCCAACTGCTCACCTGCCTGCCTGCCGGATAGTCCCTAACCACTTCTGCCTGCTAGCCTGATCAACCCCTAACCACTCCCCTGCCAGCCTGAAGGATACCTAACTGCTCCCCAGCTGGCCCAGTTGCCCCTAACTACCCTTCCCTGCCAGCCTGGTCACTCCCAACTGCCTCCCCCTGCTAGTCCAGTCACCCCTATCTGTTCTCTCTTGTTAGCCTGGTTGACCCCAACTGCCCTCCACTGCAGGCCTGGTCCCCCACAACTGCCCTCCCCTGCTGGTCTGATCACCCACAAATTCCCTCCCCTGCTGGCCATCTTGTGTCCACATGGTGGTGGCCATATTTGACCACATGGGGGTGGCCATCTTGTGTGTTTGAGTGATGGTCAAATTGAATATTACCTCATTATTATATAGGATAATAAAAGGGTAATATGCTAATTAGACTGGATGTCTTCTGGATATCATTCTGGACATCTTTCCTGATGAAGCCAGGGCAGGAGGGAAGTCAGCCCAGGTCCAGGGTGCCTGCCAGTGGCTGGAGGAGGAAAGCCTGGGTCCTAGGTGCCAGAGGGAATTTCCGTGCATTGGCCTCATCCTATCTAATAAAGAGGGAATATGCAAATTGACCATCATGCTGACACAAAGATGGAAATGCCCATAGCCACAAGATGGCAGTGTCCAGTTCCCTCAGCCCTGCTGGAGTCCCACAGTCCTTTCAGCCTCACCGGAATCAAAACTGGGACCCTTGAGTCCACAGGCCGATACTCTATCCACTGAGCCAAACCAGTTAGGGAAAGCTTTTTATTTTGATGTAGTTGCATTTGTTTATTTTCTCTTTAGTTTCCATTGTCCTAGGAGCAGAATCAGTGAAGAAGTTCCTTCAACATATACTGGAGATTTTGATGCCTGTGGATTCCTCTAGTATTTTTATGGTTTCCCGTCTTATGTTTAAGTCCTATATCCATTTTGAGTTTATTTTTGTGTATAGTGTAGGTTGGTGGTCTAGTTTCATTTTTTGCATGTATCTATCCAATCCCCAACACCATTTATTGAAGAGACTGTCTTGACTCCATTGTATGTTCATGCCTTCTTTGTCAAATATTAATTGAACATAGTGATTTGGGTCGATATCTGGATTCTCTATTCTATTTCATTGGTCTATATGTCTGTTCTTGTGCCAGTACCAGGCTGTTTTGAGAACAGTGGCTTTGTAATACAGATTGAAATTTGGTATTGAGATCCCACCTACTTTATTCTTCTTTCTCAGGATTGCTATGGCTATTCAGGGTCCATTTTATTCCAGATGAATTTTTGGAGAGTTCTTTCTAGATCTGTGAAATATGTTGTTGGTATTTTAATGGGTAGTACATTGAATCTATAGATTGCTTTGGACATTTTAATGATGTTAATTCTCCCAATCCATGAGCATGGTGTGTTCTTCCATCTGTTTATGTCTTCCTCTATCTCTTTTTTCAGTGTCCTGTAGTTTTTCCTGCATAGGTCTTTTACCTCCTAAGTAAGTTTATTTCTAGATATCTTAATTTTTTTGGTATGATGGTAAATGGGATCGCTTTTTTTGTTTCTCTTTCTGTAAGTTCACTATTGGTGTATAGAAATACCATAGATTTCTTGGCATTAATTTTGTATCCTGCTACATTGCTGAATTCATTTATTAAGTCTATTAGTTTTGTGATTAAGTCTTTCGTTTTTTTTTTTATGTACAATATCATGTCCTCTGCAAATAAGGACAGCTTTACTTCTTCTTTTCCAAATTGGATGCCTTTTATTTCTTCTTGTCTAATTGCAATGGCTAATACTTCTAATACTATGTTGAGCAGGAGTAGTGAGAGTGGGCATCCCTGTCTAGTTCCTGTTCTTAGGGAAAATGGTTTTAGTTTTTGCCCATTGTTTATGATAAAATTAGTATATTTTACTTACAGAAAAGTAGAAAAGCATAAATAAACATTTAAAAAATCATCCATAAATAAATTAACATTTTTTCCCTGCTACTCACAGTAGTTATGTTTTGCTTGGTACTATTTTTATTTAACATTATATCATGAATATAAAATTTATTTTTCCTAAAAGTGACATGAGTTATAGAATTGTGTGTCTTAAAGGATATTGAATGTCACCTCCAGATGTTTACTTTTTAGTTGCCAGCACCTGAGGGATTCTTGTATAGGTAAGTGATTCTCAAATAGAGACAGTGAAAATATCATTTTGGAAAGGAAGAATTTTAGATTTTAGGAGGCTATTATTTGACATAATTCTACTCTCTTTCTGCAAACCAACAAATTGACACTTTCCTACTCTCCCCTAACCCCCCTATACTAACCTAGAACTTGAGAGACACCAAGTTAATACAGACCTTTCTGTTTACCATAGAAGAAATTAGGACTCTAGAAGTTAAATAACAGCAGGGAAGAAGCAGGAGGAAAAAGGTCTAACCAACTACTTTTCCACTGATCCCGATTCCTTAATAAAACTGTAAGAATGGCAATAATTTCCTTTTCCATTATTTATAGACCTCAATTTTCCCCCGGAAAATCATATTGTTTCTTAAATGTAAACATTAAATATGGCTAATTTCTTTTTTCATATTTGACAATGTATCCTCTTAGTTTTAGAGAGTGTTTGGTAACTGTGATAAATCTATATCAAAATGGCTTCCTTTTTAGATATATATATAAAGCTAAAATCCATTTGTTCTGTATCATTTTATAGAACTGACCTAAATGCTATTTTTAAAGACCTATTTGAATTTTTGGGAAGTCACAAAAATGCTTTAAAAAAACTAAAATAAATAAACCTACAATCTTTGAAGCTGGACATCCCTTCAAATATATTGTATATTTGAATAATCTTTAAAATTTCAAATATTTTTTTTAAAATACATTTTATTGATTTTTTTTTACAGTGAGGAAGGGAGAGAGATAGAAAGTCAGAAACATCGATGAGAGAGAGACATCGATCAGCCACCTCCTGCACACCCCACTGTGGAGATGTGCCCGCAAGCAAGGTACATGCCCCCAACCGGAATCGAACCTGGGACCTTTCAGTCCACAAGCAGAAGCTCTATCCACTGAGCCAAACCGGTCTCGGCTCAAATATTTTTGTTGGGCCTAGATTTGCTACCAAAATGTGTAATTTTCCTGTTTAATTTTGTTTTCTAATTTTCTATAAGTGGTTATTATTAGCAAAGAACTATGTCAGGCAATTAGGGGAATACAGAAGACATAAACCAAAATATTTAGGTTGGGATTAGTTTATAGTAATAAGCTAAAAAATATTTGTTCTAAACCTCATCCCTTTTATTGTTATGACTGAAAACAGCTAGGAAAGTTTTCATTTTGTTTGTTTTTGTCATGGAATGAAGTTGAAATATAACTATTACTATTTATTAAACAAATACTTCATTTCTTAAAATAAGATAAATTATTTTCATAGAGTTTACCTTTTCTCAGTAGTAAGCAAATCTTTAGGATAAGCATTTATTTTCTTCTCCATAAAGGGACTAAAATCAATTTTTAAGGACCAGTTAATAGGGATTTCAACATGCCTAGAAATGAGAATACCAATGAAATACCAATCAGTAGTCACTATCCTGGCAGTTACCTGGTCCCTGAACCTTTTTCCCCACCAGTATTTGGAAATTTGAGCAAGAAGCATTCAGCCAACAAAAACAATGATAGATACCACACACACAAAAAAAAATTATAGAGTCTAGGAAGTACTGCATGAACAGTTAATGATTGCTTTGACATTCAGGTTTTGACATAGGATATTTAGTTACGATAATTTAATGTATCAGACATTGCCAAGCAGGAATGCCTCATATGGCCTCTCAGATTGTGCACTGCACACCTCCAAGAGGTGCTATCACAAAGATTTGTCTTTCGTAACAAACCAAAATTTGTTACTTTAAATATATTAGTGTGCATTTTTACTGTTGTTTTAAGGGTCTTATTTGTTATAATTCTGTCTGAACATGTTTTCTGGGACAAGTTTGTAAAGGAAAATTACAAAAATAAATGAGTTGGGGAATATGAACCTGTTTCAGTTCCTTTCACAAGTTTGTCAGTGGTTATTGAGCAAGTTGTTTAGACACTTTTTAAGCTCGATTTATCCTTCAAAAAGCTATGACTGATGGCCCTGGCTGGGTAGTTCAGTTGGTTAGAGAGTCTTCCATAGACTCTAAGGTTGTGGGTTCAATCTCCTGGTCAGGGCACATACCCTGATGTTTCTCTCTCTCTAGTCAAAAAAAAAAAAAAGAAGCTATGACTGGTGATGCTTGTTTCATACTTCAAAGGGAATACTTGACAACGTGTCCCATACACTTTGCCACTCTCAGATAAATTGAGCACTATAAATATCTTTATGGGAACCTTAAATATTTACAGGGTTAGCACCAATATATGTCTGCTGAAAATGACAGGAAGTACTTTGAGCATATGAAAGTGCACGTTTGCTGTGAGACACTTGTTTTGATTGGCTGTGACTCTTAATGAATTTATTGAATCTATTAAGAGCAAGGACATTGATTCTATTAAGGGCAAGTCTTATCTGTCTTACTGCAAACCTTCAGCATTACTATAGATCCCATCTTTCTTACTCTTTCCTCCTCTTCAACAAGTGAGGACTTTGTTAGCAAAATGGCTTCTTGATACTCTGAAACTGAGCATGTGAGTGTGGTCAAAGGGAAATTAAACAAGCAAACAACATCTAGAAATTAGGTATCATGGGTTATACATCTTTAAACGCTTCATATCAGGGGCCTTACACATAGTGTGAGTGCAAAGGCACTTTTAAAATTAATGTGCCAGTGAAACCTATGTTTTACAATCCTCCTGAAGATCTTAGGTCCTTCGTAAATGCTAATAATTTCATCGTGCTAATTATTTAGAACCATTTGCTATAAAAGGCAAAACATTATTTAGGATGAATTCTCTTGTGATTTTTTTTTTAATTTCCTAGGGACTATTTATATTCTTTCAAAGTGCATAGTCTATCTTATTTGTAGAATTCTGTTACATATGAATGAGTATATGTATACATATAATACAACTAGTAAGAGTTTTTCAGAGCCCATAATGAAATTCCAGACACAAGAAAAATGTATCCAAAGGATTATCCATGTTTAATTTTCCTACAAGCTGCCAAAAGTTTTAAGGATTCAACAATTTCTCAAGGGTTCTGTGTGTGTGTGTGTGTGTGTGTGTGTGTGTGTGTGGTTGAGTGTGAGAAAGACATTCTGCCTGCTATCCTGAGTTCCATGAAAAATTTACTTGTAGGGACAGGCTCTCTTTTCACACAATGTTAACATGCTGTTAAGTCTAATACAAAGGCAATGACTTAGAGTATAATGACAAATCAATCCAATGCTTCAAATGAGGGTTTTTTAAGGACTTTACTCTGTCAAAAAAATATCCGGCTTTGCATTAAAGTTAGACAGAAAGAAATCACTGTAAATGTCACATACCTTTATCTGCTGAAATTAACAAAGAATGGACCCTTTGTCACACATACCTAATATTTGTCTTTTTTGTTTGAACTAGGCAATTTTTTAATATTTGTTGAACCAGATCCCTGCAGTGCATGAACTGTTCTCTGTGATAAGCACTTTTGTTTATGAAATGATCGTGCCCCCACCAAAGGTGCCCTTTTTATTACTGAACTGCAGAACCTGTTCACTGGGATAATTACAGTGGGTGCTGCTGTATTTTAAGGAAACAACAAAGCTTGTGAAGTTACTTTGCATAGAAAGTTCTCATCTGCTGTTTCAAACCTTTTTATTCCCTTTGATGTGCTCCCACCCCATTAACTTCCTTTGTCACTGTAAGTTTCGAGGAGCAGAAGAGACCAAAGCATGTTAAAAGAGGAAGTTTCTTCTGCACTAAGGAGTGAGATAGAAAAACCAGGATTAGAGAAGAAGGAGGAGAAGGTACTGTCAGGCTGTCTGCAGACTGGGAGAGCAGCAACACGTGCAGAGGTGAATACGCCTTTTGAGAGGAGGAACAGGAAATGGTAGGGTGTAGGGCACTGGGCATGCAGACAGCAGATACAGGTTACATCATACTCTGCCCACCAGTTGGGGGAAGGGAGGATCTATCAGTCATTCCCCCGTCCCCCATTATTTGATTAGAATTCAGAAAATCAGCAGTTTTGCATTGATTTTTTTTCATTATCAGTGAGCTATTTAATACATAGAGTTGATTTTAAGTTATTTCCTGAAGCAGAGAGTATCAATCCTTTCCTCTAGCAGTCATACCTGAAAGGTAAGCTTTATTTCTGTCACAATCCTTAATTCTTTCAGATTTTTTTTTTTCGGTATCATTTACGACACAAGAGGAGAAAGGAGAGGAGGAGAAAGGGACGAGCCCCCAAATGTTATGCCCAGAGTTTGGGGTCCCCAATAATCAATACTAAGGAGCCTTTTCCGATGCAAAAGCAAAGAGTCTTTATTCAAACCCGGGTTTGGCTCTCAGCCTCTTTCTGGTGCAGCAGTGAGGCGAGAGAGCGAGCCGGGCGGGAACAATGAATTTTATGGGGTAGGATAATTGGGAGGGCTTAGGAAAGTGACAAGGGTTACAGAGATTGGTCACTTGAATTAGGGTCTTTCTGTGGTTTAGCCTTATTAGGACCCTCGCTGTGTTCCTGGAGCTTCATTGGTCCATTCGGGTGGGGGTCGGGGAAGTGAAGACATCGCTGGCACACCTGTGGCCACTCCCAGAAAAGGGAGGGGGTTCAGGCAGGGGGCCCAGACCTATAGGACAAGATGGAGAGGAGTTCATTTCCTTTCAAAAGAAGAGTTTTCTGGTGTTCCTGATTACTTATTTAACAACATTACTTCCCATATAAATATATTTTCCTTAGAGAGTTAATGCAACATCTAAATATGCTTATTTCGTTGAGTCAACTGAGATAGAAATGATATTTGTTAGACATGATTAGAGTTCATTCTCTTTTTGCATAAGTCACACAATTCAAGCTTTCATTTATGATTTCTAGTCTATTTTTCTTTTTTTAATTTATATTTTTAATTGGTTTCAGAGAGAAAGGGGGGGAGAGAGAGAGAGATAGAAATATTAATGATGAGAGAAAACCATTGATTGACTGCCTTCTGCATGCCCCTACTGGGTACCAACCTCACAATCCAGGCATGTGCCCTTGACCAGAATCAAACCTGGGACCCTTCAGCCCACAGGTCGATGCTCTATTCAGTGAGCCAAATCAGCTAGGGCTAGCCTATGTTTCTTTAAAGTGGAATTAGATAAGTACGGAATGTATGTAGATTTTATATTTTTATTATTTTCTGTCTCAGTTTTTACAAATTTTTAAATTCACATCTAATTTGACAACAAAATTTTCTTAGTGACTTTCTTTATTGGAACAAAGTATTCATTTATATGTTCATTGAAAGTACTCTTTCTCTTTTTGTACCCATTGTTAATCAGATAACTTCATTATAAATATAGTACATGTGACATAAACAGGAACAGACATAATGATTTTATTATATAATTAATTTTTATTTCTTTTTACAATTTATATTTATTGTTGTAAGTAATACAGATGTATTCTCCCCCAAGCTCCCATAGACCTCTTCAGCCTGCCCTTGCCCCCTCCCCAGGCCTTCAGCACACCTATTGTCAGAGTTCATGGGTTATGCATGTATGCATACAAGTTTTTTGGTTCATCTCTTCCCACGACCCACTCACCCCCTTTTCACTTATAGAAACATGGAGCAGACTGGTCAATCTCATAATGACTCTATCTTGATAAACTAACCATTGGCCTGGTAGAGGCAGAGCCTCATGGGTTGACTAGAGAGGGGCCATGGGCATTTGAAATGTCTAGTGAGAAGTGAGGAGGGAATTTGTATAATATTCTTGAGGACAACTGCTACGTGGAAAGCACTACTGTTATAATTGGGTAGAATGCAGGGGCAGATTGGTGATAAACACCGGGAAAAGAAATAGCAATGCAAAACAGCAAAAACAAATATGGGTAACTTTAGTGCAGCAGTTCCCAAACTTGGATGCCTTTAAAGTCACCAGGCATGCTTTTAAAAGTACTGATGTCCAGGATCCACCTAGACAATCAGAAACTCGGGCTGGGACCTGGACATCAATATTTTTAAGGAACTGTACAAGGGAGACTGACATACACAACCAGGGTTGAGTCCTCAGCTTTAATATAACATGACTCATTCAAGTTACTAGTAAAAGTATACATATAAAATCATTTCTGTTGTACAATTACCTTAAAGTATTTTCTCACAGCAGAGGATGAGCAGAAGGACATTTTTTTGTTCTAACTTAAAATGTTTAAGAACATTTTTGACTAAGCTTGATAAGGAAAGTCAAACTATGACAAGCAGAAAGCAGCTGGTCTTGCCTGCATATTATATTGGTTTGGGCAGGCTTCAGCTCTTTCATGATTTTTAGGAAGAAATCTGCTACTGAACAACAACATTTGGATAGAAGCCTTTCTGTATATATTCATTCCATCTTTAAATTTTTATGTTTTGTTAAATGTTTTATGCTATTTCCCTAAGTGTGTTGAAATCAATGTACACATGGTTAAGGGTTTAGAGAGGATTTTTCTCCTTGTGAAAAGGATGTCTTTTTGTGTGTGTGAATTATACCCTTTGCTCAAATAATTTTTAGTGAGTATAATTTACCTCAACTACATTTTCTTTGTATTCTTAGGTTGTCTATTGCAAAAAACTTGTAACTGTTTTATAATTTATAAAAGGAACTAGAGAAAATGTTTATCTAACTATTCATGTAAAAACTAAAATTAGGATACAAATTCATTCTGGCTTTTAGTTTGACTTACGTATGGGTACATATATCCAAATATATGTATGTATATAATACACATTTGTGAGATAAACAAGTAAACAATACAAAGAAAATTCTTCACTCAGTCTGTAGTGAATATCCAGAGTGGTCACTGTTGGAACATCATTGTTCTTTTCAAACGTTTAATTCCCTTCGTTCTTGTGCTGAAGAAAGTAGATGTAAATAAACAAACCCAGAGCAAAATCTGGTCCCTACCAGGCTGGAACTGAGGATTCCATATAAAAGACTGGCACAAGGAGCACAACCGATGCTTCAGATGGAGTCAGAAAGGCTGCTAATATTTACTCTCCAGAGTCAAAATTGTGTTTATACTAAGTCAACTTTCTAACATATGTGTGTGTGTGTCTGTGTGCGCGCGTGTGCGAGCACACACACACACAGTTGTGTATTCTAACTTTTTCAGTTCATTGTTTTGACCAAGTGTTTTCTTTGAAAATTTTATCTTTGGTTAAATCACCTATAGTTTTCACTTTTCTAGTAAGAGATAGAGATGGAATTCCAATTTAATATTCTTTTAGTAAAAAATCTGTATCTTTATGTTACAACATGGATGGACATTATGCTGAAGGAAATAAGCCACCCTCAAAATGACAAATACTACATGATTCCATCTCTCTGAGGCACCTAAAGTAGTACATTTTTGGAGACAGGAAGTACGATGATGATTGCCAGGGGTTGAGAATAGTTAGGGGAATGGAGTGTTATTTATTTATTTTTTTAATGAGTACAGAGCTTATTTAAGGAAGATAAAGAATTGGTGGTGATAGTTGCACAACAATATGAATTACTTAATATCACAGAACCATATACTTAAAAATAGTTAAAATAGTAAATTTTATATTATGTATTTTTAAGCACAATTTTTTTTATTGTGTTACATGTATACATATCTCCCCATTGCTCCCCTCCCTCCAAGGCATACTCCAACCCCCCAGTGTCTTATGTTCATTGGTTTATGCTTATATGCATGCATACAAGTCCTTTGGTTGATCTCTTATCTACCCCACCTCTCCTTAACCTTTCTGCTGTAATTTGACAGTTTGTTTGATGCTTTACTGCCTCTGTATCTATCCTTTTGTTCATCGGTTTACAATGTTCTATATTATCCACAAATGAGTGAGATCATGTGGTGCTTCTCCTTCATTGACTGGCTTATTTCACTAAACATAAGGCTCTCCAATTCCATCCAGGTTGCTGTAAATGGTAAGAATTCCTTCTTTTTAATGACAGCATAGAATTCCATTGTGTAGATGTACCACAGTTTTCTGATCCACTCATCTGCTGACGGGCACCTAAACTGTTTCCAAATTGTAGCTATTGTAAATTGTAAGCACAATTTTTAAAGTGTGAAAAACCACATTTTCCATTTTTACAGTTTTATTCTTCTTGTGTCTTATTTTATTTTATTTATTAAAATTTAATAATATGTAATTGATTTTTATTTAAGTACAATCAATTTTAAAGATCTCTAAAAATAGTAAATTCATGAGAAAATAAACTTTATGACCTAAACCTGAGATAATTCCTGAAAAGAAGCTAAAATGGTGATTGACACTTAATTTGAAACTATGTAGATAATGTACATGTTCAAATCTAAAATTTCTTAATGTTTTCTTACATGTGAATAGTGTTGCACAATTTATAAAATGCTTTAGATCTGGGTTTATTTTTAACTCACAATATAATGATGAATATTATCCACATTTTACAGATTAGAAAGTGGTTGAGAGAGAAAATATCCTTTAGAGATGAGTCTCTGACTCCACAATTAGGAGTTCACATTAAACTGAAGAGAGAGAGAAAATGAACCAACAAATATGAAAGCTTTACCAACAGAAGCACCAAACTCGGGTTATTATCTCTCTTGAAGAAATGTGACTCCACACATTAAAGCATAATAAAGGTATTTGCAGGATATGGGGCCAGAATATAAGAGGGCAGAAAATACACAGAAATAGGGAGTGAGGAGACATATACAGGGTTAGTCCATTTTGATTTTGATATTTGATGCTCCTACTCTGTAAAACCTCCATCTTTGTTGTGTTAGGCACAGCCACATCTGGGGGAGAGTTTATTAAACAGAATATTAGAACTTTAAATTAATAATCAGCAAAATCTGCTTTCTTCCTTTAGTTCCTTAAATTTTCAGTACTTGTAATTTTGCCTCTCATTCTTTTTTCTCTTTGACACACACATCCCTCTGAAATAGACAACAAAAGCCAAGAGTCCCCAAACTCAGTCAACATAAAACCAACTCTCCCTTTTGTGTTAGATGGAATGTCTCCCATTAAGTATGGGTCTGCTGTCTTTGTATCAGATTGTGAGGCCCAGTGGGCGGAGTCTATGTCATTCTGGATTAACCCTCCCACAGGTTTAGTGAATCACCGCAAGCAGGGAAGTGCTTATTAAACATCACTTGAGTGACTGATAAGTAATTGTGCCAGAAGAAATGCTAATTTTAAAATGTCTGTAAATTCCTAAACTTCACATGTGGGAAGACCAGTGACCTGGAGTACCTTTTGGGAATAGGTAATCTGATACAGAATCTTTCCCTTTGTGTCACCTGTTACAATTTGGCCTCCCTTTGCAAGTGACTGAAAATCATTACCAGCTGACAGCTCTCAAAGCTTGGTGTCTGAAACTAAAAGGAAGAGTAGAATGCTGCTGACATTGAATAAGTAACAACCTCAATCTGTGCATTTGCTTGGATTGCTTAGATAATTCAGATCACTCTCTGGAGACCTGGAACTCCAAGTTAATAAATATTCATTTAGTTAGGTCACTAACTAAATTTGAGGCTAGCAACTCTTTTATCTGAGTCAAGGACTAAGTGTTATAGAGAGATGAATTCTCTATTTTTTTTACTGTGTTACATGTATACATATCTCCCCATTGTCCCCCCTCCCTCCCAGGCATACCCCAAACCCCCACTGTCTATGTTCATTGGTTATGCTTATCTGCATGCATACAAGTCCTTTGATTGATCTCTTATCCACTCCACCTCTCATTAATCTTCCTGCTATAATTTGACAGTCTGTTTGATGCTTTATTGCCTCTGTATCTATCCTTTTGTTCATTGGTTTACAATGTTCTTTATTATCCACAAATGAGTGAGATCATGTGATGCTTCTCCTTCATTGCCTGGCTTATTTCACTAAGCATAAGGTTCTCCAGTTCCAACCAGGTTGCTGCAAATGGTAAGAATTCCTTCTTTTTAATGGCAGCATAGAATTCCATTGTGTAGATGTACCACAGTTTTCTGATCCACTCATATGCTGACGGGCACCTAGGCTGTTTCCAAATTGTAGCTATTATAAATTGTGCTGCTATGAACATAGGGGTGCATAAATCCTTTCTGATTGGTGTTTGTAATTTCTTAGGATAAATTCCTAAGAGTGGGATTGCTGGGTCAGATGGGGATCCATTTTTAGTTTTTTGAGGAAATTCCATACTGTTCTCCACAGTGGCTGTACCAGTCTGCATTCCCACCAACAGTGCACAGGGGTTCCTGTTTCTCCACATCCTCGACAACACTTGTCATTTGTTGATTTGTTGATGATTGCCATTCTGACAGGTGTGAGATGGTATCGCATTGTCGTTTTGATTTGCATCTCTCGGATAATTAGTGACTTTGAATATGTTTTCATGTGTCTCTTGGCCTTCCTTCTGTCGTCTTTCGAAAAGGTCCTATGTAGGTCCGTTGCCCAATTTTTAATTGGATCGTTTATCTTCCTTTTATTAAGTTGTATAAGTTGGCTGTAGATGTTGGAGATTAAACCTTTATCAGTGATAACATTTGCAAATATGTTCTCCCATAAAGTAGGCTTTCTTGTTGTTTTATTGATGGTTTCTTTTGCTGTGCAAAAGGTTTTTATTTTGATGTAGTCCCATTTGTTTATTTTTTCTTTAGCTTACATTGCCTTTGGAGCAGTATCAGTGAAGAAGTTCTTTCGGCATATATCTGAGATTGTGCTGCCTGTGGATTCCTCTAGTATTTTTATGGTTTCCCTTCTAATGTTTAAGTCCTCTATCCATTTTGAGTTTATTTTTGTATTTGGTGTAAGTTGGTGGTCCAGTTTCTTTTTTTTTTGCATCTATCTATCCAATTTTCCCAACACCATTTATTGAAGAGGCTATCTTGGCTCCATTGTATGTTCATGCCTCCTTTGTAAAATATTAGTTGAGCATAGTGGTTTGGGTGGATATCTGGGTTCTCTATTCTATTGCATTGGTCTATATGTCTGATCTTGTGCCAGTACCAGGTTGTTTTGAGAACAATTGCTTTGTGATATAGCTTGAAATCTGGTATTGAGATCCCACCTACTTTATTCTTCTTTCTCAGAATTGCTGTGGCTATTCGTGGTCTTTTTTTATTCCAGATGAATCTATGAAGAATTCTTTCTAGGTCTGTGAAATATGTTGTTGGTATTTTAATGGGTAGTGCATTGAATCTATAGATTGCTTTGGGTAGTATGGACATTTTAATGATGTTGATTCTCCCAATCCATAAGCATGGTATGCTCTTCCATCTGTTAACATCTTCCTCTATCTCTTTTTTCAGTGTCCTGTAGATTTCTACATAATTATTTTACCTTTTTAGTTAGTTTTATTCCTAGGTATCTTAATTTTTTTGGTTTGATGGTAAATGGGATTGCTTTTTTAGTCTCTTTTTCTGTAATTTCACTATTAGTGTATAGAAATGCCACAGATTTCTTGGCATTAATTTGTATCCTGCTACATTGCCGAATTCATTTATTAAGTCAATTAGTTTTGGGATGGAGTCCTTCAGGTTTTTTATGTACAGTATCATGTCATCTGCATATAAGGACAGCTGTACTACTTCTTGTCTAATTGCAATGGCTAATACTTCCAGTACTTTGTCAAACAGGAGAGGTGAGAGTGGGCATCGCTGTCTTGTTCCTGTTCTTAGGAGAAATGGTTTTTTTTTTTGCCCATTGAGTATGATGTTGGCTGTGGATTTATCATATATAGCTTTTATGATGTTGAGGTATGATCTTTCTAATCCCACTTTGCTGAGAGTTTTTATCAAGAAAGGGTGTTGGATTTTGTCATATGCTTTTTCTGCATCCATTGATATGACTATGTTATTTTTATCTCTCAATTTGTTTAAGTGATATATCATGTTTATTGATTTGCAGATATTGTACCATCCCTGCATTCCTGGGATGAATCCTTCTTGGTCATGGTGTATGATCTTTCTGATGTACTGCTGGATCTGATTTGCTAGAATTTTGTTGAGGATTTTGGCATCTATGCTCATGAGAGATATTGGCCTATAATTCTCTTTCATTGTGTTGTCTTTATCTGGTTTTGGTATTAGGGTGATGCTGGCTTCATAGAAGGTGTTTCGAAGTGTTCCTTCTTCTTGCATATTTTTGAATAGTCTGAGGAGGATAGGTTTTAATTCTTCCTTGAATGTTTGGTAAAACTCCCCCGTGTAGCCATCTGGTCCCGGGCTTTTATTTGCTGGAAGCTTTTTGATGACTGCTTCAATTTCTTCCATAGTTATTGGACTATTGAGATGTTAGATTCTTCCTGATTGAGTTTTGAAAGGTTACATTTTTCTAGGAGTATGTCCATTTTTTCAGGTTGTCCAATTTGTTGGAATAGAGTTGTTCATAGTATTTTTTAATAATCCTTTGTATTTCAGTAGAGTCTGTTGTTATTTCTCCTCTTTCATTTCTGATTTTGTTTATTTGGGTCTTCTCTCTTTGCTTCTTGGTGAGCCTGGCTAGGGGTCCATCCATCTTGTTTATCCTTTCAAAAAACCAGCTCTTTGTTTTGTTGATCTTTTGAATTGTTTCTTTGGTCTCCATGTTGTTTATCTCTGCTCTGATCTTTACTATTTCCTTCCTTCTGCTTATACTGGTCTTTTCTTGTTGCTCTCTTTCTGACTCTTTGAGTTGTAGGGTTAGGTAATTTATTACCATTGTTTCCTCTTTATTGCAGTAGGCTTGTAGGGCTATGAATTTCCCTCTCAAGACTGCTTTCACCGTGTCCCACAAATTTTGTATTGTTGTGTTGTCATTGTCATTTGTTGCCATGATGTTTTTTATTTCTTCCTTGATCTCTTTGGTTACACAGTCGTTGTTTAATAGCATGCTGTTTAGTCTCCATGTGTTTGATTTCTTTCTATTGTTTTTATTATAGTTGATTTCCAGTTTTATGCCACTGTGGTCTGAGAAAATGCTTGATATGATTTCTGTCTTTTTGAATTTGAAGAGACTTTTCTTATGACCCAACATATGATCTATCTTTGAAAATGACCCATGTGCCCTGGAGAAGAATGTATATTCTGTGGCTTTGGGGTGAAATGTTCTGAAGATGTCAATTAATTCCTTCTGGTCTAGTGATTCATTTAGGATTAATGTTTCTTTGCTGAATTTTTGTTTAGAGGATTTGTCTAATGGTGACAGTGGGGTATTAAAGTCTCCTATTATGATTGTATTGCTGTTAATCTCTCCCTTAATATCCTCCAGGAGGTTTTTTTTTTATATTTAGGTGCTCCTATATTGCGTGCGTATATGTTTACCAGAGTTATTTCTTCTTGTCGGATTTTTCCCTTTAGTATTATGAAGTGGCCTTCTTTATCTCTTGTTATGTCTTTCATTTTGAGATCTAATTTGTCAGATATAAGTATTGCAACCCCAGCTTTTTTTTCATTTCCATTTGCCTGAAATACCATCTTCCATCCCTTGACCCTCAATCTGTGTGCATCTCTTTTCCTGAGGTGGGTTTCTTATAGACAGCAGATATATGGATCATGTTTTCTTATCCAATCGGTTACCCTATGTCTTTTGATTAGAGCATTTAATCCGTTTACATTTAAAATTATTATTGATAGGTACTTATCTGTCGCCATTTTTGTCTTTACCCCAGAGTTCCTTCTTCGCTTCCTCTTTCTTTTTATTACAGCAGACTCTTTAACATTTCTTGCATTGCTGGTTTGGTTGTAATATATTCCCTTAGTCCTTTTTTTGTCGGTGAAGCTTCTGATTTCACCTTCAATTTTGATTGAAAGCCTTGCAGGGTACAGTATTCTTGGATTCAGACCCTTCCTTTGCATGACATTGTACATTTCATTTCATTCCCTTCTGGCCTGATGAATTTCTGTTGAAAAATCAGTAGCTCGTCTTATGGGGGTTCCTTTGTAGGTAACTTTGTTTCTCTCTGGCCACTTTTAAGATTCTTACTTTGTCGTCATTGTTTGTCAATTTAATTATAATGTGCCTTGGTGTCAGTTTTTTGGGGTTTATTTTGCTTGGAACTCTGTTAGCTTCTTGGATTTGTGTGTGTGTGTTTTTTTCTTATATTGGGGAATTTTTCTGTTATTATTTCTTCAAACAGGTTCACTAATCCTTGCTCAGTTTCCACTTTATCTGGAACCCCAATTATGCAGATGTTGTTTTGTTTCGTGTTATTCCAAAGTTCCCTTAGGCTCTCCTCTTGCTTTTTAATTTTTTTTTTTAGAAGCTGCTGTACTTTTGTATTTTTCTACTGTGTCTTCTAGCTCACTGATGCGGTCCTCTGCTTCTTCTAGTCTAGTTTTATGCTTTTTATTGAGTTCTTTATAGCAGTGATGTCATTTTTCATTTCTTCTTGATTAATTTGCATTTCTTCTAGGTTCTTCTGAATTTCTTCTTGCTTCTTCTTCATTTCCTCTTGGCTCTTACTCACATTGTCGATTTTGTCTTCCGTTATTTTCATCCACCTTATGATCATTTCTCTGAACTCTTTCTCTGGCAGGCTTATTTCTGCTTCTATTTCGTTTACTTCTTTTTCTGGTGATACCTGCCTTTCTGTCGTATGTGGGCTGTTTCTTCTGCCTATGGTCTTTCTTCTCCGGGTGTCTGGTTATGCAATTCTCTCTCCTATGTTGATTCAAAGGCACAAACTACAGCACGACCAGGTACAACACATGGCACTTACCTAGGCGAAATCTGACCTCTCCGTGTGGTGTGTGGATCTCCTGTGAATCTGTGTGTATGCGCAGATTGGAGAGTGGGGTTCTGGTTCCCCTGGCTGTTTGGTGAGTACTTCAGCTGCAGTTTTCAGACTGCAGCAGACATCCACCTCCCTCTGCAAGATGGCGCAGTCTCCGCGTTCGCTCTGGTGGCTCCTGCAGACAAAAACCCTGTGGCAGTGGGGCCGTCTGGTCATGAGAGCCCTGTCCAGCAGTCCCCCACCTTCTCCTGGAGGATAACTGACTCTTAACTTGCCAACAAACACTCCCAGTGTGACTCTCAGCTGCTCTCTCTCACTCTGCCCAGTGACAAAACTCCAGATGCGTCTGTCTATTCTGCCGCCATTTTTTGAGTGAAGTCTCTATTTTGATTAGATAGTTGTAGAGTAAGAAAAAAATTATACCTATTTGAGGATACAGGAGGCTGGCTAGTGTAATTTATGTATCATATGATACACCTTAAAATAGATTTGGGAAACTACATTGAACCTTCTGTCTACATCCAAATAATATTAGTGAAAATGTATTTTAATTGACAAACAAAAGTAAGCAAAACTTGAAGTGCATATTGCTAGACTCCCTCTAAAACACAGGACAAACACTTTTATCTGATTAGAGATGCCATCCTTTCAAGGAAAAATGAGTGGATTTGGAATTAGATGATCTGGTTTTGTAAACTAGTTTTATCATATCTTAGTGATTTGATCAGCTTGAGCTTAGTCTTCATCTATACAGATGGAAATAGGAATAGTGGGTTAAAAGTCAGAAGAATTCCAAATACTAGACACATAGCTTCTAAAGGAGTTAGAACTTAAATCTCCCTTCAAATGTGGACTGTGCTTAATGACTTGCTTTTAATGCTTACAGAAAGAAGAAGGGAAAACTGTAATTGCTTAGAAATTGTAATTTGTCAGAAAATTGACAAATACAACCTTAACCAACTGATCTAGGTCAACATTATCAGTGTTAAATACAGTAGTCTTCTCTTACCAGAAGTTTCACTTTCTCATTTCAGTTACCTGCATTCATTCATGATTTGAAACTATTAAATTAAACATTTAAGAAATAAATAATTTGTAAGATTCAATTGTGTACCATTCTTAAAAGCATGATAAAATCTCATGCTGTGCTTGTTCCAACCCACTGGGAATGAATTATCCCTTTGTCCAACATATCTATGCTATAGACTACCTGCCTGTTGGTCATATAGTAGTCAGCTCAGGTATCAGATTGATTGCTGCTGTATGGCAATGCTTGTGTTCAAGTAACATTTATTTTAGTGTCATAATTGTTTTATTTTATTAGTAATTATAGTTGTTAATTTTTTACTGTGCTTAATTTATAAATTCAACATTAGCATATATAGGATAAAACATAGTATATGTAAGGTATTGTATATCCATAGTTTCAGGAATCCATTGGGGGTGTCCTCTGCAGATAAAGAGGACTACTGTAATGTCCATATTATATACCTCCTGAGATTATGTAATAATTTGGGAACTTCACTCTTATGGTATTCTTAACCCCCAAACATAACCATAGTCAAATCAAGACTAAACGTCAAACACAAGTGAGGGTCATTCTATAAACCACCTGATCCATACTCTTCAAAAGGGCCAAGTCATAGAAAACAAGGAAAGATGGAGAAACTGTCACAGACCAGAGGAAACTAAGGAGATTTAATGACTAAATGCAATGTGGCATCTTGAACTGGATCCTACAATAAGAAAAAGGCATTAGCAGGAAAAGTGTTGAAATCCAAAGAAAGCGTGTGGTTTAATTCATAATATCACATCAATGCTAATTTCTCAGTTTTGAAAAATGGTCTGTAGTTATGTAAGATGTTAACATTATGGGGAGCTGGATGAAGAGTCTGTGGGCACTCATTGTGCTACTTTGGTGACTTTTTTGTAAATCTAGATTTACTTCAAAATAAAAGATAGTTGTGATAACTGAGATGATGTACATGAAAAGAATCTGTAGACACAAGGGATTATAAAACTGTGGATGGCTTATTGTTATCAGAACTAAAGGCCTGATACACAAAATTCGAGCAAGGGGCTTAGCTCTAGCAGCCCCAGCTGCCTCAACCCTCACAGCTCTGGCTTCGTCCAGAAGGTCGTCTGGATGGTCATTCTGTTGTTCTTTCTAATTAGCATATTAGCTCTTTATTATATAGGATAACCACACTAAAGCTTAATGATTCACAAAGGCCCTATATGGTATGGGAATAGTGAAATCCTGACCTTATAGATAGTGTATAATTTCTTTCCCCCTGGCCCTTTTAGTCTACCAAGTAAATTAGTTTTGAGTTAAAGATGACCAGTAACTCCAAAGTGATGAGGATTTTGTGGAAGAATTCAGTTATTATCAATGTACTCTATTTAAGGGTAGCTAAAATCATGATTTGTGTGTTAATAATCAAATAATTGATGGAGTACATAAATATGTAAATTTCATTTATTCAAATGAACAAAATTGAGCAGTAAATTATAAATTCAAAATCTAGATGATAGTTATAAAGATTAAAGTAATTTTCCATTTTCTTAGAAATTGGCAATACTAGCTAAAGAAATATCAATATAAATTAAGAATCTTAGGGAGAAGAATAATAAATTACTGGTATTGGTTGGTTAATAGTATTTGTTTGTTATGTAATTTAGAATTTAGAATTAGAGAATTAGAGTTAAAAAGAATTTTAGAGATAATCTGCTGCAATAGTCTTATTTTGAGGTGGGAGTAAGACTATTTAATTTGAAGATGTTGACAAACTTTTTTAAGGTCCCTCCACAGGTTAGTAAGGATACAATTAGAATATGTGCTTTTCTGTCTCAATCATATGCCTCTAAGGTAGGCATATAATTTATGAGGATTCATGAGATTCAGGGAATCTCTGAACCTCTGAAAGTATATGCAAAGACTTTCCTGTGTGCACATTTGAATTTTTCTGAAGACCCATAGCAGCTTTCATCAGATCTTAAAAAGAGGCTTAACCCCAAGAGGATGAGAACCACTGCTTTAGAATTCAAAAAAACTACTCATTGCATCAGTTCTTAGGACATTGCTAAGAATAATTTTAATGCTTCTACAACTTCCATCAGGTTTTAAATAGAAAAATGGTAGCTGGGGCTAATTAGTTCCCAGAAAATTTCACATTCTTGGAGAAAATCAGATGATCTGATTTTATCTAGTCATGGTATTTTTCCCTCAGGGGACAAAATAGGCTTCTACTAGATAAAACATAAATGATGTAGCAAGCATCTGCTATGTGCTGATCTGATCCCTAACCAATTTAAGCTAATATTAATACCAATACTTCATTTTATAAATGAAGAGATGAAGGCATGGGAGGGATTTAGTCAGGTGTCTGAAAGTTACAAAGCTAATAAGTGCAAAAGTCATATTTTTTGAAGCCAGCTCTAGGGCCTGAACTTATAACACTACACTGTGCTTCTTTCTCTCTGGTATGTTATATTATTTATATGGTGCATTGGATAGCAAGTTTATCACTGACCTTCATAGAGTCTCTTCATTTGTAATAGTATAGACAACAGAATTTGGGACAAGGAAGTACAGGCTTGGTAGGTAGGATTATATAAATGTGGGTGTTTTATTTCTACTTTC
Organism: Lasiurus cinereus; assembly: GCA_011751065.1. Lineage (NCBI taxonomy): Eukaryota > Metazoa > Chordata > Mammalia > Chiroptera > Vespertilionidae > Lasiurus > Lasiurus cinereus. The sequence goes on from JAAGEH010000392.1 coordinate 15,735,124, forward strand.
TAGCTCACCTTGAACAAGCATCTTAACTATTTGAAGTTCTTGGCTCTTTTATCTATAAAACGAGGCTAATAATAGTATTTATCTAATAGTACTGTTCTGATGATGAAATGAGATAATGTATGTAATGCACTTAACATCGTACATGCCAAACTGTCACTTCTCTACAATGCTAACAATCTATATTAATAATAGAGGAATATGCAAATTGTCTGAAATGCTGTCACAGTAATAACAACGACCCAACAGTGGGCTGCTTGGGGTTACAAGGCTGGCAGGGGAATTAGTGAGGGACAACCAAATGACTGAACAGCAGGCTGTGTGGGGCCATCAGGCTGGCAGCGGGGGAAAAGGGAGAGCGGGGGGAGGGGATGGACAGTTGGGTGCAACCAGGCCAGTAGGGCCGGGGGAAGTAAGGGGTGACCAGGCTGGCAGGGGGAACAACCAGGTCAATAGAGGGGGGCAGTTAGGGGTAATCAGGCTGGCAAGCAGAGTGGTTAGGGTTGATCAGGCTGGCAGTGGGGGAGTTATGGACGATCAGGGAGGTGGGAAGTTGAGCAGTTAGGAGTCAGTGGTCCCAGATTGTGAGAGGGTGCAGGCTGAGCTGAGAGGACCTCTGCCCCATACACAAATTTCATGCACTAGGCCTTTAGTTATTAATATAACTGGATATACCAATTCTCATTCACTTCATAATATACTTTTTATCAAAAAAGTAAAGAAAGCAAAATGATTGGCATAAATAGTTAAATGTCAGGTTAATTCACTAATATTTCAATTTATACTTAATTAAACTTCATAAATTTCTTAAATAGCAATATAAAAAGCTTTTATGACTATGCACATCTCTGTGGATATTCTAAAGCCACTGAATTGTACATGTCAAATAGGCGACCTGTATGGTATATAAATTATATTTCAATAAGCCTGATATATATAAAAAAATGACCATGGCTATAACAAAAAAAGATAGAAAACCCACTAAATCCAACCAAGCACTTAGTGAGCAATAGGCATTTTATTTTTACAATCAAATGGTATCAAAAGCCAGCAACTGCTCTTTGTTTAACCCTTAGTTTCTTTTAAAAATTGCAGAACTTCCATGGCCAGTATTGCTCAGTTGGTTGTAATATCATCTCATATACCTGAAGGTCACAGGTTTGATTCCTGGTCAGGGCACATACTTAGATTGTGAATTTGATCCCTGGTTGGAGTGCAACCAATGTATCTCTCTCACATCGATGTTTCTCTCTCTCTCTCTACTTCTAAAAAACAATCAGTTAAAGAAAAAAAATAAAGAAGTCACAGAGCTTGTTTTCAGTGTACAAACATAGTTCATTGCACTCATTCAATGCCTGAAATAAAACTGCAAAGATGGAATTTAATACATGATTAAGGAATAGCTTAAATGAAGGGATTATCTGCCTCAGTGTGTCTAAATGGGTAGGAGCTATCAACATCTACTTTTAGATTAATGATTTATATAGCACATTTTTGATATAAAAATTATAAGTTATAGTACTTCTGTTGCTTTGCATTCATATTCTAACATGGTACCTGTGAACTCATCTATAAATTGCATGGAAATTCTGATTATAAAACACTGCTCCTTAGGGCTTCCCTCCATTCACTTTTTCTTTTGCCTTCTGTGCTATAACACTTTGCAAAGGATCAAAGAAACATTCATGCAGCATATCAATGCATGTCAGTGGTGTGCATTTGTAGACATACAGAATAATGGCCTCTTGTTAAAAGAAAAAAAAAGGTGTGTCCTCAGGAAAGTTATTGAAAAGACAGCAAAATCAGCTCTATCAGTCTTTTTATGGATCCAATTGTATTTTGAACAGAGAAAATGTCCTACAACTTTAGAATCATGATAGCTGTCTTGATGCTGGGTGATTCTAACTTCAGAAACCAAAGAATAAAAAGGGGCCATTATGTGACATACAAATTCTTCCTCATGCATTTAACTCTAATATACTTCTTTAAGATGAACTTGATGTGTCCCAGTTGAAAGGCTGAAAACTGAAGGGTACAGGCTTTCAGTCTGGGATCTGTCATTTGATCAAATGTAAAAAGTTTGATCTGGACTACCTGTTATAGTCTCCTCAATTGTAAAGTATGAGTAGGAAATACCTATTCTGAGGAAGAATGAAATTCCGTATTTCCATATAAGACTAACCTCTACTGTCCTAGATTTCCCCATTCTTTACAAAATAATGAAACTCCACAGTGTTGCTAAGAAGAGTGTCATCTATTAATTCCGCCTTATCAACAGGAGTATCAGATAAGAACATCAAAAGTATTTAAACTTAAACTATCTCTCTATTATTGAACTACCAATTCTAGGTGAACCTGAGCTAAAAAATAAATTTTCAATAGGAAAAGTTTTTGCAACTCATTTTTGCCTGTTTGTCCAGAGAAAAATTCAAGGTACTGTTTAAAGTTCTCTATCTTATCAGAACTTATCTTTTCAGACAGAAGACTCCAGATAAAACAAAAATATTCAGAACAGTGAGCCAGTGCCCAAAGGGATCAGAGCCCTTGGCACAGAGTCAGGCAGAGAGAGAGAGTGATGCGAACTGCCCTGCAAGGGGAAATTGCTACCTTTTCCCAATTAGTCAGAAGCTTAATGGAGGAAATAAGATTTCAGAAGTTGTTTGAATGATGGAAACAAGAGAACTCTACTGAGACCTGTGGAACAGGCCAGCCATGACATGCAACTTGGGAGAAGACTCACAGAGTGGTGGCATAATAAAACATTTAAATGTAAAAAGAAATACAAGTAAGGCATCCAAGGATGGTGAGAGAATTACACAGGTGAAACAGCATGGTATGTGTTCTTTGTCATCCATTTAAGACTCTTCTCTACTCAAAATGCAATTCAGTGTACTTCACTCTATTCAGGCACATTTATCTAGCAGATTCTTCAAGTTGCTCCTAAATTTCCGTAATTATATTACTCTCAAAGCTACTTCCACAGTAATTTGTCAAAATGATTGAGAACTAGTTAGTATGTTCAGATTTGCCAAGAGAAGGGTTAGCATTTTTTTAAATTTATTCAGTCACTCAGCAACTTAATGTAAAACTAATGAACATTTATTGAGAAGCAGTTATTATGCTAGAGATCCAAGAATGAGCACAAAAAATCCTGTCCGTTTAACTCTGGGATGCACTGATAAAGTTGGCAATGGGCTCCACCTGTTCCGGAGAGGAAGCAGACCCAGAGAAGAGACACACTCGGAGAAGTTGGCAAGTAGTGTTTCAGCAGATCCTTGAAGGATGAGTGTCAATTAAGTACAAAGAAAAGACAATAAAGGAGAGATGAAAATAGAATGGCAGAGACTTAAAAAAATTTTAATGTGACACACAAAGTTGTCAAGATAAGAGATAGCAGGGGATCCCAAAACATTGTGGCAGGAAAATGAAACTCTAGCAACATAATATATAAGTTTGGTGAAGCTGAGCAGAATGGTGGGATGTTGAGTGAAGATGAAAAGCACTGTCTTGGATGTTGCGATTTTTGATTACTGGAAAGCTAGAGGGCTAATCGCTATGTCTCAGATACTGTTAAAGTAATAGTTAATGGTTAATACTGTCTTACAGCATTTGAATTTAGCTTAAAAGAGAAGAGTGCTTGGAGCTAAATATGAAACTCATCACATCCACAGGAGATGAAAACAGAAATTTCTATGCCTATTGAGAGCTGCACATGACAGAGATGATATTTATTACCATAAGAAACTAAATTTCTATGTATATCAGAGAGAAAAACAATAAAAACACTTGAGAAGTCAATGTACTGACAGGAAATGCCTAAATAGAAAAGTATGCTTGTCAGAAGAGACCTTCATTTTTCACTCTTGAGATTAAACATAAGCAGCCACCTTTAGGCCAGGTTTGTGAGTGCCCACTAAATTTTTTAATTTCCACTGTTGTGTCATTTTTAATGAATCTATCAGATTTCTTGAGGGCATGGCTTTGGGAGCATTACTTTTGGAGATTCATCAGAAATCTCTACAGCTCTTTTAAAATAGTTTTGCTGCTGAAACCTATTTGGCACAGTGGATAGAGCGTCGGCCTGTGGACTGAAAGGTCCCAGGTTCGATTCTGGTCAAGGCCATATACCTTGACCGGGGCTCATCCCCAGTAGGGGGCGTGCAGGAGGCGGCTGGTTGATGTTTCTCTCTCATAGATGTTTCTGGCTTTCTATCCCTCCCCCTTCCTCTCTGTAAAAAATCAATAAAGTATATTTAAAAAATTGTTTTGCATTTCTTTAAATTTGGAAACTCATTTAGAAATATTAGTCATGATAATTCTAGAAATGTTAATGTAAAACAAATGCCCTGGTGGAAAAAATCAATTAGCTTTGACTGAATTTTAGGATGATACAAAACATTAATACATAGGGTATTCAACATTAGGAGACATAAATTAGAACTTGTTATATTGGACTTGACCACAATTCATCCATCTGCAGAACTTCTGGAATACCTGAATGGCACTAACTTTTGGGTCAGGAGCCATATCGCTGTCTTCCTAAATCTTCCTCAGTATTACTTGATAAAGAAGATATTCAGCACTATTGAAAATATTTTTAGGAAAATCCATGAAGAGGGTATTATATCAAAAAATGTTAAGAATTGGAGGTAACTGTTGAAGAAGGTTCATTGTTGAAGAGGGTTCCATGAGAGTAGAAGCATTTATTTATTTCTATTACTTTATTTGTAAGAGGATATATATATGTGATGATATGTGATGACATATTCAGACAGTACAGCATTTATAGAGATTTCTGGTGTCCAAAAACAACCCCCTCCTTAAAAATTTGTTTTTAATAAGGTTACTACTCAAGTCCTAAGGCTCTCTTAAAATTTTTTGATAAAAATGTTATCATCACCTGAGTATCTTTGATTTCTGCTACATATTGATCTGTCAGATTCATTTATACTAATCTGTGAATGACCAAAAGGAAAGATCTACCAATGGATATTTGCTCTTTAATAGGTGATTTTGTTAACAAGATCAAATCTCTAGATTGTAGAATGTGTTTGGTATTTTCCCCCACTGTCAGGGAGGTAGCTTAGGGTGCTTTCCATGCTTGTCATCTAAAGCATTTTTATTATCCCTAAATCCCTTTACTTACCTGTCCTGATTAATCTATCAGAGAATAAAATTCAGATGGTAAACATGAGTTAGCAATAAGAATTGCATATATAATTTTGCCTCACTTTTGTAAACAATATAATAATGGAAATTATTACAGTATTTTCTTTTTGAAAAAGAGAAAAAAGTCATCATCTCAACAGTTACTCTTGACTCTTTCTGAATTTTCATTCAGTCTCTGTTCATAGTCATAGATACATTTTTACATAGTAGCAGCCATCATATAACTTGAGTTATGCTTGAGAATTCAGTGAGGTTATACTTGCAAATACCAATAGTGTTAATAGATATAATAGCTGGAGTGTGTTGAATGATGGGCACTGGCTACCAAGTTTACTTGCATTTTTAAAAAAATTGTTTTTCAATTATACTTTACATTCAATATTATTTTCTATTAGTTTCAGGTATATAGCATAGTGACTAGATAATCATTTACTTTACAAAGTAGTCCCTCCAATATTTCAAGTACCCAGCTGGCACCCTACATAGTTATTATAAGATTGTTGACTGTATTCTTGACACTTTACTTTACATCCCTGTGACTATTTTGTAACTACCAATTTGTACTTCTTAATCCCTTCACCTTTTCACCCAGTCTCTGGACAGCCTTCCATCTGGCAATCATCAATATGATCTCTGTATCCATGGTCTGTTTCTATTCTTAAAATGTCGTCCTCACCATGGCAAAGTGAAGCAGATAGAATCATTATCCTCATTTTCCGTGGAGGGAACTGAGGTGCTGTGAGGTTAAATAACTTGCCCAAGGTTACTCAACTGGTAAGATGTGAAATCAGGGAGGTTGAGGTTAGATCCTTGTATGGTTATTAATAAGTCATACCTGATTTTCATGACAGTGTGGGCACTTGGCATAATCATTTAATGTTTTAAAGTTATTAGGTCAAGAAGATGTGTGTTTTAATTTGCAGTTGTTACTAATGAAGTTAACTGTTTTCCTTGTTTGTTTATGAATCCTGCTTTTTTTTAACTGGAGTAAATTGTAGGTTTACAAACATTTTAAATAAAAAATAAAGTCTCTGGGAAGGTTGGTGTGGTTTTACTGGTATATAAAGTCACCATATGGGGCAGGACAGTTTATGCAACATTATTTCCTCTTTATGGTTTGATTCTGTGGATAGAAATAAAAAGATTCTATCTGATAGAATTCCAGTATATGAGCTGAAATGTTCACGGTGGTTTAAATAGCTACACACTTATTATGGTGAGAGGTAGAGACAAAATATGTGACTTAATTACAATTGCCATAATGAATTCCAAGTGGCTTTTGCTTCTCCCACATGAGCTGACCACAATTTTAAGCTTAGCATCGCCTGAAAGCTTGAGGAATGTATTTCCAGTAATTGCAAGGCCACTTCATTGTTCCCCTGTATACATAAACACTGGACTGTGATCAGCGTGGTCATGCTTGAGCTGTTATCTGAAATTCACTTTTGCTATAAGGATTGACTAATCTGATTCCTACTGTCAGCAGTGTCCATTTACTGTATTAGCTTTCTCTCACTTCAGTGCCACACAGCTCTGGATGGAAGAGGAGAGCAAAAATTGTTAAAAGTAGCAGATGCGTTAGTTATCACATATCAAATTGCTCAAACAGCCAATGCCATTGAATTCAAGTGTCCTTTCCCCTCCCCCTCCAACCCCTTTCTCCTGCAAGTAAAAAATGAAGTTAAACAATATCTAGTTGTTGGAGACACAATACTGTTCTGGACTGTGCAGGTTAAATGACGGGGCTGCAAATTAATGATTCAATGGGAAATAGTGTTTGAACAGAACTCTTACAACAGCTTCCCTCCTCTCCCCATGCTTCATCACTCTTCCATGACTTGGCCTTTCTACCCTTCACCCCTGCCCTGTCATTATCTGCAGATGTTATCTGCCCAGCATATGTTGCAACCTAAAAGATTCAGAGACTTATTCCCACCCTGCCTCACTCCCGCTCCCCCTCCCCCATCCTCCTCTGCACAGGGCTCCAAGTCCTTCCAGAGGAAGCAGGGGCACCAGGATAATGAATTGAAATGCAAAAGGGAACAGAAAAGAGGAACTTTTATGTTGACATGAGGTATGGACTGTAATTTATTGCAACCACTATTTGATGATAGTTGTTTCATCAGAGTTTAAAAAGTAAATATCTTATGGGTCTTATGACGGTATGTAATGACTGCTATATAAATTTTCTTTTCTACCTCAACCACACTCCTGTTTCATAAAATGAGACATTTTTATGAAAGGTGGGCCCTACATAATAATAATTTTTCAATCCCTTTAGTGGCTAACACAGTCAAACTATTATTGCAATGAAAAGATTTTTTTAATTACTATTTTTGTGGAAGAAAGAAATTTTGTAGGTGATAAAATTATGTAAATTGTACTATGTTTACCTAGTATATGACATTATGATAGAGTACATATAAACATGTTTACTACCTAATATGAATTAATGGCATAAAGCAAAGACACTAGCCAATAACAGAAAAAAGGCAGTAATTTATACCAAACCTAACTGTGAAGGTTGAGATACATAATTTGTACAAATGAAACTTGGCACTGAAAAAGTAAAATCAAGTTGAATGGCTCTAAAAGAAAAAAGAGAAAACCCATTTGCTAGTCTATAGGAAATATGGATGTTCCTTTGGGAAGAAAATATTTTAATGTAATATTTTAGTGAGAATATTAATTTTAAAACTACTTAATTTGCCTTACTGTTTTTATTTTCCATCTAACTAAATGTGATTGTTTTGCATCTTCTTAAATATGTATAGACCAAGAAAAAGTGTAAAAAAATTATATATCAAGGTGTACCTTTAAAAATTAATGTAAAATAAATTTTACATTATACCTGATGGATCTCTGTTTAAGATCCTTTCTGTCAATAGGAAAACCATCTTTAAACTCTCCAGAAGGAAGATGGCTCTATCATTACATGTCTGTGATGATGGTTTTTGCAAGCCATTCACCACCTCTCACCTTCTTTCTGTTTTCACAGCATCTGTTCACGGGACAGTTGGGGCTGAGGCAGCTTCAGAGTACCGAAGCAATCCACCGAAGTCATTATAGGGACTGTAAATTGTTCAAAGAAACTCTATATTAAATTAATCTAAAATATCATTTTTAGGCTTTCTATTTCATCCAGGCAGCAGCATGAGTTTTGCTAAAGGCCCATAAAGTTCAGAGACTTGTTAAATAATATTCCCTTTAATAAAACAAAACTGTCCTGAGAAATCTTTGGAAATATTTCTACCATATGTCTTTTAGACAAGATCACAAGTGTTAAGTAATGTGGTAACTTTTAGCTGGTTAATAATCACAGCTTAAATTTCGTAAGATCTCTGGGTAACCTTCATGACCCAGAATCAAAGTCTTTGGTATTTGCTTTCACATACTTCTAAACAATAAGTCCCATTAGCAATCTTTTCAGATATTCCCAAGTAGTTTAATATTTATAAGTGGTGATCGATTTTATAAAAACATACATTAGCCATTAAATTGATATTTCCCTTTGGGAAGCATTTTCATAAACATTTACATTTTCTCAAAAGACCTCAGTTCTCTTATCACAATATTTTGGGCCATTTATTGTGAAGCAATGAAAAAATGAAAGTTGGGATTTGGCCATAAGTAATGTATTGTGGTTATTGTGGTTGGTGGAAATAGGGTTCTATATATTTTGTAAGTACTTATTTTTTATATTCACAGCTGTTTCAGTTTATTATTTCTGAATCTAGTTTCTTCTTTATTTTCTTAGGTTTATTACTAGTTGTGTAATCTTGAGCATTTAGCTTAATCTCTTGAGGACTTGGTTTCTTTAGGTATAGGATGCTGTAGGAATTGACTACTTGGTTGCTAAGATCTTTTCTAGCCTTCAAAGCCTTTGCCAATACATTCTCTATATTGTAGCATTCCATTTGTTCTTAGGAACAACCAAGGAATACTTCAAAAGGAACTAGCACAAGTGTCGCCACCTGTAGATAGAAAATATATTACAAAAATGAAAGAAGAGGACCCTATATCCAGGTTAAAAAAAAATCATGGAAAAGGAAAAGGAATTCATTTTAACTCCTACAAATTCCAAACTCCACCTACAACCACATTCCTGAATGTTCCTCTTTTTTTGCTTTCAAAATTATGGCAGGTTTTCATCTATATATAGCTACAAATTAGCTTTATTTTCTTTATGCATATTTAAAAAACTTGACTGATTTATCTAAATTTTGAGATTTTACAATGCATAAAAATTTTATGACTTCAATATTATTAAAGTCTTTTCTAGGCTGCATGGTTCCACTTCTGACGTTGAACAAAATTTCAGTTTAGGTATCCAAGGACAAAAGATAAGTAATAAGCTACCTGGAGGAAAGTTGGGATAATTTTCTAATTGAGTATGTGGTTGTGGTTTTATGGATTTAATTTTTAATGAAAATAAAATAAAATGGCCATAGTATTGCTAGCATTAAGATATAGTTGATAAATTGAAGCTCGCTTCAACTCTTCTTCCCATTACAGCTAAAGGGAACTTTTCCCTCAAAGAAAAATGAACAATTAGAAGAAAGTTAAACTGACACTTCATATGTAGAGGAAACAATTTCTATGCATGTTATAAAAAATGTGTTAAATCAACTAACACTGATATAACTTCAAGCAATTAGAAGAAAGCTAATAATGATATGAGTCTTCAGCTGTAAATAATTATGCTGCCCCAAGGCTATGCTTTAATTCTTGGCTTGCTGTATCTATAAACAATAATCAAACTGTAAAGCAAGTTGTGTTGTTTTGTTCACAGTTTGTGAAATGATTCTTAAACCCTACCGTGATGCTGATGGCTATTTTGACCTTCAAGAACTCCGGCCTGTGAGGCTAAGAGCTAATGTGTGCTTTCATCGATCTGAGTTGGAGACGCACAGCGGGTTATAGTGCCTGTTCTCCATGAGCACAAAAGCTGCTATCGTCAATCAGTGTGTGTTGTGAAAAGGGGGCTTGCTGCTGTGACTCAATAAATGGGGACATTAGGAGGAAATGTTATAATTGCTGCTACCACATCTTGTTAATGAGTAATGTACAGTTAGACACCATGCAATTGCATCTAAACTGTTTATACAATTTATTCTTATGTTGCAACTAACATTTAACATAATGAAGTATCATAATTGCAACCATTAAAGTCAAGATTAAGATTTGTTTAATTAGAATTAAGAAAATCTAAAATAGAAAACTACTTTCAAATGTTGGGTATACAGGATGGATTCAGTAGTATGCAGGGGGAAAAACTCAGGGCACTGGTAGCAGACATTGTATAAATAAAATTGTTCGTTGGAGGTCTCTTCTTTGGATTTTTAAAATATGCTGTAGTCAAAAGTATAGAGAAAACAAAATATAAAGGGCATTAACTTTGCCACATATAAATATAGTGTTATTATTCAGATCATTAGAGTTGTAGCTTTTAAATTTCAGAATTTACATTACCCCCTAGGCTAAACAAATAATATCTTCAAACACACAACTCATATTACCATCAGTGCAAGTTATCAAATGAATGAGGGAGGAAATAAGCCCCTGACTTTGTATAGGAAATGTCATAACTTTGTAAAGCCAAATGGACATTAAATCTCTACTTTAATTATCTACATGTTCAAACACAGGCATTTATATAATGTGATATTATTACATAAGCGAAGGGACAAAACATGGTTAATGGAATGCTTTGAGGAAATATGGCTTGTCCAAATTCATTAAGTGAAACTGTTTCATTTAGGTTATGCCATGTTTTCCTTTACCTTCTATGTTGTTAAATGCTTAAAAGTTTTAAGTAAGGTGCTGTGAGCGACAGAGTTATTTTGGGTTTTCTCTTTCTAAGAACAACTTTTTCATTCTTTAGCACTATTTCTAAGCAACTCAAAGACTCTAATTTCCCCCCATAGATTTACAGTTTCCCCTCAACTTTCCTTACTTTGGACCAGAATTTATCTTTTTGTCCCTAGAGAATCCATTAGTGTTAGACTTGTAGAAAGAGTGTGGGTTTGGAGGAGGAACACCCAACTTCCTTAAACCTATGTCACGTTGTGTGTTTGAAGCTGGTCATCTGAAATCTTGTGTCTTCATTTCTTCATTAGCCAGATGAAGTTAAGAATATCTCACCTGTCATCCTCACAAAAGTTTTGTGAGAATCTAATGACCTAATATAATTACAGGTGCACTGAAACTTTAATATGCCAAAAAATGCAACTTGTGTTTTCATTCAATGAGATTGAGCCATACTAATTTTATTGATTGCAGACTGTATCTTGAAATAAAGGTAAAAGAAGAGGGTAATATTTCACTACTCCCAAAAGAAAGTCTTTTAATTTATTTTATTGCTTCTTATATGCATCATATTGAGGATAAATCAAGTTATCATTCCATAAAATAATATCAAATCTTTGTTTATGAACTTAAATCAAATTTAAACAAAGACTGCTAATTATCTCTAAGACAAAGTTCATGGGTTCTTTATCACTTATTCTTAAACAAAGTGGTTAAATATTATAAATGTAAAAAACAAGTGATGATTTAAATTTGGAGCAATATGTAGTCCAAGATAATGGTGTTTGAGAACTCTCTCTTATTGTCTTGCAGCTGCAGTGTGGCATGCAATGTTGATATCAGATTTCTTGGCTTACTATGGAATTTATTTTTATAGTCTTTTCACTTCCCATCCATTATAAATTTAAAATGACAGGTTGCTTTTCATATATTATTAAAACGTTGTATAGAATTTGAACTTACCAACTTCTAGAAATCATTAAGAACTTCAGCTTACAAATGTAATTAAATTCATTTATTTAATTATTCAATAGTTATTTATTGAGTGTCCTATATGTATCAGTCACTGTGTTAGATAATGGGTACAAAGAACATATGAAGAGGAACATGGGATTCTGGGGGAGAGGAGTGATGATGGCTTACACTTTGGAAGTATTACATTGGAACTTCCTGTGAGATTTCCAAAACGATTGGATCACTTGGTGACATTACGAATTATCATTATCTGATAATGTGTTGTTATAATGCTTTTCATATAGTTTTAAAATGTGTATTTTCTATTTGATTGTGAAAATATTTATAATACTCTTAATGTTTAAAGCAAGAACTTACCCTTCTCTCCATTCTTCACTCCCTTCTTCCCACTTGAATCACCTGGGTCCTTGATGTCTAATATGGTGAAATGTGACTAGGGGGACTATTAACTAAATTTAAATTTATTTTAATTTAATTAAAAAACCAAAGCAGTAATCAATATTTTCTGCTAAACACAACTTGATTGTTTAGTAGGACTACATTCCTCTTCAATGTTGAAATGTGTGAAGTGTCATAGTTACACTGTAATGAGCATCTTAGGCACATGTGTCGTTCCTGGTAGAACACGGAAACACATTTCTGATCACTGGATTGATACAATAGATTGAATCAGTTTGATTTTTTTGCTATTCACCTTACATTGTAATGTGTTTATTTGAATATTTTATGAAGACAGCACAAATTACTGTAATAATGATGTAAATCACATTGTAATCACATTTATATACTTATTTTAATTATCTTATAATAAATTATATTACAGCTGAATATTAAGTATGGGCACATTTTAAACAAAGCAAAGGCATGCCACTGATGCAGAATTGCATGGAAATGCAGGAGTGAGATAGTGAATGACAAAAGACATAGGAGGAAGGTGTCACAAATTTCACAAAGAATGGCAATTGCAATTTGCTGCAGCAAAGCAAATCAGAGAAGCCAGTTTATTTGCTGTGTAAACATATTTGTAAGGTGATAAAGTTGTCAATGTAAAAAGACATTTCCTGAATATACACAGTGAAATTGATATGAAGTTTACTCACAAGAGTCAAAAGGAATCAATGAAATTATGTGCCTGAAAGCAAAATTAAATGTCAAATAAACTACTTTAAAGCAATTTCTAGCAGTATCTGAGTTTTTAAAATTTGCCAGTTATGAAATAGTTTGGATTTTTGAGCATACACACACACGCGCACACACACACACACACACACACACACACACACACACACCTCTTCATTGTTAGCTGGAGAGAGAATAAATAAATTATTTTAGTCATGGAAATTTTGTTAGAAAATTATGAGTATAAGACTAAACAACATTTTAACAAAGTAAACAATTTTTAGTTAAGCCACCAAATCATTTTTAGAATACAAGACCTTACTAACAATGTCAAGGATCAATTAATTCAAAATTTAAACATTTTTAATAATACTTGAAAGTAATGAGTTGTAAGAAATAAGAGACTGCACTTTCAATATTTTGGGTATTTTTTGTCTCAAAGGACTTCCAAATTTATGAAGAAACTAGGGGCCCAGTGCACAAATTCATTCACCTTAAAAAACTGCAGTGGACAGAGGGGCAGGTCTTGGCCCATCCTCTGCACTCCTACCTGGCCCCTCCCACTTCGACCCCCAGACTTAATTTAAGTCCTCTCTCTGCCTGCAGCCCTGCTCTAGCCACTACCATTTTCACATGCTGATGGAGCCAGGCCTGCTCACATCCACTGATGGCATGAGCAATTGGGGCCAGTGCCAGCAGTGGGTGGTACGGGTGGGAGGGGATTGGGATCAGCGCTGTTAGTGGGAGAGAGCAGCAGCTGCTGTCCTGATTGCCTCTCAGGAGCAGAAGGAGGTGGAGAAGCTCTCAGGAATGATCCGGACTGGCAGCTGCTGCTCAAACTCACTGATGGTGCCAAGCGATAGGGGCCTGCACAAGGCACCAGTAGTAGATGCGAGTGGTGGCTCTAGCACCAACAGCAGGTGTGAGTGCCTGGTGGGACCACAGCATGTGGGAGCAAAGAATTTTCAGTAACCATCAAAGGCTTGCCCTGATGATAGTGACCAGCACCCTGCCTTGGTCTGTTGCCCCTGCTCACCTGCTCCACCATCTCACCACAGCTGATGCCTGACATATTCTGCGCATGCCCCCTGGTGATCAGTGCACATCATAGTGACTGATTGTTTGGTTGTCCTGCCATTCAGTGTATTTGCATATTAGGATTTAATATATAGAGATATCAATTATGGCTTCAAAACATTAAATTCATAGTGCATATAGTTTTGCATTCTATGCCTGTCAAATAATTTTACTTAGATATAAAAAATGTAGTTTTCATTATGATAATGTTCTAGCAAAATTAGATCAATAATCAAATTTTGCTTGAACTTTTAATCAAGATACTGATGTTTTCCTTATATCTTTGTTCCATAAATATGATTTGTTAAAGGTTTTTGAAACATATTCCATGCAAAATGCCATGAATATAGTTCTTAAAATCACTTCATATATATAGTATGTGCAAATGCCACGAATTATCACCAGTTTATGAAAATGTTGAAAAAAATAGAAAACTATCAATTTAATTATTTTGTTTTAGTTACTGTACACTAGTAGAGTTGTAGCAGAGGTTTACAGAGATTTACTGCAATGTTAACTTCAATGTAAAAAAATGTTCAATGTATTCAATATTCAACAATTAAGGGCAAAATAGGAATGTTATTTACATTTTCTTACCAAAAATCTCCAGACTATAAGCCAAATTTGAAGCTCTGAAATAAGGAAAGCTTATTTGTGATTTTAATAGACAGGTACAAGAATTCATCTTGAAATCAATAATAATGAATTCATGATAAAAATAATGATTTTATATACTTTTTTAAAATAAGGATCAATATACAGAATCTTTTAATGTAATCAACTGCATTATGTATGTTGGCTAAAAAGTTACAAAAATGTTGAAGAATTCCTTGTTGATAGTGACTAACTTAAAGCTCTTTTTCAGTTTATATAATATCTTTTTAAATTTAATGTTAATAAAACTGAGTTGCCACTTAATAAATTTACTTAATTTGGATATAATTTTGAAATTAATATGCTCTTAATTTAAGTCAAATGAGTCTTTTCAAAAGAGATGAACCAGACTAGTTTTGTTGATTTGGATACAAATTTTATAGGAAAATGCTTTTTTTGGGAGTTGACTCAGTTATTGAAAAATTTTAAGTATGTTTAGGACACTGTGTTCATGTGCATCTAATTTTCAACTGTAAATTTTATAAAATTTAAATATAGTTCAAGTATCTATCTATATAAAAGCCTAAATGACCATTATGACTGAATGACCAGTCGCAATGACATCCAGTGACCACCAGTGGGCAGAATCTCAATGCAGGAGTTTCTCCCTGGTGTCAGTGTGCTTCCACAGCCAACCTTCCACTCCAGCCAACCTCCTGCTGTCCCTCCTTCCATTGGCCATCCAACCTTCCATGGTTTATCCCCCTCATCCCTGTTTTCCCCCTCCCCGTCCTCCACCTCCCATCCCTTTCCCGGCTAAGGCTCCAGGCACTGGAGAATCTGTCTCTGGGAAGCCTGTAGGAGGAGAGTGACCCTTATGCTGATCAAGACAGAGTAGCAGCTCTAAAGGGGCAGAAGAGGCAAGGCAGCAGCCTCTAGCTCAGCTTGCATCTTTCCAGGCTTCCATTGCTGATTGGCTAGCACTCCTACAGTGGTGTGACACCACTGACTGAAGTCAGCTACTTATCATGCTTGGGGGTGGTACCCTGAGAAAATGTGCAGCTGAGGTAGGAGAGACAAGTTGTCTGTCAGCAAATCTGCCCCCGAGGAGAGTGAGGAGGCCCTAGTACAGGCAGTGAAGTAGAGCTGTATTTCCATCTCAGAGTGTTAGTTGGTGTTCAGGCCATTTTGGGGCACTCTTTCTGTGGTCTTTGTTTGCCCCTCTCTCAGCACATTTACACAACTAGATTGGGGCCTGCTGGCCAACCTCTCATGGTTCCTCCTCACAGCCAGCAGGCCCCAATTGCCCCACTCCCCCATGCATTAATTTCTGCACTGGCCTCTAATTTTTTATAAAACCTAATGAAGATGTGATACAAGTGTAAAGCATATGCCTGATTGCGAAGATTTTGTACAAATAAGAAAGTTAATAATTTTTATATTTATTACATGCTGAAATAATAATATTTTGGAATTATTGGATAAATAAAATATATTATTAAAATAATTTTTTTAAAAATATATTTTTATTGATTTTTCACAGAAAGGAAGGGAGAGGGATAGAAAGACAGAAACATTGATGAGAGACATCGATCAGTCGCCTCCTGCACGCCCCCTACTGGAGATGCACAAGCAAGCAAGCTACATGCCCCCAATCAGAATCGAACCCGGGACCTTTCAGTCCGCAGGCCGACGCTCTATCCACTGAGCCAAACTGGTCTCGGCTATTAAAATAATTTTGACAAATTTCTTTATACTTTTAAAAATGTGGCTAGTAGAACATTTTAAATTATATTGTGGTTTTATTTTATTTTATTTCCACTAGACAATGCTGGTCTAAGTAAATCCTACATTCTTCATTTATATTCACTTATATTGATATGTAGAAAGACTTCCAAGGGGTCTTTCATGAGTTATTTGGACTGCAAAAATTACCTAATCCATTCTTAATGAGTTTAACCCATATATTGCAACAGCTACGTAAATTACTCCTACCCACAAAATGTGATTTTGGCCTTCTTTTCAATAGAAAAGTAGATTTGTAATTTTTCTAATATTATGGTCATATTTGAGCAACAAAATGAAGCTGATGGCTAAGCAATTCATTGGTGACTTTTCTCTTTGATGTGTATTTTTAGACCTGGTTCAATACTTGACTATAATACTTAAGCTCTATCCCCTCTACTTACTTCAATGTATGGATTGTATTATATAACCATAATTTTTTTCCCCTCATGGTAATTACAAAAGCCATTTGTGACTTGAATTAGATTCACCCTGACCATCTACCATTTCGAGATTTATCATATAATCTCAGGCACTCATTCTACTTTCCACATGTTCTTTGCATGGTGTTAGCTGAGAATGAATGACAAGCTCTGCAAGAAAGTTTATAGATGGCTTCTAGAATATCTCACTGTGACTGGTTTTCCTCTGAGTTCAGTGTCTGATTTTCTCAGTAGTAGAGTTACAAGTCCTATTTGATTATACAACCATTGATATCTTTGTTAAGGTCACGATGAACCACAAAGCATACCTAGATGGTATTCCTTGAATGCCTTTCTTCTTAATGTTTTATGTTTCCTATCAACTGACCAGTGAAACTACAGAAGACTTGGAACTTCTGATAATCACATTTATTTTTTAATGAAAGAGATTAACAGATTGGCTATACATCCTGATAAAGAGTAAGTATTTGGAATGATAGTAAAATCAGAGTATCAGACTGGTAGAGAGAATCTGCCAATCTGACAGGGTCAGCAAAAGAAAGAAATGAAACAGCATAGGGCAACAAGAACATCTAATGTACAGTGAATTGTGTCTTTTACTGAAGAATCTGCCTTATATTAGAGTTCACACTGCTGTTGCCTGAAATTGAGGAACACAACAGCCACTGGAGAAGAAGGCAATTTTAATAAACAACCTGAAACTACTATACAATTGTACATAAATTTTCTGCTGTCAATAAGCAAGGTAAGTATGACTATATTTCTTTTTTTTTTGTATACATGCCTCAAGATATATGTTGCATTCTATGACTTTGTTTTTTCCTTGAGATTCTTGTGTCTGATTTAAACTTAATTTAATCTTCATAAAAACATGTGGGGAGAGGACATTACTCCTCTAAGAACTCTTGGGAATGTCCTTGAATAATATCTATTTTGACAATTCACTAATGTTTTGGCCACTGTACTACTACTGTCATATGCATGATGCTTGTGGTTGAAGAGCTCATTTTCTTCATAAATGATTGCAGCCTCATTCATCCCTACCCTTCCTTCTTTTTTTTCTTTATCTCACCTTTTTGCTCCCCCCCTCCTCTTCTTTTTCTCCTTTCTTGCTCCCTCCCTCTCTCCTTTTTATCCTTCCTTCGCTCCCTCCCTACTTCCTTCCTTCCAACATTTCTTCAACAATTACCATATAACAAATTTGGTAATAGCCACCTTGTCTTTGCCCTTGAAGGAATCAGTCAAGTAGATGAGACACATGAAAACCCACAAATATAGTAATATATGTGCTCTGATTATTGTATTCAGATGATGATGGTGGAGGCACATGAGAAGAAATATTCATTCTGCCTAGAGAAGTCAATTAACATATCAACAGAAATCAGATAACAACATATCTGATATTTGAATAGAGTCTGAAATGATGTCTAGGAGTTTGCTAAGCACACAAGGAAGTTGAAAGCAGTCTAGCTAGAAGGAACAATGTGGGAAGAGATTATAAAATTCACAATTGCAAGAGTCTTGGATGTATGCAAGTACATGGGAAAAAGGAGGTTTCAAAGTCAGGGTGAGGGTCATTGAAAAATCTTATTAACCATGCCTAGGAGTTAGATCTTGGATATGTAGTATTGAGCATCATTGTAAAATTTTAAGCAAATAAGTGTTTTGATTATATTTTAGAAAAAGTAGTCCTGGAGAAGTGTGGGGAATTAAGGGAAGGACAGGTAGAGGCAATGGGAAGACTGTAAACAAGGGCTGTATGTGTGGGCCAGGTAGCACAATTAGTCAAAGCAATGGTGTGCAGATTAAAATGGTTAATCTTTTCTCCAAAAGAAAAGGAAAACTCTGATTTATATCACTCATTGCTTTGTAGTGTTAATATTTTCATCATAGTCTAATTAAAGCTACAAACATGATGCCATTATGTAATATTTCTACCAGTCACAATGGAGCTAAATGATCTCAAGAACATAGAGAAGCAGGTGTGATCTGAGTCAAAATGGGAAGCATTCTAGACAGAACAGTATGTTGGGAAACTAGAGGAACATAAGAAACAGAAAAACATTCTATATGATTGTGAATTAGAGTTCAAAGAAGGAAGATGAAAGTGGAAAGATAAAAGTAACCATAGTATCATTCATGGAGATAAGAAATTTGAATTTTATTCCAGATATTAAAGGAAGCCACACAGTGTTTTAGGTGAAGGAGTAACAACCTGTATTAGGAAATGCACAGGGGGATTGCGATATAGGCAGGGGCTTGGGACATGACTGGAAATGGTGAAGTTTAGGAGGTTGCCCAGTAATCTAGGCAGAAAGTAAAGGGGGAATAATGCAAGGTGTTGACTGATGAGAGAGAGAAATAAAAGAATTTGAGAGGCTAGTTAAAATTCAGAAATGACAGTAGTTGGTGATAAATTTAAAATTAAGTGAGAAAAATTTTGAGTTGCTTATGCATGAGATATCTAAGCAGACATTTTCTAGAGTAAGATGGAAACATAAATGTGGTATTCTATAGACAAGTTATTTCTGGAAATATGGGTTTGAATGTCACAAACATATAGAAAGGCTTTGAAGCTAAGTTATGAATCATGTCACTCGTAGGGAGCATGTAGTGGGAAAAAGCAGGTCACAGTGGGAACTTTGAGAAGCTTAGGAAACACTAGCATTTAAGGGGTGATCTATCAGATTGGCTTTGTGCCAGACAATATTATGTTAATACAAAGGCATTAAACCTGTGTTCATGACACTGATGATATCTCTTTCTCACCCAGATGTATGTGAATGTCCTTGCTTTCAATATGCTATCATTTCATTCTTATATGAATGACAATATTTATCCAAGTGTCCACAAAGTCATAACCAATTAAAAATCCCTTAAATTAACACCTACTTTGTGTAGGACTCTGTGCTGGAGAGAAGGGCATATAAGTAAAGTTTTGATAGCCATTTAGTTATGTATACAGACTCTACACTGAGTGACCAGATTATTATGATCTCTGAATGCATAATAATCTGGCCACTCAGAATGTGTGTGTGTGTTTGTGTGTGTGTGTGTGTGTGTGTGTGTGTGTGTGTGTATCTGCCTGCTGGTCGAACCCCTGGTGAAGAGGACAATTTGCATATTAGCCTTTTATTATATAGGCTAGACACTGAGTGGCCAGATTATTATGCGTTTAAAGATCATAATAATCTGGCTACTTGGTGGTAGTTGCACCGTTAGTAAACACTCCAGTACCATCAATGTAACCAATTAATATCTTTAAAATTCTGCTTCATGTAGTGCTAAACAAAGGAAAATTTGGGGTCAACTATCAGTGAGGCTCATCTTTCTTCTTTTTCTTAATCTTCATCTTTTCAACTCAGTACTCTCATAATGCATACATTATGGAAAGGGAGAAAGTTTTCTAGTCAAAAATCATGTAAGCATTGAAATTGCTCCCTAGTAGATTCAAAGGTAATGTGTAAGTTAAGAAGAAAAAGTGGACACTATATAATATCCACAGTGAGGGAACTAGCCAAGAAGTGCACTGCATTGAATTCTAGCTCTGGATTTTAAATTCTAATTGTTCTGAGACACTTTTTTTTTTTACAAAGCTATTGAAAACATAGAAATAAATTGTTTTCAACAATGGCTCTTTATTAAAATCCATATTTCTAGGAAATGATGTCCTAGGTTTGTTAAAGAGCTAAAGGAGTTTCATAGTGAACTAGTTTTTCTCTCATCTTAAATATGAGAAAACCATGAGGGAGATTCCTGACATCTATTCGATCTGTCCTTGCTACAGTTTGCCATGTGACCTTACTGAGGCATTCATGAATGGACAGATACAGAACAAGCTATTTAGCATATACCTATTATGTTCTTCAAATAGGTTTGAAATAAACTTTGTAACTCTTGTAAATAATATTTACACCAAAACAAGTCATGTCTAGTAATCAGATCCTATCCTAGAAATCCTAAGTGTCCGCACATATCTTCTATGTCCTCACAACAGCCTTGTGAGTTAATCAAGTCCCATTTTACAGATAAGTAAATTAAGGCTTAGAATGGTTGCCAGATGTAAAAGAGTGTCAGAGATAATCAATGGGACTAAAGCTTACTCTTTTCACTTCAACTTAGAAATTCAGAAAGACAAATAAAATGGAAAGAGAGTAATTTAATGTAAAGATTTTGTTATTGTTAGATTTACTGAGTTATAGGTACAGACAGTGGAACTATAATTAGATTAATAAATTTTGGCTGAATTAATTTTTTAATATTGCAAAGGACTGAGTACCTCTGAATTCTTCATCCACATGAAAACTGCTCATGGCTAAGAAAGGTGACAATGAAGAATTAAGGTGAAAAATCAAAACAAAACTATCTGAAATATTCCACCGAGGGTACACACACAATGTCCATAGAAGGGCAATTTTAAAATTCTAGACAGCAGATTACAACTGACTTATGCAATTATTTAACACTAATTAAGCATTTTCTTTTTTAATGGTCCCCTTCCACGGCAAAAATCTGTGACTGTCGGATTTGAAGCAAGCTCACTCCAATCAATATCAATCTGCTGCCAAATGTTATTAAATATCTCTTTGATACCTATTTACAACTAAGAAAATAATTTCACTGCCAAGGGATTGTAAATGTGTGAAAAGAACCCCTGACAGCTTACCTCACTCACGGTCTGCAGTCCCGTGTCTGGTGTTAAAGCCAGGAGACTAAGATGAAGGACATAATTAAGGAAACATATGAAGGCTAGCACTGGGCTTGAGATTAATTAGCTGTGCGTCAATAATCTCATCAATATCCGATTAACAAATGACACATTGCCCAATGAAACATATTGATTCATGCACACTCTTCACTGTTAATAAATTGAAGCTGCTTTGCTAAATGAGAAACCTGACAAAATAATAGGTTGCTAATACTGCTCTGCTATTGTGATAAGAAACATAAAATTAGCCTGAAGTATACAGTACTTAATTTAGGAGGACTGTCATTTCCTTATGAAGCTTGTTAATGAATGACAAGAAGAAGGAAAATAATTTTATGGATAAGTTACTCAAAAGGACTAGGAGAATTTCCTGAGGGCAGGCATTTGAAAAGTAGAATATGCATATAGATGGCCCTAAGCCTGAATACTTTTAGTAGTTCTGTGTGAAAGAAGTTTTTTTTTTTGTTGTAAGTATATCATTCTAACAAGAAAGTTCTTTTAAATTTTAGAAGTAACGCCTTAATATTTACCCATATGAGATTATATTGATCATATCAATAAAGGCAGTTTTTGGTCTCTGTTTTGTTTTAAGAATCTGTAATGGACTAAAGAGCAACTAGTTTTAAACAAATCCATTTACATATAAGTGTATTTGAAGTGAAATGTGTATGGGTGTTTATATGTGTGTATGTGCGCACACTCATTTCTGTGTAAACCATTAGCAGTAATTACTTTCTCTGCCACATGATATCATCATTGATGGTCCCTTATCTATAACGCATGCCAATATTGTTCTTCTTTCTTACCTGTGTACACTTGCTTCGTCCTGGGCCTATTTGCTTAGGTAAGCAATTTCCAAATTGGGCAGGAAATTCATGCTGCTGTGAAGGCTAGAGCAATGATAATTTATTTTTCTCTTGAGCCCATGACGAAGAGGTGGTAATAGGGTTGGACAGGAGGAAAACAAAGTGACAGTGGTGAAAATGAAGACTCCGTGTATGTTGAGGACCTACTCAGACTGTGGTTAAGAAATGCGAAGACCTGGAAGTTGGGTAAGAAGAGGAGGTTCTGCTAGCAAGGAGGTGTCTCGGCTACTCCGCAGCAATGGAAACCACAGCTCTGCTCCTGGGCTCCTGTGCATTGTCCCCAGGAGCCCCTGTGTTTAAGGATCCCTCTGAGAAGGAACTGGCTAAATGTATGGAAACATCTGCTTGCAGAAAATGTTTCCTCATAACATACAGTCCCCAGAAAATGCAACAAAGAAAGCAACTAGGAGCACATTAACTCCTACAGGTCATTAGTGCATTACCACAGACCTCAACTTGAATTAAGAAGCTTATTATCCACCTCTTCATGTAACTGGATCCCCCTACTTCTCCCATACTCTGCACTTCTAGGGAAAAGAGACAAATAAGAAAATAAGTGGCTATCAGAGAATCATTAGGATTGGGATCATTGGCATTTCCCACTGAGCTCAGTCTCCTGTCACGTCTGCCCTGAGTTCCTGGATGTTCATAAGCCAAATCCCTAACTGGAAACAGGAGGCATTTCACCATCAGGAGTCTTTAAAGAAAAACAAAAACAGGAACATAAGCTAAAACTCTTCAGTTTGCTAGGACGTCTTTGTGAGAGCATCAGCAATTACCTATTCATTGCCTCAGCTTCTTTATCTATAAACAAGAGATTGACTAGATGTTCTTTGAGGTTCCTTAGAGCACTAAGATTAACGGAGCATATCAAAATATAGTATGTGTATACTGTGTATTTAATAAGATAGAAGTTATTTTCAGTGCAATTACTGAAAAAAGTTAAATTGCCTTTCCATATCAAACTCACCAAAATTCCCTATTCCCCCCATAATTCTGGTATTTAGGCATTAATATTTAGTATTTTGAATATATTCTCTCTTACCATGGTGTCCAGAATGAGCATATGCAGCTCCTTAGGGTGTCTCTATCATCATAAGTAATTTTGAGAGAAACTGGGTCATTAAGTTGTATTAACTCTAATTAGTGATCAGAAGGGAATATAAATCAATAATTTTCATTAGACATCATGAGATATGTTGAAGCCTATTTCCTCAAAGTCCAAGCTTTTACTTTTGAATAAGGTAGGATGTTTTAGAAAAGGAATTTTTTTTAAGGTCTCTGGAATACATATTAGCCAATTTAAAAAAATATATTTTATTGATTTTTTACAGAGAGGAAGGGAGAGGGATAGAGAGTCAGAAACATCGATGAGAGAGAGACATCGATCAGCCACCTCCTGCACGCCCCACAGTGGAGATGTGCCCGCAAGCAAGGTACATGCCCCCGACCGGAATCGAACCTGGGACCTTTCAGTCTGCAGGCCGACGCTCTATCCACTGAGCCAAACGGGTGTCGGCTTAGCCAATTTCTTTATCTGGAGTCTACAGAAGAGAGGTCTATATTGTGTGAATGAATTTTTAAGGGCTGAAATGTTTTACACACTCTATAAACTAATATATTCTACATATTTATATGTGTAAAAGCCTAAGCAACCATCTGATTATCCGACTGTCTGACCATCCAGTAGCTATGATGTGCACTGACTACCAGGGGGCAGACACTCAATGCAGGAGCAGAAGCCACGGGCATAGAAACATGGAACAGACTGATGAATCTCAGAGGGAAGGAGGGTAGGGGAAGGGAGGGAATGGATTAACCAAAGATCTTATATGCATACTAGAGGCCCAGTGCTTGCATTCTTGCACCAGTAGGATCGTTTGACTTGGCCTGCAGGGACTGGGCCGAATCAGCCCTCTGACATCTCCCAAGGGGTCCCGGAATATGAGAGGGCACAGACCCGGCTGAGGAACCCCAAATCCATGCACTGGGCCTCTAGTACTATATATATGTATATATTTGTTTCCCTCCTGCCCAATCCTATTACCACCTCTTTATCATGGGCTAAAGAAAAAAATATATAAAAAAGGAATTGATAATTTTGGAATTTTATTTGACAGGGGAAATAGTTTCTTTTAAACATAGGAGCTCCTTTGTTTTTGTCCCGTTGTATTCCTAAAACCAACCTAGACTTTGTGACTGTTTTAATGAAAAAGAAAAAAAGCCATTTAATACTAATAAGTAATATTATTGAGCTCTTTCTACATATCAGGTACATTATATTCACTATTTTAATTAACTCACACAGCAATCCCATATGTTAAACACAATATGCAACCTTAGATGCGACAGCTGAAGATCAGAGAGGTTAAGTACCTTGCCCAGAACTACCTAGAAATAATTGCTGGACCCAAACCTATCTACAGCCTGATTCCAAAATCTGCGATTTTCAGCACTCTGGTATTATGATTTCAGAACACAATGCTTGCTTGGCTTCTGAAAGGGACTCACTAGTAATAGACAATAACCAAAGGTGGTTTAGTGAGATGCCAATCTTCAGATCTTCCATGGATTGCATTCTCTCGAGACCAAACTCTTCACTGGAGCACTCTAATATATAACAATGAGTTTGTGTAAAAAAAGAATAACTTACCATGCCAATATTCTCATTAAATCTACCATCAGGATAAAACTATCTGGGCTCTTGTTCCACTTCTAGTCTTTGAGAAGCTGTGACAACAAAGTAGGACAATTCATTGTAGTGTGTGGTGAGAATTGAGATGACTTGAATTCCTTGTAGCATCTGCCAGGTTAACATGTGCCCCATGTTTCATCCCACATCAGTTTCATTCACTGGATGTGGGTTATTCAAGGGGTTTCACAGGCAGCTGCTCTGTTGCCTGGCTCCAATATAACTTGTGCTGGTGAGTCAGATTTCATGCCCAATTAAGATACAAGGGGAAAGCTTCCCTTGTGTAAAGGACACAGCTGCTCTAGACTAGCAGTTTCAAGATGCTCAGAACAGTCTCATGAGTCTGGCTTCCTCATCCCCATATGTAGGCACACAGAGATGGAAGTAAGGAAATCCTTTATTCCTTGGCTGTGAGTCTGCAATTTTTAATACACATAGCAAAAATAGTTATTTTATTTAATATATATATATAGCAATATATACACATATGCACACACAAGAATATACACACATATATCTTAGAGTAAACATACATACATATAAATATATAGTACATATTAGTTTATATAGTGTATATGTGAATATGTATGTATGTGTCTATCTATCTATTCATGGT
>JAAGEH010000392.1:15760982-15898441 GCA_011751065.1 Lasiurus cinereus
AGGTGTATATGTCTGTATATGTATGTGTAGGTTTGTGTGTATATGTGTGTAATGGATATGTATATATTATTACCATATTTATGCAACTACATTGAACACCTTCCCCAAGGGATAGGTGTAGGAAAGATCAAAGTGAGGAAAACTACTATTGTGCAAAACATGTTTGAGATGTTTCATCTTCATTTTTATCTTACCTAGAAATTGTGGACAGAAAAGCTTTTTATATTCAAATTACCCATGTTACCGATATTGTTCAGATTCATCTAATTGTAACTTAGTTTTCATCTAAAATAGCTTATGGCCACATGGTCTTAATTTTGCTCAAGTAACTTGCCCAGCATCACCTAGACACATTCGTTTTTCTCCTCTGTTGAATTGCTTTTGTTTCATCTCTTGTTTTAACTTGCCCACTTGTCATTCTAGTGACACTCCATGATTTCATTTTAATTTTTCATTGTTTCCATTATCCTTGTCCAATTGGTTATCAAGTCCTGTCTTTTAGATCTCTGAAATGTTGAATTATTTTTTACTTGTTTCCCTACTACTATTTTCCTGGTTTAGTCTCCTTACCACCTCCTGCTTGGACCACTGCAATTTCCAGTACACTGTGCTTTACCCTCGCCCTCTTTCAAAACAAGTTCTGCACTTGAAGTCCAACTACATTTAACTATCATTCACTTGGTACTTACTTTTATCATTTAATCCTTAAAGCAAATCTGTGAAATATAATTTCACATATGGGAAAATTGGCCTCCGGCGAAACTGGTCCTTGAGCTCCAAAGCAGCTTATACAATATATTTCTAAAACATGGATCTGATCTAGGTTTCTTAGAAGTGTTGGTGCCTCCCTCTTGCCCATGGGGTGAACTTTAGGTTCCCTAAAATGGTCTCTAGGACACTTTACAATCTGTCTTCATGGTTACTTCAGGACTCATCCTCCTTACCATCATTCACACCATGCCCTGGGCATACCTGTTCCTTGATGGTATTTGACATTACTAAAATGTCCATACATATTTATGTGTTGATACTTTTGTTTAAGCTGTTTCCTTTGCCTATAATGCCCTTGCCTCCCTCATCTACTATATGAAATTCTTCTCAGCTTTAAGAACTATCTAGCAAGACACCAGCTCTTTAAAGCTGCCATTTAGAGCTTTGTGCTTCTTTATCTGTGCTCATATAATTCTTTGTTTATGCTCAAGTTATGGTCCTGTCACATTATTTTTTCCATTTAATAATAGAGAAATGGCTGAATAAAAAATCACAAATTTATTTAATGGTATAGTGTGTATACACTAAAATATATTTTCAAAGAATACTGTATGATTTTGGATAATATAATAGTAAATAAATATTCAGGATACAAAATCAAATTACAGAAAAATGCTAATTTTTATGCAGTTATATAATATATACATATACACACATATGTACACATATGACACACACATATATATATATATACATATATATTTATCAAATTAGTATATCTATTATAGTAATTTACCAAAACAATGGTTATCTCCAGATGGTGAGATTAATGATGAGGTACATTTTGTCCTGAAAGATCTTTGGCACTTTCTAATTGCTCCCATTTCTTAAGAAGACTATGCTTACTCCATTGAGTTAATTATTAGAGAGATTAAAAGTAAATAATGAAAATCCCGTTTTCTACATTGCTAAGTTCAAAATAAATTTTTTTGAGACATTTGTTTTCATGAAGTAGATTGATTTTGATAATTGGCTTAAAGAACCTGACCATTTTTCCACTTCTGCAAAATCACTCTGTAGATTCAATGTTAAAAATCATATAAACTAGATGTATAGGTTGGACACAGATAATCCTATATAATAAAGGCCTAATATCTAAGTGTTTGGTCGTCTGGTTGGCCATTGAACCAATCAAAATGTAATATGCTAATTATATGCTAAAGCCACTCAACTGCTTGCTATGATGTGCACTGACCACCATGGGACAGGCAGTTGACCCGTAAACCAGTCAATATGACCCGCACTGACCACTAGGGGGCAGACACTCCAACTGGTAGGTTAGCTGGTAGGACTGAGCAAGATGGGCCAGAGGTGCCCAGGAGCACTCCTGCAGTCTCTCCCCACTAGTCAACCTCCCGTGGTCCTCCCCAGCCTCAATTGTGCACCAGTGGGGTCTCTTGTCCTGGCCTGTGCCCTCTCACAATCTGGGCTGAGAGACGCCCCACCCTGAGTGCCCAAATTTCATGCCTGGGCTTCTAGTAAAATATAACTTTTAAATAACGGTTTAATGATATGCATGCACCTGAAAGTAAGGGGCATATTTATATTCTTGTCAAGAATCTTTTCTTGAATAGGTTTAGCTGGTTGAATATCAATTTGCTATTGACTAATCTATTGAATGGTACATTTACTGCTATTATTAGCTGGGCACATACTATGTGCCAGGCACTATTTCAAGTTTTTGCCTGTGTAGTGCTATCTGAAATCGATCTCACAACAGAAAAAATTTGATGTGCATGTATTATTTCACAGCAGCAATCTGAGGTAGAAATGGTTACTGTGCTCTTTTTACAAGTGCTGGCACCACAAAATTAAATAACCCACTTAAGAAAAGGATGGAATTAGAATTTGAAAAAAAGCAACCAGACTCCAAAGCCTGTGCTCTGGGTATTTTGTTAAACTATCTTTTCCTCTATAGATAGTTTCATGAATTCTTTAAAAGGCCAAAATTAGTCTTAAAATCAATTGTGTTTCTAGCAAATGACCATTTTATCTTCTGTACACAGAAAAGTGCAAAGAAGGTATAATTTCTGTATGAGCCCCATCTTATGAGGAGTGAAGAAAATGACATTCAATTCAATTTGGAAAGTTTAGCAAAGCTTTAAACAGCCTCTTATGTCGCTTTTGGGTAATTTTTCAGATATTCTTTCTTTCCTCCCGCTCTTCTTCAACATGGCTTTGGGTGGTTTGTAGAGATGGTGTAGTTGGTCTTAGGGTGTGCAAACTGGTATCTATTGCGGTGTGGTCTGTGTGGTTCCATTCCTGAGTATTATTCTAGTCTGATTCCTGTATAGGTTGTGACTATGGTCTTTTCTCCCTTGATATGGTCAAGCTTGATGTACTCAGTTGATGTGGTCCCAGGTCAACTCTCCTAGGACTGTACTTTCTTACTGTTTCACACCCAGTAAACTCCCCTTTCCCCATTTATTGCTGATTAATCCCCTTGTCCATAGGGTCCTATTACCGCATTACTAAAGCAATTCCATCTGAAAAGCTTTATAGCCAGACCCAATGATCAACACCCCACCCTGAAAGGTACAAGCAGGAATTTCAGGGTCACGTGCAGCGCCTGAGAACCATGTAAGACTCAGGAGGGCTAAGTTAACCTGTCTCCATGCCTAATGATGGCTTTTCTCAATTGAGTAATTCAACAAATACCAAAAGCCACACAGCTGCTACAGGGCGGGGCCAGGACACAAATCTCTGTAGGTCTGGAGTCAGTGCCTCTAGTTTCCATGCTATACAGACTCACATAAAATGACCGCAGATGTGGCTGGGCAGGGAGGAGTTGAATTACTGATAAAGAAACAGGAACTTGGAATGACATCAAAAATATTATATCTATG
Source organism: Lasiurus cinereus (assembly GCA_011751065.1). Classification (NCBI taxonomy): domain Eukaryota; kingdom Metazoa; phylum Chordata; class Mammalia; order Chiroptera; family Vespertilionidae; genus Lasiurus; species Lasiurus cinereus. Next base: position 15,764,600 of record JAAGEH010000392.1, read on the forward strand.
ACATGTTCATAAATTTGGATTAGGCTCACTTAGAAAAATAGTCCTAAAAGGAAAAGAAATCACTCAAAGAACTCTTGAGCTAAATAAATATTTTAACTGCCAGCAATCATTCTAGATTTCAATTGAAAGAGAAATAATCTCTAGAGGTATATGCTTGAATAACATTATTGTAATGTGTAGACTTGCTAGTAGTTGCAGTGAAATACTTTCTTTTTTTTTTGGCTTTATATAGGTATAGAGGATGAAGAGCTTGGCTACATATATGGTTTGATTTAAGTAGTCCTAGAAGGCCCATCTATTTCCAAATAATTTCCTCAGGGATTAAATTCCTTAACTTTATCTAAACTTCCTCCACTTAAGAGTTTACTTGGAGCAAGTGAGAGCTGATTTTGGAGTCTGAAGGATTCAAAGACAAACAAACCTGTGTGATGCAACATGACCCTACATCTGAGGTTTGGGGGATCTGGACAATAAAAAGGCAACTGACACCTGAGAGTTGGAGGGAGAGAGAGAGTACCAGAAAATATTAAGATTAAATAATATAAAATTGCTGTTATTCACTGTTTTTGACCTACAAAAATATCATTCACATGTGGTTTAACTTAAAGAAGGGATTTGGAAATTTAGGTTACTTTGGAATTTTGTCTAGGATTATTCTTGATTCAATCTATACCCTCAGTCTTCCCAATCCCTGCTCTACCCTAATACTTTAATAAAGTGAAAAATGTCTTTAGGTAAACTTTACCAGTAGATAAAAAAACTCCAGTGTGCTTGTATTAACATACAAACTGCTTCTGTTTGTTTTTATAAACTTGTATTTGAATGTATTGTAAGATGCTTGGGGACTATCCAGTGTTGATGGGCTACAATTTAAAAACATGTTTCTTTCAATAAAGCCATAATTTACCTATTTTAAAACCGGATGTTGAGTAAGAATATGACTGTGATTTTTTTCAAAAAAAGATAAGAGGAAGTCTTTGTTTATGTCTTACATTTCTAAGGTTATCAATTGCAAAAAGAAATGGATTGTGACTTTGAGCTTTTGGGGAAGTGGTGCTGTTATTATTGCTTTAAACATATCTGGAAGAATATAATAGTTAGGTTTGATTTGGAAAGAAACCTAAAGATCTATGTCTTTTATAGCTTATTAAATATTTTATTTAAGATATGGGATATGTTTGCCCTGACCAGTGTGGCTCCATAGATTAGAGTGTTGGTCTTTGCACCAGAGGGCTTGGGTTCAACTGCAGGTCATGGGTACGTACTTGGGTTGCAGGTCCGATCCCTAGCCCTGGTCAGGGTGCCTGTGGGAGACAACCAACCATGTGTCTCTGTCATATTGATGTTTTTTTTCTATGTCCCCCCCTTGCACTCTCTCTAAATCAATGGATAAAATATTCTCACCTCTTAGGTGAGGATAGAAAAAAGATATGAAATATGTTTGAGAATAACATAAATTCTCAATAGATTAAACATTGAAAGAAAATACCATGGCTGACTTTGCAATATGAAGTATTTGAAGGCAAATTAGGTCTTCAAAAATGTGTGGGTTTCTAAACTGGAATGGGGTTAGTTTTTCTTATGTTATCTGGGATTGTATACAGTGTTTCAGCAAATGCATGATAATGGCCAATTCTCTTGACATGCTTTTCTTACAAGTTTTCTACTAATGTACACTGGCTTTCAGAATATTTTAAATTTCAGATATTGTAAGTGTATAAAAGACTTTTATTCAATTGTAAAGCTATATCTTTGATTCTCCCAAAGTTTACATATCTAGTAAAATTTTGTTTAAAAACTAAGTCATCAGGATGGGTTTCTCATACCCTTAGAGAGTGATTCCTTTTACACTTTTTACAGATCTGCCAATGGGACTCCAGTCATTCAAGTACTCAACAGTAGATAATGCAATAGCAGTGTAGTTCCCTAGACCTGAGGCATTATTCAAGGCAAATAAGAAGTAGCTCTCATGTTAAGGCTTGATACTTAGTAAAAAGTACAATTAAAACTCTACTTTTATTCATAACTAGAGACCTGGTGCATGAAATTCGTGTATGCGGGCAGCAGGGGGTGTCCTTCAGCCCAGCCTGCTCCCTTTTGTATATGGGATCCCTTGAGGGATGTCCAACTGCCCTCTCATAATCCAGGACTGTTGGCTCCCAACTTCTCACCTGCTTGCCTTCCTCATTGCCCCTAACCGCTTCTGCCTGCCAGCCTGATCACCCCCTAACCACTCCTCTGCCAGCCTGTTTGCCCCTAACTGCAGGCTTGATCACCTCCAACTGTCCTTCTTTGCAGACTTGGTCCCTGCCAACTGCTCTCCCCTGCTAGTCATCTTGTGGTGGCCATCTGTGTCCACATGGGGCAGGATCTTTTGATCACATGGGGGCAGTCATCTTGTGTCTTGGAGTGATGGTCATTCTGCATATTACTCTTTTATTAGGATAGAGGCCTGGTGTACAGGTGGGGGCCTGCTGGTTTGCTCTGAAGGGTGTCCTGGATCAGGTTGGGGGTTCCCTTGGGAGAGGGGCCTGTGGTGGTTTGTAGGCCAGCCACGCCCCCCAGTGACCCAAGCAGAGACCCTGGGATTTATTTATCTTCTACAATTGAAACTCTGTAGCCTGAAGCGGAGCCAAGCCTTCTGCTTGTACAGCCATTGAAATTTTGTTGCCTTAAACAGAGACGGGGGTGCTTGGTTTCCTCCATCACTAGGGGCAATCCAACCTTCCCTCCTGCTCTCTCTGTGGCTAGCCATCTTGGTTGGGTTAATTTGCATACTCACTCTGATTGGCTGGTTGGCATGACTGGTGGGTGTGACTTGTGGGTGTAGCTGAGGTACGGTCAATTTGCATATTATTCTTTTATTAGATAGGATTAGAGCTTTGCTTTCTTTTCTAATAATTCTATCTAATCCCTGAGACAAAAAGTCGTTTAAATTTGGTTCCAAATGTATCATAATCAGTACATAGAGAAGTGACTTTAATATTTTTTCCAGCTAAATGATAATAATATTTGTTGAAGATTATATCTAGCACTATTCTGAATCCAATACATATGTGAACTAATTTATGCAGCACTATGAGGTAGGTATCTATTATTATAGTTATTTGACTCCTGACAAAACTGGGGTTAAGTCAATGGATGGTAGCACCATGGTCTGAACTCTGGAAGATTGGAACCAGAGTTTGTGCTTTTAATTAGTACACTATTTTATTTTAAATAAGTGATCTTTTAAAAAAATTACAGAAAATAAAAACTTCTGTGTTTTTCTTAGAGTGAATCAATTTATTATTTCTTGGTAGAAGACTGTTGAATCAGTCTCTCTTTTGAATTTCAAGTAGGACTGGAGATGTATACAAATAAGTGGAATGTTTTTCATCATGTGTTAAGTTAAAGGCTATTGATAATATTAGACATTTAAAAAAATACCCAGTCACATGGAAAGTTATAGGCCATCTTAGATTATTATTTTGAAGCACTTACCTTGTGCCAGGCAGTCTGCTATACAATTTTTGCACTTTATTTCACTTAACTCTCACTACAATCCTTAGAGAAAGATAATATTATTATTTATGCTGAGCAAACAGACTCAGAAAGGCTGAGAGATAAGAAATGGCCATACTGTCCTTTCAACTGGGTCTGCCACACTTTCACACATTAAGCCAGGATTTGCAGTCAAAGTCCAGCTGCATCAAAATCATCAAGGGTATGATTAAAAATATCTATTGAATCAACATTTTGGGGGAATGTGTTCTGTTGAATAAAAACTATTAATGTGTAACCATTGATCCTAACAATACAGTCCAAATTTGAGAACTGTATCAGACCAGATTGTTTCAAATGTGAGCAGGTAAGTGAATCACCTGCAGAGTTTGTTACATCACAGATCACTGGCCCCAGAATTTGTACTGTAGCGGGTCCCGGCTGGGGCCAGAGGATCTTCATTGCTAACAAGGTCCTAGGTAACAATGATGCTACTGGACCAGGGACCACACTTTTTTTGAGACCCACTGTGCTAGGACTGCTGTCATGCTGTGGGAGTCATGAAGAGGATATCTTTAATTAAGTTAAAAAGAATTTTCATAATCTTGCACACTTTGTCCTGTTAATTTCATTATAAATTATCTATATGTGAAAATTATTATAATTCTTTCTACTTAAATATAACATTCTTACCATTTCTATGGTTTTTTCTTTCTGACACATTCATCTATTATACATTTAAGAATTGAATCACACTCTTTCTAAGTACGGAGATGCTACAAATAATGCTTATTATTGCTTTGCTTGGGTTAAAAAGCAAGGTAAGGAATTGTTGAGACTTCTGATCATTTAGAAAGCAGAAAGATGGGTCTTTTTAAATTAAAAGGAACATAATTTAAAATCACATGTATCTTCTTGCTGTCATTCTAGCCCCTATAGACCCCCACTCCCTACCAATAGATGGCTGCTTGAGCATGAAGCCAGGTATAGTAAAGTGCTTCGGCTGTAAGATGCTGAAGTCCTGCCTCACCAGAGAAAGCCAGCTGACACAATTCTGCCTGAAGGCCTTTTCAGCAGAGCATCTGTTTTTTGATACACTTTGCCTATTAATTTTTATCTCCACTGTGTTGGAACTGAGCAAAACATTCTCCTCCTTGATGCTTCTCCTGTTTATTTTTTGTGTAGGTACCATTGATATTTTTACAGAGTATATTCCTAGGAAGCAAGAAATGTCCTTTTTCTTTTACATCTCTACTTAACCATGTACTTATTAATAGCAGATTAGATAACCTTGAAGATGGCTTCCAACCTTTTGTTCCTAAAATTCTATCATATGCATATACATTTGCATATTTTCTCTTTTTCGTGGGGAGAGTTTCCCTCAAGAGAAACACACAAACTTGTAATCAAGGCTATTCTTAAGATTTTTCTATAAGTCGTAGCTGTATTTGTTTCAATCAGAAATGATTTATTTTTTTAATGTCACGGGATTCTATCAGGCCAAAGAGTGTTGACATAGTGAAACCACCTCCATTCCCTAGCAAATACAGTGGTATCTCGAGATACGAGTGCCCTAACATACGAGATTTTTGAGATACGAGCCATCGAGAGAGCGATTTTTTGCTTTGAAATACGAGCAACATTTGAGATAGGAGTAATCGTGCGGATTGGCTGGCTGCACATGACCCACCAGTATACCGCAACTCGAGGGTCTCATAGTTTCCCACGCCTCAGTCAGTGTGCTTGTTTATCTCGTTGTCGAAGCATCTTTTGTGCATTTACATACTTTATCATATTTCATTTTATAACCATGGGTCCGAAGAAAGCAAGTGGAAAGGTCAATGCTCAGAAGAGGATGATGTCTATTGAATTAAAGCATGAAATCATAGAAAAATATGAGCAAGGTGTGCGAGTGGCTGACTTGACGAGGCAATACGGGCATAGTACTTCAAAGATATGCACTGTGCTTAAACAGAAGGAGTCGATAAAGGGTATAACGCCAGCTAAGGGCGTTACAATAATTTCTAAGCTCCGTAGCTCTCTCCATGAAAAGATGGAGAATCCACTAATAGTGTAGGTGACGGAGAAGCAGCTTAAAGGAGATTCATTAACACAGGGCATCATATGCGAGAAGGCGCGAGCGATTTACGGTGATTTGCTGGAGCAGACCCAGCGCACTTCCATGGATGAAGCATTGAAAGACTCATTTAAAGCCAGTAGAGGCTGGTTTGATAACTTCAGGAAAAGGTCCGGCATTCACTCCATCCTCAGGCATGGTGAGGCAGCAAGTTTGGAGGTGAAGGCAGCTGAGGATTACCTCAAAACTTTTCTGAACTGATAGAAGCCAAAGGACATATCCCCCAGCAAGTCTTCAACTGTGACGAGACAGGGCTTTTCTGGAAGAAGATGCCGAATAGGACTTATATAACGACCGAGGAGAAGACGATGTCAGGCCACAAACCATTGAAGGATAGGCTACCTCTCGCATTGTGCACCAATGTGAGTGGTGACTGCAAGATCAAGCCTCTGCTCATATACCATTCGGAAAACCCCAGAGTCTTTAAGTCACCTAAGATTTTAAAAGATAAACTGCAAGTTATGTGGAGGGCAAACCTGAAGGCATGGGTCACCAGGCAGTTCTTTGTGGAGTGGGTAAACCTGGTTTTTGGCCCTTCTGTTAAGAAATATCTACAGGAAAACAACCTAACCATGCAAGCCCTCCTCGTCTTCAACAATGCTCCTGCTCACCCACCAAACCTGGAAGATGAACTCCTTGAAGAGTTCAAGTTTATAAAGGTTGTCTACCTACCTCCCAATACCACTCCTATCCTGCAGCCCACGGATCAGGAGGTGATTTCTAATTTAAAAAAAACTGTACATCAAGCACCTGTTCCAGCGCTGCTTTGAGGTGACAGAGAACACAAACCTCACCCTTCGAGAGTTCTGGAAGAACCACTTTAACATCGTGATATGCCTCAGAATTATTGATCAGGCCTGGCTGGGTGTTACAACGAGGACTTTGACCTCTGCATGGAAGAAGCTGTGGCCTGAGGATTCGAACCGGAGGTGCCAGTGGAGGAGGAGATAGTGTCTCTGGGAAAATCCATGGGCTTGGAGGTGGATGAGAGAGACGTGAATGAGCTCGTCGAGGAGCACTCTCTGGAACTCACCAAGGAGGAGTTACAAGAATTGCAGTCTCAGCAACATGCAGAGGTTCTCCAAGAAATTGGTTTCGAGGAGGAGCCAGAGGTGGAGGAGATCTCTACAAGTGAGATAAAGGAGATCTTAGGAATGTGGGAGAGGGTGTCACACTTCATGGAAAAGAAACACCCTGAAAAAGTTACTACTGGTCGTGCATCAGAGCTGTTCAATGAAACTTGCCTCACCCATTTCAGAAACATTCTGAAAGGGAGGAAGAGGCAAACCTCGTTGGACACGTTTTTTTTTTTAATCGGCCAAAAATGCAAAGACCAATAGCAATTAAGTTCAGTGAAGATTAGTTAAGTTACATTCAGTTTAGGGATAAAGTGTAGCATTAAGAGTGTAATGAGAAGGTAAATACACTTTATAAAACCAGTTTATTCCTTTACATTCTCTTTTATTATGTTTTTATACAATATTTGTCATTTATAAATAAATTTTTCTTATTCAAAAACACGTAACAAGAACAACTGGGGTGGCATTTGTGGGGCTGGAATGGATTAACAGCATTTCAATTGATTTCAATGGGGAAATTTGCTTTGAGATACGAGCAACTTGATATACGAGCAAGGTTATGGAACGAATTAAACTCGTATCTCGAGGTACCACTGTATACCAAAGATCTTCCCACAGTGAAACTCAGAAACAATTGTCACTATAGAAACCACAGCAGAGACAGAGATACAGTTTCTAAACGAAAGTGCTGCCTGGAACGGGGTGGATTTTTTAAAGCTCTTCAGTCACAAGTTAAATTTTGGTAATAGTGAAGGTTTTCTTTTTTTTAATATATTTTATTGATTTTTTACAGAGAGGAAGAGAAAAGGATAGAGTGTTAGAAACATCGATGAGAGAGAGAGAGACATTGATCAGCTGCCTCCTGCGCACGTCCTACTGGGGATGTGCTCACAACCAAGGCATATGCCCTTGACAGGAATTGAACCTGGGGCCTTTCAGTCCTTAGGCTGATGCTCTAATCACTGAGCCAAACCGGTTTCGGCAATAGTGAAGGATTTTTAAAAATTGTTCTGAACCCTCCTAGGGGTGGAAGAAGTAAAACTTTGACACTTTTCTGAATTGCTTATATTACATAATATCCCCAAAGTTTTCAGAACAGATTATACTATGTTAGATCTTGTTGAAGATATCATTTTACATGCCACCAAGATGAGATAGTTACATGAACATTGCGTTGAAGTTGAACAATATCTTTTTTGCATTTTGAATACACAAAATCAGTCATTAAATCATTGGGTTTAAATATTTTATATCAGGATGGTATTATGTCTGAGTGTTTTATTATTATATTACTTGCATTTTATCTTCTTTCTATGAATGTTTTTTTGACAAAGCCATGGTGCTAAAGAGACACTGAGCCTTATGCAATCTGTTATATTTCTTTGTTCATCTAATGTCATGCTTTCAGGTTGTTTCACTACAGTGTTGAAGATAGTAAATAAAGTAACATCTACTGTCTTTGTCTACATAAGCTTAAACAGTTTATATTTGAACTATTAAACAGTTTAAGTGAAGGAACAAATTAAATGATGAAATGCAAACACAGAAACTGCTTCTCTCAAAAGTCAGTAGATACCATTTTCTTTTGTTTTATCAGCACAATATTGAACCAACCTAAAAGCATGCCATTAGATAAACAAAGGCACAAAACAAATTACCAAACATTCATTGTCTAATTTTTCTTCTTTCTTCCCACCTTTCCTTTACTTGGAGTTCAAACTGAAGAGGATATAATTTACATAATGTTGATGCCCCAAAGAATTTTGGCTTCAAAGAATTTTTCATGTCTCATCCTAGAGTAAATAGTTGATTTATGTATTCATTGAAATTGAATGGGCAATGGAATTATTTATGATTAGTGAGTTATTGTGGAGTATTGCCCAAGGACAGAGAGTACAGGATCAGAGAGCTCTAGTCCCTTCATTCTACAAGAGCTTCTGATAAAAAGCTTCTGGCATTGTTGACTATTTATAGCCTTTTTTTGGGCTATTCATGCATTTTATTATAAGAGAAATTGGAAATAGCACAATTTTCAATAAATGGATTTCAGTGTAGTACAGCCTTGAGGACTGAATTCTGGAGTTAATTTTATTGGCATGAGTCATATTTCTCACTAGAACCCACTTCTAAGAAGCACCATGCCTCCAAATCAAATCTTACCTTGGACTTACTTGATGATGTTGTTTCATTGCTTATTACTAACTCTCAAGTATATACATCACAACAGTAAAATCTGTCTTCCATAAATGCTGCTAGAGGAATGAAACTGGAATAGTGTTTCTAATTGGGGTACATACTTCTTTGAACATTGATGGAATTTAATGGTTTGGTGGATATTGGAATAAGGAGAGATCAGCACTGTAAGAAAATATGGAAAAAAATTATTTGTTACTGCTTGCAAAACTGAGATATCTGATGAATAGGAATAGATTCACTTGTTTGTTTGGGTCAGATGTTTTCCTGACTGAAAACCCTTAGCACTGATATACCATCTAAGAATTTCAAGTAGGCACATGCCAAATTATCATATGTTTCCATGAATTTATGATGTTAAAAACAATCATGCTTATGAATTGATACAATCCATTTATTTTCAAATAGGCATAACTTATCAAGTTCTCATGTTTTCATAAATGCATTATGTTAAGTAAAATTCATGAGTTAATGTTATTTAGCTAATTGATATAATAAGAATAAGAAACAGTTTCTATTAATTCATGTATATATCCTTATACCAATAAGTAAGAAATAGTTTTTATTAATTCATGCAGATATCCTTATACCAATGAAATTTGTATCAAAACCAAAGAGGAAGACACATTAACTGATTTAACCATTTTTAGGAAAATAATTGAGTTAAATAATTATTGAATAAATGGTGGTACAAAGGGTGAATATAATACTTTTTCTGGTATAAAGGAGCATTCATAAAAACTTACACCATAATGCCTGGCTTAATAGATATCTCAGCACTTTTACTTGTAGGTATTCAAGTTTAAGTTGAAAAAAATTTTTAATACAGTAATTGTCTAATATTGCCTATTGCCTATTGTTGATTACTTATCTCTTTCTTTCCCAAGGGAACCTAGGACATTTAATACAGTACCTGACACATATTTTTTGAAAAATGAGAAAACAAATGAATATGAATAAGTAAATATATACCCATGCTAGTAGTCTTGCTTTCACTCAAATTACATATATTGAATGGATGGTTCAATGCCTTTCTTGGAAATACCATACTCAAGTGCTTCTCCTGAACCTTTCTCTGAAATGAGCCTTCCCATGCAGTCTTGCTTTCTGCTGATCTAGTTGCTTATTTCTTTCCTAGAGTGTCATCTTCAATTTTTTTAAAGGCATGCAGCATTTCTCAGATACCATAAGTGATATGAAGGGATGCAACTGTGCCTTCCTATAAAAAGTGATAATGTCTTATAGCAGGTCAAACTCTGTTGTCTGCTCCAATATAACTTACTAGTCTTACCAATAGATTTTAATTCCTATTCGTGTTCACAGGTAAAACATTGTAGTCTTTGGCCCTGCGTTTTGGATCTCTACTTGGTCAAATAACTATGATTATGATTATGTTTAAAAGAAAACGGGATAATAATGATTCTAATTTTCTGAGTCTTGATAGCAAATTAATTTAGTTGATATTAAGTTTAGTGTCCATGAAACACTTAAACCAAAGTTAAGGAAGCAAATTAACTCAGTTGATCTTTAGTGAGTGCCCATGAGGCATCATAGCACATTATGCAAATAAAGCAAGCATAAAAAAGCAGGAGATCTGTATCAACCACAACAGATTGCATAATCTTCACAAAAGAAAATCAGAAGTGATGGAAAACATTAAGGAAAATGTTTTTATATTCTCAACATGCTGTTAATTAAACTATTATACAAAGTAATGCATTTTTAGTCTTCCATCTTGTTTTTGTTTTCTCTTCAAACACTGCATTTATTGTCTGAAGGTTGCTGGAAATTGTTTTCTTTTGAATTTGATTTTTATCTCTATGTATGATAACTGTAGAAGAAGACAAATACTATTCTAGGGATATATATATATATATATATATATATATATATATGTATAGTGACTGAAAACTTTGGGGATGGTGAGTAATAGGTTGAATTTAATTAGTTCTGGCATTGCAATTAGGAGAATGATTCTATGTGATCTATCTCTTGAGCTTCTATTTCTCTATCAGCAAAATGAAATGACAATACTTGCCATAAATGAATTTATCAGGTAGATATAGTCAAAAGCAACTGATATAATCCTAGGTATACACTGTGGACATTTAAAGAAAATACTGTTGGCTTAATGAGGAACAAAACTATTTCACATGTGCCCTGGCCAGTGTGACTCAGTTTGTTGGAGTGTCACACCATGTATATCAAAAGGTGGTAGGTTTGATTTCCAGTCAAGGCACATAGCCCGTTGCAAGTTTGATCCCTGACTGGGTGTGCATGGGAGGCAACTGATTGATGTTTCTCTCTGATATTGATGTCTCAAAAAATAAGTACTTCACATGCACAGTGTTTAATGGAAATATAATGTTATAATGTAAGTTATATATGTAATTTCAAATTATCTAGTAGCCATATTAAAAAGTTAAAGTATGATTTTAATATCATGTACCTAACCTAATATATCAAAATACTTTTCATTTCAATATGTAATCAATATAACATCTTATGAGATGTTTTACATTTTTTATTTGAAATCTTTGAAGTTTGTTATTTTTTCTTTATCTGAAAGAAATATCATTATTATAAAATATTTTACATATAGGTTTCTTCTAAAAGTTAAAAAGTGACATATTTATGATTTGATAAATCTCTCCCATGATTATTTTTCTCCTATTTTGTATAGGCTTTGTCTTTCCTGGAGTTTCTAGTTGCCTTAATTTTTCCGTAATTTTCTGCCTTTAGAACATCATTACACTTTTTTCCCCTAAAATTTAAATTTACCATCTATAGTTTATAAACTCCTTTTTCTCTCTAAGATGTTGGGCACTCCAGGCTCATACTAAAACTTGGTCTGATTGTTTTCTAGCCATGTAATTTAGTTGATATTTTGAGACTTTACTGATGGCTCTCATTGTTTCTTATGTTTTTTTGACTTCTTTATTTTATTTTTTTTTGCTTGGTTAGTGCACATCTTCAACTTACTTTCTAAGAAAGGGTTATGCATTAGAGAATTTCTAAAGCTTTGCAAACACTTAATTTTGTTTTTTTACTACATTAATATCTTTGTTGGGCCATCCCACTATTTTTAGAGATCTAGTGCTGCAAAAGTGACCACAGATGTCAGTCTATTAGTGTCTTGTTTGTAAGTGGTCTGAGCTTCTAGGATGTTCTTGTTACCTTTTAAATTGTCCAATGACAAGTCTGGGTGTGGTTTTCATTAATTAATTAATTAATTCATTCATTCTACTCAAGATCTAGAGATTATTTTTATTCAAAGACTGGTCTAGCTCTTCAACTTCAGAAAAATTTCTCTTATTATTTTTTGAATACATTTTCTCTCCATTTTTTTCTATGCTTCTTATAACTCTAATTAATCTGATATTGTGCTTTTTTAAATGACCCATTTTTATATTTTATATTATTTCCCATAATTTCTTCTTTATATTTTAAACATTAGAGTTAAGATAATTTATATGATTTATATTACAATGAACTTATTAGACTTTTTGAGGGGAGAGGAACAATCAGTTTTTGTTTTTAAGAACTTTTTCATATTCTGTCTATCCCTTTCTAATAATATCCTCTTGAATTTCTCTACCTAGGCTTTCTCCTGGGACACACATAAACACACACACACACACATTTACACACATATTTATACATGCCTGGGAATAAACAACTACCTGGTACTATTCTGTGTAAGAGAATAGGAAAATACATGCATAATCTATAATAATAAAAGCCTAAGTGACCATCGCAACTGAACGAATGACAGAACAGGCTGTATGGGGTGACTAGGTCGGCATGGAGGTTAGTGAGGGATGACCAAACAATTGAGCCGCAGGCTGCATGGGGCAACCAGGCCTGCAGAAGGGGCAGTTGGGCAAACAGGCTGGCAGGGAAGGGTAGTGAGGGGTGACCAAATGACTGAGCAGCAGGCTGCATGTGGTGACTAGGCCCACAGGAGGGGGCAGTTGGGGGGTGATCAGGCTGGCAGAGGGGGGCAGTTAGGAGCCAGTGGTCCCAGATTGTGAGAGGAATGTCTGACTGCCGGTTTAGGACCTACCGGCAGTTAGACATCCCCTGAAGGTCCTGGATTGGAGAGGGTGCAGGCTGGGTTGAGGAGACCCCCACTGTGCACAAATTTTTGTGCACTGGGCCTCTAGTAAAATTATATTTCTACAGATGCATTTAATTAATTCCTCTATTATCCATCCTGTTTCTCATTTCCTTCTTCCATCAGATATTTAATCCTTGAATTCAAAGCATTTTCAGCATTTTGCCAGATTGGTCAACTACCTTCTCTGTTATAGTTTTCTCTGGAGATGGTCTTGATGGCCCTCCTGTGCTGTGCTTCAGAAGACATTGCTCTTCTCATTTACATACTATCTACCAGAACTATGTCATGTTCATGGCCCCTCCTGATCTCTTTGTTAATGTTTAACTGTTTCTTTCTTGTTTTTTTTTTTAAATTATTAATTTGGTGGATCCTTAAGATAGAAATTGTCATATCCATCATCTTGAACTAAGAGCACACATATTAGTTTTAGTAAGAAAATTGTATGGCCACATTTTCTCATAAGATAAATTTTCTCATTCAGTAGTATGAAGCAGAGATTGAATGAAGTCCCAATAAAATACAAAAACAGTTATGAGAAGATTGTTATAGTCCAGGGAAAGAAGAGTGAAGAAAAAAGCCAAATCAATTCATTTGGAGAGGGTCAAGGGACAAACATGAAAGTTGCTAAAGAGGAGAAATCATAGGACTTTTTAAAATTCAGTTTTGGATACATATAGAATAAATACTTTTCTGGTTATTGAGCCTGATGGACAAGGTTTTGGTTTAATGAATCTATTATTTTGAGGGTAGGTGATATAGGAGCTAGAGTAAAAATAAATAATAAAAATGAATAAAGGTGTCAATGTAGGTCATTAATTGTAACAACCACTATTGTGGGAGGTGTTGACAAAGAGGCTGTTAGTGTGTGTGGAGAAGGAAGTATATGAGAAATCTTTGCACCTTCTTAAATTTTCTGTGAATCTATAAACTTCTCCAACGATAGTATTTAAAAAGAAAATAAAAAAAGTGATAAATAAACCAGCTTCTGACTTGTTATTGCTGTCGTTTGCAAGTGTTTCATATTGGGGTTAGAAGCGCAGTCTCCATTTGCACTCAGAGATACTCATCCTCAGCTGCTATGCTTATGTTTTATTTTTATTTTTATTATTTATTTATTTATTTATTTATTTATTAATTTTTATTAATTTTTTTATACTTTTCCCCCATTGCCCCCCCTCCCTCCCAGGCGTACCCCGACCCCCCAGTGTCTGTGATAATTGGTTATGTTTATAAGCATGCATACAAGTCCTTTGATTGATCACTTATTTACCTCACCTAACTTTAATCTTTCTGCTATAATTTCACAGTCTGTTTGATGCTTTATGATTTTTGTCCTCCTGAGAATTATCAGTCTACTCCCTTTCTGTGCTCCTGATTCTATTATATTCACCAGTTTATTCTGTTGATCAGATTTTTAATTCACTTAATTTTTTATGTTCCCTTTTTGTTGGAGTGTATTTGTTGTTCATAATTTTTTGTCTTTTACCTTTTTCTTCTTCCTCTTCTAAAAGGGTACCTTTCAGCATTTCATATAGTACTGGTTTGGAGTTGATGAACTCCTTTAGCTTTTTCTTCTCTGTGAAGGTCTTTATCTGCCCTTCAATTCTGAATGATAGCTTTGCTGGATAGATTATTCTTGGTTGTAGGTTCTTGTTGTTCATCACGTTGAATATTTCTTGCCACTCCCGTCTGGCCTGCATCGTTTCTGTTGAGAAATCAGCTGACAGTCGTATGGGTGCTCCCTTGCAGGTAATAAACTGTTTTTCTCTTGCTGCTTTTAATATTCTCTCTTTGTCTTTTGCTCTTGGCATTTTAATTATGATGTGTCTTGGTGTAGTCCTCTTTGGGTTCCTTTTCTTTGGGGTTCTGTGTGCTTCCTGGACTTGTAAGTCTATTTCTTTTACCAGATGTGGGAAGTTTTCAGTCATTATTTCTTTAAACAGGTTTTCAGTATCTTGCTCTCTCTCTTCTTCTGGCACCCCCACAATTCTGATGTTGGTACGCTTGAAGCTGTCCCAGAGGCTCCTTACATTATCTTCACATTTTTGGATTCTTTTCTCTTCTTGCTTTTCCAGTTGAATGTTTTCTGCTTCTTTATATTTCAAATTTTTGACTTGATCCTTGCCTTTCTCTAGTCTGCTGTTAGTACTCTGCATAATAGTTTTCATTTCAGTCAGTGTATTTATCATCTTCTCTTGGGTCTCACTAAATTTATCCATCTTTTCTAGCATATTCTTGCAAAACCTTATAAGCGTGGTTTTGAACTCTATATCCAGTTGTTTTTTTTCCTCCATTTCTTTTGCTTGTAATCCCTTCCCTTGTCTCGGCATTTTCACTGTGCCGGGGAAACTTCTGTGCTGGATTCAGCCGCAGAAGCCTCTGCTGAGCTTGGGAGGGGTGGAGTCTCAGGGCTTAAGGGACCGCCTTGCCTTCCAGTCGGCCCCGCCCTCCACGGCCCCTGAGTCTCACGTGACTGGGTAATGGCTGGAGTGGTCCTTGTGCGCTCGCGCATCCGCAGCGCCTCTAACCGCTGCCTTTCCGGCTCCCCTGCGAACCAGGACCACAAGAGTCTAGGTCCCCAGGGTTTCGCCCAAAACAGGGGCCCAGTGGACTCAGATGTGGCGCAGTTGGGAGGGTCTGTCTCCCGCCCACTCGCGAAAGCCAGTGGCACAATCAGCAATCCGTCCTCCGCGTGGTGCCGTGCGCGACCAGACCTCCGATCCTTTGCAACTCCCCTAAATTTCCGTGCACTTCTCCCTTTTCACAGTCCAAACTCCCCCCGTATGAGTTTCGGCTGGATCTGGGGTTTAGTGTCGTAAGATAAGGGGTTCAATGCCGTTGGGAGTCTCCGTTTCCCTCCCGCCAGAGAAAGCCAGCCAGGTACTCCGGCACCCGCTCTCTCCTCGCTCGCGTCTCCGTACCTCAGCTTTTTGCAGCTCCTCTGGGTCTCCGTGAGCTCCTCTCTTTCCCTCTAGTTGTAGAACTTCCACTCAGCCAGCTTTCCTGTGGTTCTGGATGATGTCCATTCTGTCTTTTAGTTGTAGTTTTGAAATTGTTGTGCGAGGCAGCAGTATAGGTGTTTACCTATGCCGCCATCTTGGATTCTCCTGCTATGCTTATGTTGACCACTCCAGTTCCCCTGGCTTTCTTCTTATGTCAGAAAATGAATTCCATGTTACTTTTATCTTTGAATTTTTAAGCATTTCCCCTTACTAGTATTTGCTGCTGATAAATATGGTTTTTATCTTTTAGTTTAAAAATTTTGCCAAAAAATGATGTCTTTCTTTGGAATTTTTCTTAGGCCTTTCTCTGGGACCTTTCTGAATCTGTATTGACACTCTCAATTTGGGAAGATAGGGTTTAATTTCATTTCATATCCTTGCTGTTTAATCTAATATCTCTACTATTAATCAGTGTGGATGATTAGAACTATTTTATTAGTTCCCATTACATCACTACTACCATTTTTTGCAAATACTTGTTATGTAGAAATATATCACTAATACATCTTTAGCATAACTGATATGTTTGTTGTGCCATTACATTAGTTTTTTTCCCCCCATTGGAATTCCTAATTAAGTTGATAATAATATCTAAAACTTATTGTTCTTACAATATTCCTTGCTCTGTGTTAAGGGCTCAATCAGAAGTACTTCACTTGGTTGTATTACTCCCATCTACTGGGGAATTGAAGCCGAGTACAGTTGAATGATTTGGTCAAGATCACAGAACTTGAAAGTTATATAAAGCTTAGCTTTGAGTGCAATATCTCAACCTTCTTTCATTGTGTGTATGTGTGTATGTGTGTGTGTGTTTAAATCACAGTATGTTCTTGACTTTGTCTACCATTATTCCAATTTAAAAAATAATTAGGGTAAAGGAAAAATATAATTAGAGTAAATTCACTTATATTTGGTTGTGATTCTTTTGATGGTTGTGTTACTTACACCTTGTTTTCTAGTTTTAGATTTTAGCTTGTTTTCTAGTTTTAGATTTTTGTTAAGTTTACCTTGTTTGTTGTATTATTTTCCTTTCTTTTCATTCCAACCTGTTTTATTTCTCTTGCTTCATTTTGCTTCATAAGTGCTAACCCTCATTTTAAATTATAACATCATTTGCATCAAGACATTAACTAGTCTTTGGAGTGGAAAAAAAACAACCCTCCCAGATATCCTTAGAATATTGTTTTAATTTATGGCCAGAGTTAGTGATACTCAATTTCTGATGAAACAGTCAGTATTCAGGGCACCCTAAACTCTTGTGATCTCTAATTTGTGACGTAATAATATATAAGTTATTATTATTAGAGAGAAAAAAAGGGAAGCCTAAACTCTGATTGTAAACCACAGATTGTAGTTCATTTTTTTTCAAAGATATAGTGCACCTAGATTATGTATTCAAGTCCTATAGTGTTTTGTTTATTAGTGTAGATCTTTTCATGTACTTATTAACCACTTGTACATCTGTTTTGTGAAGTGTTTATTTAAAAGTTTTCATGTTAAAAAGTGGGCTGTTTTATTGATTTGTAAAAGTTGTTTATGCATTCTGAATACAAGTCCTTATCAGCTGTATTGACAATATATTTTCTTAAGCTTTGGCTTGCTTTTATTTTTCATCATTGTATTTTCAAAGACCAAAAGTCTTACTCTTTGATCATGAATATGGCCTCATTTTAATCTTTTTTTTATCTTCACTTACAAAAAATCAAAGATTTTCTCTTGTTTTCTTCTAAAAACCTTTATAATTTTAAGCTTTACTTTTAGGTCTGTGGTCTATTTCAACTTTACCTTTGTGTATTTTGTATAGCTAGAGTCAATGTCTCCTTCTCCTCCTCCCCCTCCAATCCCAATAGGTACATCTAGTTGGTACAATAGATCCACTATTGAAAAATACATCCATATTGCTATTGAATTGCTTAGGAACCTTTGTTGAAAATGAGCTGATCATATTCATTCTTTGCTTTTTGTATGTTTGTTTTTGCTCCTTTTATATTCATTGTATATTAGCAAAGTCTCTGAGTTATAACGCTAAATTTTATATATTTCCTAGAGGTCTGGTGCATGAAACTCACTCACAAGTGGGGTCCCTAGGCCTGGCCAGCGATCTGGGCCAATCAGGGCCTTCCAGCTGCTGGCCAGGGTCTTTCAGCTGGCTTCTGGCTGCCAGCCAGGGCCTGCCAGGTTCGGGGAGGGATCACGGGTGGGTTGCTATGGAAGTGCACTGACCACCAGGAGGCAGCTCCTGCATTGAGCATCTGCCCCCTGATGGTCAGTATGCATCATAACAACTGGTCATTCCAGTCATTATGGTTGTTCTGGCATTCTGCTTACTTAGGCTTTTATATATATAGATCATTAAATGACAATAATTTCCCCGAATATATAATATTTCTCAATGATGTTAGCATTTACAGTATGGTTTTGTATCATTAGGACATAATATATCTAGAATGACCATCTCATAGTGACAGAAATCAAAAGACAGAAAAGTCATAATCAATTAAAACATAGTGATTATTGATAATATTTATTGAAGCAATTCTTTCATACTCATTTGAGTGAAACCTCTATTATTAAACTTCTTCTATACCTGAAAAAAGTTTAAAGATTTCTCAGTAACATATTATAATTGAGAAAAAAGAAAACTTTCAGGAGCAGGAAAAAAAAAATCATACTTTCTCTAAATCTGTGGTTTTCAATGGGAGAAAGAGCTCATTTCATTTCCTAGAGAGGCAATGCTAGGAAATGGTTGGCACCACTGGCATTTAATCGGTAGAATCAAGACATGTTGCAAAATATCCTATAATGCACACATCAAAGAAATATCTGGCTCCAAGTTTTCCGTAGTGCTACTGCTGAGAAACTCTACTCTAAGCATTCAAGTACATACTTAGATTCAAATTTGGCCCAGAAAGTATTCCTATCCCTCCACTGCCTCTGACCCATGACATGGCTTCATACTTTCTTTTGAACTAAATGTTAATTGTTCATGAAAAATATTTCTCATTATTTTCACCTATGATCTCCTGGAGATCATAGTTCTTACTTTATCAGCTATGCCTCTGTATAAAGAAAACAGGGAAGTCTAGTTTCTTTATACTAGACTTGAATTAGATGTGGACTCCATCCATGCCTCCATCAGTTACAAGATGCTCTTGATTTAATATGAGAAGATTTGCTTTGCACCATATTGTCTCGGTAGCATACTGGTTTGTGTTTCCTTGGGAAAGCCTCATACATTTGCTAAGCTTCAAATGGAAAGATTTAAAAATTTTAAATAATTTAAATGTTGAAAGATAATTTAAAAATTGAGCCTTAAGCCAAGACCGGTTTGGCTCAGTGGATAGAGCGTCGGCCTGGGAACTGAAGGGTCCCAGGTTCGATTCCGGTTGGGGGCATGTACCTTGCTTGCGGGCACATCTCCAGTGTGGGGCGTGTGGGAGGCAGCTGATCGATGTCTCTCTCTCATTGATGTTTCTGACTTTCTGTCCCTCTCCCTTCTTCTCTGTAAAAAATCAATAAAATATATTAAAAAAATTGAGCCTTAAAATGGGAATAATTTCATGAGCTATTGTGAGAACTAAGGACACATCACTGCCCATAGAACTTTTACAATAATAATATTTACTATTAACACTTAAGCATGTTCATGCATGAAACATGTTTTTTGTTTTCAAAGGTATTTTTTGTATTTTATTATTTAAAGTATTACAAATAGTAATATGTCTCCTTTTCTTCCCCACTGATCTTCCTCCGGTCTCCCCTAACCCCTGGCACATTCCTTCACCCCTCCCCCCACTCCAGTGTCACCCTACCCCACCAGTGTCTTGCGTCCATTGGTTATGCTTATACGCATGCATACAACTCCTTTGGTTGATCTTTTACTTCCCCTTTCTCACCCTCTCCAATCTTCCTGCTGTAATTTGACAGTCTGATTGATGCTTCTCTGCCTCTGTATCTATCTTTTTGTTCACCAGGTTATAATGTTCTTTATTATCCATAAATGAGTGAGATCATGTGGTATTTTTCTTTCCCTGACTAGCTTATTTTACTTAGCATAATGCTCTCCAGTTCCATCCATGCTGCTGCAGATGGTAAGAATGCCTTCTTTTTTATAGCTGTGTACTATTCCATTTTGTAGATGTACCACAGTTTTCTAATCCACTCATCTGCTTATGGGCATTTAGACTGTTTTCAAATCGAAGCTATGGTGAATTGTGCTGCTACGAATAGAGGGGTGCATATATCCTTTCTAATTGGTGTTTCTGGTTTCTTCCTAGAAGTGGTATTACTGGGTCAAATGGCAGTTTTCCACAATGGCTGCACCAGTCTGCATTCCCACCAGCAGTGCATGAGGGTTCCTTTTTCTCCACATCCTCTCCAGCACTTGTCATTTGTTAATTTGTTGATAGCCACTCTGACAGGTGTAAGATTGTACCTCATTGTTGTTTTGATTTGCATTTCTCAGATGATTAGTGAGTTTGAGCATGTTTTCATATGTTTCTTGGCCTTCTGTATGTTCTCTTTTGAAAAGTGTCTATTTAGGTCTTTTGCCCATTTTTTTTTGATTGAATTGTTTATCTTCCTTTGGTTAAGTTGTAATTGTTCTACATTAATGTTGGAGATTAAACCTATCGGAGATAACATTGGCAAATATGTTCTCCCATTCAGTGAGTGGGCTTTCTTGTTGTTTTGTTCATTTTTTTTTCAGAAGCTTTTTATTTTGATGTAGTCCCATTTGTTTATTTTCTCTTTAATCTTTCTTGACCTAAGATCTGTGTCTATAAAGATATTGCTACAACATATGTCTGCAGTTTTGCTACCTATGTAGGATTTTTATGGTTTCCCATCTTACATTCAAGTTCTGTAGTCATTTTGAGTTTGTTTTTGTGTATGGTGTAAGTTGGTGATCTAATTTCATTTTTTTTCATGTATCTGACCACATGTCCCAGAACCATTTATTAAAGAGGCTTTTTTGACTCCATTGTGTGTTCATGCCTCCTTTGTCAAATATTAATTGAATATAATGGCTTGGGTCAATTTCTGGGTCCTCTATTTTGTTTTATTGGTCTATATATTTGTGCTTGTGCCAGTATCAGGCAGTTTTGAGAACCATGGCTTGGTAATATAACTTGATGTCTGGTGTTGTGATCCCTCCAACTTTGTTCTTCTTTCTCAGGATAGCTGTAGCTATTTGGGGCACTTTTAAATTCCAGATAAATTTTTGGAGAGTTCGTTCTAGATCTTTGAAATATGTCATTGGTATTTTAATAGGTATTGCACTGAATCCATAGATAGCTTTAGGTACTATGGACATTTTAATGATGTTGGTTCTACCAATCTATGAACATGGTAGGTTCTTCCATTTGTTTATGTCTTCCTCTATCTCTTTTTTTCAATCTCTTGTAGTTTTCTGAGTACAGGTCTTTTACATCCTTAGTTAAGTTTATTCCTAGGTATCTTAATTTTTTTGGTGCAATGGTAAATGGGATTGTTATTTTTATTTCTATTTTTGTGAGTTCATTATTGGTGTATAAAAAGGCCATAGATTTCTGGATGTTAATTTTGTATCCTGCTGCATTGCCAAATTCATTTATTAGGTCTAGTAGTTTTTTGATGGAGTCTTTAGGGTTTTCTATGTATAATATCATGTCATCTGTGAATAAAGACAGTTTTACTTCTTTTCCAATTTGGATGCTTTTTTTAAAAAAAATATATATTTTATTAATTTTTTATAGAGAAGAAGGGAGAGAGATAAAAAGTCAGAAACATTGATGAGAGAGAGACATCGATCAGCCGTCTCCTGCATGACCCACAGTGGAGATGTGCCCACAAGCAAGGTACATGTCCCTGATCAGAATCGAACCTGGGACCTTTCAGTCTGCAAGCCAACACTCTATCCACTGAGCCAAATCGGTCTCAGCTTGGATGCTTTTTATTTCTTCTTCTTGTCTGATCACTATGACTAGTACTTCTAGTACTATGTTGAACAGGAGTGATGAAAGTGGGCATCCCTATTTTGTTCCTGTTCTTAGTGGAAATGGGTTTAATTTTTGCCCATTGAGTATGATGTTGGCTGTAGGTTTGTCATATAGGGCTTTTATTATGTTGGGGTATGATCCTTCTATTCCCACTTTGCTGAGAATTTTTATTAAGAAATGATGCTGGATTTTGTTAAATGCTTTTTCTGCATCAATTAATATGATTCTGTGAGTTTTGTCATTCAGCTTGTTTATGTGATGTATCACATTTATTGATTTACGGATATTATACCATCCTGGCATCCCTGAAATAAATCCCACTTGGTCATGATGTATGATCTTTCTGATGTATTGCTAAATTCAGTTTGCTAGAATTTTGTTGAGAAGTTTAGCATCTATGTTCATCAAAGATATTGGCTTGTATTTTCTTTGTGGTGTCTTTATCTGGTTTTGGGATTAGGGTAATGCTCGATTCATAGAAAGAGTTTGGAAGAGTGTCTTCCTCTTGAATTTTTTGGAATAGTCTGAGAATAATATGTTTTAGTTCTTTTTTGAGTGCTTGGTAGAACTCCCCTGTAAATCATCTATCTGATCAGGGCTTTTATTTTCTGGAAGATTTTTGATCACTGTTTCAATTTTGTCAGTAGTTATTGGTCTATTCAGGTTTTTTGATTCTTTTTGATTGAGTTTTGGGAACTTGTATTTTTCTGAGAACATGTCCATTTCATCTAGTTTTTCCATTTTGTTAGAATAAAGTTGTTCATAGTATTTTTTAATAATAGTTTGTATTTCTGTGGGATCAGTTGTTACTTTACCCATTTAATTTCTGATTTTGTTTATTTGGTTCCTCTCTCTTTGCTTCTTGGTGAGCCTGGCTAGAGGTTTATAAATCTTGTTTATCCTTTCAAAGAGCCAGCTCTTGGTTTTGTTGATCTTTTTTATTTTTATTTTTTGGTGTCCATGTCATTTATCTCCACCCTCATCTTTCTTATTTCCTTACTTCTGCTTATGCTAGGCTTTTCCTGTTGCTCCCTTTCTAATTCTTTGAGTTGTAGCATTATATAATCTATTACTATTGTTTCTTGTCTCTTGAGCTATGAACCTCCCTCTCAAGACTGCTTTCACTGTGTCCCATAGATTTTGGATTGTTATGTGTTTTTTTTTGCTGTTTGTTGCCAAAATGCTTTTTAATTTTTCTTTGATCTCTCTGTTAACCCAGTAACTGTTTAATAGCATGTTATTTAGCCTTCAGGTGTTTAATTTTTTTGATTATTTTTATTATAGTTGATTTCCAGTTTTATGCCATTGTGATCTAAGAAGATGCTTGATATGATTTCTATCTTCTTGAATTTGAAGAGACTTTGCCTGTGTCCCAACATATGGTCTATCTTTGAAAATGACACATGTGCACTTGAGAAGAAATTCTGTGGCTTTGGGATGAAATGTTCTGAAGATATCAATTAATTCCATCTGGTCTAGTGAGTCATTTAGGATTGATGTTTCTTTGCTGATTTTTTGTTTAGAGGGTTTGTCCAATGGTAATAGTGGGGCACTAAAGTCCCCTCTATGACTGTTTTGTTGTCAATCTCTCCCTTGCTTTCCTACATAAATATTTTTTATATATTTGGATGGTCCTGTATTGCATGCATATATGTTTACTAGAGTTATATCTTCTTGTTGGATTGCTCCCTTTAGTATTATGAAGTGGCCTTCCTTATCTATTGTTATGTCCTTTACTTTGAGATCTAATATTTCAGATATAAGTATTGCTAACCCAGCTGTTCTTCATTTCCATTTGCTTAAAAACTTTTTCCAATCCCTTCACCATCAATCTATGTGAGTCCTTTTTTTTGAGGTGGGTTTTCTTAGACAGCAGGGTCATGTTTTCTTATCCATCTGCTACCCTATGTCTTTTGATTGATGTATTTAACCCATTTATATTTAAAGTTATTATTGATAGGTACTTGTTTGTTGCCATTTTTATTCTTCATGCCTGTGTTCCTTCTTTACTTCTGATTTCTTCTTTTTACAACAGACTCTTTAGCATTTCTTGCATTGCTGGTTTGGTGGTGATAAACTCCCTTAGTCCTTTTTTGCCTGTGAGGCTCCTGATTTCACCCTCAATTTTGATTGATAGCCTTGCTGTGTACAGTGTTCTTGGATTCAGACCCTTCCTTTGCATGTCTTTGTATATTTTATTCCATTCCCTCTGACCTGATGTATTTCTGTTGAGAAATCAGTCACTTGTCTGATGGGGGATTGTTTGTAGGTAACTTTTTGTCTTCTCTGGCTGCTTTTAAAAAATATATATTTTATTGATTGTTTTACAGAGAGAAAGGGAGAGGGATAGAGAGTTAGAAACATCGATGAGAGAGAAACATTGCTCAGCTGCCTCCTGCATATATTGGGGATGTGCCTACAACCAAGGTACATGCCCTTGACTGGAATCAGACCTGGAATCCTTTAGTCTCCAGGCTGATGCTCTATCCACTGAGCCAAACAGGTTAGGGCTTTCTGGCCACCTTTAAGTTTCTTACTTTGTCATTGGTATTTGCTAGTTTAATTATAATGTGCCTTGCGCATTGGTCTTTTGGCGTTCATTTTGTTTGGGACTCTGTGAGCTTCTTGGACTTGTGAGTATTTTCTTCCCTGTATCAGGGAAATTTTCTGTCATTATTTCAAACAGGTTTTCTATTCCTTGCTGTTTCCTCTCCTTCTGCCATCCCTATTATGCAGATGTTTTTTGTGTTTCATGTTGTCCCAAATTTCCCTTAGGCTGTCCTACTGATTTTTAAGTTTTTTTTTTTTTTTTTTTTAGATGGTGCCCTGCTTGTGTATTTTTTCCTACCTTGTCTTCTAGCTCACTGTTGTGGTCCTCAACTTCTTCTAGTCTACTGTTGATGCTTTCTGTTGAGTTCTTTATTACAGTGATGTCATTTTTCACTTTCTCTTGGTTCTTACACATATTGTTGAATTTATCTTCCAACCTTTTCAGTGACCTTATGACCATTTCTCTGAATTCTTTCTCAGACATATTGCTTGCCTTCATTTTGTTTACTTCCTCTTTTGGTGTTGCCTCCTTTTCTTTCATATGCAGGCTGTTTCTTTCTCTCCCCATGACCTCTCCTCACCGGGTGTTTGGTTATGTAGCTCTGTCTCTCATACATTGACTTAAAGGCACAAAATATAACACAACAAGGCACAACACAGAAGGCACTGAGCACAAATAAATTCACAATACCAATAACCCCAAATGAAGGTGACCACTAGAGAAAAGAGAATTATGGTTTTAAAAAAAGTGCAAAAATGATATTGAGAAAAGAAAAAAAAGTAAGAGAAAAAAGATGAATTTTTAACAGGGGGTAAAAAGAAGGAATAGGAAAATCTAAAGCCGAAATAGGGTAAGAGAACAGGACAACAAATGGGGAAAAGTGTGGAAGAGAGTGTCAGCATAACGATAAAGTTGAGATAGAGTAAAATGATGCTAAAGGAAAAATGAAAATAGAATGTATTACACTAATCCAAAAATAAAGTAAAATAAAGAAAAAATAAAATGAAGCTTTAGAAAAGGTAAAATAATAGTAGTACTAATACTGATTAAAAATAAAAAATATAATAATTAAAAAGATAAAATCAAGTAAGAAAAAAATTAGTTTCTTAAGTAAAAGATAAAAAATAAAAATATGCAGTAGTGAAGGTCATTCACTTCCTCTACTGTTCTGTTTGGCATGCCTATTTCCTGTAAGGTAATCAGGACTGAATTGAAGTTCCCTGTATCCCACCACTTCTCTGTTTCTAAGCCACAATCCTTTTTCAAGCAGGCAGTATTTCTTTATTTCTCAGGCTGCCTATACTTGTATTTACACAAGAATCAATTTGTGATTCAACCCCTGGTGGCAGTGTTTCTTTATTGACATCCAGGGCTATAAGTCCTCTCTACCCAGTATTTAGATTTTGTTTTCCCTGTCACACTTAATACTGGTTTGAAGGAGTGGACTGCTCCAGAGCTGGTTTTCTGACCATTTCTCCCTGCTCTGATTCTTAGGTTCCACAAAAACAACTTTCCATTGCAGTCTCTGAGAGTGTTTTTAATTGGGTGATCCTATGTCCTGAGTTTAGTAATCAAAAACAAGGATTTAAAGAGAAAAAATAGCCAGAATAAGTGCAGGAACTCACAACTTTTTCGCCCTTGCACTGCACACGACTCTGTGCACGTCTTTTTCCCCTGGCACAGTGCAGCCGGTATACTGGTAAAACTTCAGACTGCCTTTTTGTGCCTACCTATGGGTTGATTTCTAGAGTTCCCTTTTGGCAGCAACCCTATGGACCCCTTTCCACATTCATGGACTATGCTGGTCCCAACGGCTGAAGATTTTGTGTGGTGCAGACTTCCTCTGAACCTCTAGATCCTGCTGTGTGCATTTTCCCCTCCAGCCTGGATTATAGACCTCACCTTTCTCTGGGCAAAATCTGACCTTTCCATGAGAAGGTGCAGAGCTCCACAGAGTTTGCATATTTGGTCTGCTTGTGACATGGAGATCATGGGTTTGCAGCAGGTCTCTGGGTGTTGTGGTTATAGGGTCTTGGGAGGTATACGATTCTTCCTGGTTGAAGGTCAGGCTAGGCTCTGATCACAGCCACTCTCCCCTTCAAGATGGGGTGGTCTTTGTGGCAAAGCCTGTTGCTTTCGGAGAGATTTCAGCAGCAGTGGAGGTTGCCCGGTCAGGGCAGTCTGCTCTAGCAGTTCCCAACAATCCCTTGGAATATAGCTGTCCCTTACTCACAAATAGACACTCCACACACTCTCCTTTTGTTCTTTCACTCACACACTATCTTGCAGCCTGCCTTCCCATTGGCAGCTATCTTCCTCCCTCTCAAATGTATCTTTATTGATTTCGGAGACAGGAAGGAGAAGAGGGGAATAGAAATATGAATGATGAGAGAAAATCATTGATTGGCTGCCCCATGTAAGCTCCCTGCTGGGGATCAAACCCACAACCTAGGCTTGTGCCCTGACCTGGAATGGAACCAAGACCTCCTGGTTCATAGGTTAATGCTCAACCACTGAGCCACACAAGCTGGGCAAAACATGTTTCTCACCAGACTTTGATCTTATAAACTTATAAAATTTTAATTTCTTCCTTTAATTCTAAAGGATATCATTTTGAATCAATAAATATTACTCACAAGGTATTTCTTAAGTCTTAAGCGACCCTGCTAGCAGTTCTCAACCTGTGTGTGGCAATCCACAGGTTGAGAACTGCTGCTGTAGAGCCTAAGTCCATCGGAAAACAAAGATATTTACATTACAGTTCATTAACAGTAGAAAATTTACAGTTATGAAGCAGTAACAAAAATAATTTTATGGTTGGGGTCACCACAACATGAGGAACTGTATTAAAGGGTCGCAGCATTAGAAAGGTTCAGAACCACTGACTTAGAGCTTTCATAATTTGGGATTCTTTTTATTTTCATATTTTCAAGAGCACTAATATAAGTTAGTTATGAAATAATTCTTAGAAACAGACTAAAAACAATTGCAATGCTTGGCAACTTGGTAGACACTTTTAATTAATTTATTTTGAAAAACCATTACTGCACTTGGGAGCACAGTCAATTCACCCTTAGGGAACTTAATAAAATTTTTTTAATCTGGACTTGAGGTTGGCGATGCTACTTTGGTTCCATTTCTTTCTGATGCTGCTCATTCTCCCCCTCTTCCTTCTATAAGCTAGTTTAAGGACTGTGATACCTCACACTAGTTGATATAACTGGCAACTCTCAAATAATATTTTTAAATATATTTTATTGATTTTTTACAGAGAGGGAGGGAGAGGGATAGATAGTTAGAAACATCGATGAAAGAGAGACATCAGTCAGCTGCCTCCTGCAGGCCCCCTACTGGAGATGTGCCCACAACCAAGGTACATGCCCTTGACCGGAATCAAACCTGGGACCTTTCAGTCCGCAGGCCAACGCTCTATCCACTGAGCCAAACCTGTTTCAGCTCAAATAATATATTTGAAAATACTTATTGCATAGGTTAACAGGAACTGGATAAACACAGTGAGATAGTCAGCATTACCTGCTGCAATGGATTCATTTTTATCTAGATATATGTGGCACCACCAATGAACATTTAAATGTTTACTATCTGGAGATATAAAGAAATCTGCCACCTTAGTTAGCATTGCATTGGGGGTGATACCCAAATAGTGGTCTAAGGAATATTCCAAGTGCAGCACTTTGGTATAGATACAGAGACTGGAGATCTGAGAGATCACTGAGATCATTCTGATCCTGTCAGGTCTCTACTGCCTCCTATACTTGTCTGCTCCTCTTCAGAGGAAGGTCACCTCCCTGAGTGGTTTCAACTATTCCTTCTGCAGGTGTGAAGACTGGCAGAGAAGAATGTTAGAATTCTTCCAGATGGGCATAGTGAGTAGTGTGCTGAATATCCCAAAAGTTTCTTTTTACTGACTTTATACTTTTCTTTCAGGTTGCCTTTCAATTATTTTGTTGTCCTTTTCATCTCAATCAGTCTCTATAGGACACAGCAGAGCTTTAAGAAATGAAATAAAGACTTTTGTTTATCATAGTTTACTTAAATTACCACAGGAGAGGATAATGTGGCATATTTATTGTCATTGAATAGGTATTTCTTTTGTTTAACTTCCATAAATGATTCATTTGCAAACCTCACAGTGGGCACGCATTTGTATTAGCCTCCACACTGCAGCACAGTTTCAGTCTTAGGTAAGCTGTGTGTGAGCATGTGTGACTGTGTGTGTGTGTGTGTGTGTGTGTGTGTGTGTGAATATGCAAAAACAAGGCAGACTATAAAAGGCAGCCTTGATAACAGAAAAAACTCTGGATTTGGATTCAGAAATTTTAGGTATGTGTTAAAATGTGGTTTTACTGTTTCTTAACTGTGTAAACTTGGAAGTTTCTTTGGGCTTTTATTACTCTGTCTAAAATTGAAACATATTCAACTCATATTTACTGAGTATCTTCTATGAGCCAAACATACAATGAGGTAACAGTAATAATGTTTTTCCACTGGCATCACTGAGTTGTTAAAACAATAAATGAAATGTGATATGTTAGCAAGATTTGCAATCTCGCTGAAGTTTCCTAACTGACATAATTACATGGCAAGTATGAATAGTGATTCAAATCATGTTCTAGAGTATTCAAAGGCACCAACATAGATGAAGATACATACTCCGTCCTACAGGAATTTGAAGGAGCTAATGAAGTAAGGATAATGAAAGATGGCTAGACCACACATAAGCAGAAACTTGGGCAGAGAGAATAACATCAAAAAAGAAATTGGTCCCTCTCCTTCTCTTTGGCAAGTAGAATTCATATTCTCTGGAAACCAAATTGTTTATTGATTCTCCAGGGACTGCTTCTTGCTGTAACACGAGCAGTGATTTCATTATAGTTGAAGTTTTCATTTTGTTTCATAGGTTGGCTGCCCATGTTTTCCTCAATAATATTCTGGTCTTTGTAGTGCTTCATTTGGCCATGGGGTAGGGGTGGGGGGCTTGTGCCCGCTGTACACTTCCTGGCTTTGCTGTCAGCCTTTGATGGTTTCTCCAGCCATTCCCTAGGCCTGTAATACATCCATGCCACTTGTCTACAGAAAGTTTGAAAGTAGTGAAGTTGATCTAAACATTTTTGTGAACAACTGAGCAGTAAGTACAGTTTCAAAGCTGCAGCAGCTGTTTGTGTCTTTGCTTTGCAATCTGGTGTCTTAACTGGAATCCTTTATGTCAGAACATAATCTACTTAAAAAGTTTCAACTTGTGTCACAAATAATAAACTTGATGGTTCTTTACAATATCCAAACAGTCACTTTAAACTGTCTTGTTGGATGATAGTCTTCTTTACCTAATGAAGAAATAAGAAAAGCAATCCCTTTAGGTTTCTCATGAAATACTCATTGCTTGGTTTGATGGTTAAAAATGTAGTCTACCATATTCACAGCATATAGTATTATTAAATATAAAATGTGACACTATAGTTCATGTTTAAAATGTGTTTACTACATGTTTTAAATAGTTTATAAGATGCTCCCCTTCCCCTGTCCCCTGCCACCTTCCCAAACACAGTTTAAGAAGATAGAGAATTCTCTAATAAAATCTGTCCCTGGTGCTTTGAAGTTTAATGGCCCTATCACACATATCCTCACAGCAAGCCACCAATAGCTCACCCTTTTTCAATTTTCTTCTTCCTCTCCCACATTGCCTGGCTTTATGAATTACACATCTCCCTCTAATCTGCGTCAACATCTTTAAGCACCCATTTGTATTTGCCCAGACCTCACCAAGGATCTGCTCCTTTTCCTTTCTGCACTGGTTGGAGTTTAGGCAGTCCCATAATCCTTTTACCTGTTCAAAAGTGAAAGCAGAGCCAAAGGAGCCATGGACCATTCTAATATCACATAAAGGGCACCTTCCCAACCCCACTCTTTGATACAGTTAGAGACAATAGAGTTGCCACCAATCTGCAGTGATTAATGCTCTCTTTATTAACTGGTTGAACTGAGGACAAAAGGATGGCCACTTGGCCTCATTCCTCAGCAATGCATCCCCATGGAAACTTCCTTTGGGACTAGGGTCAATTGCTGGACTTGAAGAAATAGACACATGTATTTCTTAGTTTCGGACTTGGAACTAGTTTTGCTTCTTTTTTAAAAAAATATATATTTTTTATTGATTTTAGAGAGGAAATGAGAGCCAGAGAGAGAAATAGAAATGCCAATGATGAGAGAGAATCATTGATAGATTGCCTCCTGCATTCTCCCTACTGGAGACTGAGACTACAACCTGGGCATGTGACCTGATCAAAATCGAATTGTGATCTTCTGGTTCATAGGTCAAAGCTCAACCACTGAGCTAGTGGCTGGGGAAATTTTGCTTCTTAGAGAAACAATAAAACTCATAAAGGATCAATATAGGTGTTGTAACAAAAAGTCTCATGAATGGTTCAGTAGTAATTAGATAGAGCCAAAGACAGAATTAGTAAATAGGAGGATAAATATGAACAAATAAACCAGAATATATAGCCCATAGACCAAGGAGACCGACAATATAAAATTGAAGTTAAAAGCCATAAAGGATATAATAAGAAATTGTCATATTTTAAGTATGAATCCCAGAATAAACAATAAAGAGAATGAGGAGAGGCAATAAGTGGATAGATAATGGTTGAGATATTTTCAGATCTGATTATAGACTTGGATCATCGGAGACTAGAAACACTTATTATTCTACTCAAGAGAAATAAAAAGACATTTGGGGCACTGAAGTGAGCCAAACACAGAGAATATCTTAAAATGATTCAGGGAGAAAAAAGAGGAACAACAATTGGACTGATAGCAACCATAGGTGCTATGTTAAGTCACTGTAGTAGTCAATTCTAAACAGTTTAGCTGGCAAAACTGTATTTTAAGAACCAAAAACAACACATTTTTAGATAAACAAAAATGGAGAGTTTACCACTAAAAGGCTCTAACTAAAAGAATTTCTATAAGCTATACTTAGAAGGAATAAAAATGACTCCAGAAGAGATGTCTGAGCTACACTAAGAGATGTGAGCAAGAACAGTATAAAATATGAACTATGTCTATTTTGTGGGGCAAAATAAGACAGAACTAAAATGCTGAATGACAATTGCTTATAAGTTTGAAGGATGGTGACAAGAGTTAAAGCCTTCTATGGTTTATGCACTCTTTGGTTGGAGAGTTAAGATAATGATTACTCTGAGACTTTGACATGTAGGTGTACCAAAATTTCAAGGGCAAAATAGAAAATAATTCAGCTAAAGCAGTAGGAAAAAAAATCAAAATCAAAATCAAGGTAAGATAGGAAAAAAAGCATAGACAAAATGGGACAACTAATAAGCACAAAATAACATAATAGAAATGTATCAAAATATACATTACAGTAAATATAAGAAGAATAATTTCATCAGCAATAAAACAGATGGTCAAACTAAATAAAAATAAGATGTAGTTGTATGCTGTTTACAAGAGACAAACTTAAAACATATGGAAGTTCTGCAAATGTATACTGGAAGACAGGTGCAAAAAATGTTCCTGAAAGCATTGTTTCTTATAGAAGCAGATAAGAAAACTGGATACAACCCAAATCATATGTTCTTCTACAGGAAAATGTTTAAATACATTGTGGCATATCAATTAATTGGTACGGTGCAATCAATGAAAATAAATGAATGGCAATCACACAGAACAACATGAATAAATCACTAAAATATGTTGAATATGCAGCATGTTTACAAATTCCAAACATCCAAAATACAGAGTATACTTAATACAAATGCAATAAAGCCTACTAAAACAATGAAATTCATATCTAGAAAATTCTTTCTGATTGGGTGGTGATAGAGGCCACTACCTGCACCAATTTTATGGACACATGACTTGCACAGTCTCACAGGACCCTGTGTTTAGAAAAACCCTATACTGTTTTAATGCTTTGCTGTCACCATTTTGAAATTCTTGATAATTTTGAGCAAGGGACACTGCATTGTCATTTGCAAATGTTAACGCCAGAACCATTGTCAATAATACTCATCAGAATTATCCAGGAACAAGAATCACATAATCACTGCTAAGGTGGGATTCAATATTCTATTTATATGGTTATGATGGGGAAACTGGTCTGAGTTGTTATGTAGTTATACTTAAGCATATGCTTTGACTCTAGAAAACCCGGGTGAGTAATATCAATTTGAGGGAAAAGAAGAGCCCTCTGTATTTCTTTACACAGTTGGATATCCAGCTGCTCTTGTTTTCATACTGCAAGAGCATTTCTTTGCAAACTTGTTAGCTCCTGCATTATTTGGAGGCTCTGCTTTTTAAAAGCAGACAGCATTTAAAAACTACAGGGCAGAACCTATCTGATTCTATGGCTGTCACCAGCAGCTGGTGTACCCAGCATTCTCTGAGGAAGTGGGCTGCCCCATAGCTACCGTGGATATTGTGCAAACTCCGCACATCTGCTCTCGTCAGTGGCTCACTGAGCTTGTGTGACTGTAGAGGCCAATGCACCATTCATATGAGATTTGGCAGCTTCAAATTTCACACATAGAGACAGCTGGTGAAATAGTTTGTTAAGTCATGCACTTCCTTTTCATTCAGCCACCTGGATGATTCTGAGAGGCACAATGTAACCATCACTCTTTAATACATTGCGTGGTAGCCAGCATTGGCCAAACCTTTTTGGGAGTTTTTAAAGGCAATTCAACATGTTCAGTTTTTCCAGAGCTCTCAAAGAACTCTTGGCTGTTTCAGCTTCATTGTATCCTTTAAGTGCCTCTGCACTCTGACCTTCAGTCCCTACTACTGTCATATCATTATGTTTCTGCTCTCTCAAGTGCAGTGAAGTACAGGGACTCTGATATTATGCATTCATTCCTCCAGTCACTCAATAAATATCTTAAATCTTAAACCTTAACTCTAACACACAGATCTTCAAGTCTTGGTCTACTTTGCCTCTTACTTTCTCTATTCCCTTCTCCTTCCCCTCCTCCTCCTCCTCCTCCTCCTCCTCCTCCTCCTCCTCCTCCTCCTCCTCCTCCTCCTCCTCCTTCTCCTCCTCCTTTTCTAGTGACTCTGATTTATGGTGTTTAAGGATCTACCATCCCTGCATTTATTCTTTATGACAATGTTTTCCAAACACTGATCCACTCCCTTTTTTTCACCAATCCAGTCATGACCTTTTCTGTCTTGCAATGAATTATGTAATCTGTTGTACTCCTTCGAGGTTTCTTTAGGAACTTTGGAATGGCAGAAATTAAAATGAAATACAACTTTTTAAAAAGTACAATTCATATTAAAAGCAAGCTTCACCTGTACATGTTACTCTAAATTACAGTGACTACCTAGTAAAGAGCAAATGGATATCTACTGAAAAAGTATTTGACACTTTTTTTCTGAAAATGCAAGTTGTGTGGTAAAATGTCCTAAACTTTGTCTAGGGTAACTAGAATCATTATCTCCTCCTTTCATCAAATTTGGTGAGACCAGGTAGTCTTAGTGTCAGAAGTCTTGCCCTGATTTCAGTCAATGATAAGTTGAGCATTTATTATGCATAAGGCATTAAGCGGCATATAAAATGGTGGAGGATAAACTTGGCTCCTGTGAGGAGCTTAAATCTCATTGCAAAGACCTGTACTTATAACCGGAAATTAACAATACAAAGTAAAGTGGCCAATGAATCATTTAGCTATTAAGTGCAGTAAGAAAGAAAAAAAAAAGAGAGAGACTGATTATTGGTGTCTGGGATCATCAGAGAAATATAGGGGCAAAGGGCATGTCCCCATATTTAATTAGATTCTCTTTGGAACCAGGTAAACTTATTACTTCTGCAGACAACTGACTCCATGAGACAAAACATTTGGATTACTCTATTCATTACTCTTCTTGGCTTGAGACAGATTTATTTTGAATTACTGTTGGATATTTTCCTCTTTTTGTGTCTTAAAATAAGTGCACATTTGCTCAGTTTAATTGCTTATTTGTATTATTGGAAGATTATGTCAATGAAATTTCTTCTTCTGAGAATTGAGAACTTATTTTGGGTTATGTGGTCTTCTTTATTGTTAACAATGAATTTGATTAATTATAAGCTAATTATACCCACTTCAGGAAAAAGGAGTTATTGAAGGTCAGGACATTGTAGTGACAAGGCCACATGTTTTAGAAACAGATGGGCCTTAGTTTGAATCTTTACTATTAACCTTGCTATGGACTCTATTTAATTTATTTAGTCTCCTAGCCTCAGTTTCTTTAGCTAATAAGTGAGGACATGTTTCATTTAACATTTTTTGATAGGATTTATTTTATAGTACTACATAAAGTACCTATATGCCACTTCTGTTTGGTTTATAGGAGGTATCTTATATATATAAACAATTATTATTATTATCCTTTTAAAATGAGCCAATTCATTTTATATATGTGAGGAGACTTCTCTTGAAACACAAAATGAGTCTGTAATTTTAGGAAATATTTTAAGGTCTTTGGATTAAACTAAAGGCTTTTTAATGTTAATGGTCCAAAAATTGTACTGGCTAAAGAACATTGTCTTTATTTCATGTTGTTTAGATCTTAATGGTACTTCATGGGTGGTCTGCCAGTTGAGTTTTTTGTCTATGTTTTAAAAGAAGAGTATCTATAATTCTTAAAATAGGTATTTTGCCAATTTTCACATGCCTTGTTTTCTCTTCTCAAATCAACATGTCTTCGTATTTATACAATTCAGAGTTCAAACAACATTCATTACACTGCTGTCGCTGAACATAAAGACAATCCAAACTTGTTATGCCCAAATATAAAACACAATCTAACTAAGTGAGCAGATGTGTTGCATGAGCAAGGCCTCACCATGTTGTTCCTATTTATTGTCTGCCTTGTTTGGAGGGCGTGCCTGGCACTGTGAGGTGGTGGATAAAGGCTCTTGCCAATTGCACTTAGTTAATGAAACATTTTATGCACATCTTGTTCTTCTGTTCTGTTGCATTGCCCTTGGGTGATAGAATGGTTTTTAGGAAGTTTGGTTAAACTTGTCAAGCCTTTGAAATGACTTTAAAAATGTTTTGTAGTTACAAAAATAATTGTGTTTATTTCAGAAAATGAAACATGCTTTCTTAATTTGGAGCTAAGATAATGAGCTTTTAAAATGCAGGGTGTTCAGCAAAATTCCAACCAGCTTTTAAAATTTACACTGTGTTTTTCTAATTGTTTTTGTGCTTATTTTCTACTCCTTTCTGCACCTTCCCCATATAATAAGAATGAGAAAGTAGGCCCAGAATCCTTTATCAGCCAGAAGTTTCCCTGAAAAAAAAAAAAAAGAGGAGCTGTGTCACTAAGATTTTTTAGTGGCCCTTTCCTCTCCTGGGGATCATTCCTGGGTGTCTGGGGAAGGTAGAACAGGCTGCCCATCGGCATGAATCCCAACGGGTTTATTTACTCGGTGTTCCACCCTTATTCCTTAAGGGTTGCTTGCTAGTATTTCAAGCATTTGCACTAATATCTTGAAGGAAATAACCAATTAAACCTACCTGGTAGAACTCTTTATTCATTGTTAATAGTAAAAAGGTTCCTTAATAGTAAAAAATTGAAATTTTTGAAAGGAATGAATTACACGTTTTGTACCAGTCCAGCCTGGTTCTGTTAGTAACAAACAGTCTCTTCCTATTTCGGTATTGCCAGGAATTAAAATTCCCCACTTTTCCCATCTTTCTGATTTTCCATTGAACAGTGGTATGTTTCTGTACTCATGACAGAAGATAGTTGGCACTAATCAATATTCATCCACAGCTAACTGGTCTTACCCTGTGACAAGGTTGTCGGGAAGTGCAAAGAGCATATTATATCATGAGAATGAACTGCCTGGTTCAGCTTCTGATTCTGCTACTTACTCCCTATGGTAATAGACCAGTTCCTAATTTATATTTTCTTACCTGTGCAAATAAGGATGCTATTTAGTGTCTTCCTCAAAGAGCTGTTTTTTAGGACAAGAGCAAAATTACTAGCTGCTTCCTCTCTTTGTGCTGGGTTTTGCTTAACTTAAAAAAATTATGATGCAATGGAAGTTCTCAGATGATGACACGGCCATAGCCAGAAAGCTCTGGGTGCTTCTTTCAAGGCTCCCATTAAGTACAGTGTTACTCTGTCTTCAGTCCTCTGCCAAAGGTGTGATTCTTTTTGTCTTGGGCAGGAAAAGACCC
The DNA here is from genome assembly GCA_011751065.1 of Lasiurus cinereus. Classification (NCBI taxonomy): domain Eukaryota; kingdom Metazoa; phylum Chordata; class Mammalia; order Chiroptera; family Vespertilionidae; genus Lasiurus; species Lasiurus cinereus. Next base: position 15,801,355 of record JAAGEH010000392.1, read on the forward strand.
CTGAGTGGGCTTACCTGGTGGTGAGTGTGGCCCCCCTTTGACTGCAGCCCACAGTCAAACTCTATAGTAATGTCCTGGAATTAGAAGGTTTAGAACTACTGAAGCCCAAAACTGTGGACCCTTTGTAACATGTAACCATAACTCGTATATCATTTGAGGCAGAATCAGAGTTGACATCTAAAAACAACTTGTTTTCCTGCTGAAAAAAATTGTAGGGCAGGGGCTTATTTTTCCTTTTAACTGAATTTCTTAATTGAAAAATTAAAAAGTAAGCAAGTATAATTTCATAATTTCTAGACAAGGGGGCTTTAAGCAAGAGATTCTACAGGTATCAACTTTTTCTTCAATCTCCATGTAATTTATCTTGGGTAATGGGACATACATATTTTACTTAATAGTTCTCATTTCTTAACCCTGTGTATTCTACATGAGGATATCAGAGAGTTTACATAAAATGTTTTCATGGTGAAATGAGATTACACATCCCCAGCATTTAGCATGGTGCTTGGTAACTACTAGACTCAATAAATATAAATAAAGACCCCTAGCCTCACTACTTCTCCCCACCACATCAGAGTTTGTTTAAATACCAATAGTAGTATATTCTCAAGCTTTCTATTTGCTGTTCTTCCAAGTTCTCTTTAAGGAATATAGGTTACTCAACTATAATTTTTATTATAGCACTTGTTCACTTTCAATTTGCTATCTCACTAACTGCCAACTATGCTACAATGGCTACTGTGTAAACATTCTGTGTAAAACACCTTCTTCAAACCACTTTATGCTGTTGTAGAGAGAGAAGTTTTTAAAGATTTTACACAAGGAACACAAATTAATTTAAAAAAACATGTAATACTTTGCTCTGTTTCTAAGACTCTGTTACCCATTAATTCCTTCTCTTAACGCAACCCCCTCTCAAAGGTTGCCTTGTTAAAGACTTTCTGTGTAATCATTTTATGTTTACTTCTATGTGAACTTATGTAAATTATGCAGATTACCACTTTTGTCACTATGAAGGATGAACATATATTTAATTTGGTAAAGGATCTCCCAGACAGTCTCATTTCTGGTCCTCCTCCCACCCCTAAGCAAATACCAGTTTTTACTAAGACTCTTTGGATTGGTACCAGACTTTTTCCTTAAAGTAAGTAAAGCATGTACGTCTTAATTTTAATTCCTTTGTACGTCTTAACTACAAAGCTAGTTGATGTAACATGACTTAGCAGAGCACTTTGAGTTCACACAATACTATACTTAAAATGAAAGAATGGGATTGGCTTTGACTTCTCATTTGGGTTATTTTCGCCTGGTCATTTCAGTTCATGAAAGCCTGGTTCCCCTCAATGTAAATTAGAGCCCCATTAGCTACCTTAGAGTTTTGCACTGACCCATATATACTTGTTGGGGCTCCAATGTCTCCTCTGGAACCTGCAGCATCACTGGTAGGCCTGGCCAGAAGGTGACTTCAAGATTTGCCTTTTTTCCCTCCAGAGATTACTAGAACTGTGTGAAGACCAATTTACTAGAAAGACACCCCTTAATCAGACTAGTGGCATACCTATAAAAACTGAGATTTTGGAAAGCAAAATGATCAATTAAATAAATAGGCATACATTTACAAAAGTCTCTGAATCAGATTACACTAAATTTCTATGTTGAAATAAGCACAAACACTGTCCTATGTTCCCAGATCTGGTAATCTTATTAATCTTAGTAATGAGAGAAAATGGAATAATTCTATGATTTTTTAAAAAAACCTAGAGTTAAAGACTTAGTCACTTGTCTATTGATTGCAAATAGTATGTACACACATCAAATGTTTTAAGAATGACTGAATGGTGGAACTGGTTTCTCCACATGGGTACTTATTCTAACTCAATCATGGGAAAAATACATTAAAGGTGTTTTGAGGTGCCAGGAGCACTTAGAAAAGGAGACAGAACCAAAACTGAACTCATACTTGGGGACAAGAGAATAAAGCTAGGAAAACAAATGGAGCAAAAACAACTCAAGAAGAGCAGTAAGGAAATCAAGCCTGAAGGCTAGCAATTTCATGAAGATTGTGTACACGAAGCATGTCAAATTGTGGCCCTTGGGCCACATGCAACCTACAGTGAATACTTCTGTGGTCTAGCCAACATAATGGTATATAAGAAACATTTTAATAAAAAATACTTGTAACTTAATTTTTACAATATTCTGTTATACATAATTCTATTTACTAAAAGAGTAATATGCAAATTGACTGTACCTCTGCTACACTCATAGGAGCAAGTATGCAAATTAACCCAACCAAGATGGCTGCAGCCATGGAGCTACAGCAAGCAGCAGGCTTGGGTTTCCCTGGCAATGGAGGAAGCCAAGCTTCCCTACCACCCTGGCTGGCCCAGGCCTACACTCAAGGTTACAAAGTTTCAATTATAGAAGATAAATAAATCCCCCCCCCCCAAAATGGTGGCAGCCACAGAGCTGGAGAGAGCAGGAGGCTTGAGTTTCCCCTGGTGATGGAGGAAGCCAAGCTCTTGCAGCCCTGGCCTGTTTTGGCCTCCTCTATAAAGTTTCAATTATAGAAGGTAAGTAAATCTCAACAAAAATGGCTGTAGACATAGAGTGAGCAGGAGGCTTGGCTCTGCTCAGGACTACAAAGTTTCAATTATAGAAGATAAATAAACCCCAAATACCAGGGTCTCTGCTTGTGTTGCTGGGAAGCACGGCTGGACCGCAAACCACCACAGGACCCTCACCCAGGCTGTCCCATGTCCCAAAGGAACCCCAATCCTGATCCTGGACACCCTTCAGGGCAAACCAGTTGGCCCCCACCTGTGTACCAGGCCCCTATCCTATCTAATAAAAGAATAATATGCAAATTGACCATCACTCCAACACACAAGATGGCTGCCCCCATGTGGTCAAAGATGGCTGCTCCCATGTGGACACAAGATAGCCACAACAAGATGGTAAGCAGGGGAGGGCTTTGAGAGGGACCAGGTCTGCAAGGGAGGGCAGTTGTGGGAGATCAGGCCAGCTGGGGAGGGAGGGGAGTTGGGAGAGACTAGGCCGGCAGAAATGGGAAGTTGGGGGTGACTGGGCTTGCAGGGAAAGGAAGTTGAGGGGGACCCAGGCCTGCAGGGGAGGGCAGTTAGGGACAACCAGGCCGGCAGGGGAGCAGTTAGACATCAAGCAGGCTGGCAGGGGAATGATTAGGAGTGGTTAGGGGTGGCAGACAGAAGTAGTTTGGGGCAATCAGGAAGGCAGGCAGGTGAGCAGTTGGGAGCCAGCAGTCTTGGATTATAAGAGGGATGTTTGACTGCCCTCTTTGGATCTGGCCTAAATAAACAATCAGACATCCCTTGAGGGTTCCAGATTGGAGAGGGAGCAGGCTAGGCTGAGGGACACCTCTCCTTCCTTCCCCCCTTCCCCCCACTCTTCTTCCCGTGCATGAATTTTGTGCCCCAGTACTCTAGTTATTAATAACAAACTACAAGATTCACTAATGACTAATTACTATAATCGTGTTGCATTCATTTCCCTTACACGCCTTATGCGCAGGTGCACCATTTCTCATCACTAATACTAACAGCGAATATTTTAGCAGCTGATGGTCAACATCATTAGTCTTGAACTGACTTGTTTGGTGTGCGCAACAGGAAATATTTCACTTTTGGAGAATAAAAAAATTAGGTTTATTTTCATTATGCTTAGTAATTTGTGCAGTTATTCAGTGTCTGGTAAGTTAATATTCAAGAAAAAAATTTTATTAAAATGTTCTATTATTTTATGTTAATGATTACTCATTTATTTCAGCCCTTTATATTCAGCATGTCTCTATCGAAATAAATCTGAGTTTCTATAATAATTGAAGCTTTTGTTTTTTTAAGGCCCATATATACTTAAACTTTGTTTATTTGGCCAGTGTTAGCCTTTGAGTTTGACATGCTTGGTGTACACAGTCAACCCTGGAAAAGTTCTTCTCTAATTCACAAGCCTTTTGTAAGCACCCATTTTGTTTTAGTCATAGTGTAAGACTTGGTCTAAGAAAGACATCTATCTTCACTCAAATGTTTTGCAGTCTCCAAGGGAAAGAAAACATTTAAACAAATAAGGAATATGAAGCTATGCAATGTAATGGTGGATGGAGGGAGAGCAGGAGGCTCAGTGGGGCCTTGGGAAGAAGTAAGCATTAAAAGAGAGCAGAAAGGTTTTATTGAGAAATCAGAGAACCTACTGGAATATATCCTTCAGGAAATCAGCCAAGAGGTCTGAATATAAAAACTCTATTTATCATGATCCATTAATCTTGGATTAAGCAAATAAGGCAAAAGATTCTGAGTGTTCCTGAGTCATGCCTCTCTAATATTCTCTTAGAAGCATTTTGGAAGAGATTTTTAGAAGACAGCCAGAAAAATGTGATAGGTAGTTAAATTTCAGCAACTGAGATTGGCCAAAGGCAAAGATTTCATATAAGAGACCATTTGGAGATTATTTAAACACAGTAATTCTCAGCTCCAATAATATAATAGAATCACTTGGGAATCTTTTATGAGAATATTTTCACAACTGGATCTTTCTCCTAGAGTTTCAGGAGAGGCTAACACATATTTTAAAGGTTCTTTCAGACTCCAAAGTGCACTCAGGTAAAAATCATAGATTTAAAGTATTTGGTCAGAAGCACAAGAAAAGAAAAAGGAAGATCTCCTCACATACAGATTTAGTCTGTGGTTTTCAGATTCAAGCTTGCATTGGCATCATCTGATATTAAAACAGGTTGCTGGACTTCACCTTTGGAGTTTCTGACTCATTAGGACTGAGGTGAGGTCCAAGAATTTGAGTTTTCACTCATTTTTAGGTAATACTGATGTTGTTGGTCCACATTTTAAGAGCCATTAGACTAAGTCAACTGTGGAGAAAGAAAGAAGTCTTGCAACTTGGGATCATAAAGGCATGGTGGGCTCACTAGCTAGGCCCTAAATCTGACTGGCACTGTGGCAGCTCAGGGAACAGCAATTGTGATCGGTGCTATGTGTGATCCAGAATATTGCTACTTAAACAGGGGTTCTCAGATCATCACCATAGGCATCACCTGAATACTTGTTAAATATCTAGTCTCAGGCCCTGTGACATCTGGCCTCCTGCCTGTAGCCAACTGCCTACAGGGGGAGCCAGTATGAATCTGTCCCAGAGGTTCTGTGCTATGTCTTGGGCCCACACCCTTAGGTGAGGTTGGCAGGCCTCAGTATAATTCTCAAAGGCCCAAAGGTTAGCAGGTATGGGTCATGCAAAGGGCCAGGCAGGTTTCCAAATAGAACAGGTAGTGGCTGGATAGTGCTGGCTTTCCTTACCTGGTCAGGATGGTACAAGCTTGAGCATCTTCTTTTGTCAGGTTCCTCATATTCTTCTGAAGAGCCTACGAAATTCTACACGTTTTCCACTATACCAGCTATTGTGTCCAGCATGGCCTCAGGTGACTCTGGGTGTCAGCTCCCTTGCCTTGGACAGGACCAGAGCTTCAGTCACAGCATCATGGGGCCAGGACAATGCCTGGGGTTCTCCTAAATCTGGCTCAGTGTGGGCGACTCTTGGAACCTCTAGCTGGCATGAGCAGCAGCACAGAGCCATGTTCCTATGTTCCCAGATCTGGTAACCTGATGCTTACCGGATAAGCATTCAAATGCCAATGAAAAAATTAAGCGAAAACTCTGGCCCTGGCTTGTGAAGACAATGCCTCTGATGCCCTCTTTCCTGATACAGAAGTAGTATACCTGGGGTCCCAGGTAAGGCTCCAAGAAGACGCAGGCGTTGACCAGGTTGGTCAGGTCTCTGACAGACAGGTCTCTGCTTAGTCCTCACAGGACACTGGCAATGTGTACACAGAACAGCTCCATGGGCTGTCAATTTGAACTTGGTCTTGTTGTTCACATTGGACAGTGTGAATACCTCCAACTGCTACTCAGATGCATTGAGCTTGGTGTGGCCACCCTACTTGTAAGGTGCCTGCACCAAGTCCCACGAGGCCTGGCAGGGTTCAGGCAGCAGGTGGTCAGCACCTGCAATTCCCCGAGGACAGCCATGGGCATGTAACCATCCTTCCTTGCCCAGCACCGCATAGCCCTCTTACTGCTTCTTGCCTCTCCACCTCCTGAGTGTAGGTAAACAATGGAGCCTATTGGTGCCATGGTGGATTCACAGTGGACCACTTTTGAAGGAATGTGCCAGTGAAGTAGAGACAGCCATGATGCCTGAAAAGAAGATATTGGCCGAGTGGTAGAAGGTGCCCTGCACTGGCTTTATCTTCAGGTCCTGGGGGCAGGCCTGCTCCAGCAGCTCAACCACTGGGTCATACCAGCTGTATGAAGAAAGTTGTCTTGATTTGAGTTGCCATGACTCAAAAAAAAAGATATGGAAGCTACACATAGGGAACATCAGAATATTCAGCTGGGAAGTTAAAGGAAAGCAGAAGCAGGAAAAGTGGCAGAGAAAGGACAAAACCATATGCTTCTCACTTGTTCATTAGAAGATGTGTATTGCCAGGATGAATATACAAAACCAATTATCTGATACTACTCTGGGTTTCTCAGTATCTCTTCCATGATACTGTCTTCTCATATTCCCCCAGGTTGAGGTTGAATTGACCCCTCAGTTGCACTCATATGTTTCAGATGTTTACATCACATAAATCTATTGTAGCACCTATTGAGGTGTTAAGATTTATCTCATGTGTTTAAGTATTTTCCTTCACTCAATAGATTATAAGCCCTTTATGTACAGGTAAAAACATATATATATATATTATTGATTTTTTACAGAGAGGAAGGGAGAGGAATAGAGAGTTAAAAACATGGATGAGAGAGAAACATCTATCAGCTGCCTCCTGCACGTACCCTACTAGGGATGTGCCCGCAACCAAGGTTCATGCCCTTGACCGGAATCGAACCTGGGATTTTCCAGTCCATAGGCCGATGCTCTATCCACTGAGCCAAATAGGTTTTGGCCAGGGAAAAATCTTATTTGTGGCATTGCCACTTGGAACTTAACAGATACCTGTAAGCATTGGTTGAATGCTTAGATACTTAACATAGAAGAAAAGAGGGAATTGTTGCTTTGGGGAGAATATATGGTGAGGTTAAAAAATATGGTGGCTGAAACCAGTTTGGCTCAGTGGATAGAGCATCGGCCTGCGGACTGAAGGGTCCCGGGTTCGATTCCAGTCAAGGACACATACCTTGGTTGTGGGCACATACCCAGTGGGGGGTGTGCAGGAGGCAGCTGATTGATGTTCTCTCATCATCGATGTTTCTACCTCTCTCTCCCTCTCCCTTCTTCTCTGAAAAAAATCAATAAAATATATTTTAAAAAATATATATGGTGAAAATCTATATATAAAAATTATATATGTGTGTATGTATATACATATATATTTATGCACAGATAAAGAAAATATGGCAAAATATTAAGAGTTGTTGAATCTAGGTGAAGGGAATGAAGTGTTTATTGTATTGTTTCTTCATCTAATCTCTAGCCTAAAATATTTCAAATTTATAAATTGTGAAAAATGTTTGAAAATAGTCCTTGAGTTATTTCTTTAAATTGAGAGAGCTGTCTCTTTAAATAAGTGTTAAAATATGGAGACTTGAATTTATATTATTTTTATAAATTTTGCAATATATAATTTCCTTTTCTTATGTAGATATGCTTTGATTTTTGAAGAGACTTAGGATTGCTTTTATATTGACAAGGCTATTTGAAACATAAAAAAATAACTTGCACATTTTGGATTAAAAGCTCTTTTATTATAAAAGAAGTATTGTTGCTTTGGTAGAATTGTTCAGACTGACTGATTATGCATATTTATCTAAATCTGAATTTCCACATAATATCACTTGGGGAAAAAACTATATATAATTTTGAAAATTCATTTTGTTTTTCCTTAAATTTTCATTTGTTTACTTATAATGCTTAGGTATAAAATGGCAATTAAGATAATAATTAATGGTATTAATTTATCTTTCTGTCATATGAAGCCTATTCATCACCAGATTGATAGTTTATATAGAATTTCTCCTTTTAAACCTACAAAGTGGTTTCTAAAATCAAAGTATTTTTGTTTATGTGTTTATTCTTAGGAAATAGCTAAAATATTTGTATCTCTCTTTTGAATAATTATTAGAGAACTTCCTAAGCATATTACAGGAGAGAAATTTTTTGTTGTTATTCTATCTCTATCTAATAGGAAACGTGATGTATCCTCTACCCCCCAAAATAAATAGGTATAAAATCAATTTATTTAAACTTCCCATTTAGTTTATTGGGGCAGGCTCTTTTCATGCATTCTGTTGCTTAAAATGCAGTGTCATATATATAGTTAAGACCCACCTTGACAGAATTTATGGAAATCCTTAAATTGTAAAGTTCTAATCCACTGAGTCAGTGACATCCTTTTTGAGGAGACAAGGCAAGTAGCACAGATCTTTCTGTAGCCAATATGTGGCCAGTGTCTAACTTTCAAGTATAAATTTTGGATTTTACCCAATATTTCCTGTTTTGTTTTCCTTTTTCTTTCCTTCCTTCCTTCCTTCCTTCCTTCCTTCCTTCCTTCCTTCCTTCCTTCCTTCCTTCCTTCCTTCTTTCTTTCTTTCTTTCTTTCTTTCTTTCTTTCTTTCTTTCTTTCTTTCTTTCTTTCTTTCTTTTTTTTCACCTGGTTTCTAACCAAGGAAGATATTTTATTGCTCACAAAGCACCTGGACAATCCAAGGAAGCTTCCTCTAGGTAGGTTATTTTAGATGTTGTTGGCAAGCTTATCTTAATAGGTTTGTTTTCTCTTATTTGCATGAAAGTTTTTCCTTATTTTATTATCATTTTCTTTTTATACATTTCTCTCTATTTCTTGTTTGCTCTCTTATGGAGAACAGCCAGCTTCTTCTTCATATTAACTTTGATTAACTTGAAAATGGTTCATTCAGTATTTATTGAGCACTTATTACATGTCAGGTACTGTTCTTGATAGAATACATTAGTGAGGCAACAAAACCCCCAATCTTTATGATGCTTACATATTAATGAGGGCAAGACAAATGATGTGCAATAATCATGGTTTAAAGTGCTTTATCTGGCATCACAGAAAAAGATAAATGTTATAGGAGAAAAAGCAAAATAAAAGAATTACTAGTGTGAGAGTGAGTGTGTGTGTGTGTGTGTGGGGGGTGTTGAAGTGTAGCTTTCAAGTTTTAAATAGGTTGATCAGGATGGGTCTCATTGAGGTAGGGACATCAGAGCAAAAGCCTGGAGGCTGGAGGTGAGACATGCCTGGCATGTTCCAGGAAGAACAGCAAGAGCAGTGTGAGATGGGAGAGAGAGATATAGGAGATGAGTGGTCTTTTATCCCCGCATGAAATGTGAAACCGTTAAGTAGTTTAAAAGGACAACTATGGCTGCTGGTTTGAGAATAGCCTGGGGGAGGAGGCAAGAGAGAAGCAGAGAGACCAATTAGTTTATTATTCTAGGGGGGAAATGGTAGTGAGTTGGGCCAGAGTATTAATAGTGAAGGTGGTAAGAAGTTGTGAAACTGTAAATGTATTTTGAAGATAGAGCTAACAGGACTTCCTAAAGAACACAATATAGGGGGTATGTGAAAAGAGAAGACAAGAAAATTTCTAGGTTGTTAAAATGTTTCTTTTGCCTTTCTTCTGCAAGCCTGAATTACCCTCATAGATTCTTTTTATGATTGCAGGATATGTTTCCACATCTTTACTATTTCCTATGGCTGCTTTTTGAAAATTTCTCTTTTTTACATTCTATTAAAAAGTTCATTATAAGTGTGGGAAAATAATTCCCATGAAGATCTTACACAAGGGTAATAAAAAAGAAACTGGTTTCGATTTATAAAAATCCAGAAAGAGATAAACACTATGTTTTCTGACAGGTAATTGAGGAGAAGAATGGGGGTAGATTTTGTTTGAAATTTCAGTTTTCATTAAAATGAAAATGAATCATTGATCATTATTAGAAACTATCTTATTCTATTAGGCTGAATAAATACATGTCAGGATTTCTCTTATGGATCCTCTGGCCCAGCCCTTTCATTTTCATCTATGCTGTGACTAACAGTATTAAAATCATGACTCTTCTGGGTTGTTCCCATTTCATAAAAGTCATTTACTAAGTATATTCAGTTCCACCTATGACAGATCATGAAAGATGTCCAATATTCTATACCTAACATACAGTAACTCTAATATTAAACTTTAGTATTTGTCATCAAAAGTAATGTTGTTTTGTAAAACACTAGTTTTGAAAACATGAATGTGAATAAGTTAGGGTAGTGGTCGGCAAACTCATTAGTCAACGGAGCCAAATATTAACAGTACAATGATTGAAATTTCTTTTGAGAGCCAAATTTTTTAAACTTAAACTTCTTCTAATATCACTTCTTCAAAATAGCCTCACCCAGGCCATGGTATTTTGTGGAAGAGTCACACTCAAGGGGCCAAAGAGCTGTATGTGGCTCATGAGCCGCAGTTTGCCGACCTGGCTTATCACCAGGGAATAATATGAGTAAAACATGATTTTTGCATGGTTATGCACACTTTTCCCACAAACCAAACCACATAGAAAAACATAAAACACATACAGGCATACAACTCAAACATCTTCCAGTTAGCATTACCCCTGAAGATTGTATTTTCCTATCTTTTTATATTTGTTAATTTTTCTACATTAAAGCATGTGCGCGCGCGCGCGCGCACACACACACACACACACACACACACACACACCTCATTGAACATCCTAGAAAAATCGAAGTGTTTTTGTTTAAATCTGTACTTGAAAATCTTACAGGGAAATCACCAAGTCCTGTAGACATGGCTCCTTTAGGCATCAATAGTGATTGGTACAGTGGTTATAAATGTCAAAACCTTCAGCTGTTGGGCCAAGTTGTGACTGCAGATGAGAAAACCACCAAAGAACTTACTACTGTAATACAGAAGTTATTTGGTGAAGAAGGCTGTACATTGGGTCCAATGTTCAATATTGATTAAATAGGCATCTATCTATGCCTTGAAAGACCTGTACATTAAAGACAGGAAAACCTATCCCAGGATATAAGGCTGCTAAAGATTGTTAATCTGCGATGTTCATGCCAATGCTGAACTGAAAATGGTGAGCCACATCTATCCACATCTACTGTTACAACTTTCTGTCTAATTTCAGATCAGCCTTCTCACACTACTTCACAGTACCTCACAAGTTGCACTCTTCCCAGCCCACTTCCAAAGCAATATTTATTGTAGTATTTATGCATTTCCTAACCATCAAGCATTCATGCCACTGTATTTATTAGGGTCCTAACTTTGCCACTGTATTTATTAGGGTCCTAACTTTTTTTCTTATGGTCACTGATGAAGTTTTTGAATGTTGTGTCTGTAATCCTATTTCCCCCATAAGACATGTGGGCTTTGCTGCATAAAATGCATAGCATGACAATTTTTAGGAACTTGTATTTGGCATTATTTCAGAATGACAGTATGAAGCAATAGAATTTTTTTTTCCTTCTTGAAACACAATGGCTGTGTTAGCTGTTAAGAACTGATATCAAATTGCTTGGTCTACATGGTAGAGTAAACTATCTTCCGTTTAGTTATAGGATTATAAAATGATATGAGATTAATGTAAATTAATTAAAGTGTGTCACTTAATAGTCTCAGAAAGATTTTATGACTTGCCTAAGTCACACAGAAAGAGAATAACAGATCTAGGATCATAGCCTAAAGCAGTGGTCGGCAAACTCATTAATTAACAGAGACAAATATCAACAGTACAATGACTGAAATTTCTTTTGAGAGTCAATTTTTTTTAAACTTAAACTTCTTCTAATCCTACTTCTTCAAAATAGACTCACCCAGGCAGTGGTATTTTGTAGAGAGCCACACTCAAGGGGCCAAAGAGCCACATGTGGCTCCTGAACTGCTGTTTGCTGACCAAGGGCCTAAGGCATCTGACTTTTAATTCAGTGCTTTTTCCCATTCAGATTGGTTTTAAACTGTAGTTCTCAGGGTAGGCCTTGAACCAGCACTATCAGCATCATCTTTAAAGTTGCTAGCGATGGAAATTCAGTGGATTGGCTCAGCAGTCCTCTAAGGTTCTGAAAGGCAACACTAAAGTTTGAGAACTACCAGCTTAGAATAGAAACTACCAGTATCTGACCAAAGAGCCACAAATATGATGACAGTGAATCTAAAATATTAAGCAGTTTGAGAAGGTTGGTTATATTATTCTTGTGATTTTCATGGATTCAAAAAAGGTATTTAAAAGTATAGACAATTCTAAGATATGGGTTTTATCCTATTGATATAACAACATACAACACAAAACAAAATGTAAGGCAGAAACTAAATAATAATTTCCTGTTAGATAGCTGTTAGAAGATAGAAAAAGTGATTATTTTCTGAATATGTATATTAACAGCAAGACACTAAAAAGCACAAAAATATGTAAAATATATGTATGTTAAAATCTGCGTGTGTCTATAGTTATAATCTTGGAAATGACAAAATAGAAACCAAAGAAATAGTTTAGTCAGACTGAATATTTTATAGTTTTGAGAACTAGAAGGAGATACAGCTCAAATAGCTATGAATTGCCTTTCCTATTTTCTAAGCTGGGGTAGGAAGTTATGTGAGTCAGGAAGATGGGGGACATTTCCCTAAGTTCTTTACAACCCATGGAATGCCAGTAGCTAGTTTTAATTCATATATATGAGTATTTGGGGCTAGTTCAGACTTTACTTAGGGAACTTGGAAACATGCATGTCAATCAAATGTCACTTAGGAGAGGCTTTAGAACTCCCATGGTTATATAGAAAAATAAAAGCATACTTTGTGATCATAATAAACTTTTCATTAGCTTTTTCCACTTATCCCATGTGGAGTAACTATAGGTCTTAATGACAAATTGAAGACTAGAAGTGACAGGGGAATAACTCAGCTCAGAGTACAATCTATAATGTTTCTGAAACTCCAGTCACACTCGCTGGCCTCTTGGTGGCTTTGTGCCTGTCACCTAACCTCTTGGTGCTTCCATTTCCTCATCTGTAAAATGGGGACAATGTAAGTTCCCTCCTGGGTTCTGGTGAGGATGAAATGAAGGCATGCTGTGAAGCCCCATGATGTAAGTACTTCCAATGAGTATGATTATTTTTTTCTATTTATGTCTAATTTTCGGAGGGCATTTAGACTTCAGTTAATTTCTAGTCTCTTTGTGATTAGTGGTGTCATTTTTATTTAATTGGTTATGTCTTTCTATTTGATATTTCTATTATTTATGTACTAGTTATTTCCCCCCTAGGATATAATTTCCTTGAGGATAGGGTCATTGTTACCCACTGCATTTTAAAAAAGTGTCTTTCATGTAGCAGGTGCTCAATAAACATGTGTCAAATGAATGAACAGCCACTAATCCCAACAAATGCCAGAAACTAGTACCTGGAGATTAATATAAACTACAAACAACAACTAATAGCAAGTGAGGTGAGGGAAAACCGAAGCAATAAACAAACAAAAACAAAGCAAACAAAAAGACAAAACAAACAAAAAAAAGAATAAGGAAAACAATCTCAAAAAAAGCATTAAAAATCAATATATATCAACATTCACACAAACACCAACAAAAGGACAGAGAGAAAAACAATTTTTGGTTAGTGAAGACAGGGAAGTGAGAGTTGTGTATGGAAATAGAGCAGGGGATTGGGAATTATATATATAAGTAAGGTGAAATTTTACCAGGGGGTAAAAAGAAAGAATAGGGAAAATCTGAAGTAAGAAAAGGGTAAGAGAGATAGGGAAACCAAAGGGGAAAAGTTTGGAAGTGAGTGATGGCATAAAAGTAGAGTTGAGAAAGAGTAAAATGATGCTAAAGGAGAGTTGAAAATAGAATGTAGAACACTAATCCCATAGTAAATTAAAGAGAAAATAAAATGACACTTTTTTAACAAAAAGGTAAAGTAGTAGTAATAATAATACTGATTGAAAATAAAAATGTGATAATTAAAAAGGTAAATGAAGTGAGGAAAAAATAAAAAAATAATTTAAGTAAAAGATGAAAAAATAAAAAATAAAAAAATAAAATGTGCAGTAAAGAAGATCATTCACTTCCTCTGTTGTTCTGTTTGGCATGCCTGTTTCCTAGTCAATATAATATTGTATTTCCCTGCATTTCACTGCTCCTCAGTGTTGTAAGCCAGTCCTGATTTTTATGGAGGCAGTGTGTCTTAATTTCTTTATTCCTTTATTTGTGATTACACAAGAATCAATTTGTGATTCAGCCCCTGGGTGGCAGTGTTTCTGGATTGACCTCTGAGACTATAAGTCCTCTCTAGCCTGTGCTCAAATCCTTCTTTCCTTTTGGCACTTAATACTGGTTTGTGGGAGTGGGCTGTCCCAGAGCTGGTTCTACGATGGTCACTCTCCACTCTGATCCCCAGGTTCCAGAAAAACAATTTTCCCCTGCAGTCTTCTAGGATATCCCCAACTGGGTGATCCTAAGTATTGGGCTCAGCAATCAGAAACAAGTATCTGAAGAGGAAAGAGCGCAAGTGCGCAAACTCCCCTTCCCTCTCATGTACAAGGAGCTGGCACACTTTTAAAACTCTCAGGAAGTCCCTCTGCATCAGATCAAAATGGGCTGCTTTCTAGAGACCCTCTGTTAGCAGTACTGATGACCCTCCTCCACATTCATAGATCATACTAGCCCCAACAGCCATGGATCTCTCCAGGCTCAGACTTCCTCTTGTCCTCCAACTCCCGCAGTGCTCACACTTCTCTGTCCTGCAGGACCAGAGATCTCATCTCATCCCAGGCAAAATCCTACCTTTCCGCGGTGGAGTGAAGAGCTCCTCAGAATCCGCTTTTTTTTGCCAAATGGGGACTGGTGCTCTGGGGTTTGCAGCTTCTCATTGGGTGCTGCAGTTGTAGATTCTCAGGCTTCCAAAAACATCTACCCTCCCCTTCAAGATGGCACAGTCTCTGTGTCCAAGCTGGAGGCTCCGGGAGGGAACCTAGAAGCTGTAGGGGCTGCCCGGTCAGGAGAGCCCCATCCAGCAGTCCCCCTCCTTCTCCTGGAGTATAGCTGTCCCTCAACTTGCCAACAAACACTCCTCATGCAACCCTCTGCTGTTCTCTCTGTCTGCTCTGGGACAATGCTCGGGACATGTCTGTCTATTCCGCCACTGTTTTTTTTTTTTTTTTTCAGCACAACAAAATTTCTTGAAAATAACTAGCATTGGCTCATGAAGCAGGATAAGAAAAGTAATAGACTGGGGGAGGTGGATAAGGGGAGAGGGTACTAGTATACCCAGCACAACCCTAGAGAGTTGGCCAGTAGAATAGGGTAGATCTGCAAATACAATGTTTATTTTAAAGTTGAGAACAAAATCAGAGTTCTCGCCTACCACCTCTACTACAAACACACAGTGCTTATACTTTTCTATTTCTTTGTAGTCTTATCAAAACCTGAATCTTAGATAATATATTGTAGCAAATATGACTGAGATTTTCCTTAGGAATAGTTCTTGTGGCTGTTTATTTTGTTGTTGTTCTGTTTGTTTTCATTTGGATTGTTTTTAATAACTTTCCAGAACTCAATCTGTTGGATCTATTTTTTCCTGCTACGTGTGGCTACTGATGTTTCTATTCAGGTTTAAAAAGTGTTAATGTTTAAGTTTTAGTGGCTTTCTGGGTCTGCATAGCTCACTAGTCATCAATGGGTGTTCATAAACACCTTCAGCCAGTAAGCTTTTCATTGTCTGCTGATGGATCTGTACATGGGGTTAGAAACACATTAAAAATTCAGACAGTTGTCAAGTGTTCAGATTTACCTTCTGCTAGGTGCCTCTTAGAGGTTTCTTGCAGATCTGCATGGCATCCAAGTCAACTGGAGATGTGTAGATAGCCAGGGCCCTCTTGAGTCTTTCCTGTACGTGTGTACAGTCTCCTGGATAGCAGGGATCTGTGGAGTAACACCAGCCCTTCTTTGGCTCTATCATTCCCAGGTTCTCCTTGTCAAATTCTGATTAGTCAAGTGGTTACTGCCCACCCCAAGTGAGTCTGCAACTCAGGGTAATAGAGCCATGGGCTGTCGTCATTTGTTTCCCACTGTGTCTGCTACTTTCATTCACAATACAATTGGGTATGGGTTTTTTGTTCACAGTACCAAATTAGTTCATTTCTCTCTAGAAGTGCAATTGCTGTTTTTTATGGCCAGCCCTTTCTTGGAAGTGCTTTCACACTGGCCCATCAGAAAGATTGTAAGGGGGAACTGTGGATATAGGCACACGTTTGGTCAAGAATGCCACAGACTACCCAGTTCTTACCTTAATTTCTGCAGTTTATCCATGAACTAATATTTCTCCACCACTGGGGATGTGCCCACAACCAAGGTACATGCCCTTGACAGGAATCAAACCTGGGATCTTTCAGTCCTCAGGCCAACGCTCTATCACTGAGCCAAACTGGTTTGGGCTAATATTTCTTAATTTTTTGTTTGCCTCTGATTATTTTCTAGATCATCAAATTTATTATTTTGGACCATTCTTCTTTTCAGTTTTATTTATCAGAGGCTAAGATTTAACAATCTCTTCATTCTGTTATATTCATATTTCTCACCTTCATTTTAGAAAGGTATTTTCCTTGGGTATAGGATTTTGTATTAACAATTGTTTTTCTTTCTGTACACTAGGATGCACATCTGATATCTTCAAGGTTGCATAGTTTATGATGAGAAGTCTATTACAATTCTTATCTTTATTCCTCTGCATGTGATATGCCTCTTTTCTCTGGCAACCTTTAAGATTCTTTTGATTTTGTCTTTGCTGTTGGTTTTCAGAAGTTTGTATATGATGTGTGTGTGTGTGTGTGTGTGTGTGTGTGTGTGTGTGTGTTATCTTACTTGGTGCTAGCTAAGCTCCTTCAATCTTTTCTTTGGTATATGTCATTAATTTGAAGGAATTCTTAGTCATTCTCTCTCCACTGGGTTTCTGCCCTGTGTTTTCTGCCATTTTCTACCATATTCAAAATTACAGGTTAGCTCATTTGATATTATTCCACAACTCTTGGATGCTCTGCTCAATTTTTCACTCTCTTTATATTTTTATATTTCAATTTAGAAAATTTCTGTTGACATATTCAATTGATTCTGTTCTTAGTTATACTGACACTACTAATGAGCTTATTGGGAAGCATAAGGCATTTCTCTTACAATATTGTTCATTTCTAGTATTTTTATTTGATTTTTTTTCTCTCTCTGCTGAATTCCCTATATACTTATTATATTGTTATATTACAGACACTGATTACATATTTTCTTCCAGCTTTGCTGATATATAATCTATACTTATAGTAAAGTAATATGCAAATTGGTCAGGACACTCTCATAATGACCAATTAGCAGGCTGCAAGCGCTTCAGATGTGGGTGGGTGGGGACTTGCAGCTTCCCAGTTGGGGGGCGGGGATTTGCATTGCTGCCTCCTGGTCTGGTGCTCAGCCGGGGACGTGAGGCTGCCTCGTTGATTCCCCATGTGAAAGGTGAGCTCAGATACTTATTTATTGCAGTGGAGCATGGGAATTGGTTTATAAGATCCAGTCTCAATTGGGGATATGTTATTACAGTCTGAAAATGTGGATCATATTTATTCACTCTCAGGCTTGCTGTAGAACAGAGTCACCATCGTCACAGAATTCAGGATGCCTCACATGCAAACTTAGAACAAAAAGTCAGCAACACCCCACATGGCCAAGAACTAGAAACTACCCTTTGAAAGGAGCATATGCAACAGAACTGTGAGTTCTGGGAGGGCAAAAAGGAAAGTTGTCCTTGCAGTTAATTTAAGAGTTTAAGGTGCAAATATGCCATCAGAAAGTAGTAGCATAACACCAAGACCATGCAGTCATGTGGCAACACTGAGATCGTGGGACCTCTTGTTCCCACCCTGACGTTGTGGGAACCTCTTGTTCCCACCCTGGCCTCTGGGTGACATTTTAGAAGACCATGTGGTAGTGGGGTGAGGGGACAGAGGACCTCCTCCCATAAAGTCTCCCCCAGCCTTCACATCATGCTCCAGCTGATGGCGACACCAGGTGATGTCACCTAAAGGGGCCGCTCAGTCGGTTTCCCTGAAGAGGAGCACACGCCCAGCTCAGAGGTGAGGAGGTACAGACTTGGGGACCACACAACGCCCTGCAGCCCCTTCAGCACAGCTGGGAGTTTGTATCTCCTTCCCAATTAAAAAAGCAGTATACCCGGGTGCCAGCCCATTCTGCACCTCCACACCTCTGCACATCCTACCAGTCTCAATTCTCTTTCTTCTTTACCTCTTTAGTTGTAAAACTTCCACTCAGCTAGCTTTCCTGCAGTTCTGGATGATAGTTGTTCTGTCTTTTAGTTGTAATTTTGATGTGGTTGTAAAGGCTGCAAGTACATGTGTTTACCTATGCTGCCATCTTGGTTCCTCTCTTCAAAAAAATCTTTATTGTTGAAAGTATTACCCCTTTTTTCTCCCATTGACCCCTTATTTCCCATCCCCATCTCCCATCTCAGGCCTTCAACACCCTATTGCCTGTGTCCATAAATTATACATATACATATACATATACAAGTTCTTTGGTTGTTCTCTTCCCACCCACCCACCCATTCCACCTCCCCTCTGAGATTCAACATTGTGTTTTCTGCTTCTATTTCTCTGGATCTATTTTATTTATCAGTTTTTGTGTTTTTTTTTGTTCATTAGATTCCACATATGAGTGAGATCATGTGATACTCATCTTTCTCTGACTGGTTTATTTTACTTAGCATAATGCTCTCCAGGTCCCTCTATGCTGTCTTATCTTATGATAAGAGATCCTTTTTTACTGCTGCATAGTATTCTGTTGCATAGATATACCACAGTGTTTTTGTTTTTGTTTTTTTATCCACTTACCTGCTGATAGGCACTTGGGCTATTTCCAGATCTTAGTTATTGTAAATTGTGCTGCTATGAAGATAGGGGTGCATATTTTCTTTCTGATTGGTGTTTTGGGTTTCTTAGGATATATTCCTAGAAGTGGGATAACTGGGTCAAATGACAGCTCCATATTTAATATTTTGAAGAAACTCCATATTGTTGTCCTTAATGGCTACACCAGTCTGCATTCCCACCACCAGTGAAATGAGTTCCCTTTCTCCACATCCTCGCCAGCACTTGTTTCTTCTAGCATTTTTATAGTTTCATGACTTATATTTAAGTCTTTTATTCATTGTGAGTTTATTCTTATATATGGTGTAAGGTGGTAGTCTAATTTCATTTTTTTTTTGCATGTACTTGTCCAATTTTCTCAACACCATTTATTGAAGAGACTATCTTGACTCCATTGTATGCTCTTGCCTCCTTTGTCAAATATTAATTGAGCATAGTGGTTTGTCAATATCTGGGTTCTCAGTCTGTTCCACTGATCTATATGCCTGTTATTATGCCAGTACCAGGCTGTTTTGATTACAGTGGATTTGTAGTATAACTTCATATCTGATATCGTGATTCCTCCAACCTTGTTCTTCTTTCTCAAGATTGCTGAAGCTAGTCAGAGTCTTTTATGGTTCTATATATATTTTTGGACACAACCTCTCCAACACTTGTTGCTTGTCTTATTGATAATGGCCACTCTAATAGATGTAAAGTAGTATCTCATTATTGTTCATTTAGTGTTGAGATTTTTAAAATATATTTTAAAATTAAACCTTTGTCAGAGCTACTGTTTGAAAATGTCATCTCCCATCTGGTTGGCTGCCTCTTTGCTTTGTTGTCAGTTTGTTTTCCCATGCAGAAGCTTTTTAGTTTGATATAGTCCCATTCATTTATTTTTGCCTTTACTTTCCTTCCCTTGGGGTCAAGTTCATAAAATGTTCTCTATGACCCAGATCCATAAATTTGGTACCTATATTTTCTTCTATTGTACTGGTTATTATAGCTCTGTAGTATAATTTGAAGTCAGATAGTGTGATAATTCTAGGTTTGTTTTTTTTCAGGATTGCTTTGTCTATTTGCAGTCTTTTATGATTCCATACTGATCTAATGATTTCTTGTTCTATTTATTTACAAAATGACATTGGGATTTTGGTAGAGATTGCATTAAATCTGTATATTGCTTTGGATAATACGGCCATTTAAATATATATATTTATTCTTCCAATCCATGAACACAGAATATTCTACACTTTTGTGGTGTTATTTTCCCCCAATCTCTTTTAGTGATGTTTTGTAGGACTCTAGGTGCCCTCCTGTGTAGGCTGTGTGCACAATTTTGTTGTAGTTGAGCCTTGATTGCTGTTGGTGTCACAGGGTATCACTTAGAGGAATTGGTCTTCAGGGTAATTGGCTATGAATATCAGCTGCAACTATACCCATGTGGAGCAGGACTTGCTTCAGTGGAACTTTGATGTTCACTGAGTCTGCCCCTTGAATGTGTCACTTGTAGATGTGTAGAGTTGTAATCTAGTATGGCCTGAAGCTGTTCACCAGGTGCACTAGCTCTGAGGCATCCCACGAGGTGCAAAGACAGCCACTACATAGGGCCACCTGACAGGAGCTACCAAGCAATCTGCAGATGGCTGCTATTTGTATTGGGTTTGGAAGTGCCCAGATGAGACCCTGGTGCCAGTACTCAGTCTTGGGCCTCTTATTGAAAGGTATGGGGCATGCTGCTGCCAGCTGCTGCCTATTTAAGAGATTTTAGAAAGGTCTGAAGCCTGAGCCAGCACAGCTCATTCATATGGAAAACCTGCTGCAAACAGCTTGAGTGGGGCTGAAAGTTGGATAGGGTGGGGTCTCAGGAAATCATGAGGGTGGAGCACAAACTATGAGCCATGCTTATGGGGGAGGTCCCAGCTCAGGAACAAGGACCTCTGCAGGCTCCTCTGTCTGGGAGAAAACCCCCCCTGAGTTTCTACCCCAATGACAGACAATCCATTATATCCAAACCCATTATGTCCCAGGTTTTCCCAATGCCACTGGAGATCAGAGGGATCAAGTCTGAGTAAGTTCTTGTGCTGGCCCTTTAAGAGGGACCAAGTGGGTCTCTAGCAGCCTCCATGTCACTCAGCTACAATTTCTGCTGTTTTTTTTTTACAGCCTGGAGTTATGGGGACTTCTCTTCCCAGCTCTGGAACCCTGGGCGAGGGTTAATGTGTGGGGCTGGGATCCTTTGCTTCTCAAAGGTGGCCTCTACAGTAGAAATATTCCTCTAGTTAAAAACAAACCACACTTGGGTATGGGATCAGCCCTTTCTGTGTCTCCATCTATTATCAGTCTGAATGTACTTTCTTATTTAATTCTGTAATTGTTGGACTTCCATTCAGCCAGCTTTCAGGTGGTTCTGAATGGTGTTTTTCTGTATTTTAGTTGTAATTTTGAATGGTTGTAGGAGGCAGTGAGAACCAGTTTTTATCCATGCCACCATCTTGGATTAGGATTTTTTATTTATTTATATATATAGAACCATGGTGTCCACAAAAAGTGACAGTTTTACTTCTTCCTTTCCTATTTGGATGCCTTTCTCTTGTCTTATTGCTCTGGCTAGGACTTCCAGAATTATGTTGAATAAGAGTGATGAGAGTGGAGATCCTTATCTTATTCCTGATTTTAGAGGAAAAACTTCTAATTTTTCATCATTGAGTATGATATTAGCTGAGGGTTTATCATATATGGCCTTTATTATGTTGAGGTACTTTCCTTCTATTCCTATTTTATTGAGTGCTTTAATCATAAAAAGATGTATCTTATCAAATGCTTTTTCTGCATCTCTTGATAAGATCATATTTTTTATCCTTTCTTTTGTTAATGTGGTATATTACATTGATTGGTTAGCACATGTTGAACTATCCTTGTGCCCCTGAGATGAACCCCTCTTGACATGATGTGTTCTTTTTTGATATACTGTTGTATTCTATATGCTAGTACTATGCTTAGGATTTTTGTATCTGTTTTCATCTGAGATACTGGTCTGTAGTTTTCCTTTTTTGTGTGTTTTCTTTCCTGGGTTTTGGTATCAGGGTTATATTGGTCTCATAGAATATGTTAGGAAGTATTGCCTCTTCTTCAAATTTTTGGAAGAGTTTGAGAAGGATAGGTTTTAAGTCTTCTCTGAACATTTGGTAGAATTCACTGGTGAAGCCATTTGGTCCTGGACTTTTAATTTTTGGGACATTTTGATGTTTATTTTAATTTCCTCATTACTGACCAGTCTATATTTCAAATTCTTTTTTTTATATATATATTTTTTATTAATTTTTTATACATATCTCCCCATTCCCACCCCATCCCTCGCAGGCATACCCCAACCCCCCAGTGTCTATGTTAATTGGTTATGTTTATCTGCATGCATACAAGTCCTTGGATTGATCTCTTATCTACCTCACCTAATTTTAATCTTCCTGCTGTAATTTCACAGTCTGTTTGAAGCTTTACTGTCTCTGTATCTATCCTTTTGTTCATCTGTTTATAATGTTCTTTATCATCCCCCAATGAGTGCGATCATGTGATGCTTCTCCTTCATTGACTGGCTTATTACACTAAGCATAAGGCTCTCCAGTTCCAATCAGGTTGCTGCAAATGGTAAGAATTCCTTCTTTTTAATGGCAACATAGAATTCCATTGTGTAGATGTACCACAGTTTTCTGATCCACTCATCTGCTGACGGGCACCTAGGCTGTTTCCAAATTGTAGCTATTGTAGATTGTGCTGCTATGAACATAGGGGTGCATAAATCCTTTCTGATTGGTGTTTGTAATTTCTTAGGATAAATTCCTAAGAGTGGGATTACGGGGTCAAATGGGAGATCCATTTTTAGTTTTTTGAAGAAACTCCATACTGTTCTCCACAGTGGCTGCACCAGTCTGCATTCCCACCAGCAGTGCACAAGGGTTCCTTTTTCTCCGCATCCTCGCCAACACTTGTCGTTTGTTGATTTGTTGATGATTGCCATTCTGACAGGTGTTAGATGGTATCGCATTGTCGTTTTGATTTGCATCTCTCGGATGATTAATGACTTTGAACATGTTTTCATGTGTCTCTTGGCCTTCCTTCTGTCGTCTTTTGAAAAGGTTCTATTTAGGTCTGTTGCCCATTTTTTTATTGGATCCTTCATCTTCCTTTTATTAAGTTGTATAAGTTGGCTGTATAATTTGGAGATTAAACCTTTATCAGTGATAACATTTGCAAATATGTTCTCCCTTACAGTGAGCTTTCTTGTTGTTTTGTTGATGGTTTCTTTTGCTGTGCAAAAGCCTTTTTTTTTTTTGATGTAGTCCCATTTGTTTATTTTTTCTTTAGTTTTCATTGCCTTTGGAGCAGTATCAGTGAAGTTCTTTTGGCATATATCTGAGATTGTGCTGCCTGTGGATTCCTCTAGTATTTTTATGGTTTCCCTTCTAATGTTGAAGTCCTGTATCCATTTTGAGTTTATTTTTGTATTTGGTGTAAGTTGGTGGTCCAGTTTCAATTTTTTGCATGTATCTGTCCAATTTTCCCAACACCATTTATTGAAGAGGCTATCTTGGCTCCATTGAATGTTCATGCCTCCTTTGTCAAATATTAATTGAGCATAGTGGTTTGGGTGGATATCTGGTTCTCTATTCTATTCCATTGGTCTATATGTCTGTTCTTGTGCCAGTACCAGGCTGTTTTGAGAACAGTTGCTTCGTAGTATAGCTTGAAGTCTGGTATTGAGATCCCACGTACTTCATTCTTCCTTCTCAGAATTGCTGTAGCTATCCGTGGTCTTTTTTTGTTCCAGTGAATCTATGAAGAATTCTTTCTAGGTCTGTGAAATATGTCTTTGGTATTTTAATGGGTAGTGCATTGAATCTGTAGATTGCTTTGGGTAGTATGGACATTTTAATGATGTTGATTCTCCTAATTCATGAGCATGGTATGCTCTTCCATCTGTTAACATCTTCCTCTATCTCTTTTTTCAGTGTCCTGTAGTTTTCTGCATAGAGGTCTTTTACCTCTTTAATTAGATTTATTCCTAGGTATCTTAATTTTTTTTGTGCGATGGTAATGGGATTGCTTTTTAAGTTTCTCTTTCTATAATTTCACTATTAGTGTATACAAATGCCATGGACTTCTTAGCATTAATTTTGTATCCTGCTACATTGCCGAATTCATTAATTAAGTCAATTAGTTTTGGAATGGAGTCCTTTGGGTTTTTTATGTACAATATTATGTCATCTGCCAATAAGGACAGCTTTACTTCTTCTTTTCCAATTTAGATGCCTTTTATTTCTTCTTCTTATCTAATTGCAATGGCTAATACTTCCAGTACTATGTTGAACAGGAGAGGTGAGAGTGGGCATCCCTGTCTTGTTCCTGTTCTTAGGGGAAATGGTTTTAGTTTTTGCCCATTGAGTATGATGTTAGCTGTGGGTTTATCATATATGGCTTTTATGATGTTGAGGTATGATCCTTCTATTCCCACTTTGCTGAGAGTTTTTATCAAGAAAGCCTGTTGGATTTTGTCAAATGCTTTTTTCTGCATCAATTGATATGACTATGTGATTTTTATCTCTCAATTTGTTTATGTGATGTATCACATTTATTGATTTGCAGATATTGTACCATCCCTGCATTCCTGGGATGAATCCTGCTTGGTCATGGTGTATGATCTTTCTGATGTACTGCTAGATCCGGTTTGCTAGAATTTTGTTGAGGATTTTGGAATCTATGTTCATGAGAGATATTGGCCTATAATTCTCTTTCCTTGTGTTGTCTTTATCTGATTTTGGTATTAGGGTGATGTTGCCTTCATAAAAGGTGTTTGGAAGTGTTCCTTCTTCTTGAATGTTTTTGAATAGTCTGAGGAGGATAGGTTTTAATTCTTCCTTGAATGTTTGGAAAAACTCTCCTGTGTAGCCATAGGGACCCAGGCTTTTATTTGCTGGAAGCTTTTTGATTACTGCTTCAATTTCTTCCATAGTTATTGGACTATTGAGATGTTTGGTTTCCTCCTCATTGAGTTTTGGGAGGTTATATTTTTCTAGGAAAATGTCCATTTCTTGCAGGTTGTCCAATTTGTAGGAATAGAGTTGTTCATAGTATTTTTTTTAACAATCCTTTGTATTTCCACAGGGTCTGTTGTTATTTCTCCTTTTTCATTTCTGATTTTGTTTATTTGGGTCTTCTCTCTTTGCTTCTTGGTGAGCCTGGCTAGGGGTCCATCAATCTTGTTTATCCTTTCAAAGAATCAGCTCTTTGTTTTGTTGATCTTTTGAATTGTGTCTTTTGTCTCCAAGTTGTTTATCTCCACCCTGATCTTCACTATTTCCTTCCTTGGGAGTACACTGGGCTTTTCTTGTTGCTCTCGTTCTAGCTCTTTGAGTTGTAGGTTTAGGTAATTTATTACCATTGTTTCCCGTTTTTTGCAGTAGGCTTGTAGGGCTATGAACTTCCCTCTCAAGACTGCTTTCACTGTGTCCCATAAATTTTGTATTGTGTTGTCATTGTCATTTGTTGTCATGATGTTTTTTATTTCTTCCTTGTTCTCTCTGGTTACCCAGTCGTTGTTTAATAGCATGCTGTTTAGTCTCCATGTGTTTGATTTCTTTCTATTGTTTTTATTATAGTTGATTTCCAGTTTTATGCCACTGTGGTCTGAGAAAATGCTTGATATGATTTCTGTCTTCTTGAATTTGAAGAGACTTTTCTTATGACCCAACATATGATCTATCTTTGAAAATGACCCATGTGCACTGGAGAAGAATGTACATTCTGTGGCTTTGGGGTGAAATGTTCTGAAGATGTCAATTAATTCCATCTGTTCTAGTGAGTCATTTAGGATTGATGTTTCTTTGCTGATTTTTTGTTTAGAGGATTTGTCCAATGGTGACAGTGGGTATTAATGTCTCCTACTATGATTGTATTGCTGTCAATCTCTCCCTTAATATCCTCCAAGAGTTTTTTTTTATGTATTTAGGTGCTCCTATATTGGGTGCATATATGTTTACCAGAGTTATTTCTTCTTGTTGGATTGTTCCCTTTAGTATTATGAAGTGTCCTTCTTTATCTCTTGTTATGTCCTTCACTTTGAGATCTAATTAGTCAGATATGAGTATTGCAACCCCAGCTTTTTTTTCATTTCCATTTGTCTAAAATACCATGTTCCATCACTGCACCCTCAATCTGTGTGCCTCTCTTTTCCTAAGGTGGGTTTCTTGAAGACAGCAGATATATGGATCATGTTTTCTTATCCAATCGGTTACCCTATGTCTTTTCATTGGAGCATTTAATCCGTTTACATTTAAAGTTATTATTGATAAGTACTTATCTGTTGCCATTTTTAGTCCTTACCCCCGAGTTCCTTCTTCGCTTCCTCTTTCTTTTTATTACAGCAGACCTTTTAACATTTCTTGCATTGCTGGTTTGGTGGTAATATATTCCCTTAGTCCTTTTTTTGTCTGTGAAGCTTTTGATTTTACCTTCAATTTTGATTGAGAGTCTTGCAGGGTACAGTATTCTTGGATTCAGACCCTTCCTTTGCATGACTTTGTGTATTTCATTCCATTCCCTTCTGGCCTGACGAGTTTCTGTTGAGAAGTCTGTAGTTAGTCTTATGGGGGTTCCTTTGTAGGTAACTTTCTGTTTCTCTCTGGCTGCTTTTAAGATTCTTACTTTGTCGTCGGTGTTTGCCAATTTAATTTTAATGTGCCTCCGTGTCGGTTTGTTGGGGTTCATTTTGCTTGGGATTCTGTGAGCTTCTTGGATTTGTGTGGGTTTTTTCTTTTCTATATTGGGGAAATTTTCTGTCATTATTTCTTCAAACACGTTCTCTAATCCTTGTTCAGTTTCCACTCTTTCTGGAATCCCAATTATGCAGATGTTGTTTTGTTTCATGTTATCCCAAAGTTCCCTTAGACTCTCCTCTTGCTTTTTAACTTTTTTTTTCTAGAAGCTGCTGTACTGGGTATTTTTTCCTACCATGTCTTCTAGCTCACTTATGTGGTCCTCTGCTTCTTCTAGTCTACTTTTGATGCTTTCTATTGAGTTCTTTATAGCAGTGATGTCATTTTTCATTTATTTTTGTTTATTCTGCACCTCCTCTAGGTTCTTCTTCATTTCCTCTTGGCTCTTACGCATATTGTCAAATTTGTGTTCCATTCTTTTCAACCACATTATGATTGTTTCTCTGAACTCTTTCTCTGGTAGACTTATTTGTGGTTCTATTTCGTTTACTTCCTTTTCTGGTGAAACCTGCCTTTCTGTCTTATGTGGGCTGTTTCTTTTTCTGCCCATGGTCTTTCTTCTCTGGGTGTCTGGTTATGTAATTCTCTCTCCTAACCGTGTGCTCTGTGGATCTCTGGTTCCGCTGTGTGTCTGCGCCGATTGAAGAGCAGAGTTCTGGGTCCCGGGTCCCTGGCCACTCGATGGGTGCCCAGCCTAAGGCTTCAGACCGCCTCAGACATTCACCCCCCACTGCAAGATGGCTTGGGCTCCGCGTTCGCGCTGGTGGCTCTGGACAACAAAAGCCCGCTGGCAGTGGGGAGAGCCCCTTCCAGCAGTTCTCCGCCTTCTCCTGGAGGATAACTGACTCTTATCTTGCCAACAAACACTCCCAATGCAACTCTCAGCCTCTCTCTCTCCCTCTGCCCAGCGACAAAGCTCCAGATGCATCTGTCTACTCTGCCGCCATTTTCTCCTCCTATATTTCAAATTCTTAATGATTTAGTCTAGACACATTATGAATTTCTAGGCACTTATCCATTTCTTCTAGGTTATTGAATTTGGTGGCATATATCTTTTCATAATATTCTAGTATGATTCTTTGTATATCTATGATGTATGTAGTGACTTCTCCTCTCTCACTTCTGATTTTGTTTATGTGGATCTTTTCCATTTTTCCTTAGTGACTCTAGCCAGGGATTTTTAAATCTTATTAATCATTCCAAAGAACCAGATCTTTGTTTTATTAATTTTTTGCATAATCTTTTTGTTCTCTATTTAATTCAATTTTGCTCTAATTTTATTATTTCATTTCTTCTGCTGACTTTGGGTTGCTTTTGTTTTTGTTTTTCTAGTTTAGTTATTTAAGATATGATGTTAGGTTGTTTACTTGTGATTTCTCTTGTTTCTTGAAATAAGCCTATAAAGGTACAAACTTCACTCTTCTTACTGCTTTCCCTGTATCCCAGAAGTTTTGATATGTTGTATTTTACTTCTTATTTGTCTTTATATATCTTTTGTTTTTTCTTTGACCCAATAATTTTTTAGTAGTATGTTGTTTAATCTCTATAAATTTGTGGATCTCTTTACTTCCTTCCTGTAGTTGATTTCTTTATTTTTAAATATATTTTATTGATTTTTTACAGAGAGGAAGGGAGAGAGATAGAAAGTCAGAAACATCAATGAGAGAGAGACATCGATCAGCCGCCTCCTGCATGCCCCACAGTGGGGATGTGCCCACAAGGGAGGTACATGCCCCCGACCAGAATTGAACCCAGGACCTTTGAGTCCACAAGCCGATGCTCTATCCACTGAGCCAAACCGGTCTTGGCTGCAGTTGATTTCTAATTTCAAGGCATCATGGTTGGATAATATGCTTGGTATAATTTGAATCTTCTTGAATTTTTGATGCTAGTATTGTGACCCACTTTATGGTCTATCCTTAAGAAGGTTCCAGGTGTCCTGGAGAAGAATGTATAATCTGATGTTATGGGATGAAAGGTTCTGTAAATGTCAATTATGTCCATTTGGTCTAGTGTTTCATTTAAGGTTGATATTTCTTTATATATTTTTTTGTTTGGGTCATCTTTCTAGACCTGTCAATGGACTATTAAGTTTTCCAGTGATGACTGTGTTTTGATCTGTTTCTCCCTTTAGTTCTGTGAGTAATTGTTTTGTATACTTTAGTGCTTCTTGGTTGGGTGCACATATATTAAAAATGGTATGTTTTCTTGATGTAGTATTCCCTTTTTCATTATAAAGTGTTCATCTTTGTCTCTTGTTATCTTAAAGTCTATTTTTTAAGATATAATGTGGGAATTTCTTTCCACGTCCCGTGTGGTTCAGGGTTCCCGGTTCAGGGTTCGGGTTCTGAAGGAGGCCGTATGCAAATGAAATGAGAGACTAGAAAACATTAATTTGGCGATATTGGGGGACCAGGCGGGAGCCTTCCTCTAGTGGAAAGGGCTGCCACTTGCTCTGGCCTTTTTCTCCCTTTTATTAAGGCTTGGGACACACCCCTAGCCTTTAGGCAGGAAATAACAAAACAGAAATTAACATGAAACAAACAGGTAGAAGTTGCTTCAGCCAACAATGTTTCAACTAAACAGTGAGTAATTAGCTCTGACCTTACAGAGCAGTTAAGGTTGACCAGCCTTCTGGCCTCCTGTTTACATCCATTTATTACGAACAATATTTGGTTTCCGACAATATAACAATGGCCAGACCTGCTTTTTTTTGTGGATATTATTTGCTTAAAGAATCATTTTCCATCCTTTAACATTGAATCTATATTTGTCTTTTCAGCTTAGGTGTGTCTCTTACAGGCAGCAAATGGTTGGGTTTTGTTTCTTGATCCATTCTTCTACCTTCTGCCTCATTATTGGTGAATTCATACCATTTACATTTAGGGTAATAATTGATGTATGAGGATTTCCTATAAATTTCTCATTTTATCTTTTGTTTTCTGGTAGCTCTGTGTCTCCAGTAGTTCTTTTCCTTTGTGTTTCTGTCTGTTGTTTGTGTTTGGTGGTATGCCATACTTCTTTCCACTGTTTCTTCTTTCTTTAAGCTATGTGTCCTGGCTAAGGTTTGTGTATGCAGTTACCATTAGGTTTATAAAAAATAAGTTTAGTGCAGTTAAACTTTATCCTTCTTTGACAGTTCAGAACTTTGCTACCTCCCCTTTTATGTTTTTATTGTTACAAATTATCCCTATTTATACTATAAGTTTTTTGTTGATCTTATTCATAGTGTTATGTTCTCAGGTAGAATAACTTCCTTGAGTATTTCCTGCAATGGCGATTTTCTCTTGATAAAATCCCTGAGTTTTGGAATGTCTGGGAACAGCTTTAGTTCTCCTTAATATTTAAAGGATAATTTTGCTTGATATATTATTTTGCTTTCAGACATTTGAATATTTGGTCCCATTCTCTCCTGGCTTGTAGAAATTTTTGCAGAGAAGTCAGATGAAATTCTAATGGATTTTCTTTTGTAGGTCACTTCCTTCTTTTCCCTGGCTACTTTGAGAATTTCTTTCTTCATCATCAATTTTTGACAGCCTAAATGCCAAGTGCCTTGGAGCTCTTTGGATTGAGGTAACTAGATGGTCTGTTTGCTTTTTGGATTCAATGATTTAGTTCTTTCCATCAGTTTGGGAAGTTCTTATCCAGTATTTGTTTGAATACACTCTCCAATCCATGCTCCCTTTCCTCCTCCTCTGGTATTCTATAATTCTAATATTGCTTTTCCCGATGGAGACAGATAGTTCTTATAGAGCTCTATCATTTTTCCTTATGATCAGATCTCTCTCGTCTTCTCTCTGTGTCATTTCTAGATTCCTATCTTCAATATCACTAATTCTTTCCTCCATCAGGTTGGCTCTGTTTTTTATGCTCAGAAGTTCACTCTTAATCTTCTTAATTACATGTTTCATTTCCAGGATTTTTGCGTAGTTCTTTTATAAAGTTTCAATATCTTTGGTAAAGTACTTGTTTTGTTTATTTATTTATTTATTTTTTGAGTGCATTGAACTGCATGTCTGCATTTTCTTACATCTTGAATATTTTCAGAAATGCAATCTTGAAAACTCTGTCATTTATATCATATACTAGAGGCCTGTTGCAGCAAGATTCCTGCAAGAATAGGGCTTCATTGGGCCTATTCCTGCAAAAATAAGTCTTCCTGTGGCTGGGCTCCCTTCTCCACTGCCTTGCTCCTGCCCATTTCTGCTGCCTCACTCTATCCCTTCTCTGCCACTTTGCTTCCTTCTGTAGTACCTGGTTTCCTTCTATGCTGTCTTCAGTCTTCTCTATGTGCCTGTATATGCAAATTAACTGACATATTAATTTGCATACTTTCTCCTGATTGGTTGGTGGATGTAGTGGAGGGATGGTCAATTTGCATGTCTCTCTTTTATTAGTGTAACTGTCCATGTGTTCTGGCTTGTATTCTGGGGATTTTTCACTTTCTTTCTGATCATTCTCATTACCCCGGTTATTCATGGTATTTGCTATTCTCCTTTGCCTAGGCATTTGTATCTATCTATATTAATGAAGACATATTTCTACTATTTTCCAGTAGATGTTGCTGAATTGTATTATATATTTTTTACCTCTCTGATTTCCCAGCCTTGTCCTACACAGCTTCTGTAAGATAGTACAGCCATGCTGTTTGGGGGTGGGTTTTGTTTTGTCCCTACTGTAATAGAGACACTTGACCTCCAAGGAATCCCACCCCTAGTATCCTCTGGGAATCAGTTGCAGAGGGAAACATTGGTTCTACTGCAATAGTTCCTGGTTTATAGATAATATGCTCCTGGACCCAACTCCAAGGGCAACAGGAGGCAAGTTTTGGGAGTCCAAGCAGTGGCAGGGTTGTGTGGTTCAGTTTCTCTGTCTGAAACACTACCACCCTGCCTGACAGTTGAGAGCCCCATGGCAGAATCCCATGCTCTGTCAGGCATTTGCTGACTGAGAAACCATTTGCTCCCTCACTGCTCACCCTGCTAGGCTGCCCCCCTTTTTTAGTATTCTGTTCCTTTGGGTTGAAGGAAGTGCTTGCTACTGCTGACTTCCTTCCTCTCCCAGCCTGGATGTGAGCTCCTAGCTGCAGGGTTATGTCTACAGGTCATCTGCACTTTCCTCTCTTCTCATCTCCCCATTTATTTCCAGTTGCCCAACTTTAGGTTTTCCAATGAGCAGGTCCCTTAGTCATGAGCCTGTGTTGTGCAGGGATTTCTTGTTGAATTATAGTTGGTTAACTTCTTGACATTTTAAGGGGATGGGCTAAGAATTTTCTCACAGTGCCATTCCTCTGATTTCCCTGTTGCTCTTATTTCTTTAATAGTAGCCTTTTAATAGTTTGTGCCTGTATATTTTCTTGCCCCTGCCCTAGGGTTAGAGGGTATTTTTATGCTTTTTTCTTTCAGCCTAGCCTGAATCCTCTCACTGTCAGGGATTCCTCATTTGTCAACTCTCGCTTCCGCGCTACTCCTTACCTCTTGGCTTGCTGCTCCTTAGTGCTGCTGTGGAGGAAGGAGAGGCTCCTGGCACTGCCACTATGCTTGCCAGCCATAAGCCCAGCTTCTGGCTGAGTGGTGCTCCTCCTATGGGAGTGCACTGACCACCAGGGGGCAGCTCCTGCCTTGAGTGTCTGACCCCTGGTGGTCAGTGCACATCATAGCAACCAATTGTTCTGGTTGTTCTGCTGTAAGGGTCTCTTAAGCTTTTATTATATAGACTAGGGACCCAGTGCATGAATTCATGCATCTTGAAAGGAACTGTGGTTCACGAGGCTGTGGTGGACACAGGGGTAGGTCTTAGCCCATCCTCAGCACCCCTACTCAGCCCTTCCCACCACAGTCCCCAATCCCCTCTCTGTCAGCAGCTCTGCTGCCAATGCTGTCACTCCCATGTGCTGATGGTGCTGGCCCCACTTGCACCCGCTGATGACACAGAGCAACTGGGGCAGGCTCCAGCAGCAGGTGTGAGCAGGGCTGGCACTATCACTGGATGCAAGTGGCAGCTGCTGCCCCAATTGCCCCTTAGGAGCAGAGGGAGATCTGGGCTGACAGCTGCTGCTCATACCCACTGACAGTGCCAAGCAATTGGGACTGGCACCAGGCACCGGCAGCAGGTGTGAGTGGGACCATTGCCAGCAGTGGGTGTGAGTGGTGGTTGCTGGCCCTCATCACCCCTCAAGAGCAGGGGAAGGTGGAGAAGACCTGAGGGGCAATCAGGGCTGGCAGCCGCTGCTTAGACCCGCTGATGGCACTAAGTGATTGGGGCTGGCACCCAGTGCCAGCAGCAGGTGTGAACACTGGGCAGGACCATGGCATACAGGAGCAAAGAGTTTTCAGTAAGCACCATAGATTTGCCCCAATGACAACGACCAGCACCCTGCCTTGGTCTGGCACCCCTACTCACTTGCTCTATCATCCTGCCACAACTGCCGCTAGCTATGTTCCCCACTCTGCCACCTGCTGCCAATATCTGCCATGTTCCCCTGGTGGTCAGTGTACATCATACAGACTGGTTGTTCAGTAGTTTGGTTATTCTGCTGTTTGGTCTATTTGCATATTAGGGTTTTATATATATAGATTCTCAGTTTGTGACAGTTGCAAAACTGGATCCTAATTTTTTAAATATATATATTTTTTATTGATTTTTCACAGAGAGGAAGGGAGAGGGATAGAAAGTCAGAAACATCGATGAGAGAGAGACATTGATCAGCCGCCTCCTGCATGCCCCCTACTGGATTTGTGCCTGCAAGCAAGGTACATGCCCCCGAATGGAATCGAACCTGGGACCTCTCAGTCCGCAGGCCAACACTCTATCCACTGAGCCAAACCAGTCTCAGCGGATCCTAATTTTTTAAAAGATAAATACAGTATGACTACCTAAAAGATGCAAAGGCAAGTTTTCATCATAACTTTAATACAATTTAATTGATCACATTTTTGGCATAAAAACAGAAAGTTTAAGCTATCAAGATCAAGTCTGAGATTTTCTTAGAGATTACCTTTTTAAAACACTTTGTGACTATACAGACTCAGTTTATTTGATGTCAGACTAAATAAACAACAATAACAATAATAAAAACAAAACACCAAATCAAATCCTATTGACTCTATGCTTGGATTTTTTGGTACCATCACATGGCATTACAGCAATAAGCAGTTCAATCCCAAAGTGCTTAATATGTGTTATGGTTGGGCCAATTTATTCTAGTTTTCAAGTATTATTATATTTTCATTTTAGAGGAACTTGATTTAAGTTTGTGCATTGCCAAGGGGCAGGAGCCAAGCACATGGATAGAGAGGTAAGATTGATACAACAGTAATCCCCTCTATGACTTTATTTTTTCCTTTAAAAGCAGCCTTTTTTTAAGCTTTATTTTTCATAATAATATCCATGGAGAGATAGTATAAAAGTGAGTAGAAATTTAGCCTCCTTTGTAGCATCACGGGTAAAGAGGATGATTAATAAGTGTAGCAGACAATGTCATTGCAAAAGAGAGTCCATAGATCTTAAATAAAAGTGCATTCAGAATTTCCAAGGATTCCCAGGATCCATAGTAGGCCCTCATTGTGCCTGTCCACTGTTTCTATTTTTTGAGTAGATTTATAAACACAAGCACCATATATTTTCATGTGGCTTATTGCCCAGAACAGAACTGGATTTACTGCACTGAAACTGTGAAGCTTGTGAGTTTTGGGCAAGGGCTTACAGTGAAGTAAGTGGTGTAATTGTTTTTGTGGCATGACCGTGGGACCTCCTTTGTTCTGAATTACATATGGCTCAAACCTTTGACCTAACCAGATTCAGCAATAGCTGGCAGAACCCAAAAGCTGTGCTGAAAGGGTCCATCACTGATAAACTAGAATGCTATCTGTCAGGCAAGACGTGGGCCAACAACCACATAAAACTATCATAATTACTAGTGAGACCACGTTGTGACCACCTCAACTTCATTTAACCCATCATCATATCATCATTACTTCAGCATGAAGCGCCAGGGTGGGAAAATTTTGGAAGCCAAATGTAGCATGGATAACTTTCATAACAGACATTTTACTAAATTTTGGATCATCTTCAAGGATATTTTGCCAAATTATCCAAATTTATTATTATAATTTTTTAAAAATACATAAGGTTTGAGAAATGCTATAAGCTATAATTAAAGTTTTTCATCTCAATGAGTTTATTTGAGTCTTTACAAATAGATAATAGTCCACTGATATATTTAATGCTAAGGGATAAGCAGAGAAATTCTAGTAAAGGTTAGAGAAAATTATATGGGCTGATATTTTTGCATTTATGGAGAATTTATATCTATGTATGATTTTAAAATCACCCACTTGGAATTTTATTTTCAATTCAGTTGATTAGATTTTAAATAGCAGTATAAGCAGAAAACTTTGGTTTACTTTTAGGCACTTGACATTATTTCCAAAACTAGTCATGTTTCTGAAACATGTCTGTAATTTTACATACACACACACAGGCCCAATTTTACATATTAAAGGCCTTTATATGTATTTTATACTTAAAATAAATGGGAAATAATTTAGCATTTACATTTTTCTTTCTCATTTGTGACAACTTGGGTTTAATATTAACTCTATTCTTAGTTACATGACATTTAAAATTTCTTTAAAGAATGAACAACTTTAACTACATTTTAAAGATATTTTATTCTTTAACTCTAAGGACTCTAAAACATGAGCAGAGGTAGGTCTCTATGAGACCATTTACAAACGAAAAAGAAATCACTATAATATCCTATAAAGCCTCTCAAAAAAACAGCATTTAGCCCTACCTTTATTCTCATTAGCAGTAGAGTTTGCTCTCCCCATTATCTAACATGGAATGCTTAGAGCAGACAGGTGCAAATTGCAAGCTGTTTCACTTTGGCTGTTATCCCCTGAATCAACAAAGTAATAGACTGGGAGAACAAAAAAGGTTCCAGCTCAAGTTGCATAAATGCAGTCTTAACAAGGACACACCAGCCGGCTAGGAGAAATACAGCAAATACTAAATATTATCTTTATGCAACTTGCCAAGGAAAACGGCTTCAATAACACCCTTACCTTTTATTCTTGAAATGATGTTCCTTTAACATTATTTGCCTTTATTGTGAAGGTGACACTATGGAGGAAGCAATGGCAACAGAAGCCAACATACCTGTTCCTGTTTAGCATCATTACACTCCTTTCAGCGATTCAGGCATGATTAGCTTCCTGGAGGCGGACCAGATTGACAGGATTTTTATCTAGCTCTTTTCTTTTTTCTTTTTTCTTTTTTTTTTTTGGCTGACTCAAGCAAAGCCCCCAGAGCAGTGAAACAACAAAAAGAATCACCACCACCCACTCCTTGCTAATGTATGAATCTGCTGAGCTAGTCTGCAGAAAAAAAAAAAAGTTGTTCGAAGTAGAAACACCTACATTTACTTCATGGGAGAGACATGCCATGCCAATGTGTTTAGGAATCTAAGGAATGCGCTTCTGGAAAGGGATCCTAACTTGGTTATTCCAAAGTTGCTTCTCTGTGTGACTTTACAGTGTGCACTGGAACTCCTGTCTGGAAGAAATAACTTTAACTCTGAGGCCGCTGACAAGGTCCCACTGTGTGATCTTACTGCATACTCACGGGGAAGGAGACAGCCCCTTGTTTACTCCTGGACAGAAGAAAACAGCTAGACACAAATGAGGGCTGACGGTTTCATGAAGCACAATTGGTTGATCCCAGATGCAATCTGACTGCCCTGAACAGAGCGATGATCTGTGCAGTATGCAGAATTCACTTTCTTGCTGGTCTGTGCCCAACAGGCTAGAGCAGTGCTGCTTGCGCCCCTGGCCATGGCTTTGAGTGCAAACAGAGCTGAACACTGTGCTCTGGGACCCGATTTCTTCTGACAACAATCACATTCTTTTAAAAGCTTCATAGTTTTGCTTGTCAGTGGTTATAAATGAATTTGTGGTGGTTAGTTGTGTTCGCTACTCTATCATAGATTTCTTTTCAAGTTGAGAGTGTAAGAATCAGAATACATTTTTGGTTTTTAATGAAAAGAAAAATATTGAAAACATTGTTGGTTCTTACAAATTTTAGACAGTTTTATTCTTTTCACTTTAAAACACAAAATATTGCTTGTTTTCATCCACACTATATATTATAGCTACATTTAATAGGATAAACTTACCAAAAAAAGATCTGATTTGTCACTATTTAAGTATAATGTGTTACCAGAAATTGCTCATTTCAGGTTAGATCATATTATATCAATTGAACGGCATTATGAAGGGAAAAAGCCGAAGAGTTTGCTCATAGTAATTTTAGTTAAGATTGTAAATATTTTGCTTTTCTTCAGAAACAAGCACATATCAATGAGAAGGAGGAAGATACTGATGACTAAATTTTATTTTTTATTTAAAATTTAAAATACAAATAGGTATTTAATAAGTTAATGTGGATATATTAAAAGTGATAACATTACTCAAACTAACTTAAGTAGTAATGAATGAAGGAATTCATTAAAATATGAGTAAAAGCTTATTTTGTATGAGCTAAAAAGATAAAATCCCATCTAGAAAGAAGGAATCTACTTGAAAAGTGGCTGGGGAGGTGTGGGGTGGGGAGCAATTTACGTTAAAAGATGCTCATGTGTGAAGGAGGAAAAGAGGGAGGAAATGGACAAAAGATAAATCAGAAATCACTTCCAATTTACTCTTGAACATGTGTTAGTAGTAAAGAGGTCACAAAATATAAACCATCATTTGGCAATCTTCTCAAAGAATTGATCTCTCATGCATATAATCAGGCTTTGCTTTTCTTTTAAATATATGAACTTGTGAAAATATCTTTGATACCTTTTTAACAGTAGAGACCAAGTACAAGATTTCATTTGAAGTCTTTAGTAAGGAAATGCAGTCTATTAATAGGCTGCATCCATCTATCTAAAAGCAGTGAAGTACAAAAATTACTGAACCATGTCAAAGAAACCAGTATCTGCTGTTACCTCTGATGGACCCTGTAACAGAAACAGTCACATTTCAACCTTTCTTAAAGGAATTAAGGAACATTTAGTGCAATTGTCAACTGCTGGTTTTAAAAGCTTACTGCGTTTTTAGGAATGTAGTTTATTTTGTATGAAAAATAGATAAAATATGCCAGTTAGTGTAATTTATTTTCTATTGTTATTTAAGCATGTTTACTGTGTGAGCATATAACTATACATTTTAGTAATTTTTAGGATTATCTTAGATTTTCAGACAATTTTGTAGATGTTATTTGTATATTTTAAATAGAGCAATTATACAGAATATATTATCTTACACTAACTATGGATGTAAATATAAAATATCAGAATTTCTTAATTTTAGAATTATTGGTCTTTGTTAAATATGATTTGTTATGCATTTTTACAAGAAAAATTTAAAATGTAAAGTGTTTTTGCTGTTTGTTTCTATAAGTTTCACCCATATAGGTTTCCTCTCTTTACCATCTTAAAAATATTTAAAAATCTCTTGAGCCAAAACTAGTTTGGGTCAGTGGATAGAGCCTCAGCCTATGGACTGAAAAGTCCCAGGTTCAATTCTGGTCAAGGGCATGTACCATGGAGGTGTGCAGGAGGCAGCTGATCAATGTTTCTCTCTCATCAATGTTTCTGTCTCTCTATCCCTCTCCCTTCCTCTCTGTAAAAAAAAAATCAATAAAATATATTTAAAAAAATAAAGATCTCTTGAATATACTTTTTCCTCAGTTTTGTTTATGGTGATATGAAATAACTTTTTAACCTAGAGTACGCTAAATGTTTACTTTGTGTTTCAAGGAAGAGCTTCTCAGAAAAAAACAGACTCTGTATGTTGGTTGGATACATGGTCCATTTGCACGTAAATCATTAGCATGTCTTTCTGATATGATGCTATTATGCACCCTATAATATTATGATTTAATTGCTTAATGATATGATAAGAATGAAACAATGTTTTGAAAGAAGCCATATTATTATGGAACTTTTAACTCAAAATGGGAATATTAAAAGTTTTAGGAAATCTATGAAATCAATGACATAGGACTTTAAAGTGGACATGGTGTTTTTCTATTCTGAATCCAGTCATCAGAAACTTCATTTAATGAGTTGTCTGATAGGGAACTATCTTTACATATGGCCATGGTTTGCTTGTTTCTGCATTATTTGTCTTTCTTGCTCTCTCTTATTGTTAAACCTAAATTTTATAATTCAATCTGAATTTGGGCATTTCTACCACAGATGTTTTTTAAACTTAGTCTGACAGTTACCAAGTACTCATTTGGAACTTGTAAGAGTCTGAGAACTCTAATAATATGTCTGGCTATTCATTTTAATTTTTGACCATTTATTACACATTCTAATATTAATGACTTTTCTCATCACATAATGAATTCTGCTTTTCAGTGATGTGGCATCTTATGAAATTTTTGTTAAGTCACATAAAAGTATGAAACCCTTGGAACTTCACATTATTTTGACTTTTACTGAAATTTAAGAAGATTAAATCATATTTTTCCATATTAGTTTTAAATAAATAATAAGTTCGCAGGCTGGAACCTTGCAGTTTAAAACAAATATGGATACAAGCAAGAACAAAGGCTTAGCACATATAAGTTTTCTACAAGATAAATTTGTTTTACCAAAATGAAATAGCATTACAGCACAGTCCAAACGAACGCCACTCCTACAACACAAGTTTCTCAGGGCAAAATTTTAGCATTCTTAATTCATTGAGGGCTCTTCACATTAATTAAAAATGATAAAAACAAAGTATTTTTATGTGATCTTCATTTGGCATTTATATTAACTTTTATTATTCTATTTTATTTAATTCTTCCACTTCTGTTGTTCAATTAGTATTTGACCCTTTTAGTAGAGAAGTAAATTAAATGACATTTCAATGCCATTCCATATTTAAAATACTGTGTTAGTTGTGGATCATAAATGATGATCTTCATTCTTTAGCTAATTTATTCATTTAACAATTTCCCTCCAGAAGTTTCAGCAGAATGCTCTGAAGCAAACTAAGCAGAAGAAATCCAAGTCGGCTGAATATCTGATGGGTGAGCCTTGCTTGATGAGTTATTGCTTATAATTTGTGTAAGGATTAATTAACTAATTACAGACAAATGGCTGTGGGCGAAATTTTGCTCTTGCTTGTCAGGGTGCAATTTGTAATTATTTTAATCATTTATTCTTT
Organism: Lasiurus cinereus; assembly: GCA_011751065.1. Lineage (NCBI taxonomy): Eukaryota > Metazoa > Chordata > Mammalia > Chiroptera > Vespertilionidae > Lasiurus > Lasiurus cinereus. The sequence continues at coordinate 15,841,315 of JAAGEH010000392.1, forward strand.
TTTTTAAGAGTTAATTTTAACCTAATTCTGTTTTGGTGACATTTGAGGATGATACACTTGAGTCATTCTGCACAAGAATTATTAAAAGGACTTTTTTGCTTGTCACTGGAATGTATTTTGCGATAGTATGATCTTCTGACCTCCTTGTTTTGCTCTAGTTAAAGAAGACAGAGAAACTATGGAATGCATTGGAAACCTAGCCTTTAACATGAGCAGCTCCGACCTCTCAGCATATCAGACTTCAGAAAAGAAAGTTATTAGACATGACTTGCTGGATGGCACCCTTGCAGCTCACCAACAAAAATGCAGACTGCTAGATTCTGCTGAACTGAGATGTGTGACTTCAGTTTTGATTATCTTCATGCTCTGTACATCTGTAGTCAGTGACATTTGCTATGCTCCTGATCTAACCTGGGCATCCTGAAGCCAGCATTAAGCATTCCATTTCAAGGTGTCTGCACAGGCTTCCTTGGAGGCTCTGGATGTAATATGGCCCTACACACTGAGAATCTGCTTTGCCACTGATGTGCAGGCCGTCATTTCATATATGAAGGTTGCTGAGCAGTGGGCCCACTCTTATCTCAGGGAGCTGAGGTGGAACAGGTTCAATCTCAGGACATATCACTCTGGGGCAGATAGAAGTTTAAAGCTGCCACTATATTTGTAAATTGTTGCCACCCCACTTTGGGTTTCAGAGCTGGATGCTCCTATTCTTTACAGGAGAACACAGTTTCTTGATATGTTTAGACATCTGTCTTAAGAGTTTAAAAATAAATACAGAAAGCCCATTTTAGTATTTAGAATTTCTCTTCAGAAATTCTCCTTAACTAATAGTTTCCTTGATTTTCTGTCATAGGACTATTTCAAATAGTTAACTATATGAAGAATTGTACTTAAATAAGGGGAAGAGGGCTTTGCATCAGGTTGATACAAGAAGAGGTAGACCACTCTTCTTCTAAGCTTTGACCTATTTGCTGCCAGGAAGGAAAGACTATTCTGTTTCCACAAAGAAAGAAGTCATTAAAACTTGCTGTCTTTGCTCTTATCTTCATCATTGAACAAGACAAAAGACATCAGAATTTAATGACCAGATAGCTTATTGAGAGGGAACTGTCTGAGGTAATGAGGCATGAGCTGGCACAGATGTGTTCTCTGCTGGTCCCACTTAGCAGCCTCGTTGTGATTTCCACCTATATAGCACAGGCAGTCCAGATCCCACTATCATGAAGCACAGAGCATTTGTTTAGGAATTTTGATTTCTAAGGCTCAGGGGAAATTCTGCCTGCCTTTAGATTTCTGTATTCTACATTGTATTGTGCATGTCCAAATCAATGAATTTTGCTTGGCTTACTCTCCTTGCTTGTGTCTTTGTGTTTTTCTGTAAGTCTTTATAAAGTGGCAGGATGTAACATTATCAATAATAACAACTGCCATTATTGAGTGCTTATTATCTTTTGGTCCCTATACTAAGCATTTTCTGTTCATATTTCCTTAGAGTGGCATATTAGGATACATATTCACTACTGCAGTAAAGGCCACAATAAAAGAAGCTTAGACATGCTCTACTACCTATTTCTTTGCCATGTGGTCCTTAAGCCATAGTTCTCATCTGCATGGTCTCAGATAACTTGATATCAGCTGAATGTTCCAAGCACTGGGAGGGAATAAGACCACATACAGGTAGTTACACACATCATTTCTCTTTATATCTCTCTTGTTGGAAACTGGTCTCATGGCTACCTTCACCTGTAAGAGCAGCTAGGAAATGTTATTCCCTGGGACATGTTTCAAGCTGAAATTAGCAAGTTCTAGAAAGAAAGGATATATGTTGGAATCAACTAGCACAATGGTCAGCAAACCACATGTTGTTCTTTGGCCCCTTGAGTGTGGTTATTCCACAAAATACCACAGCCTAGGTGAGTCTATTTTGAAGAAGTGGCATTAGAAAAAGTTTAAGTTTAAAAAAAAATTGGCTCTCAAAAGAAATTTCAATCGTACTGTTGATATTTCGCTCTTTTGACTAATGAGTTTGCCGACCACTAAACTAGCAGAATGTACCCCAAGTATATTTTATTATTTCCTTATTTTATAGATGAGGGAATCAGGGTTGTAACTCAACTAAAGTAAGACAGAGAATAAATGGTGGTATAGGGGACTTGGTAATACCAAGACTTGTTTGACTGTGGCCTGTGCATCCCATTCTTCTGCTGTTTTGCTTTTCTCTTTTTTTTTGGAAGACGTTACCAGATATAGGGACAGTGCATTGTGAGTGAATATCAGCATGACATCTAGAGAGTTTACTGATATATTCAGAAGGGAGGATATAGATTTGGGTTAGACATTCAAGATCAGCAGCCTCTTAGGTTGGCAAAGAAGATACTGGCAAAGCATATTGATGCTCAGGAAGATGAATGGAGACTTAGGGCTCTGTGGCATTCCTCTGACTTCTTGTTCAATTCTGGATTCTGAAGATAAACTTCTGGTGGCATCAGCCCAATGATGATTTTAGATCTTTTATTCCTTTGGTGGGCAATTAGTCTTTCTATTGAGCTAGATCATTTCAGTGTTAGGTCCTAAGGAGAAAAATGTGTCCCTTAGCCCAAGTGAAGGATAGAAGAGGCCTGTTTTACAAATATATATTCAACAGAGGTATTAGGTTTCTTCAGTAGGAATTCATATTTTCTGTGGATGCAAAAGACTGGAAGCCTTTGTGAAATCTTAAATTTTAAGTTTACACATATGTATGCATACATATGTATACACACACACACACACACACACACACATATATATACAAAATCGTGCATGGCCTGCACCCTCTCCAATCTGGGACCCCTTGGGGGATGTCCAACTGCTGATTTAGGCCTGATCCTGCTAAACTGGCATCTGGATATCCCTCTCACATTCCAGGACTGCTGGCTTCTAACTGCTCACCTGCCTGCCTGCCTGCCTAATTGCACTAAACTGCTTCTGCCTGCCAGCCTGATCACCCCCTAACCTCTCTCCTGCCAACCTGATTGACACCTAACTCCTCCCTTGCCAGCCCAATTGCCTCCAACTGCCCTCCCCTGCTGGCCCAATAGCCCTCAACTGCCCTCCCTTGCTGGCCTGATAGCCCCCAACTGCCCTCTCCTGCTAGCCTGATTGCCCACAATTGCCATTCCCTGCCACGACTGGCTTCCTCTGCGCAAGGCAGTGGAGATGCCCGGACTGGCCTCTTCCATGCTATGTGGAGTCACAGGATCCCCAGGCCTCACTGTGCAGAGTGACTACTGGGCCCTGCCTCCGCTGTGTGCTTGACCATCTTGTGGTGGCCATTTTGTGGCAGCCATCTTGTGACAATGTCATATGCGAAGACCATGTAGGATTTTAGTAGTATAGATTTTTATTGATTTCAGAGAGGAAAAGAAAGAGAGAGATAGGAATATCAATGATGAGAGAGAATCATTGATTGGCTGCCTTCTGCATGCCACCACACTGGGATAAGCACACAAACCCAGGCATGTGCCCTTGACTGAAATCAGGACCCTTCCGTCCACAGGCTGACACTCTATTCACTGAGCCAAACAGGTTAGGGCTTAAATGTTAAGTTTTTAATGAATATTCATAGGTGGAGTATTGCTTGATAGCTTGGTTGTTAAACACCCAGTTAAATAAGTCATGCAGAATAATTACAGTTTTATATATAAAGTATTGGTGATAGAGGGTAAGATTAGGTCTATAAAAAGATTAACATCTGTGATAAATGTTAGGGTACATGTAAATATTGTGAGTGCTATCCGATAGAAATATAATGTGAGCCACATATATAACTTCAAATTTTCTAACAGCCCACATTAATAAAATCTTAAAAATCAAGTGAATTGATTTTAATACTATGTTATATTTAAACCAATATGCCAAAAATAATATTCCAACTTATAATCAATGTAAAATTTTAGAGATATTTTACTCTTTTGGTGTAAAGTCTGAAATATGTGTGTATTTTACACTGACAAACCTTAAAAGTGCTCTGCAGTTATATGTAACTGGTGGCTATATAGTACGGTGCAATGCAGTTATAGATAATTAGACTTGGAAGTTCGGCCATTCAAATTTAGATGGTAGAATTTTAAGAATTCTTAGAGAAATATAACTTCCCAGCCCACAAAATGCTGCTTAACCAATATTGATGCACACTATAATACTTACAATACTGTTTCAATTGTACTTGTAATGTTCACATATCTGATATAAAAATATATCTGGATACAAAAGGTATTCCTTGGAGATAGGTTGAGTGAATTCTTCAATGTACCAGGTATTAGTAACTTCTCAATGATTTAAAAAATTAGAATTTGTCTTTCCTTGTTAGTGTTTCTTAACCCTGGCTGTATCTCAGAATGATATGGAGCCATGACAGGGACCCTTTAGTAACAGAACTTCTGGGAGTGACTTTTAGGCAGGCATATATTCCAGAGTTTCCACAAGGCACTTCAATGGACAGCTGGGTTTGAGAACTACTATTATGGACTTAGTTACCATGTATGGGAGGCGAGAGTGGCATAGGAGGTACTAATTGTCATGAATGATCATTAGTTGGCCTGGTTCTGGAAAGTGGGGAGAAAGAACATTTTATAATTCAAAAGTAGAGCAGAGTAGAAGGAACACACACAAAAAAGAAGCTTTGGATGAATAAGCCCATAATGATTTATCACCTGGACAAAACCAGCCAGATACTGGCATAGATAAGGGTTATACTATAACTTTTCTGGAACATGGTCAAAATTTAAATATATAGTTTCATCTCTACTCAAAAGGCTTGCCTGTATTTGGGAGAGCCTCCAAAAACATTTGAATTATTGCAAATGGGATGTAAACTTTATGGTCTGTATACAGGAAGTTTATTTGAAATCTGTGAATTTAGGAAGTGCTAGGTATTATAGAACACAGTGTTTCTTATTACTAGAATAAAAAAAGAACATTTTTATTTTCTGCCAGTGTGATTACTTAGGTAAAATAGAGTAACTGCACATTTTCACTTTAGTATCATCTTATTATAAATATCAATTAACTTCCATATTTTAGAGGATTTTTTTTAAAAAGGCATTAGTAAGTAATGGTAGAATTCTAGTACTACTTTATTTATCTAGATTATTTCAAGAAATGTACCATTATTGGATAAGTAACTATTTAAATTATGAGGAAAATGTCTAGGAGATGGATTTTCTGAAAATTAACTTTGGATAAAAATAATTCAAACTTGTGATGGATTGAGTCCCTTAGTATAGAAGAAAAGTAGTTAAAACAAATACAATCTTTAGATGTAGGCACAATAAACAACTACTGAGTAGTATGATTTCAAGATCACTTGGAGGGATCCCCAAATTCTACCTGAACACTCCCATGGGAAAGCAGTTTTAGAAGCTTGTTTGTCTGTCTGAATATTCTTGAGAGAACATGACTGTATGCTGCAGAGCTAATATTACAAGTTGATATCATCTGCCAATGTGATTCCTTAGGTAAAATGGATTAACTACACATTTCATTTTTACAATGGAAGAAAACACACAACAAAGCTCCCTGTCCTCCCTTCTACTCTACACCTCCTCCCAATCTCCTCCACTTCTGCTTCCTCACATGTAATGAAAGTCTGCTAGGCTCTGTTCACACTCTTCTTCCTGTTCCTATTGACCTTTAATTTGTAGGACAATTAGCAACAACATTCAACCTTATTTTGCAAATTTCCAGAGGAACTTATATGTGATTTTGGGGGCCACATTTCCCCTATTCCATCTTGCCTCAAACTTGTGTTTAGATTGTGTGTATACTGTTTACCTAATGCCAGCTCATCTTCTTTGTTCATTGCCAGGATCCAAGTTTAGATTACTAAAGCTATATTCAGCCTGAGATTTGTGGTTTAAAATAACACAAACAAACAAACAAACATAGATTTTGGTGAAAAACTGAGGTCAAAATTTAGCCTTTCTGATATGTTAAAGATGTGGTCAATATATTAGCAGTTGAATAGAAATTGCTTTTCTAAAAAATCTGTTTTTAACAAAATATTGGGTGAAATTAAAAAAAAATACTTTTTGGTCATCAGAATAAGAAATTATACAATGTCAATGAAATGCCATATTAAATTCAAACTTCACTAAGCTCTCTTTAGCTGCCATTTGACTGGTTCATTTGTTGCATTCCCATTTTAGGAAAGACAAAGATGACTCCTGGGAAAGAACTAATTCTATGGAAAGAGACAATCAGTCACACAAGATTGATCTCATGCAGCATCTTAGGGCCAGAGAGGAAATGTAGCTTTAATTATAGTATAGTATTTGCCAATCAACTCCTGTGCTTTGGAGTCCTCAGGCATTTGTTTTTGGGCCTACTCCAGAATGACTTTAATAAACACTGAGAGCTCTGTCAGTTGTTGGGGACCTCAGAAATTCTACCTCCTAACCTGTGCAACATGGAGAAATACCATGTTGGTAGAAGATTATCATGCCATTTCACTTAGATAGAGGCATAAGTTCAAGGTTTCATTATACCAAAGAAGATGTTAGAGAGACCACGGGATGGCCTATAAGGGCTTCTAAGAGCAATCAGGATTGAAGGTGATTTGGTTCACTTGAGATGGCCTCAGCAGTAGTTCTGGAATGGACAAGAAGTGGTTTTCCTGTGACTCTGTGGAGTGGAGATGCTACCAGTGATTTCATGAGGGTATGAAGACATTTGTTATATAAGAGGTATTTTTGGGAGCATAGAATCTTTGACAGTAGGTTGTATAGCAGAAGACTGAGCATTAGAGAAAGAAGATAACAGATGTCCAAAGAACCTGAGAGCAATTAATTTGAGTATATGTGATCTGAGGCTTTCTATCCTTCTAGAAGAAATGAGGGGCAGTTTAAATTAAGGGTATGAGACCCATAATAGTTGTGTTTGAGCTAGAGAAATACTGCATTGGGATTATAATTAAGACCCTAATTTTACCTTCATATAGTATGGCCATTAGAAATATTCATGTATAAAAATTATAATAAGAGTAACATATAAGTGTACATGTTAGATGCATAATTAAAATTGTTTGGGCAAATATGTGATGAGAACTGTTTTTTTCTTCCATAGTGCAGTGCACATAGATGATTTTCGCAGTGACATCATGCAAAACCATTTATATTATTCTCATTTAGTATAGATGTTTTTACCTTAAGATGGAAAACAGGTGTTATATGAAATTTATAGAACCTTAATTTTTTTTTGCATTGTGACATTTCAATTGTTGCTAAGAAAAAGAAAATATATAGGAAAATCATTTACTTTAGGTTTATTGAACTGACCTGGATTTGTGTCTCTAGATACCAATTGATTCCGTAGTGATTTGAATTTCTTTCATTGATTTGAAAGGCTAAAAAATAAATCTTTATGAAAGCAGCCTTCCTACTAAAAATAAGGAAACTATTTATGTTAATATTAGATGGATAAAATATTTGTCATTTTATACAAATCAATTTAAATTTATTCTTGTGTCCTTTTCTTAAAATGTAGCAACAGAATTCTAGAACAATGTTTGTCCAGTTGGAGAAAGAGCATTTTTATCAAATGTTTGAGTTTTGGGAATTCAACAGAGTGAAAACATTTAATTTATTTTTTCCTCAGAAGCAACTCCTTATCTTCAGGTAATCAGACAGATTTGTGCAAGAAATTATTCGTATTCTTTTTTTTTTCTATTCCTGTTTAATGCTATAACTACAACCATTGGTAACACTTTATCACCTGTTAAACATACTTATTGTTCTATTTTCAAATTGATGTTAGTGAAACCTTGCTGTATGACTTTGTAAAGTAATATATTTTATATATATATATATATATATATATATATATATATGTATATTTATTGATTTCAGAAAAGCAGGGAGAGGGGGAGAGAGATAGAAATATCCATGATTAGAGAGAATCATCGGCTGCCTTCTGCATGCTGCCTACTGAGACCAAGCCACATGTAGTTGGTTGGAGAAAAATGTTTTATAAGAAACCTTATTATACCAATTTATTGATGACAGATTCATACATTTAAACCACTAGGTTTATTTCTATGATAGTGAAATTTATATACCTTTAGAATAAAAATATCAGCACAAGAATCAACATGATGGTAAAAAGTATGGTTAAGAATCTTAGCGGAAAATCCAAGATGGCGGCATAGGTAAACACCTATACTGTTGCCTTGCACAAAAATTTCAAAACTACAACAAAAATACAGAACGGACATCATCCAGAACCACAGGAAAGCTGGCTGAGTGGAAGTTCTACAACTAGAGGGAAAGGGAGGGGCTCACGGAGACCCAGAGGAGCTGCAAAAAGCTGAGGTACAGAGACGTGCGCACTGAGAGAGCGGGTGCCGGAGAACCTGGCTGGCTTTCTCTGGCAGGAGGGAAACGGAGACTCTCAAAGGCATTGAACCCCTTATCCTATGACACTAAACCCCAGATCCAGCCGAAACTCATACGAGGGGAGTTTGGACTGTGAAAAGGGAGAAGTGCACGGAAATTTAGGGGAGTCACAAAGGATCAGAGGTCTGGTCGCGCACGGCACCACGCGGAGGACAGATTGCTGATTATGCCGCTGGCTTTTACGAGTGGGTGGGAGACAGACCCTCCCAACTGTGCCACTTCTGAGTCCACTGGGCCCCTGTTTGGGGCGAAACCCTGGGCTCCTAGACTCCTGTGGTCCTGGTGCACAGGGGAGCTGGAAAGGCAGCGGTTAGAGGCACTGCGGGCACGTGCACAAGGACCGCTCCAGCCATTACCCAGTCACGTGAGACTCAGGGGCCCCGGAGGGCAGGGCCGACTGGAAGGCAAGGCGGTCCCTTAAGCCCTGAGACTCCACCCCTCCCAAGCTCAACAGAGGCTTCTGGGGCTGAATCCAGCACAGAAGTTTCCCAGGCATAGTGAAAATGCCCAGACAAAAGAAGGGATTACAAGCAAAAGAAATGGAGGAAAAAAAACGACTGGATATAGAGTTCAAAACCACGCTTATAAGGTTTTTCAAGAATATGCTAGAAAAGATGGATAAATTTAGTGAGACCCAAGAAATGAAAAAGGTCCAACTAGAGATGCAAAAGATCCAACTAAAGATGAAAAAAGACCAACTAGAAATTAAACATACACTGACTGAAATAAAAAATATTATACAGAGTCCTAACAGCAGACTAGAGAAAGGCAAGGATTAAGTCAAAAATTTGAAATATAAAGAAGCAGAAAACATTCAACTGGGAAAGCAAGAAGAGAAAATAATCCAAAAATGTGAAGATAATGTAAGGAGCCTCTGGGACAGCTTCAAGTGTACCAACATCAGAATTGTGGGGGTGCCAGAAGAAGAGAGAGAGCAAGATACTGAAAACTTATTTAAGGAAATAATGACTGAAAACTTCCCACATCTGGTAAAAGAAATATACTTACAAGTCCAGGAAGCACACAGAACCCCAAATAAAAGGAATCCAAAGAGGACCACAACAAGACACATCATAATTAAAATACCAAGAGCAAAAGACAAAGAGAGAATATTAAAAGCAGCAAGAGAAAAACAGTTCATTACCTACAAGGGAGCACCCATACGACTGTCAGCTGATTTCTCAACAGAAACGATGCAGGCCAGACGGGAGTGGCAAGAAATATTCAACATGATGAACAGCAAGAACCTACAACCAAGAATACTCTATCCAGCAAAGCTATCATTCAGAATTGAAGGGCAGATAAAGAGCTTCACAGATAAGAAAAAGCTAAAGGAGTTCATCAACTCCAAACCAGTATTATATGAAATGCTGAAAGGTACTCTTTTAGAAGAGGAAGAAGAAAAAGGTAAAAGACAAAAAATTATGAACAACAAATACATATCTATCAACAAGTGAATCTAAAAATTAAGTGAATTAAAAAGTTGATCAACAGAATAAACTGGTGAATATAATAGAATCAGGAGCACAGAAAGGGAGTAGACTGATAATTCTCAGGAGGACAAAAATCATAAAGCATCAAACAGACTGTGAAATTACAGCAGAAAGATTAAAGTTAGGTGAGGTAGATAAGTGATCAATCAAAGGACTTGTATGCATGCATATAAGCATAACCAATGATCACAGACACTGGGGGGTCGGGGTATGCCTGGGAGGGAGGGGGAGCAATGGGGAGATATGTATAAAAATTAATAAAAATTAATTAAAAAAAGAATCTTATAACCATAGAAATGCTAGAACTAGAGGTCATATAGCTTATATTATAGAAATACAACAATTTACCCAGATAAATAGCTCCACAGTAGAGGAACTGAGCAAAAAAACGTGTTTTCTGATATTTAGTGATATAATTAGTGTCTTAACAGTTGGACAGGTTACTTAATAATTTACTGAGATCCTCTTAAATATTTGCTGAATTTTTTTTTTTTTGCTACCAGAATAAGTTGTACTGTATCAATGAAATTCCACATAGGTTTCAAACTTCATGAGACTAACATGTTGACTGGACTTCTAAGAATAATTTTACTAAAAAAGTTTTCTTTTTTTTACAACCTTTGTATTTTATACTTTTTGTTTTGTATTAAAAAATTTTAAAGGAAAGTAAGATTTTCTTTACCCTTCATTACATTTATTGACCAAAAATCTGATTAAAAAATTCATGGGAAGTCATGAACCCTTTGCTTTGTGAGATAAAAACTTTAGGTGTCTATAAATAACCAGATGTTTTAGAGAAAGGATTCCTAATTAAGATAGTTTAAAATAAATCTAATAGTCCATTAATATTGGTTACTTTCATATTGAAATGGGATGCAATGTGATGAAAACATTACTATCTGAGTGATCCCTCAAATACAACATATGAATATAAGTAATCTTAGATCCATGAGGAAGACATATTGGTAAATAAATGAAGGAACAATAAAAAAGATTAGAGGTGTGACTGATGTTTAAAATCAGGTACTTCAGATAGAAAGAAAAAATGGCATGGAATAGAGAGACATGTCCTGAGACTTGTCCTGGAGCAGATAGAAAGAACAGCCAAGGCTCGAATGGGGTATGTTTGTTGGTGAGTTGAGGGACAGGTATACTCCAGAAGATGGTGAGGGTTTGCTGGATGGTGCTCCCCTGACCAGGTAGCCCCCACTGCTGCTGGGTTCCCTCACTGAGTGACTGGCTCAGACGTGGAGACAGCACCATCTTGAAGGGGAAAGTGGATGTTATTGGAATCTACAACTGCAGCACCCATGGAACAGCTTCGAACCTGAAAATCTACAACTGCAGCACCCATGGAACAGCTTCGAACCCTGGAGCACTGGTCCCCAATTGGTGCAAACACACAGATTTAGAGGGGCTCTACACTCTACCACATAAAGATCATATTTTGCCTGGGATAAGGTGATGTCTTTGCTCCCAACAAGAGAGAAGAGCACACTCACTGTGGGAGCTAGAGGACCAGGGGAAGTCTGTGCTTCAAAAAATCTGTGGCTACTGGGGCTGGCATGATCTGTGAATGTGGAAGGGTGTCCTCAGAACTGCTAACAGAAAGAAACTCTTAAAATCAACTCATTTTGACCTGACACAAAAGGACAGCCTAAAGATTTTAAAAGGGTGCTGGCTGCTTAGACACAAGCGAGGAAAAAAGACTGCACAGACTTGCATGCAACCCTGGAGTTTGCACACTTATGCTGGCTCTCTTTTGTTTGTTTGTTTTTGTCTTTTATTTTTCTTTAAATCTTTGCTTCTGATTACTAAGCCCAATACATAGAATCACTCAAATGGGGGCACCCTAAGATACTGCAAGGGAAAGTTATTTTTCTGGATCCTGGGGATCAGAGTGGGGAATAACCATCAGAGAACCAGCTCTGGGGCAACCCACTCTGAAAAACCAATATTGCATGCTACAGGGAAAGCAGGATCTAAGCACTGGCAAGAGAGGACTTATGGCCCTGGAGTTCAATCTAGAAACACTGCTACCCAGGGGTTGAATCACAAATTGACTCTTGTGTAAACACAAATAAAGGAATACAAGAAATTGACACACAGCCTGCTTAAAAATCAAGACTGGCTTACAACACAGGAAGAGTGGAATGCAGGGAACTGCAATACTGTCTTGACTAGGAAACAAGAGTGCCAAACAGAACAGTAGAGGAAGTGAATGACCTTCACTATTGCACATTTTATGTATTTTTATTATTTTTTCATCTTTTACTTAAGAAACTAATTTTTTTCCTCACTTGATTTTAACTTTTTAATTATTACATTTTGATTTTCAATCAGTATTATTACTACTACTATTTTACCCTTTCTTAAAAAAAGTCTAATTTTATTTTCTCTTTATTTTACTTTGGGATTAGTGTTCTACATTCTATTTTAATCTTTCCTTTAGCATCATTTTACTCTATCTCAACTTTACCTTAATTCCATCACTTTTTTCCTAACTTTTACCCTTTTGTTGTCCTGTTTCTCTTACTCTTTTCCTGCTTTAGATTTTCCCTATTCTTTCTTTTTACCGTCTGTTAAAATTTCACCATATTACATATCTAATTTACAATCCCCTGCTCCTCTCTCTTCTCTGTTTTCTCTACCAAAAATTTGTTTTTTTCTCTGTCCCTTTCTTGTTGTTTGCTTGATTGTTGATTATATTGATTTTTTATGCTTGTTTGTGAGGTTGTTTTACTTATTCCATTTTTTGGTTTGTTTTGTTTTTGCTTTTTTTTTTTTTTGCTTCTGTTTTCCCTTTCCTTGCTTGATATTAGTTGTTTTTTTCAGTTAGAATTCATATCCAGGTAGTTGTTGCTGAAATTTGTTGTGATTAGTGGCACTTTTATTGGAGTATTCCCCCCATATGTGTAGCTTGTTCCCCTCTTCTTTCATATTCTCTTTCTTTTCTCTCTTACTTTTTTCCTTTTTCCAATTTCATTTTTTCACTAATGTCTTTTTTTCCCTCTTCATCATTCTCTCCTTATTTTACCTTTTTCTGGTGGTCACCTTTATTTGGGGTTATTAATATCGTGAATATATTTCTGTCCAGTGCCGTGTGCATTGTATCTTGTGTTGTATTTTGTACCTTTAAATCAATGCAGGAGAGAGAGAACTACATAACCAGACACCCAGAGAAGACAGACCATGGGAGACAAAGAAACAGCCCACATATGAAAGAAAAGCAGGCATCACCAGAAAAGGAAGTAAACAAAATGGAGGCAAGAAATCTGTCAGAGAAAGAGTTCAGAGAAATGGTCATAAGGTGGCTGAAAAGAATAGAACACAAATTCAACAATATGTGTAAGAACCAAAAGGAAATGAAGAACCAAGAAGAAATGAAAAATGCCATAGCATCTGTAAAGAATTCAATAGAAAACATCAAGAGTAAACTAGAGGAAGCAGAGGATGACATCAGTGAGCTAGAAGACATGGAAGGAAAAATACCCAAGTAGATTATTATCTTCTAGAAAAATAATTAAAAAGCAGGAGGAGAGCCTAAGGGAACTTTGGAGCAACACAAAACAAAACAACATCTGCATAATAGGCGTGTGTGCCAGAAGGAGAGAAAACTGAACAAGGAATAGAAAACCTGTTTGAAGAAATAATGACAGAGAACTTCCCTGATATAGAAAAGGAGAAACCCACACAAATCCAAGAAGCTCACATAGTCCCAAGCAAAATGAACCCCAAAAGACTGATGCCAAGGCACATTATAATTAAATTGGCAAACACCACCAACAAAGCAAGAATCTTAAAAACAGCCAGAGAGAGACAAAAAGTTACCTACAAAGAAACCCCCATCAGATTAGTGATTCAACAGAAACTCATCAGGCCAGAAGGGAATAGAATGAAATGTACAAAGTCATGTAAAAGAAGGGTCTGAATCCAAGAATACTGTACCCATCAAGGCCATCAATCAAAATTGAAGGTGAAATCAGGAGTTTCACGACAAAAAAGGATTAAGGGAATTCATTACCATCAAACTATCAATGCAAGAAATGCCAAAGGCTGTGCTGTAAAAATAAAAAATGAAAGAAAGAAAGAAAGAGAAGAAAAGAAAAGAAATAGGAAGCACAGAAAGAACACAGGGGTAAAGAATAAAAACGGTGACAAATAAGCACCTATCAATAATAACTTTAAATGTAAATGTATAAAATACCCCAATCAAAAGACATAGGGTAATGGATTGGATAAGAAAACACAACCCATTTATCTTCTGTCTAGAAGAAACCCACCTCAGAAAAAAAGATGCATACTGACTGAGGGTGAGAGATCAAAAAAGTTTTTTCAGGCGAATGCAAATAAAATAAAAGGTGGGGTAGCAATATTTATATATGACAAATTAAATCTCAAACTGAAAGACATAATAAGAGATAAGAAAGGCCACTTCATAATACTAAAGGGAGAATTCCAACAAGAAGAAATAACTCTGGTAAACATATGCGCACCCAATACAGGAGCACCCAATACATAAAAAAAAAAAAATAGAAAAAATTCCAGAGGATATCAAGGGAGAGATTGACAGCAATACAATCATAGTAGAAGACTTTTATACACCACTATCATCATTGGACAAATCCTCTAAACAAAAAATCAGCAATGAAACATAAATCCTAAATGACTCACTAGACCAGATGGATTTAATTGACTTCTTCAGAACATTTCACCCAAAGCCACAAAATATACATTTTTCTTAAGTGAACATGGATCATTTTCAAAGATAGAGCATATGTTGGGTCATACGCAAAGTTTCTTAAATTCAAGAAGATAGAAATTATATCAAGCATCTTCTAGGTCACAGTGGCATAAAACTGGAAATCAACTACAAGAAAAACAGTCCAAAGAAATCAAACACATGGAGACTAAAGAGCATGCTATTAAACAATGACTGGATTACCAGAGATATCAAGGAAGAAATAAAAAACATCATGGCAACAAATGACAATAAAAATACAACTCTAAGAATCAGAAAGAGAGCAACAAGAAAAGCCCAGTGAAAGCAGAAGGCAGGAAATAATAAAGATCAGAGTGGAGATAAATGACTTTGAGACCAAAAAAATAATAATAATAATAATAAAATAAAATAAAATAAATACAAAAGATCAACAAAACCAAGAGCTGGTTCTTTGAAAGGATAAACAAGATTGATGAAACCATAGTCAGGCTCACCAAGAAGCAGAGAGAGGACCCAAATAAACAAAATCAGAAATGAAAGAGAAGGAAGAACAAGAGACCCTAATGAAATACAAAGGATTATTAAAAAATACCATGAACAACTCTATTCCAACAAAGTGGACAACCTGGAGGAAATGGACATATTCCTAGAAAAATATTACCTTCCAAACTCAATCAGGAAAAATCAAAACATCTCAATAGTCCCATAACTATGGAAGAAATTGAAGCAGTCATCAAAAAACTTCCAGCAAACAAAACCCCATGGCCAGATGACTTCACAGGGGAGTTATAGCAAACATTCAAGGAAGGAATAAAACCTATCCTCCTCAGACTATTCCAAAAAATTCAAGGGAAGGAACACTTCCAAGCTCATTCTATGAAGTCAGCATCACTCTAACACTAAAACCTGATAAAGACAAAACAATGAAAGAGAATTATTGCCCAATATCCCTCATGAACAAAGATGCCAAAATCCTCAAAAAAATTCTAGCAAATTGGATCAGCAGTACATCAGAAAGATCATACAACATGATCAAGTAGGATTTATCCCAGGAATGCAAGGATGGTACAATGTCTGCAAATTAATAAATGTGATACATCACATAAACAAATAGATAAAAATCACATAGTCATATCAATTGATGCAGAAAAAGCATTTGACAAAATCTAACACCCTTACTTGGTAAAAACTCTCAACAAGGTGGGAATAGAAGGATCATACCTCAACATAATAAAAGCCATATATGGTAAACCCACAGCTAACATCATACTCAAAGTGCAAAAACCGAAACCATTTCTCCTATGAACAGAAACAAGACAGGGATGCCCACTCTCTCCACTCTTGTTCAACATAGTACTGGAAGCATTAGCCTTTGCAATTAGACAACAAGAAGAAACAAAAGGCATCCAAATTGGAAAAGAAGAAGTAAAGCTGTCCTTATTTGCAGATGACATGATATTGTACATTAAAAACCTGGCAGAGACCGGTTTGGCTCAGTGGATAGAGCATCGGCCTGCGGACTGAAAGGTCCCAGGTTCGATTCCGGTTGGGGGCATGTACTTTGCTTGCGGGCACATCTCCAGTGTGGGGCGTGCAGGAGGCGGCTGATCGATATCTCTCTCTCATCGATGTTTCTGACTTTCTATCCCTCTTCCTTCCTCTCTGTAGAAAATCAATAAAATATAATTAAAAAAAAACCTGAAAGACTCCATTAAAAACTAATAGACTTAATAAATGAATTCAGCAATACAGTGGTACCTCGAGATACAAGTTTAATTCGTTCCATAACCTTGAGGCATGGGAAACTATGAGACGCTCGAGTCGTGGTAAACTGGTGGGTCCTGTGCAGTCGGCCAATCCACGCGATTACTCGTATCTCAAATGTTGTTCGTATTTCAAAGCAAAAATTGCTCGCTGATGGTTCATATCTGAGAAATCTTGTATGTTAGGACACTCGTATCTTGAGGTACCACTGTATAGTAGGGTAAAAATTAACGCCAAGAGATATATGCTATTTCTATACATCAATAGTGAACTTGCATACAGAGAGACTAAAAAAGCAATCCCATTTACCACTGCACCAAAAAAAATTAAGATACCTACGAATAAACTTAACTAAGGAGGTAAATGACCTATGCACAGAAAACTACTGGACACTGAAAAGAGTTAGAGGGAGGCATAAACATATAGAACATACCATGTTCATAGATTGGTAGAACCAATAGCATTAAAATGTCCATACTACCTAAAGAAATCTATAGATTCAATGCACTCCCCATTAAAATATCAATGGCATATTTCACAGACTTAGAAAGAACTCTCCAAAAATTCATCTGAAATATAAAAAGACCCCAAATAGCCACAGCAATCTTGAGAAAGAAGAATAAAGTAGGTAGGATCTCAATACCAAATTTCAATCTGTATTACAAAGCCACTTTTCTCAAAACAGCCTGGTACTGACACAAGAACAGACATATAGACCAATGGAATAGAACAGAGAATCAAGATATCAACCCAAACCACTATGCTCAATTAATATTTGACAAAGGAGGCATGAACATACAATAGAGTCGAGACAGTCTCTTCAATTAATGGTATTGGGAAATTTGGATAGATACATTTAAAAAAATGAAACTAGACCACCAACTTACACCATACCCAAAAATAAACTCAAAATGGATACAGGACTTAAACTTAAGACGGGAAACTATAAAAATACTAGAGGAATCCACAGGCAGAGAAATCTCAGACATAGGCCAAAGCAATTTCTTCACCAATACTGCTCCTAGGGCAATAGAAGCTAAAGAGAAAATTAACAAATGGGACTACATCAAAATAAAAAGCTTTATAATAGCAAAAGAAATCATAAACAAAACAACAAGAAAGCTCACTGTATGGGAGAACATATTTGCAAATGTTATCACTGATAAAGGTTTAATCTCCAACATCTACAGCCAACTTAAACAACTTAATAAAAGAAAGATAAATGATACAAAAAAAGGGCAACGAATCTACATAGAATCTTTTCAAAAGAAGACAGAAAGAAGGCTAAGAGACATATGAAAACATGCTCAAAGTCACTAATTATCTGAGAGATGCAAATCAAAAGAACAATGAGATACCATCTCACACGTGTCAGAATGTCAACCATCAACAAATTAACAAAGGACGAGTGCTGGCGAGGATGAGGAAAAAACGGAACCCTTGTACCCTCTTGGGAATGCAGACTGGTGCAGCCACTGTGGAGAACAGTATGGAGATTCCTCCAAAAACTAAAAATGGAACTTACATTTGACCCAGTTATTCCACTTCTAGGATTATATCCCAAGAAACTGGAAACACCAATCAGAAAGGATATATGCACCCCTATGATCATAGTAGCACAATTCACCATCACTAAGATTGGAAACAGCCTAAATGTCCATCAGCAGATGAGTGGATTAAAAAACTTTGGTACATCTACATAATTCAATACTATGTTGCTATAGAAAAGAAAGAATTCTTACCATTTATAGCAGCATAGATGGACCTGGAGAGCATTATTTTAAGTGAAATAAGCCAGGCAATGAAAGAAAAATACCACATGATCTTACTCATTTATGGAAAATAAAGAACATTATAATCTGATGAATAAAAAGATAGATACAGAGGCAGTAAATCACGGAACAGACTATGAAATTACAGCAGAAAGGCTGGGAAATGTTAGAGAGGGAGGGAAATATACCAACCAAAGGACTTGTATGCATGCATATAAGCACACCAATAGACACAAGACACTGTGGGGGTGAGATGAGGGCATAAGACAGGGGGTAGGGGAAGTTGGGAGACTGTCAATGGAGGGAAAAAAAGGAGATATATATGCACTAATATATGTAATATTTTAAACAATTAAAAAATATCAGGTACTTCATAATTTCAAAGTCACTATTTTATGTGTACATTTATTTGTATGTAGAATAATATTGCCAATGTTCAAACTAAAGAGAAATAAAACCTACTTTGACATTACTTTGGAAGACTTTTAAATATATGCAAAAAGGCCAATATATTTATATGTAATATTTGAATTACCAACATTACTTAATTGTAGTATCTTCCTATTTAGAAATCAGGTACTTAGGGACATGGTTTAACTCTGAGGACTTGAAGTCCAGAGGAGCACATGATATATTAATGCCTTGGGGTACTGTGGGATAAAGCCCAGCAGCAATTATGCACTCAACAGCACTCCAGTGATTTAAAAGTTAAAATGCCTAATAATTTACCATGGGGGAGAGCCTTAGGGGAAGAGAGAATATGGCTCAATTAATTAGTACTTGTTAGCAAACTTCAACTATTACCCTATTTAGATTTTTAAATCACTGATATCTCAAATACCCACAGGATTTGAAAAGGAAGTAAGAATAAGCAGTTGAGAAAGTTAATTTGTCCAACATGGCACCAGCTCTTGAACATAGTGTTAGCAGCAGATCAATTTTCACAGGTTAGACCTTCTACAAAGAAGAAAAGGGAAATGGTATTCACTTGTTATTTTTAACACTGTTGTTGCTCATGCCTCTCACTTTGAGCT
Organism: Lasiurus cinereus; assembly: GCA_011751065.1. Lineage (NCBI taxonomy): Eukaryota > Metazoa > Chordata > Mammalia > Chiroptera > Vespertilionidae > Lasiurus > Lasiurus cinereus. The sequence continues at coordinate 15,860,536 of JAAGEH010000392.1, forward strand.
TCTGGATAAGATTAATACTCTTGAAGCCCACTGATGGGTTCCTATAAGGTCAAATTTTTGAGAGTTATCTGGAACTTTATTATGGGGATGGTTTTCTATTTGTTCATTGTATCCCCGAAATGGCTATTGTTGATATTTAAGAAAAGTAATAGCTCTTAATGAGCATATGGTTGTTTTCCAAGCTATTATTCAAAGTAATAAAGTTCTTGCTCTAAAACTTTTTCAGTCAAATCTCATGTTTTTATGGTATGAAATCATATTGTCAGCTAATAATTACATGAAATATAATTATCTTCAATCCTTTTAGCTCATGTTTCCTCTTATTTTTGTTCAAAATTTCTATGAGAATGCTAAATAATACTGATAATGGTGGGGGTGAGCTGGAGGGGGGTCAATGGGAGAATAAAGGGGACATATGTAATACTTTCAACAAAAAAGAATTATTAAGAAAAATAAATAAATAATGCTGATAATGGACATCCAAATCATAGTTTGATTTTTATCATTAGGTTTTATTTTTTTTTGTGTTTTGTTTTTGTTTTGCTTTGATATTTAGTATAATTAATCTTTGGCTTAAGATAAGTATTAGAAGTATTCTTATCTTTAGTTGTCTTTAAAAATGCTTATAAATTAACCTTATAAAAATAGTATTTTAATGCAATAGAGAACAAGAGTTTGACATAGTCCTGACTGACCTCTATTCTATTTCAGCCCTCAGATTTCCACATTTATGTTACATACCATATTTTCTGGCTTATAAGATGACTTTTTAACCCAGGAAAATCTTCTCAAAAGTTGGGGGTCGTCTTTTTTTTGTGTAGTGTTCCTTGTATGAATATATCACAACTTATTATCATATATTATAGGGCGGGTATATCCCAAACTCTATATTTTAACTGGAAAAGTTGAGGGTTGTCTTATATGCTGGAAAATACAGTACATAAACATAAGCATAAACTGGCTGGTCCTGTGGATATTTAAACCTGAAATCTTTGTACTGGGTTTTCAAAATGGGAAAAATGTGAAGTTTTCTGCATTTATTTAAAAATTACATAAGAATAAAATTTAATTATAGTTTTCCAGGTTTCATGTTTTCAAAGGCAACAAAATATCCTAGTTTGTAACATTATGGTGCATGGCTGTAATCATAAATTGTTTAGTTAGTTACTTAGTTTACATGTAAGTCTTGTATTTATTTCACTTTTAGCACATGTTAGAAATATGATTAGTGACAAAAAGCTGAGCTGAAGCAGGTGGATTCACAGGAAAAGGACAAGCAAGGAGATAATACAAACCTCCTAAATAACAAATAGATGGATTCAGATTTTCTTTCTCTGGAGCTAATGTAGCTGACTTGAAAGGAAGTGATTGCTTCATTGTGTCAAGACACTTCTATGATTCACACTAACCTTTCTCTGGTGGGCAATTTCATTCTCACTCTTACGGCCCCCTAGGAACTGCATGGGTGCACACTGGAGGATTTCCTGACCAAAGTTCATGTGCGATGTAATTTAAGTAAAAGCCTTGATTACGTTCTGCGCTGTTCTGAGTTAAATGCTGGGAAAACCTGATATGTGTGGAAGGCAGAGGCAAGTGCTGTATTTTCCTCTCCCAATTCAGTAAAAGATAGCACATGAAATGCATGAACTAGTGTTGATTCTAAGCACTGAATAGTGAATGCTATGAAGTTGGAAGCAAAAATAGAGTGCTGAGAGTATCGATAAGACCAATTTACTCACTTATTAGCTTATGTTATCACATCCAATTGTTTCAATGTGGAACCATACTTTAATATATACATATGTAATTATCAGATTATTTACCTGAATATAACAAACAGTAGCATATTAGCTATATTAAAACCTTTTGTATGAATATAGCTAAATGCCCTACTTTGAATTTCCCAGTGGATCTGTTAATTTTCCTGTGAGATGATTTCAGACATATTCAAAAGCATATTCTGAATAATAAGGACATTTTAGGAATTTATTCTCTTAGCAACCTAGCTCTGATAATATCCACACTATCCTAAAATCATCTCACTTTTTAAAAAAATATATATTTTATTGATTTTCTACAGAGAGGAAGGGAGAGGGGATAGAAAGCCAGAAACATCGATGAGAGAGAGACATCGATCAGCCGCCTCCTGCACGCCCCACACTGGAGATGTGCCCGCAACCAAGGTACATGCCCCCAACCGGAATCGAACCTGGGACCTTTCAGTCCGCAGGCCGACGCTCTATCCACTGAGCCAAACCGGTCTCAGCTCATTTCACTTTTTTAAATCCTGATGCTATCCTATGAAATATGAGCAGAGGAGCTAGAATTGAGATGAAGTTTGTTGTTACCAAATTTGTGATCAGTTTCTTGTGCTTTACCATTTAAACTCTGCCTACTGTGTTTAGATTATTGACTTCTTGAACAAGATACCCAAATAGAAAATAGAATCATTTTATTATTTAATTTATAAGCTAATTTATGTTATAGCAAGCAATTGGCAAAGTAGTAATAAGTTATAAATAATAAATTATAACTTATATATTATAATTTATTTCTTATATTATGTATTATAATAATTATGTTTTATTGCTTCACTGTTTCAATAGTATTGAGAGCATAGTGATTTAATCCTGAGTGTTGTTCTTATTTTGAAACAAAGGTTTAGCACCTTTCTGGGGTGCTAAACACCTTATCTGGCTCTGTCTTTTCCCCATGTCACTTATCACCATACAATAAGGTATAGAATATTAGAATATGCACATGTATTTTTTTTTATTCTTACATTCACAGGATGTAAGCACTGTGAGAGAAGGGATTTTTGAATTATTTGTTTTACTGAAATTTTCACATAACTAGAGGCCCAGTGCATGAAATTTGTGCACTCATGAAGGATGTAGGGATTCCTCAGCCCAGCCTGTGCCCACTTGCAGTCCAGGAGTCCTTGGGGGATGGCAGTCAGACATCCTTAGCACTGCTGCAGAGATGGGAAAGACTCTCACCTCGGCCGCTGCACTCACCAGCCATGAGCCTGGCTCTGGCTGAGTGGCGCTCCCCCTGTGGGAGTGCACTGACCACCAGAGGGCAGCTCCTGCATTGAGAATCTGCCTCCTAGTGGTCAGTGTGCATCATAACGACTGGTTGTTCTTTGATTTGGCCTATTTGCATCATAGCCTTTTATTATATAGGATAAGCATTCAAAAATTATTGGTTGAATGAATGAATGGCTATGATACATCATATCACCATAAAGTGACACTGTACAGAAACTTAAAAATAATTTGAGCAAAAATATTAGTCAAACCTCATTCTGGGATGAGTGAAGAAGTTTGTATATCAATTCTTTGCTATTTTGTAACTTTGGAAGGCTTAGAAAAATTGAGGAACATTTACTAAGAAAACATGCTTCTCTTGTCTTTATGTCTTTTATTATTTGCTCATGATTCTTCTGTTAAAAATTTCTTCCTCCAGGGGAAAAAAAATTCTTTCCCCAGTACTTTTGAGTTGGTTAATTCCTAATAACATTCTAAAACATTTCTGATAGCAGTTTTTTTAGGAAGTCTTCTCCAAAGTCCCCAGTACAGGTTCAATGCTCCTGCCATGTGCTCGAACAAAGTTCATCCCTTACCGTGACATTGAATCTTGTCAGACTATGTGTTTAGGTTCTTTGTTCTCTCAGTAGGCTGTGCTCTAAAGGCAGGGACCATAGTGTCATGTTTGTTTTTAAAATCCAGACATAGTGTTTGGTGCTTAGAAAGCCTTCCATAATAAAGAAAAGAGAAGGGGGTCTTCTTGGAAAAGATAGAGGGGAGGAGGAATAGAAAGGAAAAAAGAAATAAAGGGTGATAACTTGTTGCTCATTTTAACTAAGAAAGAACATCTGGGCAATGAAAAGGTTTGGGTATTACAACAGGTTTTTAAGAAAGTTTTATTTAAAAATGAATTCAGATGATATTATGAGTGCCTCGGTGTGCCAGGTACGGTTCTCTGCACTGAGGGGCTGTAGTAAATAAAGAGATAATGTTATTGCCCTCATTTTAATGGGGAGACAGACAATAGCAAATATAATGTTATATATGTAAAACAATACATAATATAATGTACGACAGTATAAAATACATATAAAATGTAAAAAACATAAATATACAATATAATATAGAATTTGGGGATGTTTAAAGAGAATCAGTGTTGAGAGTGTCAAGAATTGCTTCTTTGCTCAAACTCTCTCATGATTCTTTTCTTCTAAAATGCTATATGCCCTATTCCAGAATGTGAAGTACAAAATAAATCACTGTAGAAGTAGCGTTTATAACTTACATGTATTCCTCAACCCACATTCATTGTGGAAGGAACAATTTGCATAGATTTCAAAGCCATACATAGATCTTTGAGGGGCTCAGCTCCCACTTATGTGCAGAAGCTTGGCTCCCTGAGAGGAGACTTAACAGTCTGGAAGGCTCCCAGTGTGCAGGCCTTCTTGCAAAGCTAGGAAAGGCCCTGATTTCTCATTTGACAATAAGGATAAAAATGATTTGAGAAACCAAATACAGTGGTACCTTGAGATACGAGTTTAATTTGTTCCGTAACCTTGAGGTGTGGGAAACTATGAGAAGCTCAAGTTGTGGTAAACTGAGCGTCTGGGTCGTGTGCAGCCGGCTGATGCGCGCGATTACTGCTATCTCAACTGTTGCTCATATTTCAAAGCAAAAGTCGCTCACTCGATGGCTCGTATCTCAAAAATCTCGTATGTTAGGACACTCGTATCTCGAGGTACCACTGTAAACTTCTCCAGACTTTTAGTAAAAATTACTTTGATTAACTCTCCAAGGTATTTTTTTTCTTTTACTTTTTAATTGAATTTATTGAGGTGACATTGATTGATAAAATTATGTTTCAGGTGTACAATTCTACCATACATCATTATATTGTGTGTTTACCACTCCAAGTCAAGTCTCCTTCCATTACCATTTATCCTCTATCCTTTCTACCTCCCCCAGTCCCTTTCCCTCAGTTAATCACCATACTATTGTCTGTGCTTGTGGGTTTTTTGGGGGTATTATTTGTATAGACAAGTAATTTAAATTTTGTATTGGATCCAGGATTTGGGTACCAATAGTTGACTGAAGCTGCTATGGTAATAAAATAAGGAATACACTAATATTTTTGTTTTAAACTAAGTGAATTATTTTTCCAGCATATGGACAACTGTACTTAAGAGTATTGCATGCTTTGTGGTAGAGGAAAAAAATCAACAATTACAGTGAGTAAGGTAGAATGGCTGTTATTGCAGTACATGAGACTTGATTACATACTGCCAAGATTCATGAAAAAGTAACAAAAATGAAACTCATTTATTTTTTCTTTATTGAGAGCTCAAGGAAAAGCAGATTTTCAGTTTTTGTACTTACTATATTGAGAGAACAGAAACTGACAGCAAGAAATATGCCAGCCCAGTTTAGAAATATAAATTAAACCTAGGTTATATTAAAATTTCATTTAATCTTGGAGAAAGAGCTGCTCTTTGGATTATTTTTTATCCTAAAATAAATATACAATGGACTATAACAGTATATCTAGTATACATTGATCCTTTCCTATGAACAATACTTTCAAAATTATTGTTTTCAATCTATATTGATTTATTACTTAGTGTTTGAGGCTACTTGGATTATCATCAGAAGAGATTACATCTTATTGAATGTAAATTACTGATAATAGACATATACATCTCAGTGTGCATGAAGTATAAAATAGATTTGGGAAATTGATATCAGATCTTTTTCTCTATTACAAAATCATATTTGAGGCTACAGTTTGGTTATCTAGATAAGAGCAAAAGTAAGTAGGACATATAAAGTGAGAATTTTTGGTTTGTGTTGTTGAAATTGTTGATGTGTATTAAATGAATTCAGACTAAATCATTTGTACCTTCCTTTCATGTTACTTAAGTTGACATAACAAGAGCTGTAATTAGGCCTCTTTGACTTTCTTCTCTTCCTTCATCCCATCCTCCCTATCTGTCTTTTCCTCTCTTTCTCCCTCTTTCACTCTCTCTTGTTCTCTTTCTCTCTCCCTCTCTCCCCCCTTCTTTCTCTCTCTCTCTCCTCAATGATCAACATAGACATTTTGCTACAGTTTCTCATAATTAAGTGACTGCTAAGTTGACTACACTATTCTGGACACTAAAAGATGATATACGTACTTAGTGAATGATGAACAGATGAGTAAATAATCAGTTAACTCTAAACAATTATAATTCAACAATGTCTATTTCTTGAGTATATTGTAAAAATAATTCGCTTGAATTTTTTATTATTCTAAAGTTTACATTTGATAATTTTCTCATTAATTTTTAGCAATAGAAACATAGCTTGAATTTGTTTCTTTAGTTACCTTTTATGACCTTTTGTCAGATGATAATTATGAAAAAGGGAGGCCTGGAAGTCTTGTAGAAAAAGTTAGCTTATAAAGTAGCTAAAATGGCCCTCCTGTGCTGGTGTCGATTTCAAAATTAACATTTTGCTTCATGTGCTTCTAATAATCACTGACCCTTACTTCATGTACTTTCCACAGGAAATGAATACAGCAGAAATTACTTTGACCCACTGATGGATGAGGAAATAAACCCAAGGCAGTGTGGGATGGAGGTCAGCAGAGAAGGTGAGCTAGAATTAAGTATGTAATTTTTGTGTCAGAATATACTTTTCCATTCATGAAAATGAGGTGACAAAGATCACCCGTGCAGTTCCGTTTAGTTTTGCAGCTTATAATTTAAAGGGTAAGTTTTAACCACTAACAAAATGATGGGCTGTGAAGGTAATTTTTGATCAAGGACAGAAAGCTGGTAAGATAGAAGCAGGAATTTGCTTTCACTTGAGGATGCTGTAAGCATTTTGATGTCTTTATAAGGCCCATGTTATACACACGAAGAACACCATCACTTTACAAATGCCTTCTCTGCTCTTTGAGTTTAAAATGAGCACTCTTTCATTCATCAGCACATGAGATTTCCATACACAGTGACTGTTGAATTTATCTCATTGAACCACCACCTAAGTTTTGAACCACAGGTGCAGAGATATAATGATTTCCTCTTCTATAACCTTGAGTCTAGCTGCGGTTGTAAAATAACAATTCAACATTGCTCCTTATGTAAACACTGCTATGCATACTTGATAGTTTACCAAGCAGTCTAAGGCTTATAAAGGTTATTGACTGAGATAATGATAGTAACAAACGTTACTTAGAGTCATTTGCAATCCAGAAGATCATTGAGCACATTTTAATAAAAACTGAGGTAACTCCTCTGTTGGAAGCTGCCCATTGCCTTTACTAGCAGAAAGAGGTGGACAAGGAGTCTGGAAGGCTGGTCATCCTTGAGGCTCTGGAAAGGGTCAGAGCCATGCACCCACTGTCTAGTTGAGACAAAGGCAGCTGAAGCAAATTCTGCCTTTTAGTCTTATGTAAATCCTTGCTGATGGGCTATCATGGAGCTATTATTGGAATTGCTTGCCTAAGGGCTATGATTGTACCCCAGACCTGAATAAAAAGGTTGGCAAGGCCAGGGCAAAGCGTAGTCCTCTTTTGGGTTTCCACCTGGCCTCAATTCTCAAATTAATATTTCCTTGTCTAGTCTCTTTCATTTGTGTGCAGCCTCCTCCCGAACCTAAACCCTGAACCTGAACCCTGAACCCTGTCGCAAGGGGCACTTGGAACTAGCATCTCAATGTGGGGTACACTCGCACTTCTCACACAAAAAAAGGATCAAGCACAGTACAAAGATTATTTTAAATGGCAGTTTTCAATGAACTAAACCTATTTATAAATCATGCAGAATACAGAGATATCACCAAAAGACATGTATCTGCAAAATAAGGCAAGGGCTTACTCTCAGGACCAGGTTTTACCAGTAGCTCAAATTCAGGGTGAATTGAAAATTGGAAAATGAAAAATCTACTTTTTATTTGCTCAAAACACACTTTAGGAATGAGAGAATTTCAACAAGTTGTGGAGAGAAGTATCAATTGAATTATCACTTGAAGTCATTTTCATTTTCTTGAAAATCAAAATATATATTTGTATATGGTAGAATTTTTATGATGTATGGACTAAAGTTGACTTAGTCAAGTCAAAAATGGCTCTAACTATAGACAGTAAATATTGTTGGTCACTTTTCCAGCAGTTATTGGCCAACTCCTTTGTTTAAGCTGGAGCTTCACATTTTAGAGCAGGCAGCTCTCTTTACATGTGTCTATAATCCAGTTTAAGGGTACTTTTAATGATACTGTATGTTCTTTTTCTTTGTATTGGTCACTCAAGCCTGTGCAGTTACTCAGTTTGGGAAGTAGGTAATGCTAATTAGCACGAGATAATCTTCTACATCTTCTATGGCACAGGGTTGAAGACTATGCAGAGACATAACAGGAATACTTGCTTCCAAGACAGCTTATAATAGAAAAATAAATGCATATGGTTAAAGAAAAGTTCAAATAAAGATGAAGGGGGATTTGAGAAAACATATCAAAATAAGAAGTAAAAATATAAGAAATAGAGAATAGCAGTATTACTGTAATTAAACACTCACACTTACTTTGAGATTCTTGGAAGTCAAGATATAAAGGGAAGTAGCTTGGTTAGATAACTTTTAATGTTTAATAGATTTTATGGCTTTTTTTCGGTATAAATCACCCACCACTACCACCAGTTTTTTTACAATAAATCCTGGAAGGATATTATATCAATTTTTATATAGCAAAGATTATAAAAATAATGGACAATCCCTTTATCACTGGTTCTGGTAGATACCTTTTACTTAATATGGAATATGGATCTGAATAATGCCGTTATGTAGTAGATGCACAACATTTTAGTATTTTATAATTTTATATATGATTTGATATAAGTAATATTAGCTTGTGGATTAATCAATATTCTCCAAAGAAAGAGAACCAATAGGATATATAATGTATATGTGTGTCTGTGTATCTCTGTGTGTGTGTGTGTGTGTGTGTGTGTTTGTGTGTGTACAGAGAAAGAGGGAAATATATATTTATTTTAAGGGATTGACTCATGATTGTGGGGACTGGCAAGTATATCTATATAGCAGGTTGGCAAGCCAGAGTTTCAGTAAGAGTTGATGTCAAATTTAGGTAAGCATTGATGTTGCAGTCTTGAGAATTTTTTTATTCAGCAGGGCAGCAGACTGGAAATAGAGGCATAATTTATGGGTGTTGCAATGTTGAGAAGAATCACTTCTTTGGAAAACTTCAGTCTTTTCTTCTAAGCCTTTAACTGATTGGATGAGGCCCATACATATAATGGAGAATAATCTATTTTACTCAAAGTCTACTGGTTTAAATGTTAATCATATTTAAAAATTACCTTCACAGAAATATCTAGATTGATATGTTACCAAACAACTGGGCAGCCTAGCTAAATAGAAACATAAAATTAATCATGACATATTGCATTTAATAACTAATTAATTCATTTAATAGGAGTGGTAAGGGCCTGTTGATGTAACATATTAAATGTGTTCTCCCTGATCAAAAATCTTAACTCTGCTGCTCTTTGTCTTAACATCCTGTGTTTTACATGGGCTCACCCATCCTATATAATAATAATATGCAAATTGATCTTGATGGCAGAATGACCAGGAACCACTGGTTGCTATGACACGCACTGACCACCAGGGGGCAGATGTTCAACACAGGAGCTGCCCCCTGGTGGTCAGTGCACTCCCTCAGGGGGAGCTCCACTCAGCCACAAGCCAGGCTGATGGCTGCAAGCGCAGTAGCAGTGACTGGAGCCACTCTGGCCTCCTCAGCAGTGCTAAGGATGTTTGCCTGCAGACAGACATCCTCTGAGGGCTCCCAAGCTGCCAGAGGGATGTTTGACTACCAGCTTAGGCCTGTTTGCCTGGGGAGTGGGCCTAAGCTGGCAGGTGGACATCCCCCAAGAGCTTCTGTACTGTGAGAGGGCACAGGCTGTGCACCGGGCTCCTAGTGGAATATAAAGTGATAAGTAATAGGCATACATGGGCCATATGAAAACCACCACAGTAAAACTATAACCACAGTTCAGTTAGTTCACTTGCCGCCTGTGGGAAGGAGAACATGCTATATATATGAATTCTATAAAAGAATCTGAGACCACCTAAGTTTAGTGTTTCTTACATATATGTAGCAAACAATATGATATATAGAGAATAGCTAATGAAAAACATTCATTTTGATCCCAAGCTTCTATATTCTACTAGGGGGCCACTGCCTGAATTTGTGCACCTTGAAGGGAACTGTGGGCCACAAGGCTGTGGTGGACACAGGGGTGGGTCTTGGCCCATCCTCCATGCCCTCACCCAGCCTCTCCAACCACAGCCTCTGGTCCCCATCTGTCTGCAGCCCTGCTCCTCCTGCTGCCACTCCCATGTGCTGATGGCACTGGCCCCACTCACACCTGCTAATGGGTGCAGAGAGAATGGGGCCAGCACCAGCAGTGGGTGTGAGTGGGGCCAAGTGCTGTCAGGGGGAGTGAGCAGCAGCTGCTGCCCCGATCACCCCTCAGGAGCAGAGATAGGTTAGAGAAGCTCTGAACGGTGATTGGGTATGGCAGCTGCTGCTCACACCTGCTGATGATGCTGAGCAATCAGGGCCAGCTCCAGGCATCAGCAGTGGGTGTGAGCAGGGCCATCGCCAGCAGCAGGTGTGAGGATGCAGCAGGACTTTGGTGTGCAGAAGCAAAGAATTTTCAGTGACCACCAGAGGTTCGCCCTAATGATAGCAACCAGTGTCCTGCCTTGGTCTGGCACCCTTGATTACCTACTCCACCATCCCACCACAGCCAAAGCCTGCCATGTTCCACACTCTGCTGCCTGCTGCTGACACCCACCATGTTTCACACATGCTCCCTGGTGGTCGGTGAACATCATAGCAACTGGTTGTTCAGTTGTTTGGTTGTTTGGTTGTTCTGCTGTTTGGTCTTTTTGCATATTAGGGTTTTATATATATAGATTACATGATTTTAAAAAATCATAATGGCTTGTTTGGAAATGATTCGTGTGTATTAGATACAGTCCTTTTGGTTGAAGTAGTATCCTATTATAAATACTCTGCAATAAACATTTTACAAATCATTGTTACAATTATCATTGATTTACAACAATTTTTTCTCTCCAGAGTAAGGCAGCATATTGAATAGAATTTGTATCTGTAACCTATAATTAATAATATGGTGATTAATAATGATTTTGTAATTACATTTGTATGTCTATAAATTAACAGATAAGAAAGTTATCATAAATTTGCTCTTTCAGCACTCTTACAAGTTGATAATAGAACTCTCTATGATGATCCATCAATGAGGCTGTTTGATGAGAATGGATGTGGAGGAGTCCAAAGTAAGAGATAAGTTATTTTCAATTTTTTATATTAACACTACTTATAACTTTATTGAGATGGTTTTTGCAAATGCTAATCTGTCTTTTCTAATTATAACTATTAATCGATGACCTATTGTTTTGTTGATGGTTGCAAATATTTAAATATAGCTAAGGTTGGGGGAAAAGTAATTATGGCCCAATTTCCTATAATTGCATAGAATTTAAACCCCTAAAGAGTAAAAATGACTTAACAGATTTACTGTGAGATCTTATAATGGTATGGCATTCTTGCCATTTTTGTCAAAAGAACATATGATACCTGCCACAATGGAGTATTGGAATAAATAATTAATTATTACATGAGTAGATATGATAATCTCATACATACAATAAGGATGATTGATGATGATGATGATGATTGAAATATTAATATTAGCAAAACATTAATTGAATGCTTAGTAGGTGCCTGGCACTCTCCTAAGTACTGTTCTAAATAAGGTAAATATTAACTTATTTAATGCTTATAATAACTCTAGTGGTTAGGATAAATTTTTTATCCCCATTTACAGAATAGCATCCTCTAAAATTTTTATCTCTGCCTTTTTACCAATACTCCATTACTTTATTGCTATTAATTTGTGTAGTTAAGATTGTCTTTCTTTTTGTCTTTATAAACCACTCAAAATCGTTTTTAAAGCCAGCTTGACTTCTCATTTTGAGGGATTCTATTAAAATGTTGTATTAGTCAGGATTCTCCAGATAGAGAGAATCCAATGGAAAGAGAGGGAGCTTTATTTTAAGGAATTGGCTCATGCATTTTGGGGGCTCACAAGCCTGAAATTGGTAGGGAAGACTGACAGGCTGCAGACTCAGGCAGGATCTGAATGTAGTCTTGAATCTAAGTTCTGCAGGACAGCATGATGGACACTCAGGGAAGAGTCAATGCTACATTCTTGAGTCCAAAACCCACAGGGCAGGGCAGCAGGTAGAGAACTCAAGCCAGATTCCCTGTGTTACAACCTTGAGACCAAATGCCTTCTTTATCAGATGAAAATCCTAGTCTTTGCTCTTAAAACTTTGCACTGATTGGTGAGGGCCCCCACACCATTATAAAGATCAATCTGCTTTACTTAAAGTCTACTTATTAAAATATTAATCATGTCTAAAAATTATCCTCATGCCAAAATCTTGATTTTTGTTTGAACAAATGATGACACCATAGCCTAGCCAAAATGACACAAAAAATCAAATATTACAAATTGTTATGTTTAAATCCATCAGACTTCTATATGTTTAGTCTAATTAATGAGTCAGCAAATATATATTTAATTTCCTTTTTGTGCTTGAGATTGATAATGCACTTTTATACCAAATAATGTTCCTTCCATTCAGACAGCTCCTTGCAACTTGGATCTCTTGAAACCATCAACTGCACATTTATAGGCAGCACCTAATAGTTCTTCTGAAATCATGTCTGGGTTTACAAAAATCTTATGGAACTTAAAGGATAGTCAAGCACTTCACCAGCTAGTTTATACATATGATGTAAGTGAGACCTAGAAAGTTTAAAGACTTGTGCAATGTAATACAGCATCCCAATGAACAAAGGATTAAGGCCAGCAGTCCTCTAGCTACCACAGCCTGTGCTTTTCTAGGACTCACCATTTCCCTCCTGGAAAGGAAGCTCTCTTCCATTGGTTAAGAGTGTAAAGGTTCTTGTTAGAATTCTAAGGTTGGAGGCATGGAAAATTCCACATTTTTACCTTTCAGGATTTTTTTAATGACTGGAAAAGAGAGGATTATTTTATATTTACACCATGTGTCTAGCCAAATGAATAGTTACATTTTGTAGATGATACTGTTTTCAGATGATAGAGAAGTAAAGTACACATACCTTTTATATAAATGCTGGCGTTTCTATGCAAATAAACAAGGCAGTCCAAATAAAGTGCCTCTGTGTGTGCAGAGCTCATGAACTGTTCTTGGGAATTCTAATTTGGAAAATGAACCTAAGAGCTCTGGCTTCTCCTAAACCTATTCATCTACCAAGCTGGTTTCAGCAAATAAGTGTAAGATGTTGAAATAAATAACATGTGATACTAACACATGGAAAAGCACAGACTCTACACGTCATTATGCATTGAAAATGTGGGGAAAAGGCTGACATGCACAGTGGTACTTTAGGTCACTTTGTGAACTTGACAGGATGGACAAAGATTTGGGGGATGTAGTTGTTTAATTTTAAAACTTGTTCTGGCTTCAGTGATTTCCCAGAACGTTAAACAGAAAATAACTTGTTCAATTGCAGATATCGAAAAGCCAAACTTTATTCCATGTGAGGGAAAAGTGCTTAGACTATTGTGTATTTAGCCAACGTTAATGTGACAAAGAGTAAGTGGAATGCCTTGTGATCCCAGAATAAGTAGGTGAGAGAAGGAGCCGCAAGGTTCTGAAGAGCTGATGAGTTGCAATAAGTGTCTGGAACTCCATAGAGAGGACAGTGAGGAGGTTAGAAGATATGCTCAGAAAGACACAATTTGGCTTGTAAATTATTCATTAAAACAGATTAGCATTAAAATATATACCAAGAAATGTAATATAATTTTTTAATAGCAAATTGAATTGTCAATTGTATGTGTTGTTCAGATTTTACTTATGAACATCCCCCTCACCTCCTCTTAGAACAAATAGTTCCTGACTCCCCGAGTCCTGGCTCTCATTTTCACACACATTTTACTAAGCAGAACTTATACTACTTATCAATATCATTCTGGGCCCTTGAAAAATTTAGTTTCACTTCATCTGATTTTATTTTTATTTATTTTCACTTCATAATGGAACCTATAAACCACATACACTTACTTGGATAACATTTAGAAACCAGCACTGAAGCAATAAGTGAACAACCTCCATTTGTGAAGTCACCATTTAGGGAACTGAACTTGTGCATTTTTACTGTGGTGACTTGTGCCACAGAATGAGTCTTTCACCCAGGAATCCTGGCTTCAGAAACACCTTTTCTGTTTCTTCGTCTCTCATTTCTATTTGTGTGTGACGTAGCATAATGTGCTGAGATCCACCACAGAGAGAAAAGTGTTCTTCTGTGTAGTCACCTTATCTACCTCTAATAAAGATACAAGGATCCCACATTTAGCTCCAGGTGTGTGTGTGTGTGTGTGTGTGTGTGTGTGTGTGTGTGTGTGTGTGCATGTGTATATGTTTTTATGTGAAAGGTAAGCTGATTCAGGCTAAAGATAAAAAATATCACTTTGTGAAACTGTCCTCAATGATTTCTTTTCTATAATAACAGGTCACAAGTGCAAGTTTCATTTCCTGTTATAGAACTGAGGGGGATAGCTTATTTAGGGAGGTGTTCTCTAATATGGAGTGTGGAGATTTCAAAACAGTTTATTTTTTTCATTTGTATCACTGAGATCTGAATATCTTGAACACATTGTTTACAACTATTTTGAGCTTTCTCAATAAATTATCCTACTGAGCAAGTATAGACTTTGTTCTCAATGGCTCCTGTCATGGGTTAAATTATGTCCACCAAAAGGATACATCCAAGTCCTAACCACTGGTACCAGTGACTGTGACTTTATTTGAAAACAGGGTCTTTGTAGATGTAAGTAAGTAAGTATCTCCAGGTGATATCATTCTGAATATAGTGTGGACCCTAAATCCAAGTACTAGTTCTTAAATATATATATATATATATATATATAATTATTTTTTATTGATTTCAGAGAAGGAGAGAGAGATAACAGAAATGTCAATGATGAGAGAGAATCATTGATCATCTGTTTCCTGCACACCCCCTACTGGGAATTGAGCCCACAACTCAGGCATGTGCCCTGATTGCGTATCAAACTGTGACCTCCTGGTTCATAGGGCGATGCTCAACCACTGAGCCACTCTGGCTAGGCCAATGACTAGTGTTCTTATAAGAGAAGGCAGAAAGAGAGATTTAAATCAGGGACACACACAGACACGGCTGTGTCAAGGATTGCCAGAAGCTGGGGGAGAGGCAGAGTGCATTCTCCCTTAGAGCCTCATAAGGACATCAGCCCTTTTCAGACCTCCTGCTCTAGAACTGTGAGACAATACATTTCTGTTGTTTTAAGACACCAAGTTTGTGGGAATTTGTTGCTGCAGCAGTAGGCTCATCTAAGTGAGTTTAGGAAATCATCCACTAAGGACTTCAGGAAGTTCTCAGGTAATAACTTTGTACTTGTCTAAAGTCTCACAAAAAAGGAAGAAAGAAGTCCATGAAATCTGGTCATTAATGTGACCACTTTTTAGTCCACAAGAATTAGTCCACATGGGTTGGGCCTGTTCTGTAACCATTTCGGAAGGATGCTACACTGATGTTTTCAGTCTAAGGCAGTTGAAGTATCAGGGCATCTCAGGACAAGTTGAGATTATGAAGAACAAAATCAAAAGGACAGTGGTAGGAGACAGGAGAAATATCAAGTGTATACTCTTGGAGTCAGTTGAGAAAATCACATTTCAAGGGGCATGTAAATAATGAAATACTATTTTCATTATTATCATAGGGAAATTCAATTGCATCTTATCCAATAAAAGAGTAATATGCAAATAGACTGTACCTCAGCTACACCCACAAGTCACATCCACCGGTCACGCCCACCAACCAATCAGAGAGAGTATGCAAATTAACCCAACCAAGATGGCTATAGCCACAGAGAGAGCAGAAGGGAGTCTTGGGTTGCCCCTGGTGATGGAGGAAGACAAGCTTTCTGCAAATCCTGGCTGGCCAAGGCCTCCGCTTAAGGCAACAAAGTTTCAATGGCTGGTGCCACTGAGCGAGGCTTGGATTGCCCCTGGCGATGGAGGAAGCCAAACTTTCTGCACACCCTGGCCGGTGCTTAAGGCAACAATGTTTCAATGGCTGATGGAGCAGAAGGCTTGGTTCTGCTCCAGGCTACAAAGTTTCAATTGTATAAGATAAATAAATTCCAGATACCAGGCCCTCCACTTGGGTTGCCGGGAGGGCATGGCTGGCCTGCAAACCACCACAGGCCCCTCGCCTAGGCCACCCCACGCACCAAGGGAACACCCAACCTGATCCAGGACACCCTTCAGGGCAAATCAGCTGGCCCCTACCTGTGTAGCAGGCCTTTATATTATCTAATAAAAGAGCCATATGCAGATTAACCATCACTCCAACACACAAGATCACTGCCCCCATGTGGTCAAAATATCCTGCCCCGATATGGATACAATATGGCCACCACAAGAAGACCAGCAGGGGAGGGCAATTGGGAGGGACCAGGCCTGCAAGGGAGGGCAGTTGGGGTGATCAAGCCTGTAGGGGAGGGAAGTTAGGAATGACCAGGCCAGCAGAAGAGGAAAGTTGGGGGTGACCAGGCCTGCAGGGGAGGGCAGTTAGGGGTGACCAGGCTCACAGGGGAGGGCAGTTAGGGACAAACAGGCTGGCAGGGAGTGGTTAGAGGGTGATCAGGAAGGCAGGCAGGAGAGCAGTTGGGAGCCAGCAGTCCTGGATTGTGAGAGGGATGTCTGATTGCCCATTTAAGCCCAATCCAGGTAGGGCAGTCGGACATTCCTAAGGGGTCCCAGATTGAAGAGGAACCAGGCTGGACTGAAGGACACACCCTCCCCTCCTCCTGCCCACCCCCCGCCAGTGCATTAATTTCATGCACCAGGCCTCTAGTAGGTATTTAAAGTTACTTTAGAAATATTTGTGCTTTTTATATCTCATTGGCATTTGAAAGCTTGTAAGAAAGACATTGTAGCCCTAACCAATTTGGCTCAGTGGATAGAGTGTTAGCCTGTGTACTGAAGAGTCCCAGGTTTGATTCCTGTCAAGGACATGTACCTTGGTTGCAGGCACATCCCCAGTAGGGGTGTGCAGGAGGCAGCTGAATCATGTTTCTAACTCTCTATCCCTTTCCCATCCTCTCTATAAAAATCAATAAAACATATTAAAAATAAAAATAAATGGAAATAAAAGAAAGACATTATAAAATGAATTAGGTCTGAGAATTTTTCAATAAGGAATGAAAACTAATTAATTAAGTGCATATTTTAAACAAATTTTAATTAGAGAGAAAATGCAGGGAAATAATGTATTGCTTTTAAAATAAGTATTGTGTTAGAAATATAATAATTTTATTTTACCTTTTAGATATCAAGAGGAAGTATTTTACTGCACATTTCTTAGGATTTATTCAGTGCTGTACCTCCTCTGATGAGTTACAGATAACTAGGTTTTCTTCTGAATTTTAATTATAAACAATCTGTATATTTGCATATTCAATTAGGAATTTATGCTTTGCAAAGGTTTTTTTCTTTCTGATTCATGTGTAATATAGTATATTAAGTCAGAAAAAAATGTTTTTGTCTTAATTAAAAAAATAAAATGTTGTATTCAGGGCAGTAGTGAAATAAACATGTTAGCCTGAACTAAACCTATTTCAGTGAGGGCACAGAATTATTTCATGGTGAAAAAAAGCAATTGGGGTTTTCTACATTGATTCAAGGGAAACAATAATGACATTGTCCTGCTTCATAGTTCGTTACATGGCATTAACACCCAGTGCCTTTTCTGAGGTAAGAGAGGAAAAATGCTTGTGAAATGTGAAAGATAGCTCTACAGAATAGAAATATAATTTTATAAAATAAAAGGCTTATGTAATCCCTTTCAGTTTTAATGCTTGGTTAAGTTTATACAAAAAAAGTTTTATGTCTAATTTATGGCACTCAAATTTTCCATTATTTAGCCTCCATTTTATTTATTTATTTTAAAATTTATCATTAGTTACTTGGCATACCTTTGGAACATCCCAGAATGTTCAGGAAACAAAAGAATTTATATGGAAGTACTCTTGCCAAAACTAACTGGCACTCAAAGGAGAAACAGGCTACCATCTAGAATAAAAAAGCAAATTTTAATGATGTATCTTTGCTCTGGAAATCTTTAGTGAACTCATAATTAATTGCTTATGTACTTATTTTAGAAACACCTCTAAATGAGCACCTTTTGGTTTACTTACAAAACAAAAATGTTATTGTTACTTTTTCAGTTGAGATTTATTTTACATACAATCTTTTTATGCAGTAGTTGATAATTTTTTTAGTTAGTATTAGAATGTAAAATAGTGTCCATTTTCTTTTCTCCTTTCCAATAGTTGGAGCAATTAAAGCTAATAATTAGGTAGCTGAGTTCACTAAAAAAAATGTCATTAGAGACTATGTAGGCCCACAGCATAACAGCAACCCATGAATGAATAAAGCAATTAATTCTGCTATTAGTCAAAATAGGATGGGCCAAGCAGGTATCTTCAAGGATAACATTTTATGTATCTCAACATTGGATGGGCTGATCATACTTCAAAAATCTCTATGAACATCATTTCTTGGAACTGTAAATTCAGTAGACTGTCAGAGTTTGAGGTTATATAATTGAACATGAATCTAAAGTACAGAAATTCTTTATTTCTGATTAAGGGAAGATATCTTTGCTTTAGTATTTAAGTAAGCCATAGGCTATATTATTTATTGCTCTTAGGGAGGTACAGAGCCTAATAGGGCATGTGCTAAAATAGGAAGCCATCCTCCTTCTACATGGAATTGGGCTAAGGAAGTAGAATGTGTATTATCATGATTTGGAGTATAAGTTTATTTATGCTTATAGAACCATACATAGGAAAAGACAGCAGAGATGAATAATCTTCAGTAGATTGCCATTCTATTAATCTTCTGGCTCCTATTCTAAACTCCTCTATTTAAATTACAGTAAAGTGTTTCATGACCTCTCCAGCCATTCCTATTTATCTTTAACTTATACACAGTTCACCAGCAACAATCAAGTTTCATCAAAATTCAAGGCAAGCTCAACTGGCTGTCAATTAGTATTTTGACCAGAGATCTTGTAACTTTCATTAAATAAAATTAACATTTCTGAAACAAAGTTATTGATGAAAGGGTTCCTTGTTTGTTTGTTTTAGAGCAATGCATACTAATTTTTATGTAACTTATTTTATTTTTAATTATTTATTATTGAAAGTATTACATATGTCTCCTTTCCCCCGCATTGATCTCTCTCAGCCTGCCCCCTTTTGCGTCCATTGGTTATGCTTATATGCATAGGAGTTCTTTGGCTGACCTCTTACCTCCCCAGCCCCAGCCCACCCTCCCTGCCTTCCCTCTGAGGTTTGATGGTCTGTTCCATAGACAGCATTATGTTAAGTGAAATAAACCAGCCAGAGAAAGATAAGTATCACATGATCTCACTCATTTGTGGAATATATTTTGAACAACATAAAGTGATGAACAAAAATATATAACTTATTTTCAATTTTACCACACTGAGAATATTACACTCAAAATGATTTTACATAGATAGTTTTAAAATAAAACAACATCAGTTTAACAAATAAATCAATAATTTTACCCTCTTTTTTGCTAAATTATTCTCACTCCTTTTTAAAGTTTATTGTATAACCAAATTTCCTTCAGAAACTTATCCCTCAATTATACATCAGTAAATGAAAATTTGTGCTAAAAATAAAAATGAGAAAACTATATTGCTTTCAAGAGAAGAGAGCCCTCATATTTCATATTAAACTAATGATAGTACTTTCAATAATTAAGTCAAGATAATTATATTTTATTATATGGGATCTTGTCAGAAAGGGTCCTATTATTTTATCTGCAACATCAAGCACAGGGCCTGGCAGAAACCATGAAGTTTACCCTCATTAAATGCTTTTGGAATGAGTGAATGAATAAATGCTGCAAGTAACTGGTATGATAAAATTATGAATATCATTGACATATATGTTCTCTGATTTAATTTTCTAGAATATAGTTCTAATATACCTTGGAATGTTTTGATTTGGTTAATATTAGAACTCATGCATGTAAATTACCTTTAAAAATACTTGTGTCATAGAATAAAGAAAAAGGCTTTTAACTTTTTCCAGATTTGTTGAGGTATAATTGACAACATTATAACATATTTATAGTGTACAATATGATAATGTGGTGTATGTATTTCTTCCTGTGTGTGATAATGCATAAGATCTACTCTCAGCAAATTTCAAGAGTACAATTTAGTATATTAACAATAGTCATCAGGCTGTATATTATATCTTTAGAACTTATTCAAATTATGAGTGAAAGTTTATATTTTTGATCAACATCTCCCCAGACTCTTTACTCCTATAAAATATCAACCATCACTTTATTTTCTGTTTCTGAGTTTAATTTTTTATTTTTTTAAGTTTTCCATATATTAGTGATAGTATTAATATCTGTCCTTATCTGTCTGGCTTATGTCCCTTTTAAAACTCTCAACAAATAAAGTATGGAGACAACATATCTCAACATAATAAAGGCCACTATGAGTAGCCCACAGCTAACATCACACTCAGTGGTAGAAAGCTGAACACTTTCCTCTAAGATCCAAGAACAAGGCCAGGATGCCCACGCTTGTCACTTATATTTAACAATGCACTGAAAGTCTTAGACAGGGCAGTTTGATAAGAAATGACTTAAATGGCACCTGATTCAGTAAAAACTTCTTTAATAATGCAATAGCTAACATTCATTTCATACCTACTGATACTATTCTAAGCTCTTGGCATAATTTAACCTCACAACTGCCTTGAAAGATAACATTAACACCCCCATTTCATAAAAGAGCAACCTGAGACACAGAAAGGCTGAGTAACCTGGGAAAGGTTTTACAACTAATATGATGTTCCTAAGTCAAGATTCAAGATTAGACATTCTAAACCACAATAATATAGTGTTAGGGCAGTTTACAGCATTTAAAGAATATGACTTTATAGCATAAACTTTGCTGTCATTCATCTAGCATCTTATATTTTGGAGGGAGTGACATTCCAGGGCAATCAATAGCTTTTGACATCCTTTAAATTATTCTGTAGACCTATGGATCAACATATTTTCTGAGGTAATTTTATCTTGTATTTTGTAAATGCAAGAAAAACAAAGTCAATATATGTTTACAATAGCTTAAAGATTCAGTGGTATTCCTCGAAGTTAATGAATTACCAAATAATTATTCCAGAAATAATGAATTACAAAATAATTATTCTTTTATTTTTGAATATATAGAGCATTTAAATTTTTTGATTACATTTTCACCCTTCCTATCACTGAATTGCACACCTTACATACTTCCCTACCATAAATAAGTATATACATCATATTTTTTAAAAGCATTTCTTCTTCACAATCTCTAGCTGGTCACAACCTGCTGTTGTTTTCTTTAGGAAGTCCTGAGTAAGTGGCACATCTCGATCATGCTCTGCATTCATTGGTCAAGAACTCTGGCTTATTGAAATATCTTTCTACCCAGCACCCCTCCTGGAATTTAATATTTGCTAATTAGATGTGTATTGAATAGGCATTTGATACATAATATTGGATAAATGAACAGTTGTAGAGAAATATGAACATTGCACCTCCTAACATCCTATATAGTAAAAATCCAGCGACCGAACAGCAGAATGACCAGAACAACAGTCACTATGATGCACACTGACCACCAGGGAGCAGATGCTCAATGCAGGAGCTTCCATTCCCCCTTGTGGTCTGGGCACTACCAGAGTGGGAGCACCACTCAGTTGACCAGGGTGAGTGGCTGCTTCTGCTGCAAACCGATGGGCAGGAACCCTGGCTGCAATAATTGCCTCCTCCTCCCAGGCTCCTCCTCTTTGCTCTCTGCTGCCTTCTCTGGACACCCGCAGGCCACACAGTGCCAACATCACTGGGCTCCCAGAGTTGACTTCTGGAAGGTGGGTTCCTGGCCACTGCAGGGCTGAAGCCTACTCTGCCACCTCTCAGTGCTATTGTCCCTGGGGACAGCCCCAACCGGTTCCCCTGGAGAGGTGAGTGCTCTAGCTCCATGGAGGATGTCAGTCTAGGGAGCAGCTGCTCAGAGGGCGGATCCACAGTCGTTAGCAGACTAGGATGAATGGTGTCTCCACACTGGGCTGATCCCCCCGGGTACCATCCCCCACCAGTGTATGAATCCCATGCACTGGGCCTCTAGTATCTTTATAAGATCAGGAATCCAATTATAATTTTCATATGTGAAGACTGAACACAATGAGCCACAGTGGAATCATTACAGCACTGTTGGTGCTGCTCTTTATATTTTCAATACAAATGGACACTGCAAATTTGAGATCAGGATGCCAGCATGACTGGTTTCTGGGGAGAACCCTCTTCTTGGCTTGCAGACAGTCACCTGCTCATCAAGCAGGCCCTACCCTCACGACTTCGTTTGCATCCAGTTATCTCTCAAAGTCTGTCTCCAACTATATTCACATTAGATATTAGGGCTTAAACATATGATTTTTTTCAGGTACATTATTCAGTCTATAAAACTCATCTTTAAAGAATACTAGGTTTTCATAAAAATTTTCTATATAGATCTTAGCTCATGAAAAATTCATTTACCCTGAATACTGAAGAATGCACTTGTTTCACAAACATTTCAGCTAAAGTGCTCCTAGTGGCTGAGTGCTTCACTTGTTTTAGGGGAGAGCTTTGAATGAGAAAGAGGCCCGAGGCAGAGAAAGAACACTGCTCAGAGATGGCTGGACTGCCAGAGCTCTGAGAAGCTGTACTCCTTTCTTATCAGAGACCCAAAGTGCTTCTAAATATTCCTGGCAGACGATTTTGACATGCACTTTTAGGAGGGAGAAAGTAAAATAGAATTGCTTCTTTTATTTATAATATTTATAAACTTTTCTTCAATCTTTTAAAATCTGAAAATCTGATTTGTACAATAATGATTCTGTGCCATCTATCAATATGGAAAGGATGAAGTCTTTTCAGACATGTGCTGAATATGTACCACTTTTGCTATTTAGATCACTCATTTTGAGTGTTTAATGTGTTGAAATATAGAAAGATACAATAGAACATCATTTGTGAGGAAGCAGAAAATGAATTTGCATTTATTTGATTGAAAATTTTTAGCAAATCCAATTATTTGACTCTGATCTTCTCTATGTGAAAATTTGGCTTACCTCATTTACAAAGAGAAAGAGGCAAAATGTATGTATGTTTGTGTATGAGAGAGAGAGAGAGAGAGAGAGAGGCGCTAGATCAGTAAAATGCTTAATGATTATTAAAATGAGAAATAAGATATAATTGAGAACATAATACTAATAAAAACAATTACATGCTGTGTCTTATCTACCAAGACGGCTGAAATGTGAATTATTTGAAGACTTTGCACAAATCCTAGGAAAGCTCTAAATATTCTTAGCCTTCTAAACTCAAATCAGGTAGGTATGTTTAGGAAGACTTGTCCATATAGAACTATTAGACTACAGGAAGCCCTATTTTCAATATGTCTGCATAACACCAATTAATATTAACAAGAAGTGTATCTGAACATGGAGAAACACAACCTTTTTAACTTTCTCTAATAAGTTATTTTTTTCTCTAATAAGTTACTACTGACCACAATGCTCATTAGTGCCACAATAAAAAGGAACTACTGGTAAATAATAACAATTCTTTGTAGTTATACAGTGCCTTTGATCAGAACAGCTCAAAGCTTTCATGGTTCATTAATCTCTGAAATACTTCAGTGAAGTATGAGAGTATTAAGGATTAATACCTTCAGTCTATAAACTGAGAAACGAAGGCAGTTGAAAGAAATGAACCCAAGGTCATTCAATAATTTGGTGACAAAATCAGGGATATGATCTATACCCATAGATAGAGAAAGATTAAACAGTGCTCAACAGATACCAGTAGCTTCTGAGAAATTGCTGAGAAAGTTCATGTAATAAAGGAAACAACATTGCTTTAAAAGACATGCTTTCCATTTAGTTTTTATTTAAATTATTTCTTCCATGTGGTAGTGGAAAACTCTTCACAGCTTCCCATTTAGATGCTTTAATATTGGGCAATTTCCTTTTTATTTTTCTGTTTTGTATTTCTTCTATATAAACAAATAGTGTACAATTTCTAAGAAACCTTATTAATTATTAATAGGAAAAATGTAAGTAATTATAGGTATATATTCATAGCTATATATATTTAGTCAATTAAATATCAGTCTATCTCACCCATTAATTCTGAAAAACATTCTATAAAAGGATAACATACTCTACTGTATTGAAATTTTTATGTGAATGGAGGTTAAATACATCAAGTCTGAAATATTATAATTATTATTTTTAAAAGCTAATCTCTTAATTACAATTAGAAATTACACTCATAAAATGGCAGATCATATATTCTTCAAAACTTATCTTAGGAGAAATCTCATTGTGCAGTTTATTAGAAAAATAAAAATTTATCTTTCACATGATTATTTTTCATTGCTCCTTACTCTGTTATGGTTACTAAAATTTTCAAAGGCTTGTGCCTTTAGTCCCCTGTAGAGTGGCAGAGTCCATAAAGGCTGGATTACCTTGTTTGCATTCACAGACACAGAATTTTGTATTTTATATCTTTGTCCCTATTCCCTGCTTCCTAGTATTTCAGTTTTATAAATAAATTTTAAGACTGTTTATTCATTGATTTTTTTGTTATTTGACTGAGAGTTTACCTTCCTCCTATTATCTGTTTTGTTTTTATGACACAATAAGGATCCTTTTTAATTGTCTTTGGTGTTTTTCAGATGAAACCTAATGTCCCTGCTTGTTTTTTTTTTTAAGTGAGACATAAATAAGAATTTATTGAAAAACAGATTCATTGGCCAGATTAAATATCTTCAAAATAAAGGGGTAAGTTTAGAGGTCTTTAAGATTTGTTTGTATTGATTTAGATAATATTTACTTGGAAACAGTTAACAAGAAGGCGTTTTCTTGTCCTGGGATACTGTGACACTTTTTGCAAAAACATTAGATAGAGACAACCTGAAATTTTTATTTAATGATGTTGCCTAATCAAAGTTATTTTATGATTTGTTTAGTGTAAAGAAATATGTCAGAAGCTAAATCTTTTTGTATGAATGCCTATCTTATTGGAAATACATCTTCTATCTAAACTATTACCACAAAATAATCTTTACATTAAACATTTTTAGGGTTTGTTGACACTTGCCAGACATAAAAAATTAAAGGAACTTTCTCTATCCGAGTGTTATCAAGTCACCAATTATGGAATTCAGGTAAGATAATTAAGTCATTTTGATAAAGAATTAAAATGGAAAATTAAGCACAAATTAAGTAAACTTTGTAGGTCACAGTGGAAAAATGGTATGGAAATATAACTATATGTATGTGATCTTGGTTGAGACAGGATCAATTCCTAGGATAAATAGGTATAAGTAGACATTTTACTTGGAGAATGATGAAATGCAATATGATAAAAGTGTAAACCTATAAAGGTATTCTGCATATAGAAATGTTATATAGTCTAATCATGAAAATTGGGAGAGTTTGAAAAGTTATACTAGGTAGTTAATAATTAAGAACTTAAGTTACTCAAAAACAGTGGGTAGCATATTTTACCATCATGGAAAGCATGAGGTAAGTAACTGGATATTATAAACAATTATGTGTTCAGTTAGTACTTTAAAAACTCATGAGAAGGTAAATTTCCTACACCTGGCCTTGAGATATACCTAGGAAATCATAAAATAGTTACTATAAGCAAAGTACAACAACATTAAGCATATCGATGTACTGTTACAAGTAGAAAAAACAGAATCACATGTTATACATGTATTGAACTAAGATGAAATCTAATTAACTATTAGTAAACCATTGAAGGAAACATTTTATTTTGTTTCTTTTTGCAAAATAAATCTTTATTGTTCATATTATTACTGTTTCTCTTTTTTCACCCCATAGCTTTCCTCCACCTGATTCCTCCTCTTTATATCCCGCTACTTATACGCCTCCACTGTCCTCATCCATAGGTCATAGGTATAAGATTTTTGTCCAATCTTTTCCCACACCTCTCTCTCCTGAGAATTGTCAGTCCACTGCCTTTCTATGCCCCAGATTCTATTATATTCTATCAGATTTTTTATTGACTTAATTTTTAGATTCACTTGTTGATAGATATATATTTGTTATCACTTTGTTCATAATTTTTATCTTCACCGTTTTTCTTCTTCTTCCTCTTTTTAAAGAATATCCTTCAGCATTTCTTATAATACTGGTTTGGTGGTGATGAACTCCTTTTGCTTTTTCTTGTCTGTGAAGCTCTTTATCTGACTCTTCCATTATGAATGATAGCTTTGCTGGGTAGAGTAATCTTGGTTGTAGGTACTTGCTGTTCATCACTTTGAATATTTCTTACCACTCCCTTCTGGCCTACATAGTTTCTGTTGAGAAATCAGCTAATAGTTGTATGGGTACTCCTTTGTAGGTAATTAACTGTTTCTCTCTTGCTGCTTTCAAGATTCTCTCTTTGTCTTTTACCCTTGGCATTTTAATAATGATGTGTCTTGGTGTGGTCCTCTTTGGATTCCTCTTGTTTGGGGTTCTCTGTGCTTCTTGGACTTGTAAGTCTATTTCTTTCACAAGGTAGGGAAAGTTTTCTGTCAGTATTTCTTCAAATAGGTTTTCAGTATCTTGCTTTTTCTCTCCTTCTGACACCCCTATAGTTTGGATGTTGGTATGCTTGAAGTTGTCCCAGAGGCTCCTTACATTATCTTCATATTTTGGGGTTATTTTTTCTGGTTGTGTGTTTTTTGCTTCCTCATATTTCAAATGTTTGACTTGATTCTTGGGATCCTCTAGTCAACTGTTGGATTTCTGTATATTATTCTTTATTTCAGACAGTGTATGCTTAATTTCTGAGTGGTCCTTTTCCATTCTCATTAAGATCTTTGAAGGTCTCACTAAGTTCATCAGAGATCTCACTAAGTTTCTTGGTGGTTTCTAAAAGATTCTTGAGTAACCTTATAACTGTGGTTTTGAACTCTATATCCAGTAGTTTGCTTTCCTCCATTTCTTTTATTTGTGACATGTTTCTTTATCTCCACATTTTGGCTGCTTCCTTGTGTTGAAGGAGTGGCTTTGTGTGGTAGATGACATATAGGGCCCAGTGGCTCAGTGTGGGGAACCATGAAGGACAATTAAGTGCAGTTATCCAGCAATATGCTTTTCCCCTTGTGCTTCCCCGCTTTGCTGGGGCTTGTAGCTCCTCTTAGTTAAGAGGGAGTAACACTGTGGCAGGGTCAATAGTGCAATGTGTTCTTGAGTGCAAGATGTTTTTGCAACAAGAACAAGGATAAGGAAGCTGGCCGAGGGAGTAGTTTAGAGTATGCATCAGACACTGCTGATACGGAAAGAACATGCTGACTGAACCTTGACCTTGTATGCTTGCATAAGTTGTTTTTGCTTATAAAAGGAGCTGAGAGAATAAACTCGGCGCGACAGTCCTGAGCTGTCTGCCCTCCCGGTACCTAAGGTGTCTGTGTTCTTTAATCCTCACCCCCCTTTTCAGGTAATGTTCTAACTGCAGTGCCGGCTGGCTCCGGCAGCTCAGTCTCCCCAATCACCTGAGGTGGACACTCTTGGTGCACCCCTTTTTGATTAGAGACCCAGTCTTGTTGTAGTTAAGTCTTGATTGCTGTTGGTACACTGGGAGGAATTGATCTCCAGGCCAATTGGCTGTGAGAATCAGCTGTGTCTCTAATGGAAGAACTGCTGTGCTGGAGATACCCTTATGAGGCAGGACTTGCTTCAGTGGGGCTTCAGTATTCACTGAGTCTGCCTCTTGAGTGTCACTTATGTGTGTGAGGAGTTAAAATCTGGTGTTGTCTCACACTGACCACTACGTACACTGGCTCCTGGATCTCCAATGTGGTGCAAGTCAGTTACTGTCCGAGGCTACCCAGCAGGAGCTACAAAGAGATTTGCATATTTCTCCTCTTGGTTTGGGGTTTGGAAGTTTTGGAGTTTCTGACACAGCTGCAATTTGTTAGGTTAGGCTGCAAAAAGGCAAGTCACTCATATGCAAAAGCTGCTGTGCACAGTTTGGGTGGGTTTGTAAATTGAGTGGGGTGGGGTCTCAGAGAATCACCAGGGTATAGCAAACAGCGATGATTGCCAGTCAACTGTCTTTGTGTCTCTGCATCTCCATATTCCTGTGTCCTGTGCCCCAGCACAGTAAACAATGATTCCTGTGAGCACCTCTGTGAGAAAGCCACCCTCAGTTTTTGACCCAATGCCAGACAGTCCAGTTTCTCCCTGTAGGACTCTAAATCCCCAATCTTGCTGGAAACTGGAGTTCAGAGCAATAGGGAGCTTATATCTCCCTTCCAGTTGGAAAAAACAAAGCACCAAGTCACCAGCTCGATTTGCATGCCTCTGTATCCCTGCTTTTCCATACCTCTGAATCTTCTACCTGGTCTCAATGCACTTTTTTCTTTTCTAGTTGTAGAAAACTTCTATTCAGCCAGCTTTTTTCATGGTTCAGAAGGGTGGTAGTCCTTTTGTCTTTTCGTTGTAGTTTTGGTGTGGTTGTGAAAGGCAGCATGTACAGGTGTTTACCTTATGCCATTACCTTGGTTTCTCCTCAGTGTCCTGGCTTGTTGAAATGTGGTCCATAAACTTTCCTCAGGATACCCGAGAAGCTAATCAGAATGCATGTTCCTAGGTGCCAACATAGACTGCCTCATACTATCTGTGATTAGAGCCCCAGAATGCATACATTTAACATAAACCCTCTGGGAGATTGTTAATAAACATTAAACTTAAGACCCTTTTCTGTCTTGTGATGATAGATAATCTATGATATTTACTATGTGTCAGACATTCTTCCAAGTATGTTATATATAATAAATTGTTTAATTTTCATAGAAACAGAGATGTTATGACTTAAAAATATTTTGCTAACAACATGAATTACTGCTTTCCATATAGTTTAAAAATATTTTTATTGATTTCAGAGATGGAAGGAGATGGAGGAAGAGATAGAAACATCAATGATGAGAGAAAGTTATTAATCAGCTACCTCCTGCATATTCCCCACTAGGGATTGAGCCTACAACCTGGGCATGTGCCCTGAATAGAAGTTGAACTGTGACCTGCTGGTTCATAGGTCAATGCTCAACCACTGAGCCCTGCTGACTGGGATCTCCATATACTTTTGTAATGTGTTAATTACATTACAAGGCCTATTTCTTAACTACTTGATAAGAAGTTTCAAAAATAAGAGGTCCTAATTAGCCTTTACTCAAATTGAATTGCTTTTTTAGAAATTATCACTGGAATGGTAAAATTATTTCACTGAGATCTTATTGCATGATATAGTATATTTCTTTGCTTTATCTTTTGGTCTCAGTTATAAATAATGATATATTTTCAAGAAAATTTTGGAATTTATAGTTATTTTTTCATAGTTTTCATTTTTAGTTCTTAAAAATTTCTCACTAATAAATTATTTTAAAAAATCAACAAAATTTTCCCTAAGGTTCCAGGCAATACAGTATGGTGGTATAAGTAAATGTGGTACTCAAATATTCCCACAACCACATCAAAATTATAGCTAAACTTCAGAACAACCATTATTCAGAACTTCCATGAAATACAGCTGAACAGAAGTTCTACAACTAAGGATATAAAGAAGCCACATCCAGACTGGTAGGAGGGGAGAAGACACAGAATGGGCTGGTACCACACCCATGTGTGGCAGGTTAAAATTTGGCTTTGGAGGTCCCCTCTTGAGGAGCAAGGGGTCCCAGCCCCACATTAGAAACCCATCCCAGGGTTTCAGTGTTAGGAATAGAAATCCCCATAACTTCTGGATCTAAATGCTGCCAGGGATTATGGCTTAGTGAGACAAAGGACTTCTGGAGTCCCAGGTGTTTCTCTTGAATGGCCAACGTAGGAACTTAGACTCACTTATATTGAGCAGCATCTTGAAATGTACCATGGACATATGGAGAGAGACTGAATTTCCTGGGATTATGGTGGGGGGGTCTTTTGGAGGGATGGCAGAGGCCATTGTCCCTTTGCTAAGCTTTCCAGACACTGAGCCAACAGACAAGCACCATATTTGAGTCTCCATAAACCTGTTTAACACTGTTCATTTCATCTAGGTGATTTACTGAGAACTGATTCACACAACCTGCATGCCACACCCAAGCCTTTACCTGTGGATTTTCCATACAAAAGGCCTATCTTTGACTCATGCTTCAGACTTTCCTAAAATCTCTCAAACAAGCAGCATCTGGCCTCAGTGTATCCTGTACCTCTCACTAAGTGGCCTCAGGCTAGCACTAGCAACAGACATACTTTGTTTAGAGGTTGGCCTCTTCTGAGTACCCCCAAGCGCAACATTAGCAGTCATCTACAGGTACTCAGTAGCTCATGTCTGGTGGCAGCTTACCTTGGCCTTCAACTCCTGGAGGGCCCCAAAGTCAGTGTAACTGGTGGACAACTTCAGACTAGGTTAAAGCACCAACCAACGACCATCACAAGCGACATACTCAGTGTGTGCCAAAGCCCTGATGAAGTAAATTTTTCTCTCTAGGTTAATTTCTGCACTGCTGATTTTCCACAGTGGTCATAGCCAGTACTCACAGCCAATAAATATAAGGGTAAATCCTTCCCATTGAGTTGCCAATAGCAATCAATGCTTAACTACTTAGAAGGGTGCACACCACCCAATACAGGGAAACACTTGTAGTGCCCAGTCAGGTGATCAGTGAGGCTGTGCCACTGTATCTTACAGGACACCTATTATATAAAACCACTTTCCAAAGACTGGAAAATATAGCAGCTCTACCTATTACATAGAAACAAACATAAGGAAGCAGCCAAAATAAGGAGACAAATAAATATGTCCCAAATGAAAGAACAAAACCATAGAAAAATAACTAAAAAAAAATTAAAAAATGGAGACAAGCAATCTACTAGAAACAGAATTCAAAACACATATTATAAGGATACTCAATAAATTTAGGAGTAGGAAACTTAAGGAGAACTTCAACAAAAGTATAGAAAACATAAAAATGAAGGTAGAACACATAAAAAAGGATCTATCTTAAATGAAGAATACATGAACCGAAATGAATGAAGAACACATTACAGGGAACAAACAGTGAAGTCACCCAGCTGACATGGCTCAATGGTTGAGTGTCAGGCTATGAACCAAGTCACAGTTCTATTCTCAGTCAGGGCATATGCCCAGGTTGCTGGCTTGATCAGTGATTCTCTTTCATCATTGACTTTTCTATTTCTCTCTTCCTCTCCCTTCCTCTCTAAAATCAATAAAAATATATATTTTTAAAAATGAATGTCACAGTTCAATTCCCATTCAGAGCCCATGTCCAGGTTTTGGGCTTGAACCCTAGTTAGGGGCATGCAGGAGGTAACTGATCAATGATTCTTTCTCATCATTGATATTTCTATATCTCTCTCCCTCTCCTTTTCTCTCTGAAATCAATAAAAAATATGTTAAAAAATCAAAGTGAAGTAGATGCAGCAGAGAACCTAATCAGAGATTGAGAAGATAAGAAAGAAGAAAACCCCCAATCAGAACAGCAAAAAGAATCCAGAGATGAGGATAGTATAAGCAGCCTCTGGGACAATTTCAAACATATGAATATATGCATTATGGGGGTTCCAGAAGGAAGAGAGGGAGCAAGAATTTGAAAAGTTGTGTGAAAAATAATGATGGAAAACTTCTCTAACCTGGTGAAGGAAATAGACATACAGAATCCTAAACAAGATGAATTCAAAGAAGCCCACACCAAGACACATCATAATTAATTGCAAAAGATTAAAGACAAAGAGATAATTTTGAAAACAGCAAAACAAGACAAGGCAGCTCTCAAAGCTGTCAGCTGATTTTTTAACAGAAACTTTGCAGGCTAGAAGGGATTGGCAAGAAATATTCAAAGTAATAAAAAACAATGACCTATAACCAAGGAGGATTTGTGTAATGCTTTCAATAATAAATATAAATTTAAAATAAATATATGAATTCTTAAAAAAAAGACTTTGGTTCAACCTTTTTGTCAAAGCTGTAGCTCTACTGAGACACTCCACACTCTAACAGTTTCTGGGCAAGGATATTTATCACAAGACCCTGGGTATACACCTTGGCATATGGGTTCATTAAAGTGAGGGGTCATCAAGTTAATGACTTGAGTCATAAAGTATAAGTAATACCTGTTTATGTGGTAGCTCTGTTTATCCTATCTAATAAAAGGGTAAAATGCAAATTAAACATCACTCCATCACAAAGATGGCAGTGCCCAGTCCTCTTAGCCCCACCGAAGTCCCCCAGTCCCAGTGGGGGGGGGGTGGAGGAGGAGGTGGCCACTGAGAGTGGGCAGCTTGAGCTGCCTGGTGGAATATTTGCTTCATTACCGTGGTGATGAGGCAAGTGTTCCACACCCAACCGTGGATGGGTCCCTGGCTGCAGAGAGCCTCTGGGCAGCAGGTGCAGAGTGGCCAGGCCCTGCAGAGAGCTACTGGCACACAGATTCGTGTGCAGGGCTACTAGTTTGTTTATAATTGAAGAAACATTTGTTGATCTTTTTCAGATACTATGATCGAGATTATAGGAAAAACAAAGGTGTACAAGACACACTGTCTTCAAAGAGTTTCTATCTAGAGCTGAGGTTTTCAATGGAGATGTTTTGCCTACTAAGAACATTTGGGATAGGTGTCAGCTTCAGTGAGACAGTGAAGGTGTCATGGGTTCCTGATGAGAAATAGGAAAGAATAAAACTGGAGAGCATGGGAGAATCCAAGATGGCAGCATAGGTAAGCACCTACACTGCTGCCGCGCACAACAATTTCAAAACTACAAATAAAAGACAGAACAAACATCATCCAGAACTACAGGAAAGCTGGCCGAGTGTAAGTTCTACAACTAGAAGGAAAGAGAGGGGCTCACAGAAACCCAGAGGAGCTGCAAAAAGCTGAGGTACGGAGACGCGCACGCTGAGAGAGCGGGTGCCCGAGTACCTGGCTGGCTTTCTCTGGCAGGAGGGAAACGGAGACTCCCAACGGCATTGAACCCCTTATCTTACGACACTAAACCCCAGATCCAGCCGAAACTCATACGGGGTGAGTTTGGACTGTGAAAAGGGAGAGGTGCAAGGAAATTTAGGGGAGTCACAAAAGATTGGAGGTCTGGTCGCGCACGGTGCTGCATGAAGGACAGACTGCTGATTGTGCCGCTGGCTTTTGCAAGTGGGCGGGAGACAGACCCTCCCAACTGTGCCACTTCTGAGTCCACTGGGCCCCTGTTTTGGGCGAAACCCTGGAGACCTAGACTCCTGTGGTTCTGGCGCGCAGGGGAGCTGGAAAGGCAGCGGTCTAGAAGCACTGCGGGCGGGCGCGCGCACAAGGACCGCTCCAGTCATTGCCCAGTCACGTGAGACTCAGGGGCCCCGGAGGGCGGGGCTGACTGGAAGGCAAGGCGGTCCCTTAAGCCCTGAGACTCCACCCCTCCCAAGCTCAACAGAGTCTTCTGCGGCTTTGCGTCTGGTATCATAAGGCTGAATTCAACACAGAAGTTTCCCCGGCATAGTGAAAATGCCCAGACAAAAGAAGGGATCACAAACAAAAGAAATGGAGGAAAAAAAAAAAGAGTGGATATAGAGTTCAAAACCACGCTTATAAGGTTTTTCAAGAATATGCTAGAAAAGATGGATAAATTTATCAAGTCCCAAGAGGAGATGAAAAAGGACCAACTAGAGATGCAAAAGAGCCAACTAGAGATAGTAAAGGTCCAACTAAAGATGATAAAGGACCAACTAGAAATTAAACAAACACTGACTGAAATAAAAAATATTATAGAGTCCTAACAGCAGACTAGAGAAAGGCAAGAATCAAGTCAAAAATTTGAAATATAAAGAAGCAGAAAACACTCAACTGGAAAAGCAAGAAGAGAAAATAATCCAAAAATGTGAACATAATGTAAGGAGACTGTGGGACAGCTTCAAGAGTACCAACATCAGAATTGTGGGGGTGCCAGAAGAAGAGAGAGAGCAAGATACTGAAAACCTATTTAAAGAAATAATGACTGAAAACCCACATCTGGTAAAAGAAATAGATTTACAAGTCCAGAAAGCACACAGAACCCCATATAAAAGGAATCCAAAGAGGACCACACCGAGAAACATCATAATTAAAATACCAAGAGCAAAAGACAAAGAGAGAATATTAAAA
Source organism: Lasiurus cinereus (assembly GCA_011751065.1). Lineage (NCBI taxonomy): Eukaryota > Metazoa > Chordata > Mammalia > Chiroptera > Vespertilionidae > Lasiurus > Lasiurus cinereus. Next base: position 15,895,048 of record JAAGEH010000392.1, read on the forward strand.
GCAGCAAGAGAAAAACAGTTTATTACCTACAAGGGAGCACCCATACGACTGTCAGCTGATTTCTCAACAGGAACGATGCAGGCCAGAGGGGAGTGGCAAGAAATATTCAACGTGATGAATAGCAAGAACCTACAACCAAGAATAATCTATCCAGCAAAGCTAACATTCAGAATTGAAGGGCAGATAAAGAGCTTCACAGATAAGAAAAAGCTAAAGGAGTTCATCAACTCCAAACCAGTACTATATGAAATGCTGAAAGGTACTCTTTTAGAAGAGGAAGAAGAAAAAGGTAAAAGACAAAAAATTATGAACAACAAATACATATCTATCAATAAGTGAATCTAAAAATTAGTGAATTAAAAATTTGATGAACAGAATAAACTGGTGAATAGAATAGAATCAGGAGCACAGAAAGGGAATGGACTGATAATTCTCAGGGGGAAAGGGGTGAGAGGTGTACAGGGAGAGACTGGACAAAAATCATACACCTATGGATGAGATCAATGGGAGGGAGCTAAGGTCAGAGGGAGGGGTGGGAGCTGGGTGGAGGGGTGCTATGGAGGGGAAAAAAGAGAAACAAATGTAATAATCTGAATAATAAATATTTAATTTAAAAAAAAGAACATTTGGCTATGTCTAAATACAGTTCTGGTTATCACAATTGGGGAGGAGTGAGGATATGGGAGGTGCTATAGGATCTAGTGGGTAGAGGCCAGGAATGCTGCTGAACATAGTAACAAAAATACAGGACTGCCTTCACAACAAAGAATTACCCAATCCAACCAATCTAAAATGCCAGTAGTGCTGAGGTTGAGAAACTATGATATAAAACAAGTCATGCAAGATATGAAAAAAGGATTGATACATAAAGAGCTATTAAAATCAACAAGAAAATAATGAATAACATGCTATGCATATTAAAAGATAGTCTATGTCTATGTCATTAGGGAAATTAAAACAATGAGTTACCACTACCATCTATTAGACTGGCAAATTTTAAAATACTGATATTGTCAAATTGGGGAGATTGCAGAGAAAGTAGAACTCTCATTCATTGGGGATGGGAATGTAGATTGATGCAGCCATTTTGGAAGACAGTTCGGCAGTTTCTTGCAAAATTGAAATACTTTTACCATATTATTCTGCAATCTCTTTCCTTGATATTTACCCAAGTGAGTTAAAAATTTATCTCTCTATATAGAAGCCTAACTGACTGTCTGACAGTCAAACCAATAGATATGATGCACAGTGACCACCAGGGGATAGATGCTCAATGCAGGAGCTGCTGAGCTGTGGTGACTTGGCAGCTGTGGTTCTTGGGTGGTGCACCCAGTACCAGATAAGGAGGGAGCCCAATTCTGGAGTGTGTCACCTGAGAACCACCCTCTCATAATCTGGAACCCCTTGGGGGATGTTAGAGAGCCGGTTTGGGCCTGATCCCCACAGGCCTGGCTGAGGGACCCCAATGGTACACCAATTAATGCACCGGGATTCTAGTGTTTACATAAAAGCCTGCAAACTAATGTGTATAGCAACTTTATTCATTATTGCCAAAATTTTGAAGCAATTGAGATGTTATTCAATGGATGAATGAATAAACTGGGGTATATTTAGACAATGGAATATTTTTTTAGCAATAATAATAAATGAGCTAATTAGCTATGAAAAGATATCAAAGCAACTTGAGTGAATATTACTGAGTGGAAAAAGCCAATTTGAAAAGACTACAACTATATAACAATCTGGAAAAGGAACAATAGGGAGACACTAAAAAGATCCAGATTGATTAGATGGAGGGGGGAATAGGCAGAATACAGAGAATTTTTAGGGCAGTGAAACTCTTCTGTATGATACTCTAATGCTGGACACATGTTAATATATGTATGTCTGAGCCCATAGAATGTACAGCACCAAGAGTGGACAACAATGTAAACTATGGACTTTGGGTGGTAATGATGTGTCAATATAGGTTCAGAGATTTTCACAAATATATCACTCTGGTGTGGGATGTTGATAATTGGGGATACTTTGAGTGAATTGGGACAAGGACTATATGGAAAATATTTGTATTTCCTGCCCAGTTTTACTACAAAAATAAAGCTGCTATAAAAATGAAGTATTTTTTAAAACTGGTACCAATCTTGAAATGTGTCATAATGATATAGTTATGAAGAAAATACCTCTGTTTTAAGAGATGTATTCTGAAATGTTTAGCGGTGAAATGTAAAAATGGGTTAGATTTACTTTAAAATTTCAGTATGTATATATCTAAATAAGTTATAAATAAATTATGTATATACTAGAGGCCCGATGCATGAAATTCATCTCTCCCTTGCCCTGCCACCAAAGCCATCTCTGCCTCCTCTGCCTCACTCTCAGCCCCAGCCATGGTGACTTTGTCTGGAAGGTTGTCCATAAGGATGTCCAAAAGGACATCCTGAAGGACATCTGGTATAATTAGTATATTATGTTTTTATTATTATATATTACAGAAATGTGACTAAAATTAACCATTATTAAATCTAGATAATGGGTATGTAAAAATAATTCTCTTTACTGCCTTTATTTATTTATTTTTAAAATCCTCATCTAAGGATATTTTTAATAGAACTTTTTGAAAGAGAAGAGGGGGGGGAGAGAGAGAAAGAGAGAGGGAGAGAAAGAGAGAGAGAGAGACAGTCATCATTGTGGGAGAGAAGCATCAATCAGTTGCCTCCCATACACGCCAACCTGGGATCAAACCCAGAACCTAGGTATGTGCCCTGACTGGGAATCAAACCCACAACCTTTTGGTGTACAGGACAACATTTCAACCATCTGAGCCACTGGCCAGGGCTCTACTACTTTCATATATTTTGACACTGTTCATAATTAAAAATAAAAATAAATGCCTTAATTCAATTACCACACATTAGTTTTAAATATCTGTCAGCTAAGACCATTTAGCTCATCAGTCTTCAACTCTGGCAGAACACCATAATCAGATAGAAATTAATTAAGTCAGACTTTCTGGGGCAGCAAGAGAATAGGACCAGTAATCAGCATTTTAAGACACTCAAATATGCATCAAGAATTGAGAATCCTACTTCTAGTTTCTGGAAATAAATAATGTAATGAACAATTTCTCATGTAACCTGCAAGCTCAGTTAGTTAGCTGTCAGCCATTTCAAACAATACAGTAAGCAGTAAGTACCATGGTAGTCTCATCTTCCTAAAGTCTAGAGATCCATAGTAATTCCTCACTGATGTGGTTATGTATGATAAGAAGATAGATAAATAGATCAATCGATAGAGATGATTGATAGAGATATAGATTATTTATAAATAGAATAGATATGAGGCAGAATTATATATTATATTATATTATATTATATTATATTATATTATATTATAT
>JAAGEH010000392.1:15898451-15929593 GCA_011751065.1 Lasiurus cinereus
TATATTATATTATATTATATTATATTATATTATATTATATTATATATATGTCTCAAATTTACTGAACACCGACTATGTGCCAAGCATTGTGGCAGGAAATTTCGTTACTTTATTTATTTATTTATTTATTTATTTATTTATTTATTTTTGCACAAAATCCTGAGAGGTGTGATGATCCGCGTATTTCATATGGAGAAACTGAGAGCTTCTTATTCTCCACTTAACTGTTTGCCCAGAATTCCCAGATGTCCATTTATTCTGGACTCCTCAGAGTTTCTTTCATTCCATTATTTAAGGCAGATTCTGTAACATTTTGTTGTAAGTGGGCACACATAAATACTCTTTCTTATCTGTGTATCTGTGGATTCTTTTATTCTTTTTGGCTTTCCTTTAGGATTTTTAAAACTCAAGTCTCACATGTAAGAGAATTGACTAAAATATATTTAAACAGCATGTCATTACAATTATTTCTGAAAAACAATTTTTAATTGTAGATTTAGAAACCAACAAATCTATTTTAGCTAGCATAATTTCTGATGAACTAATTTAATCCGTACAAAATTACATAAAGCAAAGTTAAAACAAGACTACATCAATTTCTCGCCTTTGGATATAACATTATATTTAAAAAAATGAAACAAATAGAGTAATTAGCCCCCAGCAGAGCAAATTACTATAATAGCCATCTCCCACAAATTCCTTTGATGAAAAAACTGAAAATGAAAATAAGAACATGGTAGGTCTTGGGTTAAAGCTCTACATGTGCCCTATTAAATAATGGTTCAGAATATTGTACAGAGGGTTGGTTACCTTTACAGAAGTTCAAAAGCGAATAGAACTGGTATCTTCCCTTTTGGCTGCATGGTCTGATGGACCACGCTTTTCAGTTCTTTAGTTAATTTCTGTTTTTATTTAGTTTCGATTCCAATATTTGTAGCAGCATAGTATCATGAATGAAATATTCTAATTGGAGTTGGTGAGAATCAACTTTTTGTATTTTGAAAAGGAGACATGAGTTATGGTACGAGGACTCTACCTCTAGAGGGTAGGAGGTCTGAGTCCCACAATACAAATTAGCTGTATTACTTGGGTAAAATACTCAAGGAATCTGGAAATTGATTTTAATGTTCCCACAATTAAAATGCTGGATTTGATCGTCTCTAAGGTTCTTTTTAGTTCTACAATTTTAATGATGCTACCTTATATTTAAACACAACAGTTATTAAGAAGGTAGCAGGTGACCCAATCATGATTTGGTGGGTATTTTCTTCTTTGTGGGTTATACTTTACAGTAGTATTTCTAAAATTTATGTGAGCATTAAAACCACCTGAGGTATATGAACCAGAAGATCATGGTTCGATTTCCAGTCAGGGCACATGCCCCAGTTTCGGGCTCAATCCCCATTGTAGGGCGTGTAGGAGGCAGCCAATCAATGACTCTCTCTCATCATTGATGTTTCTATATCTCTCTCCCTCTGCTTTCTCTCTGAAATAAATAAAATACATTTAGAAAAAACCCATCTGAAGTGCATGATAAAATTATGGTTTGTAGGTTTTAGAATGTAACCAGAAATATACAGTATATTTCAAGTAAGTCCTCTAGGTGATTGTGATACAAATTGTGCTCAAATAATAGTCAGGGAATGTTTTCCCCATAATTCCTGCTGAACAATAATTTTCAAACTTTTCTTTTTATCTAATTATCCTGAAGGAACAGGCTTTCTTGTACTATTAATAAACGATCACTTCTGATTCTTATTCAGGGAGAAGGTCTTGCCAGTGTAGAAGAGCACAGGGTGATCAGTAAAAAAAAAAAAAAAAAAAAAGAAAAAAAAGCAAAAAACAAACAAAATAAAACAAAACAAAAAAAAAAACAGGGAAGAATAGCTTGAATAGGTTTATAGATGATTCTGAAATGGTGCTTTAAGTAGTGGTGGGGTGATGGTGGTAGGGGGTTATTGTTCAGGGGGAGCTTGATTCATTCCATAGTTAAGAAATGTGAATTTGCCAAAACCGGTTTGGCTCAGTGGATAGAGCGTCGGTCTGCGGACTGAAAAGTCCCAGGTTCGATTCCGGTCAAGGGCATGTACCTTGGTTGCCGGCACATCCCCAGTAGGGAGCGTGCAAGAAGCAGCTGATTGATGTCTCTCTCTCATCGATGTTTCTAACTCTCTATTCCTCTCCCTTCATCTCTGTAAAAAAATCAATAAAATATATTTAAAAAATAAATAAAAAAAGAAACATGAATTTAAGTGAGTTGATGACATATATGAAGCACTGAATAATTTGCTTAATATTATTTTGATTATAAGTGTATACTATAATGTAAAACATTTACAGAGAAGCAGAAAGCAAAACAAAGAATCATCTTCAGTGGAAGCAGTGCTCCTGACTCTAAAATGAATTAATCCTTTCTTACCCTAGGTCATAATTCTTTCCCTACACTCCAAATTTCCCATTTTCCTCATATACCAATCTAAACAAAGTGTTCATTCTATTATCCTATTCTTCATAATCTTTTCAAGAATTACTTTGTTTTGCCAAGCTTGAGTGACAACCCATGAACCAGGTTGCCACAGTTCTATTTCTGATTAGGGTATATGCCCCTGTTGTGGGTTTAATCACTAATGGGGGACATGCGGAAGGCACCCGATCAGTGCTTTTCTTTCATCATTAATGTTTCTATCTCTCCCTTTCCCTTTCCCTTTTAGAAATCAGTAAAAACTTTTTTTTTTAAAAATAATTACTTTGTTTTGTGTATTATTTGTTTGTGTTCTATTTAACTGATTTCTCCATTATCTTCATTATTGCCTATTGTATCACCCTCCAGATGTGCAATGGGCCCCACTCCCACCCAAATTTATCTTGTATATTGAGATTGATGTGCCACATACACTCACCAAGGGGATACGAAAAGGTTTATTACTCACACACTGAGGCCTTCTGGGGAAAGCAAAATAGGTTTACAACTGGGTGCAAAAATGGCTTGAAAGAGCAGGGAGATAAGGCTTGCTTGGCTTTCATTGTGGTAGGTTGTGGGACTAAGGAGAAGTTCCCACATGCAGCAGATGCTTTCATTGTTTCAGTTCCTACTGGCACCAAGGGCAGGAGTGCCTGGGCTTTCTTACTGGCTTGTCCATAGGTGGGAGGAAAGGGAGAGGGTGGGTCTTGAAAGTTGTCAATAGACAAACATCATAAAAAGGACTCAGACTCTTTATCACATCGATATTTGCTTGGTTTGGGATTGGTTTTTATTTTTTTTTTAAACTTTTAAAGTAAAAGCATACATTAGCTATTCTATATTTTATCTCTCTCGCCCACAATATAGATTTAAAAGCTATGAATTTTCTTCCAAATACTTCTTTGCTATATTACATTGATTTGGACATTTATACTTTATCATTCAGTTCAACTTATTTTTTTACTGTCTCCTTTGACCTATGGGTTCTTGGTAGCATGATGTTTAATTTCCAAATATTAGGGCATTTTCTCTAGTTATTTTGTTGATTTCTAATTTAATATAGTTGCGATCAGAGAAAATACTCTATTATTTTAATCCTTCAAAGTTCATTGTAACTTGTTTTAAGGCTCAGCATATAATAACTGAATGTTCCATGTAAACTTGAGCAGGCTTTACATTATGCTACTTTGAGTGTAGTGCTCTATTAATGGCAAATAGGACAAGTTGTTTTATAGCATTGTTAAAATCTTCTACATTTTTACCAATTTTTTTTTCCTTTTCTATGAATAATTGAAAGGTATTAAACGCCCCAAATATGACTGTGAATTTGTCTGTTTCTCCCTTTAGTTTTTTTAAACTGTTGTTCTGTCAACTGTGTTCAGAAGCTTTAGTATTCCATACATACACCTTTAAGATTATTATTTCTTCATCATTATGAAAATACTACTAGAGACCTGGCACAGAAAATTGATGCACCAGTAGGTCCCTAATCTGGACCACGATCAGGGCTGATCTTCTCTGGCTGCTGGCAGCCAGCCCTGCCCCCTGCCGCCAATGCCAGTGTGGGATGACCAGTGGGGCAATTGGGGCACCACTTGCTTTCACCCACCTTGGCCTAGAACCACTAACCTCCAGTTCCCTGTCCCCCATTGGGCAATTGGAGCCTGTTGCTAGGAGGTGAGACCAAGAGGTTGGCTGGCAGGCCCCGATTGGGCATCAGGGCCTGTGGGCTGGGGACAACTCCTGCATTGAGCATCTGGCCCCTGGAGGTCAGTGTGCATCATAGTGACCAGTCATTCTGCCATCTGATCTATTTGCATGTTACACTTTTATATATATAGATCCTTCTCTATCACTGGTCATGTTCTGAGTCATGAGGTCTACTTTGATGTTAAAATCACCACAGTTAATTCCTCATGTTTAGTGTTTTCATGGTTTATATTTTTTAATTCTTTCAATATTTTTTGCTAGCAACATAACAGTAGTTTTTTTATTATTTAGTCTCTCAATTTCTGCCTTTGTATATATTTAGACCATTTACATTTAATATGCATACGTTTAAATATATCATCTTTTTAAAAATTTCTGTTTGTCTTATCTGTGCTTTGTCTCTGTTTCTCTCTCTCTCTCTCTCTCTCTCTCTCTCTCTCTCTCTCTCTCTCTCTCTCTCTCTGTCTCTCTCTCTCTTCCTGCCTTTATAGGGTTGTTTTGTGGTGGGTCAAGTGGGATTTTTTTCTTGGAAAAGTGCATTTTCATCTGGGATTTTTTCTCTTATCATTTAGTATTCTTTGCTAAATTTAGGGATGCTGTAGATGAATCTTTCAGTTTTTATGTGGTTGAAGATATATTTATTTTGTCTTTATTTTGAAGGAACTTTTATTGAATGTAGTATTCTAGACTAATATTTTTTGAAGCATTTTAAATATGTTATTTTATAGTCTTATGATTTCCATTGTATCATTTGTGAAGTTGGCTGTAATTCTAACTGTTGTTTCCTTATATGAAATCCAGTTGATTGTCACTATTCACAAATTCTGTATTTGCAAATTCATGTACTTGCTAAATTTTATTTGTAACTCCTAAATGAATAATTGTGGCACTTCAGTTGTAATTCATGGACATATGCAGAATGGCAGAAAATTTGAGTCCCCTGATGTGCAGATTCCCAGCAGTGGTCAGACAGGACAACACCTTATCTTCTTGTTTCAGGTCTCATATTGTAAACAAGCATTCTTTCACGTGATATTTTTAGTGTTGTATTCATGATATTTTAAAAAGTTTTCTATTGATAAGTCACCGTTTCAAATGACCCTCAAGTATACTTAAGTTTATCTGATGTTTCTGAGCACAAGAAGGCTGTGCTGTGCCTTATGGTGACATCGTGTATATTAGATAAGCTTCACTCAGGCATAAGTTTTAGTGACACTGGCCGTGAGTTCATTTATTAATGAATCAACAGTACATTAAATCCAGAAAAAGGAAGATAAAATTTGTGTACATCGTATGAGGCTTCTCCAGAAAGTGCTAGAGCAATTTCTATACTGCTTGATGAAGTTATGGGAAAAATTGAAAAGTGTTAAATTTGTGGATTCATAAGATAATGACTGATTTAAGAAGCATAATAGACAGTATTGTTATAAGACTAAAAGTCAAATGAGTTTATGGTCGTGGTTTCTAGGTTCAGGAAATGTTAAACCCTTCTCAGTCAGTGCTGACTAATTCTCATGTTTTAAATGACAGAACATAAAGAAATGTTAAGCACACAGGCAGGGCAGGCCCTACAGACCAGGGGCTGTGGGAGAATTTGAGAAATATCTGCTAAGTATTATAGAGGTAGAGGTTATGTGGAAGAGCAGGTTTTCAATGCAAATGAGATTGGTTTGTATTGTAAGATGTTGGTAATAAATAGCACAAATAATGTTTCAATTGATGAAAATGTGGCCAGAGGCTTGCAGGAACCTAACTGGGTATATCCCCTAGGAATAATAGTTCAGTATTTACTACATCAGTGCTTGCAGTAACATCATCTTACATAACTACCACAGATAACAAGACTATTTTTCTGGGTACTACATGACTATTTTTCTGGGTACTTTCATGATTTTTCTCTTTATTTGGTTTTCATAATTTTGATTCTGATGCATCTGTGTGTGTGTGTGTGTGTGTGTGTGTGTGTGTGTGTGTGTGTATTTACTTTATGATATTTGCTGAATTGCCTAGGTCTGCTGTTTTTGTTTTTCATTAATTTTGCAAAATTATTAACTATTACGTCTTCAAATATTTCTTCTGTCCCATTCTTTCTCTCTTATCCCACTGTATTTTAGACCATTTGGTATTGTGTCACAGATCTTGGATGATGATATTATTTATTTACTAGAGGACTAGTGCCTGAAATTCTTACACAGGAGGTGCCCCTCAGCCCAGTTTGCACCCTCTCCAATCTGGGACTGTTGGCTCCTAACTGCTCGCCTGCCTGCCTGCCTGATTGCCCCTAACTGCTTCTGCCTGCCAGCCTGATTGCCCCCTAACTGCTCCCCTGCTGGCCTGATTGTCCCCAACTGCCCTCCCCTGCCAGCCTGGTCACCCCTAACTGCCCTCCCCTGCAGGCTTGATCACCCACAACTGCCCTTCCCTGCCAGCCATCTTGTGGTGGCCACCTTATGATGACATAAGGACGCAAGGACCACCTAGGCCTTTATTAGTATAGATTTTTGTACATTTTTTTCTCTCTGTATTTCAGTTTGCATTTATATTAACCTATTTTCAATTTTACTGATTTCCCCCCTAATCTCCATCCAGGCTATTAAATCTATTAAAAGTTTGCTTTTTTACTATTGATAGCTTATTCTTCTATTTTTAGAATCTTTTTGACTCATTATAGTTTTCATCACCTGCTCCTGAAGATTGTTCATCTTTTGCAACAGGACCCTTTATTTTTCATAGTTGTTTTATTTTTATTTTATTTTTGAAAAAAAATATATTTTTATTTCAGAGAGGAAGGGAGAAGGAGAGAGAAATAAAAACATCAATGATGAGAGAAAATTGATTGGCTGCCTTCTGCATATCCCCCACTGGGGATTGCAATCTAGGCTTGTACCTTTGTTCAGAATCGAACCCAGGACCCTTTAGTTCATAGGCCAATGTTCTATCCACTGAGCCAAACAGGCTAAGGCTCAGAGTTGTTCTTCAGCAGCTTGTATTTCTGAGTCTGATTCTATCCACTGCTCCCTTTCTTTCTCTCTTACTTTCTCGCTCTCTCATCTCTTTTAAATCTCTACTCAAGGTTATGTATTTTTTTTTATTGATTTTTAGAGAGAAAGAAAAGGAGAGAGAGAGAAGGAGAGGCAGGTGGTGAAATGTCAATCAGTTGCCTCCTGTGCATACCCCAACTGGAGATCAAACCAAAAATGTAGGTATATGCTTGGACTGAAAATAGAGCCAACTATATTGATGTATAAGATGATGCTCCAACCAATTGAACCACCTGGCTGGGACCAACTATTTCCTCTCTTGATAATAGGTCACGTTTTCCTGCTTCTGTGCATTTGTAGTTTATAAAATTAAGTGCTGGAATTTTGTGAAAAAGAAGCATAAACTGAAATAAGTAATATTTATACCAAGAAAATGCATGTCCCTTCTCTGTCATGTAATAACATTGGTGTTGGAGTTGACTCAGTCTATAAGTGCTCAATCAGGTGCTTTTTGAGTTTTGTTGTTGCATTAGGTAGATTCAACTCACACAGGTCTGAAGTTATCTGATGAAGAGATTAGAACCTTTTCTTAAATGGGTTCATGACCTGAGTGCCTGGAGGGTTTAATCCCAGTTTCTCCCCTCCCCCTCTTTTAACAGCCTCAGTATATTTGCAATGTGAGGGAAGTGGTCTCTCCTAGTATTTTTGCCTCTTTCTTTGACAACTCCATCTATGATCCAGAATGGTTTGTGGTTTTTCTCATTCTCTTGTGCTTCTCTCAGTATTCAGTATGTCATGTGCCTTATGTTTTGGGCATAGGGAGTCTCTCTCAACGTGTTGTTCCATTCCTAGTCTTTCTTGTGAGTAATCAGTGATGACCCATGGTTAGATACAGACCCATCCTCTCCTCTTCTCTTATCTTGTCTTCTCTCTCCTCTTTTGCTTTAGCTCCAATGCTTCTAAAAATGTATGCCAGCCCACTCCTGGGCTTAGAAAAGTAGAGAAATAGCTGTGTCTTTCTTATACCTGTCTATGGCAGCTCTGTCTCCTCTCACTTCTCTGATGAAGATACAAACAGCCTTGGGTCTCTTTTGTCCTAAAAGAGAATTATAATTTTATGGATTTTATTTGATTATGTTTATTTGTGAATTCAGCTCTCAAATAGGGTTCAAAAACTTACGATTTTTGCCGAAATCGGTGTGGCTCAGTGGACAGAGGGAAGGCCTGTGGACTGAAAGATCCCAGGTTCTGTTCCAGTCAGGGGCATGTACCTTGGTTGAGGGCACATCCCCAATAGGGGGTGTGCAGGAAGCAGCAGATCAATGTTTCTAACTCTCTATCCCTCTCTCTTTCTCTCTGTAAAAAAATTAATAAAATATATTTTAAAAAACCTTATGATTTGGTAGATTATCCAATTTTGTTTTATTTTTAGGGTGGGAAGATATTCTCTGAAGAATATTATATCTTAAGTAGAAGCAAAAGTCTTTCTTAGCTATATCTTCAAACTCTTTTTTCCTTTGATTTTCTTTTTACCAAACTATTATTTTGACTCACAGTCAGTTTAATAACAAACTAAAACAATGACAACTCTTTCTAGACCATATACCCTATTTTTTCTATGGTCATAAATATTTATTTTCCTAACCTCCAGCCTATGAGAATAATATCTCCTGTTTCTCCATTTACTTTCCCTCAATCCACTAATATTTAATTTCTAATATAGCCACCACCAAGACTATTCCTGTTTCTGTGACCTACAATTGCCAAATCAATCACTTTTCAATTTGTATTTTATTTGACTCACTGTATTAAAATATTAGAAACTTTGACTTTCGTGAAACTCCCATATTGCTTGATTTTATGAGCTCTCTTACACCTTTAAGTTCTTTTCAGTATATTTTTAAAATGTTTTTTTTTTTTGAGCTCTTTCTTACCCAGATTCTTTTCATGCTTTATCCATGTACTATGGGCCATCTCATCCATGTCCTCAACATCTTCAGCTTTTAAATGAAGATGCAATTTATATCTCTGACCCCAAATCTCTTTCCTGCTTTCCAGATCTGTATATTAAACTGCCTTTGAGACAGGCCCTTGGATACCCCTGTATCCTACCTCAAACCTCCTCTTCTTGAATTCCTTAGCTCTTTGAAAATTACAGCATCCTCTCTATTGATTATCCAAACTAGAGACCTGAACATCATCTACAATTTCTAGCTTCTTAATCAAATATGCCACTCAGTACTATCATTTACCTTCCATGTTTTTTTTTTTTTAACCTGGCTCCTTCTCTAAGTTCCTTTGTCATTCCCTAAAGTTGCAATCCCTACCACCTGTCACTGTGACTGTACCTTCTTTATCCAGCTCTGTGCAGTGCCATCAGTCCTCCACACTGCTGCCAGAGACTTTCTGAAATGACAATCTTATCAGGTTGCCCTCCCCACCCCGCATTTCGAACCTGTAATTTCCCCCCTGCTCATCTGTAATAGCACATAAGAGACATTCAAAAGTTTTGAAAGAATGAAAGGTAAAGCTCAAAATAACATTGAGATATATACAAGAGTTTAGTTCTCTGACCCTTGTCAACTTTTCTACTTAACCTCCTACTCTTCTGCCTTTTGCCCTTCATAGTCTAGCAGTTATCAAATTGTTTGTGGCTGCAAGAAATTCATTTAAGACTGTAAACACATTTAGGGAGGCAATGAAGAGGGACAGATGATGTTAGGAACATCATAATTTTTCTATTTCTACTTTTTGTTTCCAACTGAGGAAGTATCAGAGGAAAGCAGTTGTGGGAGTATGGCAGAAAAGCCTAGCCATACAGTGAAGGTTGGGTACAAACAGTTGGGTACAAACAGGAATACATCTATATTCTATCATGAATGTAATGCAGGTAGCAGGAGGAAGTTTTGCTGAGTTTAGTGTTTGACAGAAGAATTTGGACAGTCCAGTCATATCAACACCTGGCGGCAGTTTACATAAAGAAAGTGCAGGGAATTAAGAGTCGAGAGAAAAGTCAAGGATATGTTAGCAATAACACTGTAGCAGCTGACTTGATGAAAAAAGGTACAGTTCTTTAAATTTAACTTTCTTTTATATCTTGATACATTTATGAAACATAGAGTAATCAGAGCACATTAATTATTGACCTTGTGATTTAGTTACAAGTTAATTTTTTATGAGCACATATGTGATGAATTGTGAACAATATTTCTGGTAAGATCTGTTTTCTTGGATATCATTGTTGTGTAGCTTCATCTTTATCTATCTCCAGTGCACCACCTGAAACAATGATAGCTGAGGCATCCCAAGGTTGTTCCTGGAAGGGATGGCTCATCACTGGAGGCTGCCTTAGTATTATAGATTGAAGACAGATCAGAGTTAACCAGGAAAATGGTAAAACAACTGAAGATATGTAGCCTATTGTTTACAAAACTATAAACGAGACACACGAGCTCTCTGCCATGTGATAAAAACATATGAAAAATTTACCAAGTTACAAAATAATGTACTTGACTGGGAAACTTGTTATCCCATGTTCCACTGGTGTGATCTTAATTAAGCAAGTGGTTTAACCTTTCTGGAACTCAGTGTTTTGTAAAACAATAAGAATGATACTTACCTTTCTTTATAACATTGTGAAAGACAAACTTGATAAAGTATCTGAAAGTGTTTTTTGAATAATTTAAAATGCTACATATAAGTAAGTTTCTATTGTAATATTTTTATTTTTAGTCTAGGTTCTGGACCTACGCAAGTGTCACTTAGGGCCGTGGTTGGCAAACTGCAGCCCATGAGCCACATGCGGCTCTTTGACATCTTGAGTGTGGCTCTTACACAAAATACCACAGCCTGGGTGAGTCTATTTTGAAGAAATGGCATTAGAAGAAGTTTAAGTTTAAAAAATTTGGCTCTCAAAAGAAATTTCAATCATTGTACTGTTGATATTTGGCTCTGTTGACTAATGAGTTTGCTGACCACTGACTTAGGGAGAGTTCTTAGGATGATGCTTGGTTGTATGGCATGGAATAGTAAGTCAGCGGCATGACGTTTCAGTGAGGGCACTAACTCTGGGACAGACAGACTAGAGTTTGAATTCCAGCTCTACTATCTCCTATTGTGTGACCTTTCGGCAAGCAGTCTTCTCTATGCCTCAATCTAAAAATAGAATTAATAAGTGCTCACCTCATAGGTTGGTGTGAAATTTATATTAAAATAAAGTAATAAATGAAATAGTTCAGATAAACTCTTTCTAGAGTGCCTGGGTAATTTTAAGCACGAGATGGTGATTAGTTCTGAGAAATAAAATAATACCTCAACTGCTCTGGAGAAATGTCTGAGACCTTGACAATAAGTTCCTGAAAAAACTGTTATTTTGGTATTGCTTTAATGAATATGTATGTTATAGAGTCAGGCATTTTTTCCATTTTCTTTTTCTAATTTAAATTCTTTATTGTTTAAAGTATTACATATGCCTCCTTTTCCCCCTATTGACCTCTCCCCAGCCACTCCCACCCCCCAGTATATGCCCTCACTCCCCTACTGTCTGTGTCTATGGATTCTGCTTGTATGTATGCATACAAGTCCTTTGGTTCATCTTTAACCCTCCCTCGCCCCACCTTCCTTCTGAGATTTGATGGTCTGTTCAATGTTTCTATGTGTCTGGATCTATTTTTGTTCATCAGTTTATGTTGTTATTGTATTCTACAAATGAATGAGATCATGTGATATTTGTCTTTCTCCAACTGGCTTATTTTGCTTAGCATAATGCTCTCCAGGTCCATCCATGCTCTCGCTAATGGTGAGAGTTCTTTCTTTTTTATAGCAGCATAGTATTCCATTGTGTACCATAAGTGTACCACAGTTTTCTAGTCTACTCCTCTGCTGATGGGCAGTTAGGCTGTTTCCAAATTTTAGCTATTGTAATTGTGCTGCTATGAACATAAGGGTACATATATCCTCTTTGATTGGTGTTTCTGATTTCTTGGGATGTATTCCTAGATCTCCTTTTTCTTTATTTAAGATTAGAAGCCCAGCCCTGGTTACAGGCACATCCCCAGTAGGAGGTGTGCAGGAGGTAGCTGATTGATGTTTCTCTCTCATCAATGTTTCTAACTCTCTATCCATCTCTCTCTTCCTCTTGGTAAAAAATTAATTTTATATATATATATATAAGACTAGAGGCGCAGTACACAAAATCCATACATAGGTAAGGTCCCTAATCCTGGCCAGTGATCAGGGCTGATCTGGGGGGCGACTGATGGGGCTATCAGGGGCCACCGCTGGTACCCACCTTGGCCAGCCTGGCACCACCTACTCA
Source organism: Lasiurus cinereus (assembly GCA_011751065.1). Lineage (NCBI taxonomy): Eukaryota > Metazoa > Chordata > Mammalia > Chiroptera > Vespertilionidae > Lasiurus > Lasiurus cinereus. The sequence continues at coordinate 15,910,921 of JAAGEH010000392.1, forward strand.
CTAGCCCCACCCCACGCCACCACAGCCAGTTGCCTTTCTCTGCCAGGTGACCAGTGGGGTGATCAGAGGGCCCCCACTGGTACCTGCCTTGGCTGGCATGAGGCCTGAGGACTGAGGGCAGCTCCTTCATTGAGCTTCTGCCCCCTGGTGGTCAGTGCATGTCATAGTGAGAGGTCATTCTGATGATCATTCCGCAGTTTGGTCAATTTGCAAATTAGGCTTTTATTATATAGGATTAGAGGCTCAGTGCATGAAATTTGTGCATGGAGAGGGATTCCTCAGCCTGACCTGCACCCTCTCCAATCTGGGACCCCTCAGGAGATGTCCAACTAATGGGCCTAAACCAGCAGTCAGACATCCCCCTTGCAATCTAGGACAACTAGCTTCTAACCACTCTCCTGCCTGCCTGTCTGATCACCCCTAACTCTTCTGTCTGCCTGCCTGATTGTCCCTATCCCCTCTGCCTGCTGGCCTGATTGCTCCTACCTTGCCCCCCTGCCAGCCTGATCACCCCTACCTTGGCCCCCTGCTGGCTTGATCATTCCTACCTTGCCCTCCTGGTGGCCTGATCACCCCTACCTTGCCCCCCTGCCTATCTGATCACCCCTAAACCCTCTGCCTGCCTGCCTGATTGCCCCTAACTGCCTTTGCCTGCCTACCTGATCATCCCTTACTGCCTTCCCCTGATGACCTGATATTGTCCCCATATGCCCTCTCCTTCAGGCCTTATCTCGTTTCCAACTTTCCTCCCCTGCCTGCCTGGCCACCCCTAACTGCCCTCCCCTGTTGGCCTGATCTCACCCCCAGCTCCCCTCTTCTGTCAGACTGATCATCCCTAATAGCCTCTGCCTCGGCCCCCACCACTGTGGCTTTGTCCAATAGGAAGTCAGACATCTGGAAAATGGCCAGTCAACCCAGTCTAATTAGCATATTACCCTTTTATTAGTATAGATAGATGGTATAGGATAGGATTGCTTAAGTGGTGTGTGTGGGGAAGGCAAAGCCTTTTTTAGCAGGAAGAGATGTTCTTGGCAGACAAAAACACATAATCTCTATATCTGGACTGATAGCCAGTCATATGCACTATGCTGCCAAACCAGTCATTAAAAAAAATTGAATCACTTTCTTACACCTTACACCATACAGCTGTTGCCTTTAAAACCCCTTCTCAGCCACCACCTAAGGTTCTGCCTTTGTAGTTCATCCAGATTTGGTTCTGATTGGTCAGTTTCTATGCCAGTTAGCATCTCCAGGCCTATCTCCAGGTCTGATCATAGAGGTGGGGCTAATCAGCAGCCACCCTAGGCAGCTGGCCAATGGGCTGAACTGCTGACCTCTGGGAGAAAGAGAGAGGCTTATCTGAGCACCCTCATTCTCTCTCGGACCTCAACAGCAGCAGCAGCTTCACCTCTTTCTCTCTCTCAGAGAGGTCAGCAATTCAGCCTGCTCACCTCCTGCATGCACAGCCTGGCTGTTAGTCAAGCCTCTGGGCATTGTGGATATTATGATCCTGGATCTTTATATATATCCTGGATATATATATATATGTTGGTAGATTCATAAGAAGTCCCCATTAATATGTTTCCTTATCAGCTAAAGACAGTGCCAAACTCTGAACATAGTAGTTTCTCAGCCAGGAATAGCCCCAAATGGCTAAGTGGATTAGCATGATAAGATGTTCAGAGACCATTGTGTTTAGTAGTAAAGGCTTCATTCATTTATACATTTGTAACCCTAGGTAAAAATAAGAAAAATGGTAACAAAAATTGGCAGATAAATATGTATATGTAGTCTTTTTACATATGGGTTATATATAGTCTTTTATATATATATATATGTGCATATGTCTATATATACTTATATATGTAAATATACATACATATATGTATTTATATATATGTACACAAAGTCTAATATTCTGTGTCAAGCATAAACTACTTTAACAGAATCTTAGCCACTCTCGCTGCTTTTGTTCTTTCTCTGCTCCAATTTATTCCAGACTTTGTGTTTAAGGTACAACTCTGATAATTTCACTTCCTCAGTCAAAAATCTTAATTAATTTCTCAGAAATTTTCCTCCTCAAGTAATTATTTTTTGAGGGAAGCATAATAGTATAGTGGATGAACTTGGGTTTTACAGTCAGAGTAATGGATTCAAATAGACTCTAAATCTTATGACATATTGAGTCTCAGACTCAATTAAGTTCTCAAGATATTCATTTTCAATAAAATAGGGATAATAATTCTTATCAAATAATGTTCTCAAAATTATGATGTGTAATTAAAGAGCAGGCTCTAATAATTGCTATTAAAATAATAAAAAATATTAGCTATGGAATAATATAATAATCTGGTATTTTTATTAGTCAGGAATTCCCGTTTAATTCTGTATCTTGTATTTTGTCACAAACTGAAGCACAGTTGTCTTGTAGACAAGGGCTTTTCTTATATCTCTTATGTAATAAGGACTTAGAAATATGTTACCTTAATATTAAAGAAACACTTATTAAGTACCTTAAATGTAAAAGTCTTTTTTGTGTGAACTGAAGGCATTGAAAGACCAAACTTGTGTGTGTGTGTGTGTGTGTGTGTGTGTGTGTAATATGTCATATTATTTAAAGTGATTCTCATTTATTCATTTATTTGGTATAAATGTCAGAGGTAATTTTTAAGATTTACATGGTTCTATAAAATAATCTATAAATAATCTTTATCTATGATTCTGAAGAATGTGTTTTCAATCCTCTATTCATCTTGCTCCATGTTTTAGTTCTATTATTTCACTTAACAGATCTCCATCCTTGAAACTTCCTAAGGATTCTCCTTGTTCTATGATAAAATCTAAGTAGGCATGTTACCCAAGTTGGACTATCAGCTTTTTATCCTCAACGAATACCAAGCTTCTTAGAGAATTGTTAATGAAAATAATGCAAAGTATTGAGGAAGCCTTGAAATAAATGATCTCAATGTAAAGGGGATATGTTTGAAAATCCTCATAAATATAATCACTCTAGAGAAAACATATAGATTTATAAATATTAAAGAAAGTTCCCCTCCCAATACTCTTTTTTCATTTATATTTATAGCTTTATTCAGAAAATATACATTTTTGTTGTTGTTATTGTGGAGAAACTCCTTGATAAATAGCTCTGTGATATTTTTTTAAAAAGTTATTTTTTTCCTATTGCTGCTACCTCCTTAGCTTTAATACCCCTAAGGTAATTAGCGTGAATTAAAATTTACATCAGCAATTTTAAGATTTGTTAAATATGAAAAATGAAAATCTACACAATGTAGTAAATCATTCAAATTTAAAATCCTTTCCATGTTTTAAAAAAATATATCTTCTGTAAAAAAATTATCACAGGCTCATAGATGTTTTCTGAAATAAACCTGATGCATTGATACTATGATTATTTTTTTTTAATTCTCACATCAGGATAGATATATTTTGCATTGATTTCCAGAGAGAGTGAAAGGAATAGAGAAGGGGGAGATGAGAGAAAGAGAAACATCAACATGAGAGAGACACATCGATGGGTTGCCTCCCACACTCACACCTACTGGGGCTGGGGAATTTGCAATAGAAGAAAGTACCCCTGACCCTCTGATCTGGAATGCAACCCATTAGGTCTGCAGGTGACACTCTAACCACTGAGAAAACCAGCAAGAGCTCTATATATTTTTTTTAATTAGGTAAAAATATTATTAGCTATAACTCAATTCCATTTTATTCTTCTGTAAGGCTTCATAGACATAACAAATTTGCTAGGATGATGAAGAACTTTTAGAGTATTACTGTGACCACAATGACAATTATTTTACTTCTGTTTATTTTCCATTTCTCTTATAAGAATGTAATGTCTATGAAAAAGTTTCAGTTCAGAGCATGCTCATCATGTCTGATCCTTCCCTTTTGAAATTCATATTTAAAAAAAATATTCTTAAGTACACTGAAAAGTTCTCCAGCTATGTTTTTCCTCTCTTGGGTCAATTCAATAAAAAGACTTAATGCAGCAGGATTATATTAGAGAAATATAAAAAAGGAATTATGTTTTTAAGTAGTTGTGCTTAAAGATGCTGAACTAAGAATAGTAATCATGAATTGATGTTGTTTGGGACTTCTTGACCTACCATTGTACTCTGAGAACCTCAAACTCATATTTAAACAGCATTTAAGTCAGAAATAAAATATGTAAACTTCTTTTCATGGTTCTAGTTCTTTGGCTAGTTCTAGCAGTGAGTGCCTCGTAAAGGAAGTCATTGTGGTTGCCTTACTAATGGCGATTTTCTGATGGCAGCTTCATAATACAAAACTGCTGGACATCTCAATGGACATGCCTTAGAAGAGAGGGAGCTCATAAATGACTACGTTATTTTTGTAAGAGCCATGCAGAGCCATCAAAAAGAAAAATTAAATTTCATTATGCCATTAAAAAATAAGAACATAAGCAAAGATCATCAACATAATAGATGAAATTCATTGTACAGTGCTACCTCGAGATACGAGTTTAATTGTTCCGTAACCTTGCTCATATATCAAGTTGCTCCTATCTCAAAGCAAATTTCCCCAATGAAATCAATTGAAATGCCTTTAATCCATTCCAGCCCCCAAAATGCCACCCCAGTTGTTCTTGTACGTGTTTTTGAATAAGAAAAATGTATTTATAAATGACAAATATTGTATAAAAACATAATAAAAGAGAATGTAAAGGAATAAACTGGTTTTATAAAGTGTATTTACCTACTCATTACACTCTTAATGCTACACTTTATCCCTAAACCGAATGTAACTTAACTAATCTTCACTGAACTTAATTGCTACTGGTCTTTGCATTTTGGGCCGATTTCAAAAAAAACGTGTCCAACGGGGTCTGCCTCTTCCTCCCTTTCAGAATGTTTCTGAAATGGGTGAGGCAAGTTTCATTGAAGAGCTCCGATGTACGACCAGTATCAACTTTTTCGGGATGTTTCTTTTCCACGAAGTGTGGCACCCTCTCCCACATTCCTAAGATCTCCTTTATCTCACTTATAGAGATCTCCTCCACCTCTGGCTCCTCCTCGAAACCAATTTCTTGGAGAACCTCCGCATGTTGCTGAGACTGCAACTCTTGTAACTCCTCCGTGGTGAGTTCCAGAGAGTGCTCCTGGATGAGCTCATTCAGGTCTCTCTCATCCACCTCCAAGCCCATGGATTTTCCCAGAGACACTATCTCCTTCTCCACTGGCACCTTGGGTTCAAATCCTTCGAAGGTCCTTTCCGCTATGGCCTCAGGCCATAGCTTCTTCCATGCAGAGATCAAAGTCCTTGTTGTAACACCCAGCCATGCCTGATCAATAATTCTGAGGCATATCAGGATGTTGAAGTGGTTCTTCCAGAACTCTTGAAGGGTGAGGTTTGTTTTCTCTGTCACCTCAAAGCAGCGCTGGAACAGGTGCTTGATGTACAGCTTTTTAAAATTAGAAATCACCTCCTGATCCATGGGCTGCAGGATAGGAGTGGTGTTGGGAGGTAGGTAGACAACCTTTATAAACTTGAACTCTTCGAGGAGTTCATCTTGGAGGTTCAATGGGTGAGCAGGAGCATTGTTGAGGATGAGGAGGGCTTGCATGGTTAGGTTGTTTTCCTGTAGATATTTCTTAACAGAAGGGCCGAAAACCAGGTTTACCCACTCCACAAAGAACTGCCTGGTGACCCATGCCTTCCGGTTTGCCCTCCACATAACTTGCAGTTTATCTTTTAAAATCTTATGTGACTTAAAAACTCTGGGGTTTTCCGAATGGTATATGAGCAGAGGCTTGACCTTGCAGTCGCCACTCGCATTGGCGCACAGTGCGAGAGTTAGCATATCCTTCAATGGTTTGTGGCCTGGCATCACCTTCTCCTCTGCCGTTATATAAGTCCTATTCGGCATCTTCTTCCAGAAAAGCCCTGTCTCGTCCCAGTTGAAGACTTGCTGGAGGATATATCCTTTGGCTTCTATCAGTTCGGAAAAAGTTTTGAGGTAATCCTCAGCTGCCTTCACATCTGAACTTGCTGCCTCACCATGCCCAACGAGGAAGTGAATGCCAGATCTTTTCCTGATTTATCAAACCAGCCTCTACTGTCTTTAAATGAGTCTTTCGATGCTTCATCCGTGGAAGTGCGCGGGGTCTGCTCCAGCAAATCACCGTAAATCGCTCGCGCCTTTTCGCATATGATGCCCTGTGTTAATGTATCTCCTTTAAGCTGCTTCTCCGTCACCCACACTATCAGTGGATTCTCCATCTTTTCATGGAGAGAGCTACAGAGCTTAGAAATTATTGTAACACCCTTAGCTGGCGTTATACCCTTTATCGACTCCTTCTGTTTAAGCACAGTGCATATCGTTGAAGTATTACGCCCGTATTGCCTCGCCAAGTCAGCCATTTGCACACCTTGCTCATATTTTTCTATGATTTCACGCTTTAATTCAGTAGACATCATCCTCTTCTGAGCACTGACCTTTCCACTCGCTTTCTTCGGACCTATGGTTATAAAAAGAAATGTGATAAAGTATGTAAGTGCACAAAAGATGCTTCGACAATGAGGTAAACAAGCACACTGACTGAGGCTTGGGAAACTATGAGACGCTCGAGTCACGGTAAACTGGTGGGTCGTGTGGCAGCTGGCCGATCCGTGCGATTACTTGTATCTCAAATGTTGCTCGTATTTCAAAGCAATAAATGGCTCACTCGATGGCTCGTATCTCAAAAATCTCGTATGTTAGGGCACTTGTATCTCGAGGTACCACTGTAATTCTTTAATTTTACCTAATATCCAGCCTATATTCTAATTTCAACACTTGTTCTTCAAATATCCTTTACTAGATGTTTGTCCAAACCAGGATCCAATTAGAACTTTAGATTGCAGTAGATTATATGATCTTCTGTCCTATAAATTGAGCTTGACATGCTGACTGGATTAGATGTACCATAGACATTCTATAGACAGATTTGTTTTACTGTTTCTTCCTGGTTGGTGTTAGCCTGTTCTCTGATACTCTGCACTTTAAGTAATATGGAAGTTGATTTAAAAGTGCTAATTGGATTCAAGATAAATATATTTGGCTGGAATATCTTAGGGATAAGATTATATACTCCATATTTTGATACATCAAGAGATGAACAGTATATGATAGCTGCAAAATTTATGATGCTAAGATTGATCATTGGTTTAGAGCAGCAATTTTCAACTATTGTTCTGTAGCACACTGGTGTGCTATAAGAATTTTTAAAACATGCAGTAGCTGACTATATAGACAGGGACACTAACATCTTTCCCCTTAGATTGTCAAATAAAAAAATGAGACTAGCCAACACAACAATAGCCATCCAGTATTAATGAATTAAAATTATATCTATTTTTTTGTCAGGTCAGCCAAAAATATATTTTTAGGTGTGCTTCAGAATTTTGGTAATTACTTTTATGTAGTCCATGAAATGAAAAAGGTTGAAAATCACTGGTCTAAGGTAATAATTACTTCACCCATCTTGAGACACCCAAAAAAATCCTTATATTACTTTGGTATCAAATGAAATTCACTTTTTCATCAATTATTCTCTTTTTAAGGTTATTATATCAATTGGTAATTTTTCCTAAAGAAATAATTTTATTAAGAATCATAAAATTATGTATTTATATTCTACAATTTTCTGTAAAATTTCTAAAACTAAAGTTTCCTTGACCAACTTTGGTTATTTTGTTACCCTAAAATATTTTCTACTAAAAAAACAACATACACATAAAAACAGTTTTCATGGTATTAGGTTATTAGGTTCATGGTATTGGTAGGCACTTTCTTCTAGTTGAAAGACACAAAGCATGATTTTATAGTTAACATCAGAAACATTTTTTTTTCTTCAGTACTCTAAAGTATAGCTCAATAAAACAGTTATTTAAAATGGCTTAAAAATTAAATAAGTTCAGGGAATTTTCCAGTTACAAACACTTTCATAAGTTTGTAAAGAGGTATGCTCATTATTTCTCAGGTCATATATTTCTGCCACTCTAGTTCATACCAAATATTTGTTTCATAGAATTAAATAACATCCCTTCATAAACCATTTCTTTTTTCCATATCCTCTATATGTTAATACAAATTCATTCTTATAAGGATTTGGGATGTGACTCCTATTAGCTTTGAGTAGGAAGTAGTATAGAATTAAAAGGCAAATTTAAGATAATATTCATTGTTTCATGATAAAAATTTGAACATTAACTTCACTTCTATATTTGGGGACTATGGATTTTTTCAATTTTGTTTCTTTTTGGAGATTTTGTTTTCTGTTTTTTAAGTAGAGAGTACTTAAAAAATACGATTGATTGTAGTTTTTTGTGGCTGATATTTTATATCACATTGTGTCAAACACCTCAAGGATGTTCTGTATACAGGGAAAGGATTTTGGAGGCTATTTATTGATTATAGCATCTTTACTATTCACTTTAGTATTTAAGAAACATAATATAGAGTTTGAAGTATCTAAGGTTTTTATAGATTGTATCTGTCTGGCAAGATTCAACTAAGTTTTTCCAAGGCATTGCATATTATTCAGTAGCATGTGCCTATTAGTTTAATCCTTCAATACAAAGATTTATGAATGATATATTTAAAGTGAATTGTTTTAATAAGATTATGCTATTTCAAAGATTATTGTAGTCTCACCTATGATTTCAGATTTTGACTTCTTAGTTCAGTGACACATTTACATTTTCAAGCATTATAATACAATTACTAATTGTGTCATACATTCATGAGAGAGAGAGAGAGATTTCAATGATGAAAGAGAATCATTAATTGGCTTTCTCCTGCATGCCCTCCACCGAGGATTAAACCCACAATCCTGGCATGGGCTGTGACCAGGAATTGAACCATGACCTCCCAGTTCATAGGTCAATGCTCAGCTACTGAGGCATACTGGCTGGGCACATGCAGGTTATTGTTATATATGTTTATGATTGATATTTGTCAATGTTACTAATACTGGTGTAAACATGTGTAATTCCTGAGAACTGAGAAAAAATTAAAATAGTGAAATTATTAGAAAGAGTATTTCTACATAGAAATATAAAAGCTCACATACTTTCATGCAAGATTTTACTTGAATTTATTGCTTATATTTCTTGGCATGGCTCATGCAAATTTTTTAGTGTTTTGAAGAAAATTAAAAGTTGACATTAAATTTAAAGGCAATTTTCATATTATTGCTTTAATATCTGCTGAGGTTTATAAATTTGATATATGGCATTCCAGTATAGAGATGATTTTCTATATAGATTAGGCTATGCTATTTCTAATTATATAATTGCAATGTGACAATGATTTCCCATATAGTATGTTTGCCTACTAACCATTGTTTTTGAATAAACAGAGTTGGTTCTAATATATAATCATACAATATAAAACTCAGAATTCATTAGTGAAGGGATTAGAAATGTGTGCTTTGGAAGCCAACTTTGCTGTTACTCATTTTTCTTACTTGTAAGATGGAATAATAATAGTATCTATCTGAAATAGTTAATGGGAGGATTCAGTGGATTGTTACATGTAAAGTCCTTAATTTAGTGTCTCCATACTTAGATACTCAACAAGTATGAGTTAAAATTCAATTATGGCCTTTATTTATTCCCTCTTTCCTTTTAAGGATGAGGATTTTAGGGGAGGTACCTGGGAAGGATCTCAATAAAATTTTCATCAGCTTTCCAGATGTGTCCTTTAATGGCATGGTCTCCACTGATTGGTAGGTGCCAGGGCAAGAGGTCATTAGTCAATGCAGCTGATTCTGCTGTCAGGTATGACATCACTTATCTGGTTTTGATGCTTTTCTGGTCTGGAGCTAAACATAACTGAAGCCTAGATGAATGCTTAAGGGAGTGATCAAAGACCCCCATGATGTCACTTTTCAGCTTCTTGTCCCTCCTCCAAGATGGTCTACCACGTGACTAGGGAGAAAAGGTCAGGGGAGCTTCAGAACCACATGACCAGTTATATGAAAGGTCAGGGGGTCTAAAGCACATATGCTAGGGGAGCAAATGCTACCATGGGGTGAGGTTCTTGTTTTCCTAGTTTTTCCCATTTCTAGGCACCCTATATAACATGACATCTATTACTGATATGACCTTGGCAACTCATATGTCAATATGTTACAGTGTACTGAATTTTGTATATTTTTTCGTGGATATGTGTGGAGGCTTTCTTATTGAAATATTTCATTTCTCACTCAGGCATAAGCAAGGTGCCATGTGTGAGCAGACTATGGAGAGATCCACATAGTGAGAAACCAAAGCTGCTGGCCAACAGTTAGCAAGAAACTGAAGTCTGCTGACAGACATGTGATGGAGCTTGGAAACAGATCCTTCAGCCTCAGTTGATCCTTGAGATGACTGTAGTCCTACTTGATAGCTTGATTGCAGCCTCATGGGAGATGCTGAGCCAGGAAAACCCAGATCAATGGCAGCTGTGCTTTTGATCATCAGAAATTGTGGGAGATAGTAAATGTTTGCTGTTTTAAACTGGTTAACTTTTGAGATAATTTTTTTTGGAGCAGTAGATAACTAATACACATGTTGTTACCTGAAAGTGGAATGTTACCATAATAAAACATAAAGTGTGAGAGTGGTGTTGGCACTATGCAATGGATTATGAGAAGAGCATTGGTGAAGGCTGAAGGACCTTGAAGATGTTATTAGGAACTTCATGATCTTTGAGAAGGATGGGAAGTGAGGGTTGTAGGAAAGTGTGGGAAATCTTACTAAAAAGTAGAGGAAGGGAAATCTTTCTTAGGGAGTGTCAGAAAGTTTAGCAACACTGTTGCCTGTAGTTATGTGGAAAGTAGAAAAGATATCTCATGAATTGTGTGATCCAGCTAAAGATTTCTAACAAGAGGTTTGTGAATGCTACCTAGCTTTTTCTTGTTGCCTATTGTAAAGTGTGAGGTGAGAGAGATAAATTCTGGAGGAGTATTATTAATAGGATTAATATGCATTAATATACAGAGGAAGGTTTATTAAATAAAATGAGTCATGACATGATGGTGTTGAAAATTCTCAGCCTCCCAAGATGGTAGGTAGTGCTAAAATGAAGACATGCTTTCGAAGAAAGATCCAACGCCAGGAAAATAGTTCAAGATTGAAGCCAAGAACTTGACAGTCAAAGCTTTTGTTAAAGCTTCTGAAATATCAATTGTAATGCCTCGGGATACTATCCACTCAGTCAAACACTATGCTAAAGAGATTAAGAGTAAGCCTCAGTTCCTCTGAATTATAGGATATCTAGGGAGGAGCTTGAAGTTATTTATGCAGAAGGTCTTATCTGGAAGAGATTTGTGGGTTTGGTTTTTGTCTAAAGAAGAGGACTCAAATAAGATTCTAAGAAGACCTACAAGAATTTAAGTGGATTGATATAAGCAAAAGGGACCAAAAGGGACAGAGAAAGAACAAAATGAAAATAGGCCTTTGATTCTCAAATTCTCCTGGCAAGAAGCAGGCTGAGAAAACTACTGAGCTACAAAAAGGAAGGAAGGTTTAGAGTGTGGAGCCAAGAGTCCAGAGGACAGAGTGGAGAGCTATGGAAAATTATTCTCAAACTTTGACACTTAGTCCATAAACTGCCAACATGTGCTTGACTGGATTTCATGATTGCTATGGACCATGATCCTGGCTTTCTGTTATTCAAACCTTTATGTAGTCTCCACCATGCCCTCCACTGAACTAGAGTTTATCTGTGTGACCAATATCATGCAGCAGAAATGGTGGTATGTTATTTCCTAGTTTAGGTTATAAAGAACTACAACATCCAATCTTAGTTCTTTCTCTCTTTTTGCCCCTAATTTATTTTATTTATTTACTAGAGGACCAATGCACAAATTTGTGTATGAGTGGGGTTCCTTGGCCTGGCTGGTGATTGGGGCCTATTGGGGCTGGCCGGCTGGGGGAGGTTGGCTGTCAGAGCACACTGATCACCAGGGGGCAGCTCTTGTGTTGAACATCTACCTTCTGATGGCCAGTGCACATTATAGCTACTGGTTGATCAGTTGTTCAGTCGACCAGTTGTAAAGATTGCTTAGACTTTTATATATTTAGATTTATCCTCACCTAAGGATATTTTTTCCATTGATTTTTTTTTTCCAGAGAGGAAGGGAGAGGGAGAGAGAGATAGAAACATCAATGATGAGAAAGAGTCATTGATTGGTTGCCTCCTGCACATCCCATACTGGGGATTGAGCCCACAACCTGGGAATGTGCCCTGTCTGGGAATTGAACCATTACCTTCTGGTTCATAGATTGATGCTCAACCACTGAGCAATGCCAGCCAGGCATTCTCTCTTTTTCTTATTCTCTTTTCATTCTCTTTCACTAAATGCACAGATATTTGCACATATGATACCCTTTCAGAGCATCTGGAGGAGTATTATTAATAGGATTAATATACATTATAGTTTGCATAGAATAGTCCTGGATTATGCCTGTTGTCCAAGAATAATTAAATTTCCCCATTTATTCCCAAAATGTCCTGGATTGATAATAAATTATATAATATATAAACAATTATTATTAACATCTTTAGAATACAACACATTCAGCCACATATCCATTTACATTGTGTTAAACTGTACCATTGTGGGGTGTGTGTATGTGTGATAGGGAGAGAGAGAAATAGAATAAATAAAAGAAGCTGTATTGGTATCCACTAAATATTTCTCCCTTTAAAATGTTATTTACTCTTCTCTCTACTTTCCTGGCCAAAAAGTAACAAAGCTGAGTGAGAAAAATCAGATTCTATAATTTGGGGCTACTAAAGATAATACCTGTGTTCTCATTTATCTTCTAGAACTTTAACCTTTAAGAGTCAGTATATCCCGATTTTAGAAAAGCCAACTTTTACAAAGACATTTCAAATGTGTTTTGAAAAAAATGTTATTTTATTTTTGTTTTCTTTCATGGAGAATTTGAAATTTGAAGGGGAAGAATTCAATCAATACATTCCTATGTCATGTTTAAGGACTGACAAAACATTTGAGAAGTATGTTCCTTAATAGTAGACTTAGTGCATTTTGTTTGTTTTGCTGTGGATTAAAAATGGGCCAATTATAGGTGACATTCACCTCACAGCTTGATTCACTTGAAGGGTCAGGTTGGTGGGAACCAAGCCCTAGGATCTATTTTTGCCCCTTCATTCATATATGACAGTTTGGGAATGGGACATTATAGTAATGGGAGTATAGCTAGGAGTCATATCTTATTTATCTCTGAAAAAAACAAAACAAAAAAACCCTAAATCCTTGGTCTAGTGAAGTGGCCGGCAAACTCATTAGTCAACAGAGCCAAATATCAACAGTACAACGATTGAAATTTCTTTTGAGAGCCAACATTTTTTTTTAATAAATATTCCTTTTTTAAAAAAAAAATATTTTATTGATTTTTCACAGAGAGGAAGGGAGAGGGATAGAAAGTCAGAAACATCGATGAGAGAGAGACATCGATCAGCCACCTCCTGCATGCCCCACACTGGAGATGTGCCCGCAAGCAAGGTACATGCCCCTGACCGGAATCGAACCTGGGACCTTTCAGTCCGCAGGTCGACGTGACGCTCTATCCACTGAGCCAAAGCGGTCTCGGCCAAAATTTTTTAATTTAAACTTCTTCTAACACTACTTCTTCAAAATAGACTCGCCCAGGCCGTGGTATTTTGTGGAAGAGTCATTCTCCCTCAAGGGGCCAAAGAGCCGCACGTGGCTCGTGAGCCGCAGTTTGCCGACCACTGATCTAGTGTAAGGACTTCCAAGATCTGGATGTGGCAGTTTCTCCTGCTTCACCCCAGGAGAGTAGAGGCAGTAGTATTGAGTGGAGGTTCAGAGGCATTCTCAAGTTAGATGGTCTCACTTTGAACCTCTTGCTTTATGTTGTATGACTTTATGAACTGAAACAAGATGTTCAACATGTCTCAGCCTCAGTTTCTCTTCAGGTAAGCAGAAATAATAGTAACTTGTTGGATTACTTTAAAGATTAAATAAAATAATAAATTTAATGTATTTAAAAGTTTGCCTTAAGCATGCTAAACACTCAATAAATACTACTAAATACTGTTCACCAGTGTTTCTCAACAGGGATCAATTTTGACCACAGGGGACATGTGGCAATGTCTGGAGACATTTTAGGAGCCTTGACTGGGACTAGGGAGGGTCTTCTAATGGCATCTATTGGGCAGAGGTCAGATATATTACTAAATATTTTGCAAAGCACAGACAAACTCTACAACAAAAAATTATGTGGTTCAAAATGCAAATAATGCAGAAGTGGAGAAAACCCTGTTGTACATCAGTGTTCTCTATTCATCATCATTTTACTTAACCAGTAATCCTACTGGCAGTGAAAATGAGGGTTTAGCTGAAGGGACCTGTCTCTCTGTGAAGATTATCCAGTGCCCAAGAGAATAGGCCATTTGGACAGGATTATATATTTCTGAGGTAGGTGTCATTTTAATGCTCAAGGTCAGATCAGTGAAGTGTAGAGGAGCATGCCTCCAATACCCAACATTTCTAAAGATAGGACTTTATACCAGGAAAATGGCCAGGGTGGTCTACTAGACATAATGTACAAGACAGTTAATTATAGGCTAACTTACAGCAGTGAAAATTGAAGCTAACCCAAATATCCAACAATAAGGGATAATTTAAATAAATTATGGTATAACCTTAGAATTAAATGGCAGGTTATCACTAAAAATTATGCTGTAGAAAAAAAATAACTTTATTGAAAATGTCCATAGTATAGAAAGTGGAAAACACAGGTTACAAAATAGTATTTAGAATATCAACCTCATTTTATAAAGGAAAAAGTAAGTGTGTCTAGCTACCCAGATATGAAGAATAAGTACATAAGTACTAGATGGAAGGAGAAAAAAGAATAACAATATGCCATAGGACCTAATTCCAAAGTAAGCTGAGGTCTGGTCTGACTTTTGGTTTAGGGTATGACTGCTCCAAGGGGACACAAACCCCATAGGTTTATCTCTAAGTACCTGATATCATGTTAAAGCCATGTATTAACATTTTGATGTACATTGTGTTCCTTTTGATTAAGGAAAGGTACTTTTAGAAACTCTTTAATTATAACGAAATGAAATTGCAACCAAGAACTTTGTTTTTATTTTCCCCCTTTAAAATGATAATGTTGAATTCAGTGTTTAATTATTAAGTGTTTAGGATATTTCATGAGTATCTTATAATTCTTGTCAAGGGAACAAAGAAAGAAACCGAGGAAACCATCTTACTTTGGTTAACGTAACACATTTATGTTTACTAATGAAATCTGTTTACCTTCATAAATGTATAATAGGGCCATTAAAGACAATAGATACTGTAGTTTAAAAGTAATAAAATTTACAACAAAGTGTATTTAATTTGAAATTGAATTGCTGGCAAATGGGTGTCCTAATGAACCCTTGTGTCAATGTAGCTCTAACTAAATTAAGGGAAATCATTTCTATTACAGGAAACTAAATCAGCTGTGAGACCCAAAAAGGCCATTCCTCTGGTGGGGGTATAGTTATTGTCACAGATGGCCCCGCTTATGGAATTAAGCTCAAGTTAGGAGAAGCGGATATAAGATCCTTCTTAATTCAAATGAATTGGGGAAAGCAGGCGAATGCTTTTAGGTCTTATGAGGCTGAAAAACAAAACAAAACAAAACAAAAATAGAAACAAACGAACAAACCTGGAACATTGTAAATGTTCTCTGTTTTTGATCTTGATCTTGATCTCTGTCTGCTGCTTTAAAAAAGGAAAAGTTTCCATCATATCAGCTATTCATCTTGTTAAATGATTCTCGTCCCCCTAGTTTCTCTATCAATTATAAGATTGAAGGGATGCAATAAAAAAATGAAGTGGCAGCAAGTCTTAGTAAGTATTTGGTCTTCTGCTAATTTCTGAAACAAGTTACATTTGAATTGTTGTGAGATCAGTAGCTAATTATAGTGAATCCTATATTTTATAGGGACATATTTCAAAAGCTGCTTACCTCCTGAATTTAATCAACCGCAGCAACTGTAATGTTGCATTTACCTAATTCCCAGCAAATCTGACAAAATGTTTAAGGAAAACATCAAATCGTGTAGTGGTTCCAAAGGCAAGCCTTTTCATTGTACCTCATATTTAATTTCTCTTTCTTTTATCTCTCTTTGTATAACTTCTGCAGACCTCCAAGTCAGCTATTATTGCAGACCTAAATATTTGTGAAGAAGGTAGTGCCACCAAGCTTGGTCCTGTTAAAGGAGCTCATGAATGGCAAGGAGCAGCAGGACCTTGCTGGAAGGTAAGACTCCTGTGACTTTCTTTTCCTCTGATGCAAAATGTTAAATGATGAGGTCAGTTGTAGTGACACTTTCCTGCTGTGCTTTTCTTTCTGCAGGGCCCTTTAGAGAAACCGATGTTTAGCAGATCTTAAATATTTTTTTAGCAGAATTCTGTGCTAAAGTGGAATGGCTAAAACTCTAAATTGCAAAGCGATTGGGATGCTCAAAACTGTGTCCATTATACCAGCTTGGGTTCTCATTAGACAATAAGGCAGGCCTGTCACCATGCAAATCAGACAAGGCTTGAGGTTTGATGAATTTTCTATCTCTTTTTCTTAGTTGTCTGACACTCGCTTTGAGGAAGGTTGTGAATGCAAGAGAGATTGTAGTATAATTCCTCAGCCTGGCATTTGTGCCCCCTAGTCACTATTCGATTATCTTCCAAATTGCTGTGTTTCAGAGCGATAAAGATTTTTTATGGCTTGCTGACTTGAAAGAACCACAAGAGCCAGCAAAGAGATGGCTAAGTGGCCACGCATAGTAATTCCATTGGTAAATGACAAAAATCTTTGTTTGTGTGACATTTCCAAATTTACCACAGAAAATTAATCTAAAATACAAAATGTCACATTTGGTATGCAAAACTATCACAATATATTTCAGTATAAAATTAATAGAAGCGTTTAATTTAGAATGTGTTTAATAACTTAGTCTGCCTGCATCAGTAATCCTGCCTTGAGGTTTAAAGAGATTTCTTATTTATTCACATGGTGTTAATTTTTAAAATATTGTTGGAAACCAAAATATTAAGGTTAAATTTTTATTGTTAAGATTTTCTAATTAAACAAAAAATAATTGTTATTCTGATTAGTTTTTAAGAATGATTTGTATGAAAAAAAAAGTTTAACAACTTTCACTGTTTGCTTAACTGTGATTTGATTCCAGAAGTATACCATCCATATGAAAATGTACATTATCTTTCACAAAATAAAGTCTAGGCAGGATTAAAAAGTGCATACTGTTGTCTGTAAATTAATGAGTGGCAGCAGAGAGAATAACCTGCTTCCCAAAATGACTTTTTTTTTTTTTGGCTTAAAGCACATTGTAATAGAGAATTCTTCAATGTCAAATTATTCTGAAGACTATTAGGGACTTGTGAGTATAGAAAACATGACTTAATGACATTTGAGTTATTAATGATCCCAGTTTAATTTTTGTTTAATCTGAAACAATAGTCCATTAAAAATCTTATCAATTTGTATAAACTTTTAGCACTTATTAGAAGTGAAAATGGACTATGTATGTCTCTAGGTGAAAGTAAGCAATGCAATTTAAATGTCCTGTACAATATGCTTGAGTCATGTTTTTCAGTTACACGTAATTTAGATTGAGTTTTAGGTTGAAGCACATATTAATGCTATGCATCCACTGTATTTTTTTGACTCTCCTTTGAAGCATATGGGCCAAGTTGACCTCACATTTAAATCAAATCAGAGGATTCAGTCTGGTGAGGTGTAAGTCTGACCTGTTTTTCACTTGACTCATCATCATGGCATTTGGTCTGTGATTAGTGTTAGAGGAAAGGGCTGTCCCCTTTCAAACTCAGAATTTGAAGCTTACTACTCATGTTCACCCATCCCAGATATTTTAGGCAAGCTGTGTGGTTTTTCAGAAATGTTGGTTTCCTGTTAATTCTTTCTTATTATAATAGATGAGTGGTTTCTGATGTCACAGATCATTAACATACCGTGCTTAAAATTGGCTAAACTTTCCCTCGCATAATCAGCAGGTTTGACTTTTGACCCCCTAATTATATATTGTGTGTCCTCCTCTGTTATCATTACTAATACCTTACAATTACATGTTACATAAAAATAATTGTCTACTTTTTCCTTCTGAGAAAAGCATGTGGCTAATTGTGTGGTTTTACCCAGTTCCTGTGTAATTCAAGAACCCTGTTTTTTCTTTAGATTGAACAGCCTCAGTCTCCTCAGCCTCTGCAAATACAGATGAAATTCATAAGGGGCTTGAAGAACAAGGCTCTTACCTCCTCAAAGTGTCCCCGCTTAGTCAACCAGGTGGTTGTATCTTGCAGTGGTGGCAAACAGAACAACTGAAGACTAGAACCCACCCAGTGAGGCATGATGGAAACTTGTGTGATGTGGGGGCTGTATTTCCATAAAAACCTTTATGTGGTCAGTTGGTCTTTTTGGACACCTATCATTTTTTATTTAGCTTCCTTCCTCTCCCTATTTATCTGCGTTTTTATCCCTAGCCACATGATTTCCTTCCCTCCCTCCCTCCCTCCCTTCCTTCCTTCCTTCCTTCCTTCCTTCCTTCCTTCCTTCCTTCCTTCCTTCCTTC
>JAAGEH010000392.1:15929603-16081198 GCA_011751065.1 Lasiurus cinereus
TTCCTTCCTTCCTTCCTTCCTTCCTTCCTTCCTTCCTTCCTTCCTTCTGCAAATACCCAATAACCAACTCTATGTGCCAAGCACTGTATGATGGACCTTACAAAAACACCCTATCCCTGTGTAAAAATAGAAATGTCATCCTTATATGTCAAAAATATGTATTATTGATTCTTGGTACGGTTTTTCACCATTTCAAGATTTATATGCTAAGGGATTACTAATATATGCATTTTGTATATAACATGTATATTTTGACATGTATTTTTGTATATATTTCGCCTGTATGTAGGCAGTTAGGGACACTGATTTTAGGTGAGAATTAAGTTTTAGGTAAGAGGAGATATTGGAGGGATTTTTCAGAAATTACATTATGGATATAGGATAGTGTGCTTACCATGCAAAGGGACTCGAGAAGACACTGTGTTGGGGGAAGGAGGAAGCAGTGGGTAACATTAAAAAGTTGTCCTGAATGCAGAGATAAAAAGTAGAGGTAGGAGGAGATCATGTTACCTGTGGAAGCAGAGAGGGAGAGCTCAGCTTCCTGTGGGGCATCACCACTGGACAGCTTGTGTCTTCCAGGGAACTCCAGCTCAAGGAAAATAAAGAATGGGGCAAGGTTAGTCCCAGAACCCTTATTGCATACAGCTGCATTGAATACTGGGCATGAGCATAGACTGTTCATAAATATAGAATTGCCTTTCACATATTAATTTGAATGACTAAAACAAACATTTTATGAATCAACATAAGTATCACAGAGTGATTTTTAAGAAGAAAATAATTTCCCTCTAGATTAGATAGGAGTGTGATTTCTTTTTCCATTTCTCCTTAGGTCTTGTGTTAAAAGGTATTTTAATTTATTTTATTATATGGCATTTCATTAAGGGTTGCAATATATTATTCACACACATAAATGTGTTCCTCACATATGCATTGCATTTATTCTGGCCACTGACTGACCAGTTGAAATTTAACTAGAAAGTGTAGCTGTAAAAAAATGTAAAGTAGGTTTAAAAACTACAAACCTAGGATGTCCTTATTTACCTCCAATACTTGAGAAAAAACAAACAACACACACACACACACACACACACACACACTCCTTTGCTTTTTAGATATCTAAGACCTTTTGAGAATAGTGACATCCCCCGCCCCTGCCCCCAAATCCATGTTGTTTGGAAGTTGACAGGAGTTAAAAACAAAAGCAGCCTATAGTTGGCAGCCATATACTAAACAGACATTTAGTGAAGGGTGCAGCTTAATCCTAAACTGTATCCACTGTCAGCATCACACATAGTTTGTTGAATTGGTAGTGACGGTGGCGGTGGTGACGCCAGAAGTTCTTTTGAAACAAGACTTGAACTCTTCTTGTGAAAAGAGAAAAGGTAACCTTGGCTCACAAGAATCACTGAGGAACCAAGCCCCAGTTGGCTCATCTGTGAAATGGGGATAACAGCTTCCCACCAGTGGCTTTGTAAGGAATGACTGAGAAAATACTTGCGGAAATACACAGTACCAGTAAGAATTCAGAAGCTTCTTTTATTATTACTGTTATAATTATTCTGTCTCTTTGATAGTGAAGCCCATAAATTCTTACCCAGTGGACTTTCATTTTAATATATATGGCAAATGCTCATATTTCAGATAACTTTTGAATTAACCTTGCCTGAGAACAATGTAGGTTAACAATTTTTCCTCCTAATGAGTCATCCCAAAGGCCTTGTTAAGAAGTGTGAGATACATGTGAGAGGGACTGGGAAGCAGTGGGTATGCAGAGGACAGTTCCCCTGGGAGCCCATTGTCTCTACAGAGCCAGACATTGAGAACAGGTACCAAGGGGCCAGTAGGCATAGTGCAGCCCCTGAGCTGAGGTCTTGGTTCTCACAATTTACCTCAGAGAAATTTCAGAATGTGGTGTTAGCTAAGATTTTAGTTAATAATTTTAAAAAAGGGTCCAATCAGTACTAAATAGGCAATATATTCTTTGGTGCATTTTAATTAAGTGCCTAAATATTTGAAGTATAGGAAGCTAGACCACAAAAAATATTATTCAAAAAAGTTTCTAAAACCAACTCCATAAATATCTGTTTTACATCAAAAGACGATATAATTATTTTTATTATTGTTATTATTGATTTAGATGTCCATATCTGTTTCTGCCCATTGAGTGAAAACTCTGAGTGCAGAACCCACATCTATGTTGTGTTGGCTTTGAGGATATTTCATGCATGCTTTTGAATCTTCCTAACATAATGTACTACAGACTCCAATGCCAGGAGGACGAAGAGGTCCATTCAGGGAGAAGGGAAAAATCATTCAGAGACTGAGGTTGCAAAACTGTTTACTATGTTAAAAAGTGCATCAAGTCTGTGGGGGAAAGCAGAGACTGGTTATTCCTCCAAGAGGAAAATGCTTTTTTTCTCTTCCTGCCAAACAGAACAGAAAGTATCTTGGAATAGTTGAAATAACAGAAATTTTATTCCCCTGTGTCAGAAGCAAATAAACAAAAATAATTACCTCCTGCCACAATCAAGGAAAATTTACTCTTTATCAGCTTGACAAAATGTCACTGAATTACATCCATCCCTTGGTATCTCCAACAAAGTCCTGGGTCCCCAAAGAAACACACTAGGCTATTTCACATTCAGTATATATAAGAAAGGTACAAAATTCATGATAAAACAAAAAATAAGAAAAGCACCACAACCTCCAGAATTTGACAGGAAAGAGCAGTCATCTGAGACTGTTTGATTTCGGAATAAAAATGCTGTTGCTCAAAGTCTTGTTCATTCCATTGGGCTCTACCCAATAATAGCAAGGTTTTTCACTAACCACACGATTCTGTCTGCCAATCACTCAGCTAGCAGTTTGTGGCAGACTGACAGTTAACACAGCACGTTTTTAAGTAATGAAATTTTTTAATACTAGGAATGGACACACAAAAAGACTATGCGCACAGTGTACTTATAATTGATATGAGGACATTATATATATATGTCATTGCTTTTAAAATACAAGTCTAAGAAAGGGTCATCTCTGTTCCTACCCCATAAGTAGGAGAAATAAATTTCAAAAGTTGTTTGAGAGTGAAGGGCATCTTAGAAGTGCTGACTGGGAAGAGATGGTCATCCATTTCTATGCAGAAAGGAGGAAATGAGAAAGCATTGACCAAATGAAACGTTAAGAACTAATTATAGGAGAAGCACTGAGTGTGTTGAGAAAATATTTGCATTTCACATTTAAAAGGTTATATTGTTAATGGATCTTGGAATAAGAGTATGTGTTATAGCATCAAAGGTGTCTTTCCTTTGGCATCAGGCTGGGCCAGGAGGCAAACACTTGAAGGCAAAAGTTAAAAGGTTGCTTATAGGGTTTGAGAAGGCTTCTGCGGGAGGTGGGAAATATATGGGTGAGCCCAAAAATGTTTAGCTCCAGGCATGCATACCACTATATCTGGGTAATAGCTTGGATTTTGTCCCAAATAATTCCACATCTTAACAGTTTTTTTTCTGTATTTTAAGGTGGTCAAATATGATGATTTAACTGACAAGTTTGAGCTTCAGTCCCCTCATGTAAAATGAGGTAATAACAACTCCCTATTTGAGTTACTGTGAGAATCAAATTAAATTATAGAGTCTAAATTTAGACTCATTAATTTGGAGTATATTGCTTGAATATTTTTATTAGTTCCTTGATAGAAACATTTGGAACCTACCTTGTCTTTGGGCATTTATCCTGGAAATATTTTAAATAGAAAACATTGCTTTCATTGTTGATCATATTCATTAACAGAAAATAGGCTGGGATCTTTCGGAAGAAATATGTGAAAAAATATGCCTCTTGACTTTCAGGATGGTAAATGAAGTAGATTATGTCAGTTTACCATCCTAACAGAATTAGAAGTTAAAGGCATATTTTTCTTTCATATCTATATATATAAAGAGCCAGATTCTGTAACATCCAAAAAGAACAAAACCTCGACCAAATGCCAGTCTGCTCCACCGAATACAGGTTCTGGTGGGTGTGGACTGGCAAGAGGGCTGAACTGCTGACCTCTTGGGGGTGGAGGGGGGAGAGAGAGAGAGAGGCGGGGCTGATCACCAGCTGCTGTGGCTAGTAGTGACGCCTGGAGAGAGAACCAGGGTCTGATCTGCATCCCCAGGGGAAATCAATGCAGGGTCCTTGCTTCGGAATTCAGTCTTGCAGTCAGTGCTGGGTCGCCATGGTGATCCAGCACTGACTGCGTGGTTGTGGGTGCTGTGACCCAGCACTGACTACCAAGGGGGCTGCAGACCAGCCCTGCCTCTCTGATCAGGCCTGGAGATAGGTCCAGAGAGGCTGACTGGCATAGAAACCAACCAATAAGAGCCAAATCTGGGTAAACTGCCAGGAGCCAATGGCTGCCTAGGAGGCAGAGCTTTTAACACTGACTGGCATAGAAACCAACCAATCAGAAACCTAATCTGGGTGAACTGCAAAGGCAGAACCTAAGGTGGAGGTTGAGGAGGGGTTTTAAGGGCAACAGTTATTTGGTTTAAGGTGTAAGAAAGTAGTTCAATTTTTTTAAAGACCAGTTTGGCAGTATAGTGCATATGGCTGGCTATCAGTCCAGATATAGGGATTATGTATTTCTGTATGCCAAGAGCATCTCCTCCTGATGAAAAAGGCTCCCCTCCCCCATTTAAGCTATCTTATCCTATATAATTTATCTATACTAATAAAAGGGTAATATGCTAATTAGACTGGGTTGACCAGCCATCTTCTAGAAGTCAACTTCTTTCTGGACAAGGCTATGGTGGTAAGGGCTGAGGCAGAGGCAGTTAGGGACAATCAGACTGTCATGGAGGGCAGTTGGGGGTGAGATCAGGTCACCAGGAGAGGACAATTGGGGGCAACCAGTACATCAAGGGGAGAGCAGTTGGGGGTAAAATCAGGGAGGGAAGTTAGGGGCAATCAGACAGGCAGAGGCAGTTAGGGATGATCAAGCCAGCAGAGGAGAGCAGTTAGGGATGAGATCAGGCTGGCAGGGCAGGGCAGTTGGGGGAAAGATCAGGCAGGCAGGCAGAGAGGTTAGGGGCAATGAGGCAGGCAGGCAGAGGCAGTTAGGGGTGATCAGGCAAGCAGGCAGGTGAGTGTTTAGGAGACAGCAGTGCCAGATTGTGAGAGGGATGTCGGACTGCCAGTTTGGGCCTAATCTTCGGGGCCTAAACTGGAAGTCAGACATCCCCCAAGGGGTCCCTGATTGGAGAAAGTGCAGGCTAAGCTGAGGGAACCCCCCCTCTCTGTGCATGAATTTTATGCACCAAGCTACTAGTTATGTTTATAAACATGTAGAAATTTTAGATGAGATATAAACAAAAGGCTTTTTTTTAATTTTAAATTAAATTTATTGAGGTGATATCTAACCCCAAAATTTGAAAACATTTATTCATTAAGATATATGTACTTTTATGTTCATTGCAGCATTACTCATGATGGGCAAGACATAGAAACAAATGAAGTGTCCTTTGATAGATGATTGGATAAAGCAAAAGGCTTTTAGATAAATTGATAAACATTGTAGAAAGAATCTCCTTGAGTACCAGAAATGAAGAGGAAATCTAAAAGCAGACAGGGAATGGATAAACTGGGGCTGTGGCTGCTTGGGAGAGGGCAGAAGAGATTATCAATCTTGTTGATATAAATTTTTGGATTTCAATGAGCAGTAAAAAGGTAAGGCTTGGGGCTCATTAGATATAGAATACTGAAATAAAATCTGCATACATCTAAGATACTCAAGCCTAGTCTGAAAGGGAGAGTAAGATAAAAATATCTACTCACCAATAGAAGGAAATAAAAAGAACTTTTTATTTTTCTATCTAGACTCTGCTTGAAAGTGGATGTCTCCTAATAATATGCACTGAAATTTCTGTAATGGAAAAAATAGTAGTTGAAATAAAAAAAATTAAAGCCATATTATACAGATTAGACCTTCTGAACAGAGGACTAATGAATTGGAGTCCAGATCAGAGGAAATTTTCTTGACTCCACTAGGAGATAAGGAAACATGATTAAAAGACACATAAAAGAAGGTCTAACATAAATATTATAAAATTTCAAGAAGTAAAGAATGTGGAGAATAAGGGCATATGTATTTCTTAAGAGATGATAGCTATTAATTTCTTAGACTCATCAGAAAACACAAATTTTCAGATTAAGGGAGCACAAATCTTGAGCAGAATAAAATCAAATTAATCCACATCTGGACACGTTGTAGTGAAACCACAGATAACCACTGAAGATAATTGAAAAAAAATATACTAAAAATTCAGGGAGAAAATTAATTTTAAAAATATTTTTTTCAAGATTGGGACAAGGATGTTCCAAATGCACTGAAACATTTTTGCTAAGAATATTGTATTCATTTCCTAAAGCTGCCATAGCGAAGTACTACAAATTTGGTGGCTTAAAGCAACAAAATTTTTTGTTTCATAGTTCTGGAGGCCAGAAGTCTGAAATCATGGTATTGGCAGGGCCCTTTTCTGAAAGTGCTAAGGAAAGAACCATCTATGTTTCTCTTTGGGCTTCTGCTTTGTAGATAAGTCACTTCAGTTCCTCTTCTTATCATGGCATTTTCTCTGTGTGTCTTCAAGTCATCTTTTCTCAGTGTGTGTTTGTCTCTGTATCTAAATTTTCCTTTTTTATAAAGACACTAGTCATTTGGATTTAAGGTCCTTCCTAATTATCCTATTTTAACTTGATTAAAACTGTAGAGGTCCTATTTTTGTATTTTTTTTATTTCTCACCCAAGGATATTTTTCTTTTCTTTCTTTATTTATTTTTTTATTGTGTTACATGTATACATATCTCCCCATTGCCCCCCCCTCCCAGGCATATCCCAACCCCCCACTGTCTATGTTCATTGGTTATGCTTATATGCATAGGTACAAGTCCTTTGATTGATCTATCTACCCCACCTCTCCTCAATCTTCCTGCTATAATTTCACAGTCTGTTTGATGCTTTACTGCCTCTGTATCTATGCTTTTGTTCATCAGTTTACAATGTTCTTTATTATCCACAAATGAATGAGATCATGTGGTGTTTCTCCTTCATTGACTGGCTTATTTCACTAAGCATAAGGCTCTCCAGTTCCATCCAGGTTGCTACAAATGGTAAGAGTTCCTTCTTTTTAATGGCAGCATAGAATTCTATTGTGTAGATGTATCACAGTTTTCTGATCCACTCATCTTTTCTTTCTTCGTTTCTTTCTTTCTTTCTTTCTTTCTTTCTTTCTTTCTTTCTTTCTTTCTTTCTTTCTTTTTTTTTTTAGAGTGGATGGGAGGGAGGAAGAAATAGGAAGAGAGAGAACCAAAGATATGAGAGATATACATCGATTTATTGCCTCCTTGCATGTGTCCCAACCAGGCCAAGGATTGAGCCTGCATCCCAGGTTTGTGCTCTTGACCTGAATTGAATCTGGGCATGGCCAGCACTGTAACCATTGAGCAGCACGGGCTAGGGCTGGAGATTTTATTTTTCAAACCAGATCATATTCTCAGGTATTGGGGTTTAAGATTTCAATATATCTTCTTTTGGGGGACACAGTTCAACCTATAACAAATATACCCTTTATAGAAACTTGCTAAAAGAACAACAAAGGATATCTTAAAAAAAGGGGAAGAACAGAAGAACTAATGGCATATTATTCTTTTGAAATTTTTAATGTTTGAAATTTTTTATAATTTTAAAGAGAATATTAAATAGAAGCATGTCTTTTCTATTAAATTTTAACAAAATATTAGAGAATTAAGAACATTCAAATAGCGAAAGAAATAATAAATGGTAATATAATTTCATAATTAAATGATTATTTTTCAATTAATTAATTCAATAAAAACTCAAAGTTAAATCATGGGTTGAGGCTAAATCCTCTATACTTTCACATGACATGTACAACAAAATTTGGAAATCACTAATTTATGTTTCTAACTGTAAACCACCTTGTTTACAATTAGAAATACAGACCGTTGTAGTAAACATTACTACAAGAAAGCATTAAGTTAAGAAAATCTATAATACAAATATAATATGCTAATTAGACTGGACAGCTGAACGACCTTCTGGATATCCTTCCAGACAATCTTCTGGATGAAGATTGGGCTGTGAGGGCCTAGGCAAGCTGCTGTGGTTGTGAGGGCTGAGCCCCTACCCATGAATTTTGTGCATCGGGCCTCTAATCTACATACAGGCAGTCCTTGGATTATGTCAGACTCGACTTACATTGTTTTGTAGTTATGTTGCCATCTCCCATTTATTTTTTAAAAAAAAAGTTCCGTCATTTCCATGTATATACATGTGTGCTTTATGTTTTTTATTATTTATTTACTACAAGTAAAGGTCAGACATTGTTATCTTTCTTTTAATTTTTTTTTACTGTTTCATTTCATTACTGCTATATATGTGCTCCATTTGAGTGATGTACGTACTTACGTAGGTGGGTTCTGACTTACGGTGATAACCGCGCTACGTTGCACAGTAGAAATGGATCTCTGACATAACTAGAGGACCTACTTTATATAAAAAGCAGTGATCATATCGTCCTAATGACTGGAATGACTGGTTGATATGATGCCCGCTGCGGCCAATAAACTGCTGATTGGGGGCAGGGCCCATGGCCAACATCCTGTGGACCCTCCCCCTAGCTGGTCCTGCCCCTGATCGCCCCTACCCATTATGGGGCAATGCTGGCCAGCCAACCTCCTGCAATGCCTCTGACCAGCCGGCCCCACGCCTGATGGACCCCCACGACCCCAATCGGCCCCCAGCCCCTCCCCCCAGCCAACCACCCCTGAATGGCCTCCCCACTCTGATCAGGGGCAGGGCCAACTGGCCAATCACTCATGGCCTCTCCCCCAGGCCGCTGACTCCCATTCAATCACCACCCCCCCTTTTGGGGGCAAAGCTGGCCAGCCCACCACCCACAGCCCCTCCCCATGGCTGACCCCACCCCTAATCAGCCCACACACCCCATCAGGGGCAGAGCCTGCTGGCCAATCACCTGCGGCCACTTCCCCCAGCTGATCTGGCTGTGATCTGTCCCCAATCAGGGCAGACCTGCTGCCCAACTTCTGCTGTCTCCTCCTCCCTACAGGCCCAGCCTTGATCCACCGATTGGGGCTGGGCCAGCCAGACCCCACCCATGCATGAATTACTGCACTGGGCCTCTAGTATTATTATAAGAAAACTACACAGATCCTTTGAAAGTTTGGTAAAAGATTTTACCCTTTTTTCAGCTATACTTGGTTTCTAGTACATTAATATAAATAACTAAACGTGGACTGTATAGAACTTCTAGAAGAGTGAGAGAGAAAATGTATTAAAGTATTTTTTAAACATAAAATCATAAATTAAGAATTATGATTGATGTCTTTTTTATTTAATAAATCTTTATTGCTCAGAAAATTACAATTGTTCCTCTTTTTTCCCCCCATAGCTCCCCTCCACCTGGCTTCCACCTCCCTCTCCCCTTACCATCCCCCATTGTCCTCATCCATAAGTGTATGACTTTTGTCCAGTCTCTCCCTGCACCCCATTCACCCTTTTCCTCCTGAGAATTGTCAGTCCACTCCCTTTCTATGCCCCTGATTCTATTATATTCACCAGTTTATTCTGTTTGTCATATTTTTAATTCACTTGATTTCTAGATTCACTTGTTGATAGGTATTTGTTGTTTGTAATTTTTATCTTTACCTTTTTATTCTTCTTCTTCTTTTTAAAGAGTACCTTTCAGCATTTCATATAACACTGGTTTGGTATTGATGAACTCCTTTATTTTTTTCTTATCTATGAAGCTCTTTATATGCCCTTCAATTCTGAATGATAGCTTTGTTGGGTAGAGAAATCTTGGTTGTAGGTTCTTGTTATTCATCACTTTTAATATTTCTTGCCATTCCCATCTAACCTGCATAGTTTTTGTTGATAAATCCACTGACAATCTTATTTATTTATTTATTTATTTATTTTTATTGATTTTTTTTTACAGAGAGGAAGGAAGAGGGATAGAGAGTTAGAAACATCCATGAGAGATAAACGTCAATCAGCTGCCTCCTGCACACCTCCTACTGGAGATGTGCCCACAACCAAGGTACATGCCCTTGACTGGAATTGAACCTGGGACCTTTCATTCTCCAGGCTAAAGCTCTATCCATTGAGCCAAATTGGTTTCAGCCCACTGACAATCTTATGGGTGTTCCTTGTAGGTAATTAACTGTTTTTCTCTTGCTGCTTTTAATATTCTCTCTTTGTCTTTTGCTCTTGGTAATTTAATTATGATGTGTCTTGGTATGGTTCTCTTTAGATTCCTTTTGTTTGAGGTTCTGTGTGCTTCCTGAACTTGTAAGTCTATTTCTTTCACCAGGTGGGGAAAGTTTTCAGTCATTATTTCTTTAAATAGGTTTTCAGTATCTTGCTCTCTCTCTTTCTCTGGCACCCCAATAATTCTGATATTAGTATGCTTGAAGTTGTCCCAGAGGCTCCTTATACTATTATCACATTTTTGGATTCTTTTTTCTTTTCTGCTTCTTTGTATTTCAAATCTTTGACTTGATTGTGCTCTCTTTACCTTGATTTAAGTTCTGGTTCAAAACCTAATTAGTAAAGTGACTTAGAGTAGCTCTGCAATGTCCCTTTTGCCTCTGTTTTCTCAATCATAAAATAGTCACCACAAGAATCCTCCTCATTGATCTTATTATGTTACCACCGTTAGGGCAGTGGTCCAGAGTAAATGTTACAGTGCTATGCAGTTTCCCACATTTTTCAAGAACTAAAATATTTTAAAATTAAGAACAAACCCAATTTAAAAAAATAAGCAATAAACAAAACCAAATACATGCCTTAAATGAATTTTGGTTAACTAAAATATATCGTTACTATTTCTGTTTGTAACATGCCCATAATTACATTGTTTTAAAGGAAAAAAATGAGCAATCATGAGAAGTATTAATATATATCTTTCTACTTGAAGTTTTTCTTTTCTAAAACCAGTGGGAATATTTTATAAATATTCTTATTAATTTCAGAGAGGAGCAGAGAGGGAGAGAGAAACACCAATGATGAGAGAAAATCTTTGACTGGTTGCCTTCAGCATGCCCCCCATTGGGGATCGAGCCCGCAACCCAGTCATATGTCCTGACCAGAAATCAAACCGTGACCACTTGGTTTACAGGTTGACACTCAACTGCTGAGCCATGCTGGCTAGACAAACCAGTAAATGTTTTCAGACTAAAGTAGAGTTTGCTGCTTTTACCAATATTATGACACTGAGGCTCAAAAGAAATGTGTGAGATGGTCATTCACATTTTCCTATCACAGATGAGAAACTGAATTCTGGAGAAATAATTCAGGCAACCTATGATCATATAGCTTATTAGGGAAAGGCTGGAAATGAAACATCTGCTTATAATTCTTTTCTAACTTTATAACTCCAAAGAGAATTTTCTTCTAATCCCAGAAGCATCACCAATGTCCCCATAGTCATCATCAACTAAAAGAAACTTTCCATCACATCTCTTTATCATTTTCCTTTTAAAACCATTTTGGTGCTGACACCGGTTTGGCTCAGTGGATAGAGTGTTGCCTGCGGACTGAAAGGTCCCAGGTTCGATTCCTTTCAAGGGCATGTACATTGTTTGCGGGCACATTCCTAGTGGGGGGCGTGCAAGAGGCAGCTGATAGATGTCTCTCTCTCATAGATGTTTCTGACTTTCTATTCCTCTCCCTTCCTCTCTGTAAAAAAAAATCAATAAAATGTATTTTAAAAAAAAACACATTTTGGTGATTCTCAATTGTTCTTAGGGTAAAACAAACTCTTTTCTCTGTATTCAAAGACATTTGTATTGTAGCCTTCAGTCTCTTTCCACTGTCTCTACCCTCATCAGACAGAGCCAACCTCCCTTTACATACCCAACCCTCTCAGCTCAAGCTGTACCCAAGCTCTGTATATCCTACAAGTTCTGGCATGCCATAAGGCATTTGTTCCCATGTTAACTCTTATCTATCATTCAAATTCCAAAGCCAGTCAGTTCTTTATTCATTAATTAGTTCCAACAAGATTTCAGGGCAGAGGCCATACCATATGTATTGATGTGTTATTCAGAGCAAAAATTACTTATTATCTATAGGCACTCAATAGTTGCTTCTGGAATAAAACAGAGAATGAAATGTGAAACTCTAGCTATAGAGGTGCAATAAATGTCATGTAAATTTAGTTTGCCAAAAATGAGTAGAAGGAAGCATTAAGACAATTTTAAGACTCAAATCTTAGTATTGTTAGTTTCTAAATATAAATAGATCTGATTGAGCAAAAACAAATCAATTCAGAGAAAGAGATATTATTTTAATATTATTCATAAATGAGAAGCCCTTCACTGGTAACGAGAAATAAAATGAATATTGATATTTTATGGTTTTATAACTTCATGCTTTAGTCTCTTCTCTTTGATCTACAAAAATAATATTTTAGGTATACATTTTATAAACAGAAAAATAAGTTCATAAATGTACTTCCTTGAGGCATGAGCAAACTCAACAAAGTTCATTCTCAAGTGGAAAAGTGGAGGAAAGACCTCTGGGTGTTCCCTCAAAGATTTCCAGACTTAGGTATATGTAGGGATCTTGGGAAATGCACCTTTTTGAAGTTAACTTTGACCCTGATTATTTTAAATACTAAGCAAACAATTCCCCAGATGAATTTTTTTTTTTTTACTATTTCTAAGTGAAAAAACTATATTGGTCTTTCTGGTGATATAAGAAAACTACTGACTTTCCTCTCATTAGTCATTGACATATAACTGAGCTGGTTAAATTATTGATCCATTATGCAAATGAGAAGTAAGTTTAATCAATAAATGAATAAGCACTTCAGACAAGAAAAATACTTGGCAATAAAACAGTAAAATATATAAAAACTTGGCAAGTAGTTCTTGAATTTATATTATCTTGCTTGAGTTATTAAAAATTATTATTGTTTAGTGTTAATTCAGATAGAAGTTGCTGGGTTAGTAAAAGGTTACACAAAATTGTGGCAAAATAGATTTATTTTATTTGTATTATATGATATATAGTGCATATTGTTGTTCATTAAGTTAACAATAACCTATTGTGTTAGATTAAAGATGGCCATGCCGAAACCAGCTTGCATTTCCCAAGGTCCCTAGATATACCTGGAAGTGAATAAATAGAGGGATGTTATGGACTACATTGTGTCCCTCCCCAAATTCATATGCTAATAATATTCTAAATTCTAGCACCTCAAAATGTGGCTATATTTGGACGTAGTGTCTTCAAAGTTAAAATGTGGTCATTAGGGTAGATCCTAATCCAATATGAAGGTGTTATAAAAGGAGGATTAAAACATATAAATGGAGGAAGACCATGTGAAGACACAATGAGATAAAGCAACCCTAATGAGACCTTGATCTTGGACTTCCAGCCTCCAGAACTGTGAGAAAATAATTTTCTGTTGTTTAAGCCACCCAGTCTCTAGTACTTTGTGATGACAGTCCTAGAGAACTAATACAAGGGCTTATGAAGAACTAGTGACAATGAATTGTCTTTTTTTTTTTCCAGTGGGAAAGAAGCAACAAAAATAGACTTCTAACTTTCAGAATTCAGTGTTGCCGTTTTGCATCTTTAAAATAAGATCTGGCACCCTGTTCCTTGGTGGAGCCACATTCTATGGAGAGCACACATAGGGATCTCAGAAGCTCCAGAGAAAGTTTCACTTAACTCATTGTGCCAGCAGACTATTTCATGTATCTCTAGCATTTTGAGAAACATATCAACCAGTTAATATTTATACACCAGCATGACAAGGTATCATTATAATAGTAGATGGGCACCATTTTTGTTTTACTGAAGGGAAATCCAATATGAATATAATAGCAACTTTTCAAATATGACATTTAATCCATAATATAAATCAAACTGAAAATTTATTCATTATTAAAAGGGTGGCATATTTTTATTACTCTGAGAATGAAACACAAATACTGTGAAAAATTTAGTGCCTTTTCTTGAAATTTTTAGACACTTATCATGCAGTCATGTAGCTAGTAAGAGCACTCATTTTAAAATATTGCCATGAAATTAATAAGTTTGAAGTTTTATGCCTGAAAAGGGATGCTCAATTTTAGTGAAGTAGGCAAATTATTTTTTATTTAAAGCTTCCTAAATACTTAAGATGTTAAAGTACTTTAGTAATGTTTTGATTCCAATATGTATATGAAGAACATAGTTCATACTCTTGTCATTA
This sequence comes from Lasiurus cinereus, assembly GCA_011751065.1. Lineage (NCBI taxonomy): Eukaryota > Metazoa > Chordata > Mammalia > Chiroptera > Vespertilionidae > Lasiurus > Lasiurus cinereus. The sequence continues at coordinate 15,943,895 of JAAGEH010000392.1, forward strand.
CTAGTCATGGCCACAATGTTCTTCCTTGAAGTGCTTTCAGAAAACTGCATATATCAGAAACTGATTAAAATAACTGAAAGTATTAATTCTTAAAATATGTTCCAAACATTTTGCAAGTGGTTATTTTCTATGTGACATTTAATATCAAATAATTGAAATAATTTTAATAACTCATAGGAAGAAGTAGTCTTAGGAAAAATAGAGCCTGGATATGATTGCTTTTATTGATTATTGATTATTACCATTATAATGGATAGCTCTGCAGTATATTATGTCATGCAGCTTTGGAAAGTTTTTTCATTATATCAGTTGGAGAAAGGGCTTTTTTTTTTTTTTAGAAGATAAAGTGTTGGGTTTTTTAAAATATATTTTTATTGATTTGAGAGAGGAAGGAAGAGGGAGGGAGAGAGAGATAGAAACGTTAATGATGAGAGAGAATCATTGATTTTCTGCCTCCTTCATGACCCTATTGGAGATCTAGCCCATAGTCTGGGCATGTGCCCTTGATAAGAATCGAACCCTGAGCCCTTCAGTTCACAGGCTCTATCCACTGAACCAAACCAGTTAGAACTGGAGGAAGGGCTTTTATGTCAGATCTTGAAAGAATCATTTCTGCAGATCAAGGGGTTCCTGGTTTTGTGAGGAACTTGACTGCAAATGGCTTTTTCTGAATAGCATGGGTAGTTGCTGGGCATTTTGCTTTCAGTAGTTATCTGGTTCTATTATTTTGTAGCATTCAAAACTTTAGGAAAGTCTCTTAACCTAGCCTCAGCTCCCTCATTTGTAAAATGGGATTAAATACTGTGATGTATAAATTACTTAGCATAGAAAATAATTAGTAACTATAATTATTTTTATTATTGTAATCCTCCAAGTAGAATGTTCTCTGCTTTCCTTCAAGAAGTAATAGTTAATAACAGCCTCCTCTAAGAAAACTCATTTTTCACTAAATTTATTTGATGCTATTTGTCTCTAGTTCTTCCTAGTGGGTGATGTGAGGAATTTCAAGGCTACCAGTGTAAAAAGTAACTTTCTCAGCATGTCACATTCTCTGGCAGAGAGGAAAAGTAACATGTATTGAGTGTCTGCAGTGTACCAGTTACGTTTCTATGCACTTAAAGCACATTATCAATGTAAATATCACAAAACACTGTCCATCATTAAATGCATTTCACAGATGAAAGAATTGAGGATTTAGAGATAAGGACTTGCCTAGGTGTTCCAAGCTGAGATTCCAATCCAGATGTTAACTCCACACTTCAACATCAAGTTTCACAACCTACTTGAAAGGAAACAGAAAGAACAGATATATCCATGTTCTGTATTTGTAAATTACTCACAAATCCCTATTTACTTTTGTGTTTTTACCAGTCTTGTTTTTGCTTCTAAAGCCAAATTTCTATTTCTCAAAATTTTAATATTTTTTATTGTGATTGATTTTACACACAAAGAGAAAGACAGCTTTGTTATCCACTCATCTACTGATGGCAATTGGGCTGCTTCTAAATCTTGGCTATTGTACATAGTGTTGCAATGCACATAGGGGTGCATATGTTCTTTCACATTAGCATTTCATTTTTTTTCAAATATATTCCCAGAAGTAGACTCATTGGGTCATAAGTCAATTCCATTTTTAATTTTTTGAGATAACTCCATACTGCTTTTCAAAGTGGTTGTACAAATCTGCATTCCCACCAACAGTGCACAAGGGTTCTCTTTTCTCCATACTCTCACCAACACCTGTTTGTCGATGTATTGATGGTAGCCATCCTGACAGGTGTGAGGTAATATCTCATTGTGCTTTTAATTTGCATTTTTCTGATGATTAATGACTTTGAACATCTTTTACTATGTCTATTGACCATCTGTATTCCTCCTCTGTCAAATATTGAGATGTGTCTATTTTATTTGCATGTGTCTGTCCAATTTCCCCAATACCACATATTTAATAAAGTATCTTTACTCTGAATATTTTTGCCTCCTGTGTCAAATATTAATTGACTATAAAGGTGTGGGTCTATTTCTGGGTTCTCTATTCTGTTCCATTTATCTGTATGACTATTTCTTTTTTTAAATATATTTTATTGATTTTTTACAGAGAGGGAGAGAGATAGAAAGTCAGAAACATCGATGAGAGAGAGACATTGATCAGCTGCCTCCTGCACCCCCACAGTGGAGATGTGCCCGCAAGCAAGGTACATGCCCCCAACTGGAATCGAACCTGGAACCTTTCAGTCCGCAAGCTGACGCTCTATCCACTGAGCCAAACTGGTCTTGGCATATATAACTATTTTTTTGTGCTGTTTTTTTAAACTATGCAATTTAATTATGTTTTTATTGTTTTCAGAGAGGAAGGAGGAGGGAGAGAGATAAGAAACAAGAATGATGAGAATCATTGATCAGCTGCTGCGTGCATGCCCCCTGGTGGGGATGGAGCCTGAAAACCAGACATGTGCCCTGATCAGGAATCAAACAATGATCTCCTGATTCATAGGTCAATACTTAACCACTGAGCTACACTGGCAAGACAATATCATGCTTTTTTGATTACTATGGCCTTGTAGTATAGTTTTATATCAGGTAGAATGATCCCTCCAGCTTTGTTCCTCTTTTCCAAGATTGCTGTTGCTATTTGGGGTCTTTAGTGTTTCATATAAATTTTTTGAATATTTAGCATAGTTCTGTGAAATATGCCATTGGTATTGGGTTGAATATATAGTTTACTTTGAATAGTATAAACATTTTAATGATGGTAATTCCTCTTGTCCATGAACATGGTATGTACTTCCACTTATTTGTATCTTTCTAAATTTCCTTCCTCAGTGTCTTATAATTTTCAGAGTACAGGTCATTTACATCCTTGGTTAAATTTATTCTTCAGTATTTTATTATTTTTGATACAGTTGTAAATGGAATTGTTTTCTTAGTTTTCCTTTCTGATAGTTCATTATCCTATATAATAAAGAGCAAATATTCTAATTAGATCAGATGGCAGAATGACCCTCCGAAACGACCTTCCAAAATGATCTTCTGGAACAAGCAGTGGATAGAAGGCCATGGGGCTGTGAGGCAGCTGGGGCCACGAGGCAGCTGGGGCTGCAAGGGCAGCCAGGGCTGTGAGGAGCTACTCTCCTGCTCTTTTTTTTCCAATATATTTTATTGACTTTTTTTTTTTTCAGAGAAGAAGGGAGAGGGATAGAGAGTTAGAAAATCTATGGGAGAGAAATGTCGATCAGCTGCCAAGGTACATGCCCTTGTCAGAAATAAAACCTGGGACCCTTCAGTCCGCAGATTGATGCTCTAGCCACTGAGACAAACTGGACAGGGGTACTCTCCTACTCTTGCAAGAATTTCATACATCAGGCCTCTAGTTGGTATATAAAAATGCAACTGATGCCCTCCCTTTGCCTCATTGACCCCCATACTTTCAACAATAAAGATAAATAATAACATTAAAAATAAAAATGAAACTGATTTCTGGATATTTTTTTGTATCCTGCTACTTTTCTGAATTTATCATATTCTAGCTTTTTTGTGTGTTTTTTTTTGTGTGGACCCTTTAAGAATTCTGTATGTAAAATCATCTGCAAATAATGATAGTTTTACTTCTTCCTTTATGAATGCCTTTGAATGTCTTTTTATTCCTTCTTCTTGACTAATTGCTATGGATAGAACTTCTAGTACTACATTGAATAAGAGTTAAAAGTGGACATCTTAGTCTTGTTCCTGATCTTAAGGAAAACAGTTTTACTTTTTGTCCATTGAGTATGATGTTGAGTGTGGGTTTTCATACATAGCCTTTGTTATGTTGAGGTATATTTCCTGTTTTCCATTTTGCTAATAGACTTTATTATAAATGGGTGCTAAATTTTATCACATATTTTTTCTGTATCTATTGATATGATCATGTATTTCTATTCTATGTGGAGTATTACATTTTTGACTTATGGTTATTGTGCCAACCTTGCATTCCCAGAATAAATTCCACTTGCTCATGATGTATGGTTTTTAAAATATATTGCTGAATTCAGTTTTAACTTTAAAAAGTTTTTGACTTTCTATGCAGACTCGCCTTTTTATTTTATTAAAAATGCTATCAAAATGCCATAAATCCATCTTTACCCTTGTGTCTGTTCCCTATATTCATTCACAGCTGATGCATTCAGTGTTAAGAATGCTCTAATTATAAAATGGTAGTTCTTGTTCAGTTTGCATGCTATTTAAAATCATGTTGAATTCTCTAAAGAGAAGTAGCTTGCTTCTATATTTGAACTCACATTCAGAGGAAATTTATTTTAATATTTCAACATCTATACAAAATACTTTATAATTACTTTTAAGGCATTAATTCTCATATGAACATTGAGTAAAGTCATCAAAGGCTGAATCGGGTAAAGAATTTCTCCAAGATTACATGGTTTGTTAATTGCAAATCATGGAGCTGTCTTTTTCTATCCATCTGTCTCATACATGTACCAAGTAGTAAGCAATGACTTTGAATTTATGGAGTTCTCAAATGATGGTGGTGACTGGAAAGAAATTTATGTTCAAGCAAAAAATCATTAAACTTAAAGACTAATAAAAGACAGTTTAGTAAACTGCAAAATCAGATCATGCCAAGCCACTGCTTATTGTATCTCAATGTGTCTCTCCTTTGCATTTAGAATAAAGTCCAAATGCCCTACCTAGCCCTTCAAACCTTATGTGATCTAGCCTCTATACCTCTCACTCATTTTATTTTGCATTAGTTTTCTGCTTCTCATTCTTGCAGCAGGGCCACTGAGAATTAGTTGTTGCTTCCTTCTTAGTAGATTTCTTCTTTAAACCTTGACTGGGCCAGACTCAGGTAAAATGTCCTTATTAGACAAGATTTTCTTAACAGAATAGCCCCTCCTCTGGTCATTTTCTAGCATAGCACCTCACAATCTCATCATCATTATTTCAATATCAGTAATAACTAGAGCATTTATCACTATTGATATCGTCTTATTGTTCCTTGCTTATCCTCTCCCTCACCAGACTATAGCTCAAGAATAAGAAGCTTGTTTTATTCAATTATTTTTATTAGCAGTGCCAAAAGTGGTACTTAAATACAAAATGTGCATTTAAGAAATGTTTTTGAATGAATAACTGATTGATATTGCATAGGTATTAATTTTTTTGCTAGATATCTTTGGTAAAATGTGGTTTTCCCAAAGGGAAATGTTGATTAGCAATTATTACCAAAAGTTTTCTCCTTTCCCAATTATATATTTGCCTGTTCCTTTTAAAACCATTTGTGGATAATTTGTTGGTCTTTGATCTAATCATACTACAGATGTTCAGAAATGCCATCTTTTTGTGCATTGAGGCTCAGTCACTAGGGTTTGTAAAAGTAATGGGCTGTGCCCAATTTTTCCCCAAAGTGCTCAACTCTCAGGGACAATGAAGAGGAAGATCTATCTTTGCCTAACAAGGAGAAACTGAAAAGAAAATTCAACTTTTTGTTTTCTCAGTCAAAGAAAAAAAAAGTAGAGGTTGGATGCAAAATCCCAAAACTGAATTTTCTAAATTAAAACATTCAATTAGATTTTGCCATATTCCTTGAGTGAAATATTCTTAGTTGAACATTTGAATAGCACGTGAAGAGATAACAACCTCAATATAATATATTGAGGTTGAGGTCAGGTAAAAGAATTGTGATATAATGTGTTGACATGACATACATTTTCCCTTGATTTCAGTTATATTTGATGGGAAATGGTGGAAAGGCAATTTTTAAATTGGTAACTGTTGATTTTTGATATAAATGTTGCTCTAGTCTATGGAAATAAATTGGATATATGATCAAAGATACACAAACCTATCTTGTATTTGTATCAATTAACATTGGACGTATATTTTTTCTTTTCTTTTCTTTTCTTTTTTTTTGTTGTTTTGTTTTTGAATTCAATACATACTTCTTATTTTTTTTGAAAATTGCACCATCACTTCTTTTTTTCTTCTTCTTTAAAATTATTTTTCTATTACAGTTGACATATAATATATTAGTTTCAGATGTACATCCCAGTGATCAGACATTATAGAACTTACTAAATAATCATCCTGATAAATCTCATATCCATCTGACACCATACATAGTTATTAGAATATTATTGATAATATTCCTATGCTGTACTTTACATCCTCATGACTATTCAGTAACTACCAATTTTACTTCTTAATCTTTCCATTTGTTCCCCCAAACCCCCTTCCATCTGACAATAGTCAAAATGCTCTCTGTATCTGTGTGTCTGTTTTTATTCTTGTTCATTTTCTTATTTATTTACTTTTTAGATTCAATTGGTAATAGATATGTACTTAATTGCCATTTTATTGTTCATATTTTAATTTTTTTTCTTCTTAAAAAAGACCCTTTAAACATTTCATGTAATACTGCTTTGATGGTAATGAACTCATTTAGCTTTTTCTTGTCTAGAAAGCTCTTTATATGGATATAGTAATCTTGGCTTTTATGGATATAGTAATCTTGGTTTTAGGTCCTTGATTTTCATCACTTTGAATATTTCTTGCCAATTCTTTAGGGCCTGCAAAATTTCTGTTGAGAAATCAGTTGACAGTCTTATGGGAACTCCCTTGTAGGTAACTAACTTATTTTCTCTTACCATTTTTAAGATTATCTCTTTGTTTCTAACCTTTTTCATTTTAATTATAGTATGTCTCAGTGTGGGCCTCTTAGGTTTATCTTTTATGGTGCTCTCTGCACTTCCTGGACTTGTATGCCTATTTCCTTCACCAAATTAGAAAAAAATTTCTGTCATTATTTCTTCAAATAGATTTTCAATTTCTTGTTCTCTCTCTCCTCTTTCTGGCACCTCCATGATGCAAATATTGGTACACTTGAAGTTGTCTCAGAGGTCCTTACACTATCTCATATTTTTGTATTCTTTTTTCTTTTTGATGTTCTGACTATATTTTGCTTCCTTATATTCCATATTGATGTTTTATTTTTGGCTTCATCTACTCTACTATTGATTCTCTATAAATTATTCTTCATTTCAGTTAGTGTATTCTTCATTTGTGACTGATTCTTTTTTATGGCTTCCATGTCATTTTTTACGATGTTGAAATTCTCTCTAAGTTCATCTACTCTACCTCTAAATTAATTTAGCACCCTTCTAAACAGTGTTTTGAACTCTGCATCTCATAGATTGCTTGTCTTCATCCTATTTAGTTCCTTTTCTGGAGTTTTGCTCTAATCTTTCATTTGGAACATGTTTCTTTATTTTCTCATTTTGGCAGGTTCTCTGAATTTATTATTAGGTAGAGTTGCTGTGTCTTCAGGCTTGGTACAGTGGCCTAATGTAATAGGTATTTTGTAGGGTTCAGTAGCATAGCTTCCCTGCACACTTGAAGTGCATCCCCCTGTGTGGACAGTGTACTCCATCCTGTTATAGTTGAAACTTGATTGCAGTTGCACATCGTAAGAGTGATTTATGCCCCAGGTCTGTCAGCTGAAAGGATTGGCTGTGACCACTGTAGAGGATCAGTTGTACAGGGACCCATCCCATAGAACAGAATTTACTTCAGCAGGGTTCTGATGCTCTCTGAGTCCACCCCATGAATATGTCACTTATGGAGCTGGTTGGTGGTGCTTTGATGTGATCTGGTCTGAAGCTTTTTCACTAGATGTGCTGGCTCTGGGGCCTCCCAGGAGCTGCAAGCCAAGATTAGCCACTGCCTGTGTTCTTCTGGGGCCACCTGGTATGGTCTACAACATGATCTGCAGATGGCTGCTACTTATGCTGGGCTTGAAGCTGCCCTGGGAGATCAAGCTGTGAGCCAAGTCTGGCTGCCCTTAGTGTTTGGCCTGGGTCACTTATCAAAAGGTAAAGGGGCCAAAACCGGTTTGGCTCAGTGGATAGAGCTTTGGCCTGCGGACTGAGGGGTCCCGGGTTCGATTCCAGTCAAGGGCACGTACATTGGTTGCGGGCACATCCCCAGTAGGGGGCGTGCAGGAGGCGGCTGACCGATGTCTCTCTCTCATCTATGTTTCTAGCTTTCTATCCCTCTCCCTTCCTCTCTGTAAAAAATCAATAAAATATATTTTTAAAAAAAGATAAAGGGTGTGCTGCATCCAGATACTGCTTGTTTGAGGGATTTTAGGAAAGTCTGAAACATGGGCCAAGCCATACCATTCATATGAAAAAAAATCACTGGAAACAGCTTGAGTTGGCCTACAACTTGGGTGGATTGTCAGGGAATCATCAGAGTGGAGTAAATGGGGATAGTCAGGTTGATGGAGCCTCAGATATGGCACCTGCCTGTCTGCTCTGTGAGGTAAAGACTCAGAAAGGGAAAAATAGCCCCCGCCAACCTTTCTGTCTAGGAGAAAGCTGCCCCTTTAGCTTTTGCCCTGATGCCAGACATTTCAGTTCCTTCCCATATGTCCCTGGTGCCTTTTGAGCAGTAGTAGAGGACAGAGTGAGTGAGTCCCAGTAAGTCTGCACATAGGGCCCTTTCACAGAACTGTTTGGGATTTCAGCAGCCCTTTGTCTCAATAAGCTACAATCCCTACTTGTTTTTACAGCCAGAAGTTATGGGGATTTTTCTTCCTGGCACTGGAACCCTAGTCTGGGGCCTGATGTAGGGCTGGAAACTCCACAGCCAAAATATCCTTTCTGATTTTTATCTACCACATGTGGGTGTGGAACCAGCCCATTCCTCATGTCTGCCCCCTCTAGCCGTCTCCAGGTGGCTTCTTTAATTCCCTAGTTGTAGGACTTTCATTCTGTCAGATTTCAGGTGGTTCTGAATAATAGTGGCTCAATAGTTTAGTTTTAATTTTGATGTGGTTGTGGGAAGATGCAAATACTGTGCTTATCTATGCCATGGTTTTGACTAGAACTGACTTCCTGGCCTTGTTTACTCACAGCCTAAAGTGTGGTCTGAGCAACCTCCTGAATTATTGTTACCCATTTTTGTGCAAATTCAGATTCTTAAATCTCACCCAGATTTACTGATTCAAGGATGAGAATGAGGCTTCAACTCTGCATTTCAATAAGTATCCTTATGTTATTCTTACACAAACTAAATTTTGGAGACAGTCTAGGGACTTGAGGATATTATTGTATAATTGCTGATATTTCTCAAATGACTAAACTAGATCTTAAGGAATCATAAAATTATGGAGACTTTTAGTTTGAAAGATTGTAGAATTGTACCCTCATTTTAGAAAACATTTTATTTAGAATTACTAATTTGTAAGTTATCTGGTGAACCTAACCCTTCAGAAAGACTCATTCTTAAATGATCCTGAATAATGGGTGTGATTGCTTTTTCTTTTCTGATACCTTAACTCAACGTGAGCAATTTAAGAGAGAATAGGCCCAATACAGGAAAATATGTGGAAGAGGAGCCCTAGCTCCTTAGTTTACAGAAATCATGAATAGCAGTCAAAAGGATAGAGAAGAATGGTCTTTAGGCTTTTCATCCTGAGTCCTAGGTAATTTGTCTGGTGTTGCACCTCCCACATTCCTGAAGGCTAACATGAATTTCTCTGAGGAAAATAAAAAAATCAAATTTTGTTCTACCTTCTACATCTATGTTCTGTGTGACATTGGAACAGGTTCCCTTTTCTCAGTTATAAAATGGAGTTAACAGTAGAATCTACTTCATAGGATTATTCTGGTGATTGCGTCAATAAGGATAAAAAATTTTTTAAAGTGCCTTACATTTAGTAAGCTTTCAGTAAATGTTAACTGTCGATATTATACTAACTTTTAGGATTAAGGAACTAAAAAAGTCTAAAACAGGAAACTGGAGCTATTATATTTGAACATGGGAGGACTGGTTCCTGAGGTGTTTGAAGTAATATTTTCTCTTTATCTATTCCGAAGCTAGGATAGTTATAGTTGTTCCCACTTCTGTTCTTGATCCCTAGACCAAGATAAGTTTCCAAGAATAATTACTTTCTTTTTATTTCACAATGGAAAGACTAGGGCTTAGAGCTAATTTGCCTATTTATTTATCTTGACTGAGGGAATGGAAAGGAAAGTAATGGTACTATAAATTTCACTGGATATCTAGATCACCTTGTGCTGTGGCATAAATTTCTACTTATTTGCCCATAGTTTATTAAAAATAATTATTTTACTATTTCTAATGCAAATTATTAATATTTATATATATCCTTGACTACCCTTATTCCCTAATAAATGTTAGACCTGAAAGGAACCATTTTGTTCATTTCTCATTCTCCCTACTTGCCACGTCCCCTCCATCACCACTGCCTTTCTTACTCCCTTATCTCCCAGTACCACCACCAGTGTTTTATAAATAATGAAACCAAGATTAAGAGATGGTAGGTTACTTACTTTAGTGGTAAATTGGAATTTGATATTATGTTTGTCTGATGCCAAAGCCCATGTTTTTAACCATTAAGATAAATAGCTTCACTTCTAAGTTAGAAAAAAACAATTGAACAAACATAATTGAATAATTAGTATTACAATAACTTATCTTTAAAGTCAGGAGAACCATTTAAGATGTATTTAAAACTACAATCAAATAAATGTCCAAACATCATTGTTGTAAGCTTATCATGAAGCATTATTGGGTATTCTGCTTATTTACCTAAGTGTAGATATATGAGTGTTTTCATGTTTCTCTACTATTGGTTTTATCATTACCCTGACCAAAACCTACTAGATCCTTGAGTTTATAACTTGTAACTTAGATCTAAGCATGGAAATTATCTTGGTACAATAATCATGTCCATAGAACAGTTACGACTGTACTTGAATAAATCTAGTGCAAAACCAGTGAATTGGCTCATTACTCTACAATAACAAAGAATCCAAACATCTCAGTGGATTAATATAATAGAAGTTTTTCACTAAAACTACATGTCTGCTTCAAGACAGACGCTCTGTTTTACCATTCTCATTCTAAATCAAAAATTGGTTGGAAGATCACCATCTGGAGTGTTACTTATTACTGTGGCAAAGGAGAAGACAAGTCTAAAAGATGTAGAACTAAGAACAACAAATTCTGTGGCCCAGAAGTGGCACATGTTATGTCAACTTGCAGATCATTGGCCAGCGCTAGTCAAATGGACCGTCCAACCACAGAGGGGTTTGAAAATGCAATTCTATCACAGGCGTAGATGATGAAAAGGTGTAAATACTTGATGAACAGCAGTAATGACACTGGTTGCTGAGGAGGGAGTGGAGCTTCCTTACAGAACTGTTCACAAATGGATCGATTTACCTTGTGAATTTGTAAACATTCCCATCGATGCAGGTTTCAGGTAAAGAATGAATAACTGTCTTGTAGATTATAGAAAAGATATGTGACTAAGGGACTGAATATAACACTGATTCTTAAAAATTGTGTTGTATATGCACCAGCATTTTTAATAGATAATCTATATTTTTCAACAAAGTTTTTAAAATGCTCTTTTCTGAGTTCACTGTATATTTACAACTTTTTTTTATTATTTCTATTATTTACTTTTAAGTATTAAGGGCTTTAAAATACTTAGAGTATCTTAGTAACTGTTAGGAAAACTTTTAAGTCCTCAATGTATGTCTTGGCCCCACCAATATCTCTTCCTATATTTCTGCTTGATAACCTATACATTAGAAATGATCACCTTCTATGACTCTGAAACTATTTTACTTCATTAGTTTATGTTGTTCATTATATTCCACCTATGAGTGAAATCATGTGATATTTGAACAGACCATCTAATCTCAGGGGCAAGGGGGGAGGTAGTGGGGAAGGGGAAAGGGAGGAGAGATCAATGTTTATGCATATAAACATAACCCATGGAAACACTCAGTAGAGGAGTGGGGGCATGTGCTGGTGGGGAGGGTGTGGGAACAAGCAGGGAGAGGTCAATGGGGAAAAAAGGATTCATATGTAATACTTTAAGCAGTAAAGAATTAAAAAAAAGAAGTGATCAACTTAAATATATTGTTCAAGGTGAAGACACTAAGAATATTTAGTTATAATGAGCAAAACTTTGGGAAGGAAGAGGGATTTTTCTGATGAAGAGGCTGTCATGAGAAAATAATATTGACTGTGTACTATGTGTGTGCTTTTGTGTGTGTGTGTGTGTGTGTGTGTGTGTGTGTGTGTGTGTGTTTGTGTGTGGAGGGTAGGTATTTCAGAAAATTTTCACCACAATATCAAAATGTATTTATATGTGTAGTAAATATTAACCTGTATTCAAATATATGTTTAATAAGAAATAAAACTAAAAGATTATATTATGGCAAGGCTGCATTATGGCTTTTAATGTGATTCCAAGGAATTACAATTTATATGGTAAATATAAAGTGGTAATATGATGTCAATTAGGTAAGAAACAGCCTACTAAGGGACAAAAAGGTAGACTTATACTGAATCTAATTTTCTGGGAATTTTTTTGTTCAGGGACAGAGATAAAAGTAACTCTATGACCAGAGTTTTTAGCAAAGAAGATAGGCAAAAAATGAAAGTGAAATTTTCCATAAGATATCAAATATTGTTATTAAATTCAGAATTTCCAGATAAAACAATATGGGTACTTGACAAAGTATGATTGTTTGATAGCCAATAATGAACTTTTCTGTTAGATATCCTAGCTGGCCCTTTATTTTTAAGATTTTTATCTTTCATTTTGATTGGTTTGACAATTATTTGCCTAAGTATTGTTTATTTTTTTATTTTTTCTTCTTAAGATTCTATTCTAAACTTTTTGATTTTGTGGATTGATGTCTTTCATCAAATTTGCAAAATTCTCAGCAATTGTCTCTCCAAATACTTTTTTTCAGCATCATATCTTTTTCTTCTTTTAGAATTTATTGACCCACACAGATCTTGCATGGTCTAATCTGTATTTTCTTTGTTAATGCTTATTGCCTTTGAGCTTCATTTGGGATATTTCTTTTGACTTATCCTTTTTCTACTATGTCCATTTCTACTGTTAAAACCATTGAATATTTTTTTTATTTTTTCCTGTTCTAAAACATTTTGAAGTTTTCTCTCCTGAAAATGTCCTCCATTTCATTGATTATTTCCATTTTACTTTATCCTAATTGTAATGATTGTCTAGTGTATTTGTTATTTCTATATCTCAGTCATCTGTGGTTCAGTTTCCATTGACTATTTCATTTTTTATGCATCACTGTTTCCTGCTTTTATGGATGTCTCATAGTTGTGTATTATATGCCATACATTGTGTATAAAGAAGTTGTAAAGACTGAAGTAGAAAATATTTACTCTTTCCTCTTTCCAAAAAAACTGCCTCTGTGAGATAGTGAGGGTGAGAGGCTGATATGTCTAATTAGAATTAAGCTAAATTGGGATTAGGTTGTAATTTTATTTAGTTTTTTTTAATTAAATTTATTGGGGTCACATTGATCAACATGATCATATAGGTTTCAGGTATGAGTTTCTATGTTACAAGATCAGAGTATTGTACCATGTCAACCACCCAAAGTTAAATTTTCTCTTATCACCATATATTAGGATCCCCTTACTACTGGTTTTAAACATTTTGAGGTGTAAAATATTTCTCTTTTTAGCTAGGCTTGGTATCCAAGTACCATGGAACAGATGCTATTCTACTCTCCAGTCCTGCCTCAAGATTTCTGTCACTGGAAATCTCCCTTTGACTTCCAGCTCTGACCTAATTGTTCACATGATGCTGAGCACCAGATAAAAGTCCTGAGGTTGAGAATTGGTAAATAGTAAAGATTTTCTCTGTGGGTGGGTCTCATATGTATTCGGTATTTCACATTAGTCCAAGGTTGTTAGAAGTTCAGCCAATTTCTACTGGCAAAGTCTCTGACTCAAAACAGTTCTGTTCCTTCACTTGTTACCTTGGATTCAAAGCTGTCTAGAGCTGTCCTAGAGCTTATCCCACTCTGATATTTAGTTTCCCTAAATATCCATAAACTTCCCAATCAGTTAATAAATATATGTAATTTTTAAATTTAACTGGAATTTTTTCTGTTATGGTGAACCCATGATCATGTCTATTATACTCAGAGCAGAATGTTGAAGGCCCTTTGTTTTTGAAATCACTTTATCAATTTTCTTTCTGATTCTAAAAACAATAATCATTATAAAAATTTTAGAAAGACCAGAATGTTGAAGAATACTTCATTCAATATGCTTTTTTATTTTGTAAAAATAAAATTGCATCAGTTTAAAAGTATTTGGTGCCCAAGTGGAAAATATTTTGCTTTCTTTTTCAATCCTCCATGCAAAATGTCAGCCTTCAAAATTTTTGTTTGCTTCTAAGATTCTGCTTGTTCTCTACTATCCTTTCACATACACCTTCTACAATATGGAAGATAAAAATGCATCACCCTTATGTTATGCAGTGAAATGCAGCTCTTCAGTGTCTCTTCCTTCAGAAAAAAGTAAATATACTATGAGGACATTATGGTAGTAAATATACTACCAGGATCCTGTTTATATTGCAGAGATGTAGAGATGAGGCCTATATTGGGCCCTTATAAAAATTTTTCTACATAATGACTTCATGATGAAATTTCTTTATAAGGGCCCAAGTGTAGGCCCCATCATTACATCTCACATGGACCCTCATGATGACATGGTTTTGATAGTTTTCTGGAGACCCAATACATTTATTTTTTAATATATAGTATTCAATTACAAATTTACTAAAAATATTCATGGAAATGTCATATCATACGATAGCTATAGAAATATTCAGGTGTGTGGAAAGGGTCATGAAAGGTACACTGAAACGTAGTGATCCTTTCTTGCCAGAGAAGAAAAGAACAAGTCCCAAGCTACCCATTACAGGAAAAAAGATCTCTCCTATGAAATGCAGCTAGGGAAAGGTACTAAAAGAATAAATAAGTTAAGACAACTGTTGTCAGATAAAATAAAGTCCTTTATTTGATAACATATGGCTCTTCTTTTCAATCAATATCAATGCCTATGTTTGGTCTGGTTATATAATTTATTTGGGAGCTGTCAGGGTATTTGCTTGTGACCCCTCTATCTCATAAAACAGGTTGAGGTGAAGTTTCTTTTTTACATCATTGTAGGAAAAACAAAGCAGTGTGGTGTACTACATTATGTTTGTCATGCACACAATGATACTGGTGTTTTACATGTTTATAAATGAGCTTAAACCTTAATATGTTGTTTTCTTCTTTATTAAAATAAACTCTAATCTAAATTATCTTAGAAATGGGATAAAATCTTAAAATAAATAATAGTTAAGTGCATTCCATAGTTTATGAACATATTTATATTTATATTTATTCTAGAAGTTCACAATTCATCAACTCTGTGATGAGGAAACTTGAGTGGAAATAAAAAGAAAAATGATGCCCCAAAACATAAGACAATTAATTATAGAATTAGACACATACCAGTCCAATTCGTATTTCATCTATTTTGTTTAGTGAACACATCCACTAAAATAAGGTTAGTATAAAAGAAACCTTAAGTTTTCACTCCTAAAAGAGGGATAAAAATATTGAAATAGCATCAGTTCAGCTTTATTTTTTTTAAATACATATTTTTTGGATTTTTTACAGAGAGGAAGGGAGAGAGATAGAGAGTTAGAAACATTGATGAGAAAGAAACGTCAATCAGGAGAATCCAAGATGGCGGCGTAGGTAAAAACCTACACTGCTGCCTCACACAACAATTTCAAAACTACAACTAAAAGACAGAACAGACATCATCCAGAACCACAGAAAAGCTGGCTGAGTGGAAATTCTACAACTAGAAGGAAAGAGAGGGGTTCACAGAGACCCAGAGGAGCTGCAAAAAGCTGAGGTACAGAGACACACTTGTGGAGAGAGTGGGTGCTGGAGTATTATCTGGCTGGTTTTCTCTGGCGGGAGGGAAACAGAGACTCTCAAAGGCATTGAACCCCTTATCCTACAACACTAAACCCCAGATCCAGCCGAAACTCATACGGGGGCAGTTTGGACTGTGAAAAGGGAGAGGTGCAAGGAAATTTAGGGGAGTCACAAAGATCAGAGGTCTGGTGGTGCCCAGAGGACAGACTGCTGATTGTGCCACTGGCTTTTGCGAGTGGGCGGCACACAGACCCTCCCAACTGTGCCACTTCTGACTCCACTAAGCCCCAGTTTCGGGTGAAACCCTGGGGACCCAGACTCCTGTGGTCCTGGAGCGCAGGGGAGCCGGAAAGGCAGCTGTCTAGAGGCACTGTGCGGGTGCACAAGGACCACTCCAGCGATTACCCAGTCACGTGAGACTCAGGGGCCGTGGCGGGTGGAGCCGACTGGAAGGCAAGGCAGTCCCTTAAGTCCTGAGACTCCACCCATCCCAAGCTCAACAAAGAGGCTTTTGTGGTTTTGCAAATCTGGTATCATAAGGCTGAATGCAACACAGAAGTTCTCCCAGCATAGTGAAAATGCTGAGACAAGGGAAGGGATCACAAACAAAAGAAATGGAGGAAAACAAATGACTGAATATAGAGTTCAAAACCATGCTTATAAGGTTTTTCAAGAATATCCTAGAAAAGTTGGATAAAGTTAGTGAGAGCCAAGACGAGATGAAAAAGGACCAACTAGAAATTAAACATACACTGACTGAAATAAAAAATATTATACAGAGTCCTAACAGCAGACTAGAGAAAGGCAAGGATCAAGTAAAAAATTTGAAATATAAAGAAGCAGAAAACACTCAATTGGAAAATGAAGAAGAGAAAAGAATCCAAAAATGTGAAGATAATGTAAGGAGCCTCTGGGACAGCTTCAAGCGTACCAACATCAGAATTGTGGGGGTGCCAGAAGAAGAGAGATAGCAAGATACTAAAAACCTATTTAAAGAAATAATGACTGAAAACTTCCCCCACCTGGTGAAAGAAACAGACTTACAAGTCCAAGAAGCACACAGAACCCCAAATAAAAGGAATCCAAAGAGGACCACACCAAGACACATCGTAATTAAAATACCAAGAGCAAAAGACAAAGAGAGAATATTAAAAGCAGCAAGAGAAAAACAGTTTATTACCTACAAGGGAGCACCCATACTACTGTCAGCTGATTTCTCAACAGAAACGATGCAGGCCAGACGGGAGTGGCAAGAAATATTCAAGGTGATGAATAGCAAAAACCTATAACCAAGAATAATCTATCCAGCAAAGCTATCATTCAGAATTGAAGGGCAGATAAAGAGCTTCACAGAGAAGAAGAAGCTAAAGGAGTTCATCAACTCCAAATCAGTATTATATGAAATGCTGAAAGGTACTCTTTAAGAAGAGGAAGAAGAAAAAGATTAAAGTCAAAAAATTATGAACAACAAATACGTATCTATCAACAAGTGAATCTCAAAATTAAGTGAATTAAAAATTTGGTCAACAGAATAAACTGGTGAATATACTAGAATCAGGAGCATAGAAAGGGAGTGAACTGATAATTCTCAGGGGGAAAGGGGTGAGGGGTGTACAGGGAGAGACTGGACAAAAATCATACACCTATGGATGAGGTCAATGGGAGGGAGGTAAGGGCCGAGGGAAGGGTGGGAGCCGGGTGGAGGGGAGCTATGGAGGGGAAAAAGAGAAACAAATGTAATAATCTGAATAATAAAGATTTAATAAAAAAATAAAAGATTCTGACAGGATTTTCTGGCTAATAACATTTCTGAAAAGAATCATGGGTCCTAACCGGTTTGGCAGTGGATAGAGTGTCTTCCTAGGAACTCAAGGGTCCCAGGTTTGATTTCAGTGAAGGGCATATACCTAGGTTGCGGGCACATCCCCAGTAGAAAGTGTGCAGGAGGCAGCTGAATGGATGTTTCTTATCTTTATTTCTAACTCTCTATCCCTCTCCTTTCCTCTATGTATAAAATCAATAAAATTTATTTTACAAAAACAGAAAAACAAAACAAAACATTAGTCAGCTGCCTCCTGCACACCCCCTATTGGGGATGTGCCTGAAACCAAGGTATGTGCCCTTGACCAGAATAGAACCTGGGATCTTACAGTCCGAAGGCTGATGCCCTATCCACTGAGTCAAACCAGTTTTGGCAGTTCAGCCTCATTTTTAAACGATGGTTCAAAATAGGTTTTTGGTTCTAGTTTTTCTTCTCTTCCTCATTTAGCTTTATTTTCTTATCACAGCCCACTAGCCAAATGAAAAGTAAGGCTTGATTAAGAATCTCTCTTGTCAAGTAATTTGTGCCTAATGTTTTTAGCTTTCCCATGGGCTGTTGTAGAAAATGGTAAATCTGGTTTAAATGAAACCTGATCCTGTTAATGGTTTAATAGCAGCTGCCACAGGGTTATGGCATTTTTCAACAGATGCTTCTGTTTCATTTTAAACATAAACTAAGTCTTGGAATATTTACATAAATCATATGAAATATACCTATATACTTTTGCCTAAATATATTGTTATAAAATAGTTTTAGGTAAGTCCTTATCTTTGCCCATTTATAATGATTTACATTGAATTTTAAAAACATCCTATACTGTGCTCTATTTTTTAAAAAGACTATGTCATGCACATATCTAAATAATTTTTTTATAAGGGCCCAAGTGTAGGCCCTATCTCTATATGTGGGAACCTGGGCAATGACTTGGTTAGTTTGGTTATTTCATCCATCTTTATGCCTCACAATATTTATTTAGCACTGACAAATTGCTTATACATGATGTGCATTATAGTGTCAACTGAAATAAACAGAATAGTCACAAAATTAAATGGGACACTATTTTTCCTTGAAGAGGTAGACCTAATAATAGTAATTCAAGCTATCATTGTGCTGAGGATTATTTTCTCTGGAATGTGATATGCAACCATTTTTTAAAAAGCATTTTTTTCTGGATCAAGCACTTATGCTGGGTACATAAATGATACAAAAATGAATGGCAAGTAAAACAATGACTATGACAAAATATAAAAACAATTATATAATAAAGGTACCAGTTTAAGCAAAAAGGACTGAAAAGTATAATATACCTTGTTAGCTAACATATTACAAGTTTGATTTCTGATCATAAAATACAGAAGTTGAACCCCATAAAATGTGGGTTTCATTTTCCTTGTGCTATGGTTGCTCAATATCTTGGGCTGGATAGGTTATATACATAAATGCATTCAATGGAGAATTTTAAAGGGCAAGAAAATAGAAGCACAAACTATTCTTTTACTTTATTTTTAAATTTTCTATGATGTCACTGAATATGCTGTGTTTCTAAATCCAAGCCTCCGAATCTCTTCTTATCTTAATATCTTTCCTAGATTCTTCCTCCAAAGAAAGATGTGAAACTTGGTATGGCATTCTTATTTGAGCTCTTTCTCCTTCCTGGGAAGTATGTCTGTCTGGATTGTCTTGTGGGCTGGTCAGCCTTCCCTTTGTGTGATAACAACTTTGATATAATGGAGAGAAAATTCAAGTGTCCCCTTCTCTGAGGACATTATGACCAGCAACTCAACAGCTTCAGGAAAACTGAACATTTGATTTGTCTTGATTTGATTGGCTGTGCAATCTCTATTTTCAGGTTTGTAGTATGATTTTGTAAGTAGAAAAGTAATTTAAGATTTTTCTAAAGCTGCTTCTCTCAAGCCATTAGCCTTGAAAATTTCAATAGCCTTTTATGCTATTGAAAATTTCAACAAATAATCATAAGCCTTTAAAAGTAATTATATTTTAATGCTGATTTATGATAATTCAGATTAAATTTATATTTACAATTAAGGAATGCAATTCTAAAGTTAGCAGGAATCTTACAGATAATTTAACCCAGACTTCTATGTTAAAAATGGGCTAAATGCCCTAGCCAGTTTGGCTTAGTGGAAAGAGCATTGGCCTGTGGACTGAAGGGTCTCAGGTTCAATTCCAGATAAGGGCACATGGCTGGGTTGTGGGCTGAATCCCCAGTGTGGGGAGTGCAAGAGATAGCCAATCAATGATTCTCTCTCATCATTGATGTTTCTATCTCTGACTCCTTCTTCTTTCCTCTATGAAATCATTATATATATATATATATATATATAAAGAATGGGCTAGGCTAGCTATTGAAGCCCCTGACTTTCAGTTTAGAGTCTCCTGCTGCTGGAGTAGATCAGTCTCATTAACATGAGGACAGAGTTAAGTATGTAAGTATGTTTCCTTATCAAAAGTGCTTATTGGGCTTCAGTTATGTGTTGGGCATTTCTTGTTATCAAAAGACAAAAGAGAAAAGATCTGGTTTCTGATCGGTGAATCCAAGATGGTGGCATAGGTAAACACCTACACTGCTGCCTCGCACAACAATTTCAAAACTACAACTAAAAGACAGAACGGACATCATCCAGAACCACAGGAAAGCTGGCTGAGTGGAAGTTCTACAACTAGAAGGAAAGAGAGGGGATCACAGAAACCCAGAGGAGCTGCAAAAAGCTGAGGTACGGAGCCGCGCGCGAGGAGAGAGAGGCTGCAGGAGTACCTGGCTGGCTTTCTCTGGCGGGAGGGAAACGGAGACTCTCAAAGGCATTGAACCTCTTATCCTACGACACTAAAACCCAGATCCAGCCGAAACTCATGCGGGGGGAGTTTGGACTGTGAAAAGGGAGAAGTCCACGGAAATTTAGGGGAGTCACAAATGATCAAAGGCCTGGTGGCGCGCACAGCACTGCGCACAGGACAGATTGCTGATTGTGCTGCTGGCTTTCGCGAGTGGGCAGGAGACAGACCCTCCCAACTGTACCACTTCTAATTTCACTAAACCCCTGTTTCAGACGAAACCCTGGAGACCTAGACTCGTGTGGTCCTGGTTCGCAGGGGAGCCAGAAAGGCAGTGGTTAGAGGCACTTCGGGCACGCGCACAAGGACCGCTCCAGCCATTACCCAGTCACGTGAGACTCAGGGGCCGCGGAGAGCGGGGCCGACTGGAAGGCAAGGTGGTCCCTTAAGCCCTGAGACGCCACCCCTCCCAAGCTCAACAGAGGCTTCTGCGGCTTTGCACATCTGGTATCATAAAGCTGAATTCAACATAGAAGTTTCCCTGGCATAGTGAAAATGCCGAGACAAGGGAAGAGATTACAAACAAAAGAAATGGAGGGAAAAAAACGACTGGAGATAGAGTTCAAAACCACACTTATAAGGTTTTTCAAGAATATGTTAGAAAAGTTGGATAAATTTAGTGAGACCCAAGAGGAGATGAAAAAGGACCAACTAGAAATGCAAAAGATTCAACTAGAGATGGAAAAGGTCCAAGTAATGATAAAAAAAGACCAACTAGAAATTAAACATACACTGACTGAAATAAAAAATATTATACAGAGTCCTAACAGCAGACTAGAGAAAGGCAAGTATCAAGTCAAAAATTTGAAATATAAAGAAGCAGAAAACCTTCAACTGGAAAAGCAAGAAGAAAAAAGAATCCAAAAATGTGAAGATAATGTAAGGCGCCTCTGGGACAGCTTCAAGCATACCAACATCAGAATTGTGGGGGTGCCAGAAGAAGAGAGAGAGCAAGATACTAAAAACCTATTTAAAGAAATAATGACTGAAAACTTCCCCCACCTGGTGAAAGAAACAGACTTACAAGTCCAAGAAGCACACAGAACCCCAAATAAAAGGAATCCAAAGAGGACCACACCAAGACATATCATTATTAAAATACCAAGAGTAAACGACAAAGAGAGAATATTGAAAGCAGCAAGAGAAAAACAGTTAATTACCTACAAGGGAGCACCCATACGACTGTCAGCTGATTTCTCAACAGAAACGATGCAGGCCAGAAGGGAGTGGCAAGAAATATTCAACGTGATGAATAGCAAGAACCTACAACCAAGAATAATCTATCCAGCAAAGCTATCATTCAGAATTGAAGGGAAGATAAAGAGCTTCACAGAGAAGAAAAAGCTAAAGGAGTTCATCAACTCCAAACCAGTATTATATGAAATGCTGAAAGGTACTCTTTTAGAAGAGGAAGAAGAAAAAAGTAAAAGACAAAAAATTACGAACAACAAATATATATCTATCAACAAGTTAATCTAAAAATTAAGTGAATTAAAAATTTGATCAACAGAATAAACTGTTGAATATAATAGAATCAGGAGCACAGAAAGGGAGTAGACTGATAATTCTCAGAAGGACAAAAATCATAAAGCATCAAACAGACTGTGAAATTACAGCAGAAAGATTAAAGTTAGGTGAGGTAGATAAGTGCTCAATCAAAGGACTTGTATGCATGTATATAAGCATAACCAATGATCACAGACACTGGGGGGTCGGGGTATGCCTGGGAGGGAGGGGGGGCAATGGGGAGATATGTATAAAAATTAATAAAAATTAATAAAAAAATTAAAAAAAAGATCTGGTTTCTGCCTTCAAGTTACTTGCCATTTATTTGATGAGATGCACATGTGCCCACACAAAATGTTCAGACATTTCTATAACATGTGTGTGGACTATGCTTGCTTTGGCAGCACATATATGTGTGTGGAGATCATATCATTTCAAAGCAAGCTCTCTTGTTTACCTCAAAATAAACAAACAACAACAACGAGCAAAAAAAGAAAAACTTAGGCACACACCATTTATTCATATATATTTGGAATTCTATTTTCTAAGCAAGTCTTTTAACAGAAATGCCATTAAATAAATTTATTCAATGCAAATACCATGGAGGGTCCAAAAGAGAAAATAATAGCATATTTAAGTATAAAGCATTCCAACAAATTTTTAGTCTATTTTTGTCTGATATGTCCAATTATGTTCTTCCTGATTATGATATTTTCTTTCTTATATAAGTATTTTATTTTTTCAGTCTCTACACCTTTCTCCTCTCAACTCAAACTGATGGAACTATTAAACATAGACATTTCCAGCAAACACATGTTCTTGGTCTAAAACTTAGCAGTTTGATATCCTTATGGGAAAGATTTCTTGTTTTCTACTTATTTTAAGTTGAATTCACTAGCAATTTTTTTCTTTTAGCTAATTCCATTACTATGATTAGCTTAAATATCTTTTTGGGGGTAGTCTAGGTATGCTATTAAGAAACCAACTCGTATGAATTCAAAATATCACCCAAATTTGGAGAAAAGTTACAAAAAATATTGAACATATCAGTGACTCTAATACTGTACCAAGAGATAAAAATGAAAATATAACCATAAAAGGAAATAAATTGTGCTATAGATTAGTAGCTAATGTGAAAGGCATCTGTGGGAACCTCTTTCATGTCCCGTGTGGTTCAGGGTTCCCAGTTCAGGGTTTGAGTTCTGGAGGAGGCCGCATGCAAACAAAAAGAGAGACTAGAAAAGCATTAATTTGGCAATATTGGGGTGCCAGGCAGGAGCCTTCCTCTAGTGGAAAGGACTGCCACCTTCCTTTGGCCTTGCTATCCCTTTTATTCAGGTTTGGGATACACCTTTTGCCCTGAAACAGGCAATTCCAATAATAAGTAGATTATTTTATCAGTAAGGATTTACATGATTATTTGATGGGGAAGTTCATTGTCTCAATTAGATAGGGGGTGGCTGGCTTTGACCTTTCAGAGCTTCAAGGTTGAGCAGCCTTCTGGGTTCCACTTTCTATTAGTGAGACAATTATTGGTTTCCAGCAGGCATCTATAAATTTTTTCTAACTTTTTCATTAGTTGGTACCTAAAATCTGTGTTCTATAAATTATGGCATAGAAAATGATCAGTAACTTTGTTTTGTAAAACATAATTTATATAGTAAAGATATTGATCCTAAAGAGATATATATTTTCTGTTTAAGATAAAATTAAGAAGTGATGTTTAAAATTTACAAAGTCAAGAAAAGTAGTTGTTTGATAAACATTAGAATAACTTGATTTCACTAAAATTTACTTGATTTTGAACATTTCTAAAATTTTCCTCCTTTTATCTTTAATGCTCTCCTTAAAATAAAATTTTGTGAAAAAGTAATATTAAGGTTTATTTTCAGATCCTACTAACCAGTAACCATTATAGATGGACATAATTGTCCACCAGCATTCTTATATGATAGAAAATAACAGGAATGTTCTCCCTCTGTAGACTTAAAGGGGATAGTAAGTGAGTCTTATTAATGAAAATACTACTATTATGCAAGACATTATTTTCTGATTATAAGACAGAATATGCAGAAATGTAGATGTTTCTGTTTCATTGAGATGAAAACAGCCAAGGCCAGTTTGGCTCAGTGGATAAAGTGTTGGCCTATGGACTGTAAGGTACCAGGTTCGATTCCCGTCAAGGGCATGTACCTTGGTTGTAGACACATCCAGTAGGGGGCATGCAGGAGGCGGCTGATCGATGTCTCTCTCATTGATGTTTCTAGCTTTCTATCCCTCTCCCTTCCTCTCTGTGAAAGATCAATAAAATATATATATATATATAAAGATGAAAACAAAAAAATTCTCATCTTGAAACCCTATTTTCCTTTATTGACAATTCTGAAATACAGTCATGCACCATTTAACAATGGGGTTACATTGTGAAAAAATTTGTTGTCAGACAATTTCATCCTTCAAACATCATGAAGTGTACTTATACAAACCTAGTTGATATACCTAGGCTTATGGTATAGTCTATTGCTCTTAAACTATAAACCTGTAAAACAATTATTCTACAGAATAGTATAAGGTTAAATGAAGCACAAGATAAAATGATGTAATCAACCAACATGGTAAACACAAGATGTATGATGCTGCTACTGGCATACCACAGCATACTGTATTATAGCAATCTATACTAGTATAATAAAAGCCTAAGTGACCGTTACAGCAGATTGACTGGTTGCTCTGATGCACACTGACCATCAGGGGGCAGATCCTCAATTTAGAAGCTTCCCCCTGGTGGTCAGTGTGCTTTCACAAGGGAAGTGCTGCTCAGCCAGAAACTGGTGAGTGCAGTGGTGGTGGCAGGAACCTTTCCTGCCTCATGGCAGCACTAAGAAGCAGCAAGCAGGTGGGTGGTGGTAAGGAGCAAGGTTTCCCAGACTGCAAGAGGGATATCTCAGTGGGGAGCAGGCCTAAGCCAGCAGGCAGCATTCCCCTAGGGGTCTTGGACTCTGAGAGGGTGCAGGCCAGGCTGAGGGATCCCAACCTTCAATGCATAGATTTCATGCACTGGGCCTCTAGTTTTTTAATAAATAGAAATAATATACTCTAAAATAATGACAAAAACTGTAGCATAGTAAATATATAAACCAGTAACATAGTCATTTATTATCATTATCACATATTATGTATTGTATTTAATTGTATGTACTATACTTTTATACAACTGGCAGTGCAGTAGGTTTATTTATACCAGCATCACTGCAAACATGCGAGTAATGTGTTGCACTACAACCTTTCAACAGCTATGACATCTCTAGGTGATAGGAATTTTTCAGTTCCATTATAATCTACACTAGAGGCCAGGGGCACAAAATTCATGCACAGGTCGGTCACCTAATCACAGCCTACACCCTCTCCAACCTGGGACCTCTCAAAGGATGTCTAACTACTGGTTTAGGCCCAATACCTAGGATTGGGCCTAAACTGGCAATTGAACATCCTTTTCACAATTCTGGACTGCTGGATTCTAATTGCTCACATGCCTGCCTGCCTGGTCACCCCTAACAGCCCCCCCATGCTGGCTTGCTTGCCCTCTCCCTACCAGCTTGTTTGCTCCTAATTGCCACTCCCCCGGCCACCAGCCAGGTCACCCTTTACTTCCCCCTCTGCCTGGTAACCTATAACTGCCCACCTGCCAGCCTGGTTGCTCCTAACTGCCCCCCCTGCTGGCCTGGTCACCGTCAATAGCCCCCCTACCAGCCTGGTTGCCCCATGCAGCCTGTTTGTTTAGTTGTTTGGTCATCCTTCACTAACACCCTACCAGCCTGGTTGCCCCATGCACCTTGCTTGTTCAATTGTTTGGTTGTTCCTCACTAACTCCCCTGCCGGCCTGGTTTAAGGCAGCCATTTATGAGGGTGTGATGGTCAATTTGCATATTACTTCATTATATATGTTGTCCAGTATTGACTTAAATGTTGTTATGTAGTGCAATTCCGGATGTGGATTTTTTCTGATGTGAGGTTTCCTAAATGCAAACATTTCTGAACAAATAAATGTAAATATGAGTACTCCTTTTGGAGTTATTCAGAAAAAGAGTAGATTAGAATGGGGGAAAGTAAAACTAGATTTGGAACAGAAAAAGAGTACTTGTAAAAGTATTTGTTGCCTTAGATTAAAGGAAACAAATATAGTCAAATAAATCCTGATCATTTCTTTTCCTGTGTCTGTTATGAGAAGGAGACTTCCACTCAGAGACGGGTTGGCAGAACCATGACATGTGCTTAGCTAGCCATGACCTCACATTTTCTACCATGGTGTTATCAGGGGTAAAATTTGGGCTAATAATCCTGAGCATACAGGAGGAGACTGGAGAACTATTTGATTCAGCCCCCACAGCATGTGCAGGAAAAATGTAAGAGAGAAATGTATGCAAGCAAGATAGCCTTTTACTTTCCTCCATAAAACCTTTTCTATCACTTTTCTGAATATTTTATTTCCTGTGTCATTATTTACTCAAAGTACTTTATTATTCAAATTTTCAACATAGAAAGAAGTTGAAAAAATTGCAGTAAAACCCCATATATTTGCCACTAGATTCTTTAATCTTATTACTTACTTTAGAACTTAATTTCTAAATGTTTGGAGGAATAATTAACAGTGAATGGATATTTGCTAATTCCATCTCAATGTAAATATTAGACACTTATTTGGAAAAAGAAATTAAAGTATAAAATAAAACAAAGAAGAAAAACTCTAATATCCAAAACAATTATGTAAATCTGTTAATACAAAAAAGTTTATTTATTTTTTATTCTTTTAATCTTCACCTGAGGATATGTTTTGTTTTTTTTTAACTGAATTTTTGAGAGCGAGGAAGAAGGAGAGAAACATCGATGTGAAAGAGCAACATCAATTGGTTGCCTCTTATATGCACCAATTGAACCCACAACCTAAGTATGTGCCCTGACTGGGAATTCATTTTACAATCTTCTGGTGTACAGGAGGATGCCACAACCAATTGAGCCATCAAGCCAGAATAAAAAAGTTTATTCTTTTAAATCAAGAAAACAAAAGCAAATAAAAAGCTTTGGTAAATTGAATTCATAATTGACCTTTTCAATTTTGCAGGTTGTATTGTTCCAGAGGAAATTACCTGCATGTGTAATAATTTCAATAGTTTGAATAACAGATTTACCTCTTAATAGGTAATTAAACTTCCCCTCTATTTGGATGATCAAAAAGCCCATGTAAGACATACTCAGCTTCCCACTGAATTTCTAGTTTGTTTGATTACTGAAGCAGAGAAAGAGGAATCAGGTATGAAAAATATAACTGGACTTTCAAGGGAAGAAAAAACATCTTTGCATCAATGGGTCATGAAGCTAAATCCTCATTACACTCTTTTCAGGATTAGTTGACTATTTTTCAGCATTCTATGACCAATATTTCAAGTTGTGTTATAGTATATAAAACTAGATAATATGTTTTAATCATTAATGCATTTCGTTCTATACCATTCTGTTTAAGGAAAAGGTAATTATCTATAACAATACTGGAGGTCCAGTGTATGGAATTTGTGCATTTGGTGGGCATGGGTGGGGGAGAAAGGGGAGTCTTTCAGCCTGGCCTTTGCCCTCTGGCAGTCCAGTGGCCCTCAGGGGATGTCTGACTGATGGCTTAGATCCGCTCCCCATGGAGGCAGGAGAGGACATCCTTAGTGCTCTTGCACTGAGCATCTGCCCCCTTGTGGTCAATGTGCATCATAGTGACTGGTCGTACCACCATTAGGTCTATTTGTATATTAGCCTTTTATTATATAAGTTTAGTTTTCATATTGAATTGCCTATTAATCACACAATTAAATATAAAACTACTTCATGGAAACAAATTTTCCTCTATCACCTTATTGCTGTAATATATATTATTTTATTTTTCTGGGGGACAATTCGACATTTTTGCCTATTCTGTATTTTAATTTTTTGGGGGGTATGCTCAGAGGAGTGGTAACCAACAAATGGCTAAGAAAGAGAAAATATTCTTAGAAAAAGGTTCTCAATTTTTTTATTTAAAAGACTATTTTCAAATTGGTTTAATCAAGGGCTAAATAAGCAAATAATCTTCTTAGAAATATTCAGTATACACAAGTTTCAATTATCTTTTGCAAAATATTTATTTTTATTAGTAATAATTGTGGGGGATTAATTGTTAGTAGTTGTAATAATAATAGCAAGTATAGAACAACAGCATAATACTAACACTAAAAGCATTACCAATAATAAAAATCACATGCATTGCATATTTTTAATGTGTCAGGCACTGTAAGCAGCTTATCTTTTTTGTTTTTTGAAATTATCAAATATTTTAAACATACTGCGCAGAAAATAAAATAACATACATTAGTACCTAGTACCCAGTTTTGTTCATTCTTGCTATTTTGCCATATTTTGTTTCATTTCTTTTAAAAAGTAACAATTTACATGTAATTAAAGCCCTATGTGAACTGAAGCTTGAATCTATTCCTAGCCTTCTGACTTATTTTCATGATATTTTAATATATATCCTACATATGTTTGCAATTATAAATAATACATATCTTTTCTATGTATTAAACATTTATATAGATATTAGAGGTCCGGTGCATGAAATTTGTGAATGGGGGTATCTGTCCCTCAGTCCAGCTTGCAACCTCTGCAATCTGGGACATCCCCCACACAGTCCAGGACTGCAGGCTCTCAACCACTCGCCTGCCTGCCTGCCTGATTGCACCTAACTGCTTCTGCCTGCCATCTGATCACCCCCTAATGACTCCCCTGCCAGCCTGATCAATGCCTAACTGCTCCCCTGAAGGCCTGGTTGCCCTCAACTGCCCTCCTCTGCTGACATGGTCACACCTAACTTCCCTCCCTTGCCAACCTGTTCACCCCTAACTGCCCTCCCTTACCTTCCCTCTCAAGTCTGACAGTCTGATCATGCTTCTCTGTCTCTGGATATGTTTTTGTTCATCAGTTTATGTTGTTCATTATATTCCACAAACGAGTGAAATCATGTGATACCATCTTTTTTCAACCAACTTATTTCAGTTAGCATAATGCTCTCCAGTTCCATCCATAGTGTTGCAAATGGTAAGAATTTCTTCTTTTTTACTGCAGCATAATATTGCATTGTGTAGATCTGTGGTCAGCAAACTGTGACTCATGAGCCACATGTGGCTCTTTGGCCTCTTGAATGTGGCTCTTCAACAAAATACCACAGTCTGGGCAAGTCTATTTTGAAGAAGTGGTGTTAGAAGAAGTTTAAGTTTAAAAAATTTGGCTCTCAAAAGAAATTTTATTCATTGTACTGTTGATATTTGACTCCATTGATTAATGAGTTTGCTGACCACTAGTGTAGATGTACCACAGTTTTCTAATCAACTTATCTGCTGATAGGCATTTAAGGCTGCTTCCAAATCCTAGCTATGGTAAATTGTGTTGCTATGAACAAAGGGGTGCACATACCCTTTCTGATTGGTGTTTCTAGTTTATTAGGATATATTCCTAGAAATGGGAGTTCAATTTTTAGTTTTTTGAGGAAACTCCATACTGTTCTCCACAGTGATTGCACCAGTCTGCATTCCCACCAGCAGTGCATGAGGGTTCCTTTTACTGTGCATTCTTGCCAGCACTTGTCATGTTGATTTGTTGATGATGGCCATTCTGACAGGTGTGAGATGGTACCTCATTGTCATTTTGATTTGCATCTCTCAGATGATTAGTGACTTTGAGCATGTTTTCATATGTCCCTTGGTCTTCTGTATGTCTTCTTTCAAAAAGTATCTATTTAGATCTGTTGCACATTTTTTTGATTGGATTGTTTTTCTTCTTTTTGTTAAGTTGTATGAGTTCCCTGTAAATGTTGGAGGTTAAACCCTTATTGGTGATATCATTGGCAAATATGTTGTCCCATGCAGTGGGCTTTCTTGTGGTTTTGTTGATGGTTACTTTTGCTGTGCAGAAGCTTTTTATTTTGATGTAATCCCATTTGTTTATTTTCTCTTTAGTTTTCATTGCCCTTGGAGCTGTATTGGTGAAGATATTGTTTTGGCATATGACTGAGATTTAGCTACCTGTGGATTCCTCTAGTATTTTCATGGTTTCCCATCTTATGTTTAAGTTCTTTATCCATTTTGAGTTTATTTTTGTGTATGGTGTAAGTTGGTAGTCTAGTGTCATTTTTTTGCATGTATTTATCCAATTTTCCCAACATCATTTATCGAAGAGACTGTCTTGATGCCATTGTATGTTCTTGACTGCTTTGTCAAATATTAATTGAGCATAGTGGTTTGAGTCAATTTCTCAGTTCTCTATTCTATTCCATTGTATATTCTATTCCATATATATATTCTTGTGCCAGTGCCAGGCAGTTTTGAGAACCATGGCTTTATAATACAGCTTGATATCTGTTATTGATATTCCCTCTTACTTTGTTCTTCTTTCTCAGGATTGCTGTGGCTATTTGGGGTCTTTTTTATTTCAGATGAATTTTTGGAGAATTCATTCTAGGTCTGTGAAATATGCCCTTGGTATTTTAATGGGGAGTATATTGAATCTGTAGATTGCCTTGGGTAGTATGGACATTTTAATGATGTTGATTCTACCAATCCATGAACACGGTATGTTCTTTCATCTGTTTATGTCTTCTTCTACCTCTTTTTACAGTGTCCTGTAGTTTTCTATGTATAAGTCTTTTAACTCCTTAGCTAAATTTATTCCTAAATATCTTATTTTTTTTGGTGCAATGGTAAGTGGGATTTTTTTTAAATCTCTCTTTATATAAGTTCATTATTGGTGTATAGAAAAGCTATACACTTCTGGGTGTTAATTTTGTATCCTGCTACTTTGCCAAATTCATTTGTTATCTAATAATTTTTTGATGGATGCAGGAAAACCAATCATTGTCTCACTAAATAGAAAGATGTGGACAAGGAACCAGGAAGGTTGGTCAACCTTGAAGCTCTGAAAGGTCAGAGTCAACCACTCCCTATCTAATTGAGACAATGGTAGCTGAAACAACTTCCCCACCAAATCCCGTCAATTCTTACTGATAAAATTATCTGCCTTTTACTGGAATTGCCTGCCTCAGGGCAATGGGTGTGTCCCAAACCTGAATAAAAGGGATGGCAAGGTCAAAGCCAAACATAATCCTCTCTTGGGCTTCCAGCTGGCCTCCATTTCCCAAATTAATGCTTTTCTAGTCTCCAGAACCCAAACCCTGAACTGGAACTCTGAACCACATGGGACGTGAAAGGGGTTCCCACAGATGGACAATTTAGGGTTTTCTATATACAGTTCATGTAATCTGGGTCTAATGACATTTTCATGTCTTTTTTTCCAATTTGAATATCTTTTATTTCTTCCTCATGTTGTGGTGATCCCCAACCATAAAATTTTTTTATTTTCCTTGCTACTTCATAACTATAATGTTTCTACTATTATGAATCATAATGTAAATATTTGTGTTTTCTGATGGTCTTAGGTGACCCTGCTAGTGATTCTCAACCTATAGGGTACCACAGGTTGAGAACCACTGCTGTAGAGCCTCATACCATCGGAAAACTCAGATATTTACATTACAATTCATTAAAAGTAGCAAAATTATAGTTATGAAGTAGCAACAAAAATAATTTTATGGTTGGGGGTCACCACAACATGAGAAACTGTATTAAAGGGTTGTGGCATTAGAAAGGTTGACAACCACTGCCCTAAAAGGAGGATAGATAACACATCAAGAAACATGAATACTGACATGTTCAATAGGAGGACACTACATACAGTGAGAGGAAGAATGTTTTATGCTTTAGGAAAATGTTTTGGAAAGGGCTGATTTTAATTTGCTCTGCTCTGAGCTTAGGGATTGATTGAAGCCTCACATAGAAAGACTATGTAGGGATGTTTTGCTCTAGTTTGGAATAAATTTACACAAAAATAAAACATAAAACTATCTTAGAATATATGTCTGCTATATTGATTATATTTATTTATTTTTCTTGGAGGATTCCTAAACATATTATTAGCAGTTAATATCCCCCATGGGTTTGTTTTCTAGTATATTAGGACTTGATACAGTATGCTTTTTCTGCCACTGATATGTTGCTAAGAGATTTAATAATGGGTAAACAAACACAACATGTGGTAATTCATTTCAAATTAAAAGTTTATTAAACTCTGGCTTGATGGCTTTCTGGCTATTTACAATGAAAGGAGCAGACCTTAGGGAAGGGGTGACCACGTGGTGTGTGTTCATGGCTGCAACATTTCCCTCTGAAAAATATGTTTATGATCTTCCACAAGCTGTCCCACATTGATAGGCTCCAGATGTAATCTGCTGAATCTACTACAGCCCTCAAATCATGGGGAAAAAAAAGTGACTTTAATGTTCACTTCCAAATACACATGTGCATGCATGTATTCTCT
This sequence comes from Lasiurus cinereus, assembly GCA_011751065.1. Lineage (NCBI taxonomy): Eukaryota > Metazoa > Chordata > Mammalia > Chiroptera > Vespertilionidae > Lasiurus > Lasiurus cinereus. Next base: position 15,976,340 of record JAAGEH010000392.1, read on the forward strand.
CACACACAGCACACACAAGCACACACCTTAGGAAGATTCTGAATTTAATCCAATAGTTGATGTTTTAAGTGCTTATCAGCTTTTCAAATAGGTGGATGCCTAAGGCCAAAAATAATTATGAAAGGCTGGAAGAAAAGAGCTATGATATAACTTTTGGGTTATTACCTTTTTTTAGGCTGTTTTACTTTTTAGGAAACAAACTTGGGAATTATTTGTTATTCTGGATAATTTTGTTTTATATGTACCTATATTGCATTAACAATGGTCTCTGGCAAGATCTATGTGTTTTGTGATGTAGAATTTAATTCAGGAGAGTTTTATTGTGCTACTACTATCAGCAAAGCATGTTTCTAAATAATGTGAGATTATGAACCAAAATAACATGAAATCCCCTGGCCCCAAGGGGTTTACTTGATCCCATGCCCACTCCACCACTGAGATCTGTACATGTTCACACATGTTGACTAGATGATGGGAGGGCCTGCCAGCACTTTATTCACATGCAGGACCTGAAAGCTTTGTGGGAAAGATCAAAAGAATGAAGCAGACATAATTGCTAAGTAGCAAAGATTTAGTTGTTAGGTGAGAGGGAAAGTTGTGGGAAATGAATGTTGTCTGTCTATCAGATTTGTTTTCTATTTCACCATCTCATTGTGGGATTCTGCAGAACAGAACTGCATGAAAACACTTTTCAACCTGGTAAAAGAGAAAACCTTCTCACTGAATTTCTCTAAGACAGGAAGTATACTAACTGTTATAGTCTATACTATCTCATGAGACAATAAGGCATACCATATATACAATTACAGTTACAGAGGCCACTTGTGGACAGTACAAATGAGTATTATGAGCTCATGTGAGAGATGTTGGCAAATGCCCAGAAACAAAAGAGTGAGCTTTTGAGGGCAGTTGAAATTTGCTTGATATTCTTTTTAATGTAACCCCAATTTAAATCCTTTATTGATAAGATCTGGGGAACTGTATATCAATTTCACAATCATGTCCTAGGGAAAAGCAAACATAGATGGAAATTATTTTGGGTAAAAACCTGGGTGTTTTTACCCAAAAGACAAGGACAAGAATAGTTTGTGCTTTGGACAAATATAATATGTAATTCAAAAGGAGAGCACAATGGAAATTCTGAGAGGTAAAAAAAGTCATTAGAAAAGTTAAGAAGTCAGAATGGCACCAAGTATCTTTGAGTAACTGTGAGAAACCATTGGATTCCAGCATACATGAAGGGAAGGATTTGGGCAAGGATAACTTTAAGGCAAGAAGTCCAGTGTATTGCATTAGCCCAAAGAAGAGATTGGGTGGGCCTGAGGTAGAATAATATAAGATACTACAATTAAAAAGATTTAAGAGATATTAAAGTTGAATTAATGGAATTTGGTAGGTGAATAGTAATGTCATAATAAAAAAAGACATGAAATTATAGTCAAGAGTATATAAAAATAGTTCTACCCTAATCAGAGAGGAGGTACTTAAATGAGCTGGTTTCAAATAAATGTTGACCAATGGTTTGGGTCAAATTGAGTTTAAAGTGTTGATAGAATTAAAAAGACAATTACTAGCTTGGAGTTAAGAAAATGGACTTAAAGCTCAGAAGAATCATACAGATCTTATCCTGATAAAAGGGGAGACTAAAGCAATAGGAATGGTTTGGTTTACCAAGGAAGAGTGAGAAAAGTGTAGGAAATCTTTATTTTAGGAATAGATGAGAGAAAGATAAAAGTAAATTGCAAATGAGCAATCCAAACAAGTAGGACAAAAATCTGGAGGTATGACATCATAGAGATCATGGAATTTTAAGTCTCAAGTAGAGAGAGGGTGGTTACATCAGCAAAATATTCTGTAGCAGCCCTACTCAAACTTTACATGCATGCAAATCACCCAGCTATCTAGGTGAAATGAAAATGTGGATTCAGCAGGTCTGAGATAGGCTTCCAATCCTGAAGTTTCCAGGTACATGTGCTGCTGATGTATAAACATAATTTTCCCTTAGCAAGGTTCTGGAAATATTGACTAGGATAGAGATGAAAGCATAGTTTGCTTTGACAATAAAGTGAATGTTCATATTCTTTGAGACAATATTAAGAAACAAGGGCACAAAACCTGGTTACTATTTAACAGGAAAAGAATGAAAGGGGAAACTAGATAATATAGGCATGCTATTGATACAGCTTTGCAAAAAGCTGCATTTAACATTCTCCAACTCTGTTCCCCACTGATAGATGGGGGAAGGGACTAGATAAAAGTAGTTTAGATGCATGCCCAGCAAAGTCTGAGTATTGTGGAAAACTACTTGCCCATCATATTCACCTGGAAATAGGTAATTGGCCAGGATGACCATGGCCACTGCAAGCTCACAAAATCTAAATAAATATATAACTTTAAAAAAGAAAGCTCTCTCTGGTCTTGGCCCCAGGTGCCTGGCTCCTGTGATCCCTAATGCAGGGCACATTCACCTGTGCCTACTTGGCACACAGCCATGATGGACTCCACACATGGACTAATAGACTTTAAACTGGCCTGAATGCTGAACCACACTTGGCTGTAACATGGAATGGAAACTCTGGACACTGGTCTTGTTTTTGGTTCTGCTGAACTGCCACCCGGCCCCCTTTCAGGACTGGCTTGGGGAAAATGGAACAATACAACCTGAGAAATGTAACTCCACACAAAAAGGTGAGTATTGGGAAGTAGAAAGAATAATTCTTCCTCTGAGGTAAGAATAAAAAAGAAAATAATGCAGAGTAAATTAAAAAATTCCCCTTCAGTGTTTTCTATGTAAGAAAATGTTCTAAAAGTTAAGCAACAATAATCAAACTTAAAAAAACAACAACAACAACTTTGTGAAACTCAGGAAAAATCATAAATCACTGAAGAACAATGATGTACTTTAGAATTTTAATTTTAAATGTCTTAATATTATTAGACTAGAGGCTCAGTGCACGAAATTCATGCACAGGTGGGGAGTGTCCCTCAGCCTGGCTTGTGCACTCTCACAGTCCCTCAGCCTGGCTTGTGCACTCTCACAGTCCAGGAGCCATCAGTCAGACATCCTTAGCACTGCTGTGGAGGTGCGAGAGGCTCCGGCCACCACCACTGCCCTTGCCAGCTGTGAGCCTGGCTCAGGGCTTCTGGCTGAGCAGTGCACCCACTTGGGAGCACACTGACCACCAGGGGGCAGCTCCTGCATTGAGCTTCTGCCCCTGGTGGTCAGTGTGCATCATAGTGACCAGTTGTTCCATTGTTAGTTCAATTTGCATATTAGTCTTTTATTATATAGGAAAGTTTCCCTTCTGGTCCCTCTTAAGATAAGCTATTACTTTCACAGTTTCTATAGGTTTTGGTTTATGGACAAAATAAGGATGCAGAAATAAGGCTCTGAGACCTCAGGAAAGGCTGAACCACCCAACTTTAGAAAAACACTTACTTAGAGCATGAAACAATTTTGGCACTCTCTTTTCATTTAACATTATTAAGAAAAATTGGGACCAGGTTTTACTGTTTGCAGGTGTCTCAGTGATATACAGGTCAAATATACACACTTGGAAACTCCCATAAGAAGGGTACCATGTATCTAGGAAGCCCAATTCAAAGGACCTTTGAAAAAACATACCTTAATTTTGGTACATGATGATTTTATGCTTCAGTTAATGATCCTGTATTGGTACTCTATGCAAACCATATTCCTTTGCCATTAGGACATTCATCCATTTTTGTAAGTTTACTTTGTTTGGAGTATAGATAATTTGATGATGTCATGACTCCTTTTTCACTAGAGATACCTTGCCATTGCTTGTAATGTATATAGTATCATACATAAAAGGAAACAGAGTCAATATTGGTTATTATATCATGTACTATACATTGAAATAAATTAATATTATGTGGTTTTTTTAAGTATAAAAACAGACTATCCAACCTGATTAAAAGATGTTAAGTTTCACTGAAAATCAGAATGTTAATAAATTCTGAAAGAAGTCTATTCATACTTAAATAATAAATTCTGAAAGAAGTCTATTCATACTTAAATATAATTCAACAAAGTTAATAAAACGGTGCTTCTTAAATCTTTTGTGAAGCTTAGAACAAATACTCATGTCTGGGCTCTGCCCCAGAACAAATATATCAAATTCTCTGGGGACAAGACTTGGACATTATTATTCTAAAAACAAAACAAAGAAATAAAGCTAAAAAACCCCAAACCTCCTGTGATTCTAATGTGCAGCCAAAGTTGAGAAACACTGAAGTGCAGCTGTTGATGGCTCTGGTTTTCTTCAATTCCTTAAAATACAGCAACAGGGTTTCTACTTTTTGGTATTCTTTCATGCTGTCTCCTCTATGTTGAAGGGTCTTTTACTGACATGCACTTTGCATCCTTTATAATCTAGCTTGCAACTTCCTTTTCAGAAAATCCCAATAAGTGTCTCCAATGACTTACCCCAATGTTCATTTCCTTCATAGCAATTGTGTACTAGTATTTCCCATCTATATGTTTCCCCAACTAGACTACATGACTCATGAGGGTAAGGACCAGAGCTGCTTATTTTACTCTTGTGCCTGGCACATAGAATTGCTCAATAAAGATTTGTTGAATAAATGAGTGAATTAATGTAGTCCTTAGGCAGTTGTAGATTATCAAAACCAAAAAAATAGAAAGGAATAATTTTCTTTTGACCATTTTACTAGGGTAGTAATATGGACTTGAATTCAGAAAACCATTGTGAACCACCAGTTTACTACTTAATATTTGTGAAACCTCTGTGAGAAAGTTTTGTCATATATGAGAATTATGAATAGTGATAGCTGAAATTTTTACTTTCAGATTTATGGGGATAATTAGATAATGAATGTTAAAGTGATTCATTCATATTCAAATTAGTTTGATGATATTGTGTTACCTGAAACTGCTTTCTGTTGTAAAACAAAAATTCTGGAGTTCTCTCTCATTTTGGTTCCTAAAGATTATTAGCAAGTCAAAAGCTGGCTTAATTATGTGTAAATTGCAGTCTTGCAATAGATGATATACTCCTTTTTTTTTTAACAAAAGTATTTTTATCGATTTCAGAGAGAAGGGAAAGGGAAAGAAAGATAGAAACATCAATGATGAGAAAGATTCCCCACAAAGGGGATTGAGTCCTCAACCAGGGCATGTGGCCTAACCTGGAAGCAAATTGTGACCTCCTGGTTCATAGGGTAACAATCAACCCCTGAATCACACCAGCTGGGCCTGATTCCATTTTAAATGAAGTTTGTTTATTAATTTTCATAGATTGTTTGCTTGTTTGTTTTACTGTTGAGTTTTGAGAGTTTATACATTCTGGATACAAATACTTTGTTGAATATGTAGTTTCCCTAACAGGAGTTTGCTTTTCTATTTTTTAACACTGTCTTCCACAGAGCAAACATTTTGCATTTTAATTAAGTCCAACTTAACATTTTTAGATAGATCATATTTTTGATATCATGTATGTGAACTTTTTGCCTAACCCTACAATATATCTCTGGGCTTTCTCTTCTGTTTTTCTGAAAGTTCTATAGTTTTATACTTTATATTTAGATTGATGATCCATTTGAACTTTGCCTTTGAATAAAGTTGAGGTTAAGGATGAAGTTTTTCTTTTTCTTTTTGCAACATTTGTTGGAAGTTCTATTCTTTCACCACTGAGTTGCTTTGTACCTTTGCCAAAAATCAGTTGGCCATACATATGTGGTTCTATCTCAGGGACATATTGGGTGGCCTGAAGAGAAGGCTGTGGCTACTCTAAGTTCTGGAAAGAACAGAAGACAAACTAATTAGTAGCAGCTCAGACAGAGAAGAGTTGAAGGCCCATAAAACTTAGAACAGGAAGCAATGGACAGGCTGGTTAGAGTTTCACTGATGTGCATTCATTAAGAGATCTGTGTGAGTAGATGTGGCGAGTTTTAGACAAGCCACCATCCGTGTTGCCCAAAGACCTTAGACCCCCATTTACTCATATAGGAGATAAGAAAAATAATTTTCAAATACTAATAATTATCTTCACCATAGTGAAGCATACTTTTAGTGAATAAGTTGTGAGTCAGTTGTTACCCTGCTTCCATTGAGAAATTATGAATTTAATATTTGAAAATATAAGACATGACTTTGCTTTGACAGTTGGAGTTGGATTTGTAGAGAGACGGTCTGAAATGATTTTCTGTTATGTATATGTCAAATTACTTTCAGATAGCTTGTAAGGAATGAGTATTTCTATAAAATATATCTAAGATTTTAAGAATTTGGAATGGCCACTTCAGAGTCACCATTAAGTGAAAAGTTGGGGAAATTTTTAGAGATAGCATTTGTTTTCTTAGATTTCTTAATTTTCAAACAGCATAAATGGATCTGTCAGATAACTGAATGCAAACTTCAGCCTGAGGGAAGCATGGTGTGTTTCAATGTTATCTATCTGCACAAAAGCTAAATACCTGCAATTTTTAAATGCCTTTATTTAATATGTCATGAAAAAGTATAAAAATATTTTAAAGTGTTAAAAATATTTTTAAAAAACATCAATTGAACTTTCTTCCCCTCCTTCTCTCTCCTCCCCTCCCTCCCTCCTTCTCTCCTTTCCTCCCTCTTTCCTTATTTCTTTCCTTCCTTTATCTTCCATTCTTCCTTCCTTCTTCTTTCCTTTCATCCCTCCCTTTCAGATCAATAAAGTTATCACCTTGTAATTTCATTTACAAATTGAATAAGACTTCCAATAGCTGTAACATTAAACTCACTAAATTAGGCCTCAACTGAAAAATGTCCACACAGACATTAATTGGAGGCATGGTAAGGATTGTGCCATTAACTGATTTGTTTAAAAAATTATGATTTGTTTTAAGTATTGTCTTGTTTTATGAACTTCTTCACCATTTATTATGGTTAATTACAACTCCAAGATTCAAATAGATCATCTGTTTTGATCCACTTGAATCTCAAAGTCATTTCAGACAACTGCTGGAATTGGAAAAGCTTTAAACAGTCATGCAGGTCTTTAATTGTAAATTAGTTTTGACAGGACTATGATGCAGAGTCCCTTTTGGTCCCAGAGTGATGCTAGCTGACAACCCCTCACCGCTCCAGGAGCAGAGGAACATGTGGAAGGAATTGTTCTTTTACATTTCACAGCTTGTCATTTCCTCTGCAGGGCAGCCCCTGACCCCTCCGAGAGATCCTGACACCCATAAGGGAAGTGTTCCCACTGATGTAAAGGAAGTGGAGAGGCAGTTTAACACTAAGAAAGGAGGGTGTGTCAAAAGGATCTGGGGGACAGAGAGACGAGATGGGCTTAAAACGTTTCCAGCAGGTTAAAATCTTTTGCTGTGTTTTTTCCGTTCTTAAAAGAAGACTGAAAAATTATTTGGAAGAATTTAAAATATTCTAAGATTTTTTTTAAAAGCTACCTTTCAAAAATATTTTTTTTAAGTGGAAATGGCAATAAAAATGAATGTGTCACATGTGAATGATCAAAACAAAGGTTTGAGGGTAAGGTCCAAATGTGTGTATATGCTTTCTTCCAGTGTGTTTCTAATTACAGAGTGTGTGTGGATTAGATCCACACATCAGATTACAGCTCATGTTTTCAGGACATTTTACACCCTTAACATTTTATTTGCTCTCATATATTCATCACAGTCAATTTCCCCCTGCATCTGTGCTATTAAACAGTGCAGTAAGAAACATTAAAAGACAATTGGGTGTATTATCACTCAAACTGGTTTACCTTTCTTTCCAGTGAATCAACATAGGCCATTTAAAAAAATCCTCCATTATCAATATTTTAGGAGCCACTCACAAAGTCAGCTTTGAAAGTACTTCCTTTTCTTTTTCAAATACTTGAAAACCTTTTTCAGGATGCATACTTTTCTGAATGTGGGCTTTAATGCAGGGGTAGGAAATACTTATTCTCCACCCCCACCTTATTTTGTAGATGTGGCTGTGGATGTGTGTGTGGAAAATCTATTATGGTGAACATGTTAAAACACAAGCATGCCATGTATATTCAGCAATTGTTCAAACAAATGTAATATTCATGGAAATAATATGTTTTGTTCTCAGACAATTTTATTTAATCTGTGGATTTCCAGGGCCTCAATATTTGAAAAATGTTCTCACACAATGATACTGCAGAAGTGGATATTGCCTGGATATGAGACACTACAAGTGACCCAGCAGGTTTGGAAAATGCCAACATTTCCAGACAGCTTCCGGAGCCAGGGTTTAGGAAGGGTTACTGAGGACCTGTGACAAGATGGACTTATCTTTGGCCCCACTGTTCAATCCGAACATTCTTAGTTAAATACATAGTCTGGATAAGTTGGAAACAAGAAACTAGAAGATTATAGAGCTATAATGTTCTTCTATTCCATATGTAGTAACATGTGAGTTTTATGATGAAGGAAATCCTTAGAGGCGACAAAGCAGCAACCTAGACGTGACAAAGCAGCAACCTAGCTCTCCAATTGTTTCAGTGTATAGCATTGGTGTTCACTAGTACTCTTTTTAATTTTTAAATTTTATTTCACTGTGGTAATAACGCTTAAAATGAGATCCACCCTTTTAACAAAATTGTACACCACAATATTGTTAAATCACATGGCTGTTGTTATCCAGCAGATCTCTAGAACATATTCATCTTGCAGAAATGAGACGTTAGGCCTTTTTATTAGCAATTAATTTCCTTTCTCCCAGTTTTTAGCCACCACTATGACTCTTTGATTCTGTGGCTTTGACAAGTCTTTAGCAGGTAGCATTTTCTTTAGCTAAGTATAGTCCTTGTCAACTGATAAAATTATAAGTGGGAATAAATGGGTTCATAATTTTTTATGGGTTCAAAATAAATGGGTTCATTTACTCTTTCTAAACATGTGCTGGCTTTCAAAACTTTATTTATTTAATTTTTTAAAATTAAATCTTTATTATTCAGATTATTACAGTTGTTTCTCTTTTTTCCCCTCCATAGCTCCCCTCCACCCGACGCCCACCTTCCCTCTACCCTTACCTCCTTCCTGTTGACCTCATCCATAGGTGTATGATTTTTGTCCAGTCCCTCCCTGCACCCCCCTCACCCCTTTCCTCCTGAGAATTATCAGTCTACTCCCTTTCAGTGCTCATGATTCTATTATATTCACCAGTTTATTCTGTTGATCAAATTTTTAATTCACTTAATTTTTAGATTAACTTGTTGATAGATATGTATTAGTTGTTCATAATTTTTTGTCTTTTACTTTTTTCTTCTTCCTCTTCTAAAAGAGTACCTTTCAGCATTTCATATAATACTGGTTTGGAGTTTATGAACTCCTTTAGCTTTTTCTTATCTGTGAAGCTCTTTATCTGCCCTTCAATTTTGAAAGATAGCTTTGTAGGATATAGTATTCTTGGTTGTAGGTTCTTGCTATTCATCACATTGAATATTTCTTGCACTCCTGTCTGGCCTGCATAGTTTCTGTTGAGAAATCAGCTGACAATCATATGAGTGCTCCCTTGTAGGTAATTAACTGTTTTTCTATTGCTGCTTTCAATATTCTCTCTTTGTCTTTTGCTCTTGGTATTTTAATTATGATATGTCTTGATGTAGTCCTCTTTGGATTCCTTTTATATGGGGTTCTGTGTGCTTCCTGGACTTGTAAGTCTATTTCTTTGACCAGATGTGGGAAGTTTTCAGTCATTATTTCTTTAAGTAGGTTTTCAGTATCTTGCTCTCTCACTTCTTCTGGCACCCCCATAATTCTGATGTTGATACGCTTGAAGCTGTCCTAGAGGCTCCTTAAATTATCTTCACATTTTTTTATTCTTCTCTCTTCTTGCTTTTCCAGTTGAGTGTTTTCTGCTTCTTTATATTTCAAATTTTTGACTTGATTCTTGTGTTCCTCTACTCTGCTGTTATATCTCTGTATAATATTTTTTATTTCTGTCAGTGTATGTTTAATTTCTAGTAGGTCCTTTTCCATCTCTAGTTGGTCTTTTTCCATCTCTAGTTGGTTCTTTTTCATCTGCTCTTGGGTCTCGCTAACTTTATCCATCTTTTCTAGGATATTCTTGAAAAATCTTATAACCATGGTTGTGAACTCTATATCCAGTCGTTTGTTTTCCTCCATTTCTTTTGTTTGTGGTCTCTTCCTTTGTCTCGGCATTTTCACTATGCCGGGAGAACTTCTGTGTTGGATTCAGCCTTATGATACAAGACTTGCAAAACTGCAAAAGCCTCTCTGTTGAGCTTAGGATGGGTGGAGTCTTAGGGCTTAACAGACCACCTTGCCTTCCAGTCAGCCCTGCCCTCCACGGCTCCTGAGTCTCACGTGATTGGGTAATTGCTGGAGCAATCCCTGTTTGTGCACATGCACTCTTGCAGTGCCTCTAGACTGCTGCCCTTCCGGCTCCCCTGCGCTCTGGGACCATATGAATCTGGGTCCCCAGGGTTTCGCCCGAAACTGGGGTTTATTGGAGTTAGAAGTGGCGCAGTTGAGAGGTTCTGTCTCCTGCCCAGTCATGAAAGCCAGCAGCACAATCAGCAAGCGGTCTTCTGCCTGCGGTGCTATGTGCGCCACCAGACTTCTGCCCTTTTGCGACTCCCCTAAACTTCCGTGCACTTCTCCCTTTTCACAGTCCAACCTCCCCCCATATGAGTTTCGGCTAGACTTGGAGCTTAGTGTCATAGGATAGGGGGTTCAATGCCTTTGAGAGTCTCTGTTTCCCTCCTGCCAAAGAAAGCCAGCCAGGTACTCCGGCACCCGCTCTCTCCACGTGCATGTCTCCGTACCTCAGCTTTTTGCAGCTCCTCTGGGTTTCCGTGAGCCCCTCTCTTTCCTTCTAGTTGTAGAACTTCCACTCAGCCAGCTTTCCTGTGGTTCTGGATGATGTCTGCTCTGTCTTTTAGTTGTAGTTTTGAAATTGTTGTGCAAGGCAGCAGTGTAGGTGTTTACCTATGCTGCCATCTTGGAACTCCGGCTTTCAAAATTTTAATAGTATGACTGATTTGTTATTTTTCTCTGGTTTCTAACGTGGTATAAGTATGTGATTGACTGTGTTCAGTGTGGAAATAATTGAAATAAAAATTGGCAGAAAATGATAGCATTTTTATCTGGAATTATTCATTCAATCTAAATACATGGTACTAATGAAAAAGAAAATATAAATTAGGAAAAAAGGATTTTGAGTCAAACATTTAACTATTTCCTTTGGCATGGGATAGGAGAAAATTAGTCTCTTTTGGAATTCTATTCTTTTGCTTAGAGAAATCATTCTGTTCTTGAAAGCTCACACTTTGTCAATGAGGGACATAGGATGTTGGGATGTTGTAGCATCAACACATGACTCATTGTTTTTGAATATTTTGTATTACTAGTCAACAAGTTTGACCCACTTTTATTTGTAAAACTGCTGCTAGTTTTTGGTTAAACTTATTTGCTATTTTTTTTAAAAATTGTACATTGAATTTATAAATTCAATGAACACTGGAACTTAACTATTTTACCAGAATCTTGAGCAATTAGAATTTTACAGGTTTGAAGTTTTAGGGAAAAAAATCCTGTATTATTTCTGACTTGCATAGAAAATAATAGTATAGAGAACACAGTGCTAGTTTTAAAGACGTTGATGGCTCCTATAATGTAATTTAGATAAATAGGTTGTAAAAAATAATTTAGTAAAGAACACTAAAGAACCCTAAAACACTAATTTTTTCCTTCATTTCATTCACCCTCTTTCTCCAAACAGATTCAATAATTAGTTTTTGTTTAGTTAAGCCAGTATACCGTTTTTAAAGCTGTCTTCTCCAATTTTAAAATATTAATCACACATAAAACTTCTACAGGCCAAATATTTAAAAGATGTAAGGCTTTTCTTTTGAAGCATAATTAATTGAATCTTCTTATACTGACATCTTGTTTTATTCAACATTTTTTTCCCACTTACTTACTTTGGGTATATTTTTCTCTTTTTCTAGTTTCTTGACATGAAGTATTAGATTATTGATTTTTTTTGTTTTTTTCTGGTGGAAGCATTTAGTGCTATAATTTCCTTCTCAGCATTTCTTTAGCTGCATCTCTAAAATGTTGATACATTGTATTTTCATTTTATTTAGTTATATTCTATATTTTCTTAGAGATTTCTTCTTTGGCATACAGATCATTGAGAAGTGTGTTGTTTCATTTCTAAGAGTTTAAAGATTTTCTCTCGTTTTCCCATTATTGATTTCTAGTTTGATCATAGAATATACTCAGTATAATTTGAATTTTTTTCAATTTAATGTGATTTTTTTATGGCTCAGGATATGATATTTATGAATGACCTATGACCACTTGAAAAACAAGTGTGCTGCACTGTTATTTAGTGAAGTGTTTTACGTGTATGTGTATTTAAATTTGGTTTTGTTTCTTAGTTGTGCTATTTACATCTTCCATATCCTTGCTGATTTTGTTTTTAATAGTACTATTATTTGATGTGAAGGAAGTGTTAAGTCCTAAACTACAATTGGGATTATTAAAATGTTTTGTTTTGTTTTTTTCAGTTCTATGAGTTTTTACTTCATGTCTTTGAAGCTCAGCTGTTTGGTGCATATGTATTTAAGATTGATATGTTTTACTAGTATTTTGATTTTATAATTATTATGTAATATTCCTGTCTCTATGATAATTTTTTTGCTATGATTTCTATTTAACATGATAATATTATAGCCATACCTTTAAAAATTAATGTCTTCATGGTATCTTTTTACAACCTTTAATCTATGTCATTGAATTTTCAGTACATTTTTTTTTTGTAATCAGCATATATTTAGGTCATTTTTAAAATTTGCTTTGCCAATATCTGCCTATTAATTGGTATAGTTAGACCATTTTTGTTTAAGGTAGTTATTGATATAGTAAGGCTTAAGTCAATCATTTTAATATTTGTTTTTTCATTATGTCCTCTGTTTTTCTTCCCCCTGTTCCTCTTGGCTTCTTGTACATTATTGGAATAGTTTTCAGGATTCCATCTTGGTGTGTTTGTAGTTTTTGAGCATATCTCTTTGTGTAGTTTTCATAGTAGTTTCTCTAGGTATAGCAACATACATAGATAACTTATTATATTTTATTGGTCTCAACATTTTACCACAATGAGTCAAGTGTGAATTAATACCTTCCAGTTCAGTCACTTTACCTTCCCCACTTTTAAATATCATTTTCTTGAATAACACATGGTACTATAGTTTTTGTTCCCATCATCAAATCCTAGCTAATAAAAGAGTAATATACAAATTGACTGTCACTCCAAGACACAAGATGGCTGCCCCCATGTGGACACAAGATGGCCACGACAAGATGATTTGCAGGAAAGGGCAGTTGTGGGCAATTAAGGGTGACCAGGCCAGCAGAGGAGGGCAGTTGGGGAGACCAAGCCAGTAAAGGAGGGCAGTTGGAGGGATACAGGCCTACAGGGGACAGCAGTTGTGGGGGACCAGGCCTGCAGGGAGGGCAGTTGGAGAGGGCACCAGGCCTCCAGGGAAAGACAGTTGGGGGTACCCAGGCCTGCAGGGGAGGATAGTTTTGGGGGACCCAGTCTTGCAGGGGAGGGAAGTTAGGAGGGACAAGGCCTGCAGGGGAGGACAGTTGGCGGGTACCAGGTTTTCAGGAGAGGGCAGTTGGAAGAGATCAAGCCTGCAGGGTAGGGCAGTTAGGGATGACTGGGCCAGCAGAGGAGGGCAGTTGGGGAGGACCAGGCCTGCAGGGAGGACAGTTGGGAAGGGTACCAGGCCTGCAGGGGAAGACAGTTGGGGGTACCCAGGCCTGCACGGGAGGACAGTTTTAGGGGACCGAGTCTTGCAAGGAAGGGAAGTTAGGAGGGACAAGGCCTGCAGGGGAGGACAGTTGGGGGGTACCAGGCTTTCAGGAGAGGGCAGTTGGAAGAGATCAAGCCTGCAGGGTAGGGCAGTTGGGGAGGAACAGACTTTCAGGGGAGGTCAGTTGTGGGTGATCAGGCTAGCAGGGAGGGCAGTTAGGGATGACCAGGCTAGCATGGGAGGGCAGTTGGAGGAGACCAGGCCTATAGGGGAGGACAGTGGGGGGCAGGCTTGCAGGGGAGGGCCATTTTGGGGGTGGGCCCAGATCTGTAGGGAGGGCAGTTGGGGGTGACCGGAACTGCAGGGGAAGGCAGTTGGGGGGGACCAGGCTGACAGGGGAGGGCAGTTAGAGGTGACCAGGCCAACAGGGAGGGCTGTTAGGGGAAACTGGGCAAGCAAGGAAGGGCAGTTGGGGGCAACCAGGCTTGCAGGGGAGGAGACAGTTACAGGTGACCAGAATGGCAGGGAAGGGCAGTTGGGGATGTCCAGGATGACAGGAGAGGGAAGTTAGGGGCAATCAGGCAGGCCAGGGAGCAGTTAGGTGTCAATCAGGCTGTCAGGGGAGTGGTTAGGTGGTGATAAGGCTGGCTGGCAGAAGTGGGTAGGGGCAATCAGGCAGAGGCAGGTGAGCAGTTGGGAGCTGGCAATCCTGGATTGTGAGAAGGATGTCCGATTGCCTGTTTAGGCCTGATCCCGGTGAGATCGGGCCCAAATGGGTTGTCAGACATCCATCAAGGGGTCCCAGATTGGAGAGGGTACAGGCTGGGCTGAGAGGGACACCTCCCTTCACTACCCCATTGCACGAATTTTGTGCACCAGGCCTTCAGTGTGTTTTATAAAGCCCATAGAGGAAAGGAGACTGTTTTGTATATACTCACATCTGATGCTCTTTTCGTTTACTTTTTCCCTTTCAGATGCTCCAAGATGCCCCTCCCCCCCCCCTTTTTTTTTTTGGTTATTTTCTTTCTTTTAGAAATTTTATTTTCTAGAGTAATTCTTTAAAAATAGGACTTCTAGTGATAATTCTTTAGATTTCTTTTATCTTAGTCTGTATTTTTTCTTCATTCTTAAACGGTAGTCATTGGATATAGAATTTGTAGTTGACAATTTTTTTCTTTAGGTACTTGAAAAATGTGCTATTTTGATTTGTACAAGGCAGTTTGTGCATCTCAGGCTCCCACTGGACCCTGCTGGTGATGCTTGAGAGGATAGAGGAGCTTCCCATGCTTGGACACTTGGTGTTTCTGAGTGAGGAAGCGGATCTCCAGCCCCAAGGTATTAGACTAGGTGCTAGCTGTGGTGGGATGTCCCTGTTGGTTCCATTCAGCTACCTGTGGTATCCTGGTGGGAGAGGACTGTGTCCTCCAGCAGGGAAGAAGAGAACAGTCCCTGAATAGTTATTTCAGTTGGGATCCTGGTCTGTATTCTTCTCCAATGATGCTGGACTCACCTGGTGTTGTTGGAACTTCCTTTTGGTGGGTAGATGAATGAGCTTACCTGGACCATTATCTATTGTTAGGATGGGATCAGAGATGCTGGATCTGGCATTTGTTGGGAGGGGTGAAGTGCTTATAAGATACCCTGCCCTTTATTGTTACTCCAATGCTGGGGTTCCTCTTTACACCTTCCAGAATCCTCCTTTGGTTGCTTCCATGCCACTTCCAGGATATAGAATTATACACAAAAGGAAGGTGAGGGGAGAAATGAGGCTATGCATGTGGTCACAACTAAAAACCTCCCCTCCTTGTTGTAGGATACTAAAGCACTTTAAAATTTGTTAGTATTTCAGTTAGGATTAGAGGAATATTGAAATAAAAAAATTATTTTAATTGTGCCAAAATATACATAACATGAAACTTACTATTTTAACTACTTTTAAATGTACATTCAGTGGTATTTAGTTCATTCTTATTGTACAACCATTACTTCAATCCATCTACAAAACTCTTTCGTTTTCCCAAACTGAAACTTTACCCATTAAACAGTAATTCATAATTTCCCCCCTCTCCAAGCCCCTAGCAATCACTATCCTACTTTCTGTCTCTATGAATTTGACTATTTTAGGTCCCTCATTGAAGTGGAGTCATACAGTATTAGTCCTGTAGTGATTGGCTAAATTCACTTAACACAATGTCTTAGAGAAGGAAGTAAAATTTGAATTGGTCACATTTATTAATCATTAAAGTTCTTCAAAACAGTTTTGAGGAGAAGAGTTTAAAATTAGTAGTTAATTTTGGACTTTAATGCATTAAAGGTATATAGTATGAACTCAACAATATAGCTAATTACTATTATTTTCTTCTGGATTTTATTATTCCTTTTCTCCCTAGCATAAATAACTACTAGTCAGAAGTTAGGATATTGAGCACAATTCTGTTTTTGTTTCTCTTTTGTGACAACTAGCCCTAATGCATGTCTGCTACTGGAAATATGCAACAAAACAATTAAAAGGAAGAAGTCAGATAGTGCAAATTTAGTGGGTACTTGCATACAGACAGGTGTACAAGGAAATAGTGATTCTAAATGACACACTGGATGAGATGTATTTAATTGACATTGATAGAACATTTCACCTGAAAGCTGCAGAATATACATTCTTCTCAAGTGCACATAGGTCATTTGCAAAGATAGACCACATGTTAGGATACAAAACATGTCTCTACAAGTTCAAGAAGATTGTAATCATATCAAGCATCTTCTCATATCACAGTGGAATAAAACTAGAAATCATCCAGTAAAAACACCCCCAAATAGTTAAATACATGGAGGGTAAATAGCATGTCTTTAAACAATGAATGGGTTACTAATGAGATCAAGAAAGACATAAAAGACTTTCTGGAAACAAATAAAGATGAACACACAACTCAAAATCTTTGGGATACAGCAAAAGCAATCCTGAGGAGAAAGTTCATGATATTATAGGTCTACCTCAAAAAACCAAGAAAGATTAATAATGAACAATTTAACCATACAACTTAAGGAATTAGAAAGAGAATAACAAGAAAAGCCCAAAGTAAGTAGAAGAAATTAAATAATAAATAATAAAGCAGAAATAAATGAGAAAGAGACTAAAAAACAATACAGAAATCAATTTAACTGAGAACTGGTTCTTTGAAAAGATAAACAAGATGGGTGAATCATTAGCCAGATTCATCAAGACACAGAGAGAGGACCCAAATAAATTAAATCAGAAAAAAGTGGAGAAGCAAGCACTGACATCATTTAGTATTTTATTATAAAGGGTTATAAAAAATACTAAGAAGAACTATATCCCAATGAACTGGACAATGTGGATGAAATGGACAAATTCCTACAAAAATACAATCTCCTAAAATTGAATTGGGAAGAATCAGAAAACCTGAATAGGCAATAACAACTAATGAAATAGAAACAATAATGAAAAAATGCCCTGCAAACAAAAGCCTGGGTCTGGACAGCTTCACAGGGAAGTTTTACCAAACATTCAAACATTTTAGCATGAACAAAGATGCTAAAATCCTCAGCAAAATATTAAGCAAATCAGATCCAGCAATACATTAAAAAGATCATACACCATGACCAAGTGGGATTTATTCCAGGGATGCAAGGCTGGTACAATATTTGCAAATCAATAAAGCTGACACATCTCACACACACACACACACACACACACACACACACACAAACTGAAAGACAAAAATCACACAATCATATCAATAGTTGCAGAGAAAGCATTAGACAAAATCAAACACCCATTCTTGATAAAAACTCTCAGCAAAATGGGAATAGAGGAAGCATATCTAAATATGGCAAAGGCCATATATGACAATTTTACAGCCAACATCATACTGAATGGGCAAATACTAAACCATTTCCTCTAAGAACAGGAACAAGACAGGGATGTCTGCTTTTACCACTCTTATTCAACTTAGTACTAGAATCCTAGCCACAGTGATCAGACAAGAAGAAGAAATAAAAGGTATCCAAAATGGACAGAAGAAAATAAAATTTTCACTATTTGCAGATGACATGATAATGTACAGAGAAAATCCTAAATACTCCACCAAAAAAAGTACTAGATTTAATAAATCAATTTTGCAATGTAGCAGGATACAAAATTAACACCCAAAAATCAATGACTCTTTCATACACCAATAATGAATTTTCAGAAAGAGAAACCAAACAAACAATCCAATTTACCATTGCAACAAAAAATTAAGATACTTAGGAATAAACTTAACTAAGGAGGTAAAAGACCTATACTCAGAAAACTACAGAATGTTGAAAAAAGAGGTAGAGAAAGATATAAACATGTGGAAGAATATACCGTGTTCCTGGATTGGTAAAATTAAGATTGTTAAAATGTCCATACTGCCCAAGCAATCTACAGATTCTACCCAATCACTATTAAAATATCAACAGCATATTTCACAGTGCTAGAACAAATGCTCCAAAAATTGATATGGAACCAAAAAGACCCTGAATAGCTGCAGCAATCTTGAGAAAGAAAATTGGAGGGAATCACAATACAAGATGTCAAGTTATACTACAAAGTCACTGTAATCAAAACAGCCTAGTACTGGCACAAGAACAGGAGTACAGACCAATGGAACAGAATAGAGACCCCAGAAATTGACCCAAGCCATTATGCTCAATTAATATTAGGCAAAGGAGGCAATAGCATACAAAGGAGTCAAGACAGTCAATAAATGGTGTTGGGAAAATTGGACAGATACATGCAAAAAAATAAAAATGGAAGGAGAAACACCACATGATCTCACTCATTTGTGGATAATAACATTATAAACTGATGAACAAAATGATAGATACAGAGGCAGTAAAGCATCATACAGACTATCAAATTACAGCAGAAAGGTTAAGGAGAGGTGGGGTAGATAAGAGATAAACCAAAGGACTTGTATGCATGCATATAAGCATAACCAATGAACACAAGACACTGGGAGATTAAGGTATACCTAGGAGTGGGGAGCAATGGGAAGATATGTATATATGTAACACATTAATAAAAAAATTTTTAAAAAATGAAACTAGACCATCAACTTACACCATACATAAGAATAAACTCAAAATGAATAAAAACCTTAAATGTAAGTCGTGAAACCTTAAAAATCCTAGAACAAATTATAGGCAGCAAAATCTCAAGCATCTCTCATAGCAATATGTTTTTAGATATATCTCCGAGGGCAAAGGATGCTAAAGAGAAAATAAACAAATGGGGCTGCATCAAACTAAAAAGCTTCTGTACAGCAAAAGAAAGAATTAACAATATTAAAAAGGAGCCCACTGTATGGGGGAACATATTTGGCAATGATACATTTGATCCAAAATATATAAGAAACTCATACAACTTAACAAAAGGAAGATAGATAATCAAATTAAAAAATGAGCAAAGGATCTAAATAGTGGACATACAAAAGGTCAAAAGACATGAACAAATGCTCAAAGTCCTTGATCATCAGGGAGATGCAAATTAAAATGACAATGAGGTATCGGCTCACAACTATCAGAATGATTACCATCACAAACAATAAATGACAAGTGCTAGTGAGGATGTGGAGAAAAGGGGACCCTGTTAGTGGAAATGAAGAGTGTTGCAGCCATTATGAAAAACAGTATCAAATTTCTTCAAAAAATTAAATATGGAGCTGCCATTTTACCCAGTGACCCACTTCTAGGAACATATCTGAAGAAACCTGAAACACCATTCAGAAAGAATGTATGCATCCCTATGTTCATAGCAGCACAATTTACAATAGCTAAGATCTGGAAGCAGCCTACGTACCCATCAGTAGACAAGTGGATATAAAAGCTGCATGGGATACTATGCAGCAGTAGAAAAGAAGAATCTCTTACCCTTTGAGATAGCATGGAGAGATCTAGAGAGTATCATGCTAAGTAAAATAAGTCAGTAAGAGAAAGACAAGTATCACATGATCTCACTCATATGTGGAATCTAATGAACAAAATAAACTCTTGAATGAAGTGGATCCAGAGACATGGAAACATGGAAGTGAGTGTGGAATCTCAGAGGGAATGCAGGGAAGGGTGGGTAGGTGGGAGATAATCAACCAAAGAACTTGAGTGCATTTATGTATAACACATGGGCACAGACAATGGGGTAGTGAAAGCCTGTAATGGCTAGGGGCGGGCTGGAAGTGGTCAATGGGGGTGGAATGGGGGATATATGTAATACTTTCAACAATAAAGACTTTTTTTTAAAAAAATCAGATCTTGAATCTTATCATTTAGTGTCTTTTGTCAAGTTTTTTAATCTTAGTCTCTGTTTCTTCACCTACAGATGAAAATAATAGGCCTTATTTGTAGAATAGTGATAATTTATGTATGTAAAGTTTCATACAGGATGTAGTAGCTGCTTACTAAATCTCTCTTGTGTTATGGAGTTAATTACCATACCGTTAGACACACTTGTATATATCTTGCTTAATTGTGGTATTGGGCAATGACTCTCTTTTTCCTTCCCTGTAATTTTCTCTTAGCAATAGGACTTACTACTAGGTAAAAGAATTTACTATTCTAAATAGCTTTGGATGTTCTAAGTTCAGTGAAACTCTTAAAATGATGATAACTAAAAATGCTCATGAGTAACATATTAAAATTTCTGAATTCTTTCATTGTGCTTAGAATGGAGAGTTTAATATTTGTTAAGAATAAGGAAAAAAACTGACTTTCATAAAAGATTAAAATCTTCTTAAGGGTGACAGAAATGGGTGATGTTTAAAATTATTTTTGGAAAGAATTACCAGCTATATTTTGTTCTTACATGACAATATTTTATTAGGCAAGACATGCTTGTATGAATCTGTTTTTATCCTACAAAGCAAAATATTCAGAGATTGCTACTGGATTAATATGATGACAGAAACAAATTTCAGTTCTTTGCTGACGATGAAGTTATTCAAAATATCTTGAATTAAATAAGTAACATGCAAATTAAACATCCTCCAATATGAAACCCTTAAACTTTTTAACACTTTTGAGAAACCAATTTATGCATTTTACCTTTCCTTAAAAACTTTGGAGGGGATAATATTAGCTAAAACTATGCTCCAATTTTATGATACAGTACTTGCCCTTTGTCAACAGCTAAATTTTTGAATATCAAGTTGTTGATTTATTTTTCCCAGGTAGAAAAAAGAATTTCTTGATAATAGGGCAAGCATTTATCTTATCTGTTTGCAACCTCTAAGACATTACTGTTTATAAGTTTAAACCATGTGCTCACAAAGATGTTATCACTTCTAGTTTGTTCAAAGAGATAATTCTATCAATGTATGGAAAGTGATTAAAACATTTTTGCTTTTTCAACTAGAAACTAGGTATGAAATATCACATTTAAAAATTTTTGAGCATCTATTTCTGATGTAGATAACCAAAGCTAAGATTTTGGTCTGTGGTTTCAGTCATGGTCATTGCAACATGTCATTGAGAATTCATACTTTAGTGCTTATTTTGGCCTTTACACTGTTCATTTGTACTGTGAACTAGATTATGTGCTTCTGTCAGTTAGCTAAATACATTTCAAGTCAATTTACTAAAATAGTTACTGTTAAGCGATACATTTGGACAGAGTTGACACCTTTGACATTTTCTAAAATGGTAAAAATAACTGTATTTAAGGGTATGATTTATGAATGTTGTGTGCCTACAGAACTTTCATCTGATTATGTTTTTTGTTTTAGCTACTAAAACTCTTTCCACAAACTGCTAAAAGGGAAACTAATTAGTGCTGTGTGATCAGATATCTAACACAGACATACACGGAGAAATACACAAAATAATATCAATCCAAAACCTGTGATCACATTTCTTCTTCGAATTGCCTGTGTCTAACAAGTGGAGAACAGTTGAGACCACAGCAGAGGCAGAGAAAGTAAGGGAGAAGAAGATTGATAGTATAGAGTTGCCTTTATGAAGTACATATTCTTTGGTATAAATAAGGAAAGGAACTTACATTGATTAAAAAGTATTTTGAATCCTTAGTTGTCTTCTAGATTGCTGGCCTCTATTAAAAACTTCTTAAAATAATGGATAGCTTTAATTCTTCAAGGAAAAGAAAAATTATATCATCTTAAAGATTTTCCATATTTATTATATAGATGTGACTTGACTGCAGGGGGAAAAAAGAGCAAAATCTCTTGTATTGCAAGTTTTAAATGTACCAGGCTAAGGTTTACTTAATTAGAACCTCGAGGCAATAAAGGAGCCCTTTTTAAAATTCTGTGATTCTTAATATGCTAAATAATGCAAAGCTTAGACTCTTCAAGCATGAGACACACATCTGGCAGCTTAACATTTAAATTACAGGGTGGGGGGAATTCTCACTTCAGTAGTAATTTTCTCAAAGAAAAGAATAGGAAATGGATTTCAACTAAATTTATTTTTTTTTTAGATTTTTATCTTGTCTAATTGCAGGCATTTTTTTAAAAAAATATATTTTATTGATTTTTACACAGAGGAAGAGAGAGGGACAGAAAGTCAGAAACATCGATGAGAGAGACATCGATCAGCCGCCTCCTGCACAGCCCACACTGGAGATGTGCCCGCAACCAAGGTACATGCCCCCCCACTGGAATCGAACCTGGGACCTTTCAGTCCGCAGGCCGACGCTCCATCCACTGAGCCAAACCGGTCTTGGCTCATTGCAGGCATTTTAAAAGGATCTTTGTATTTGTATTTTTATGCATATTAATTTTTAATTTGAGATGATTTTCATTGTTAGAGTTCTGGAAAATAGTGCTATATTTTACTTATTTTGAAAAATCTTATTTCAAGTAATGACAATTGTATAGAAAACAAAGGAAAAATGAAATTTCAATGACCCACAAAAAATATTGCTGACAAAAAGTCAGTTCCACTTTTAAGCTTTCAATTTTTTTTCAGTATGAATGTTTTCTCTGTTTTGTCATTTCCTGAATATTTTTTCGTGCAAAAGTTATTATAAGCAGCATTCTTTCTTTGTATTTCTCCAAAGGACAGTGTCAGATCCTTGATTAATTTTACAAAGGTCATTTGGAAAAACCATTAAAAATATGCCAAGAAATAAAGATTAGCACAACTCAGGGAAAACACACTTTTGTAAACATATGCATTTATATATAGGTAGGGTACTGTAATGTTACACAGTTTTGACAAGTGTTTTCCTTGTGCACCTCATACATTATTAAAAATATGACTGTTTCATTTATTTTTCTAGGTTATCCCAGCTGACGCATTTCAAAGGCATCAGGAGGTTATTGTTATTTGTAATTATTTGATCTTTTTCTCAATATACAAGGATCTGATAATTGAGTAATAGTTCACATGAAATAAAATGGACTTTCAAAATAAACCATATTTGTATTATTAACACATAGACATGGATGCTATTTAGCCCATGACAAATGCATATATCCATTTCCACTTTTTAATTAAAAAATTAAGCAATATTGCAACTTCCAATTTTAACTATGGTAGAATAGCTGGAGCCAGACTAGTTCTTCTGCTCTAATCCACCATTAAATTGGGCCAGCATGCATAAAGCAATTGATGGGGGCATTGGCCATCAGGAAGCACAAGAATAGAAACTTTGGAGACAAATCCTGGCTCTTTACCTAGGCACAGTATTCTAACTGTAGAGCAGTGAATTGGAATGGAATCCAAGTGGAGAAAGTTCCACTGAACTGAGGAGACAGTTTGGCATTTTGGGGTAGCTGAAACAGCTGGAATCTGCAAAGTAGAAAGAGCAGGGAGATAGGCAGAGGAGAACCCAAAGTCAGTATAAGGACTTCCCCATGAGCCTTTTGGTGACTGTAGTTAATAATACTCTCTTGCATTATTGAAAGTTTCCAAGAAAGTAGTTCTTAAAAGTTCTTATCATAAGAAAAAAATATATATCTATTTGTGGTTATGGATGTTCACTAGACTGTAAAACATATATTAGTATACAGATATTAAATCATTATGTTGTTCACCTGAAACAAATGTAAAGTGATATGTCAATTATACTTCAAAAATTATGAAACATAAACTGGCAAAAAAGGGGAAAATTTGACAAATCCTTAACCATTGTTTGAAATTTTAACACCCTTTTTCATTAAATGATAAAATGAAGAGACAAAAAGTAAATAAAAAAGATATAAATATCTGAATGATACTATAAACTAACTTGATCTAATTGATACTTACAAAGCACTTCATTTAAACACAGCAATATATACATTCTTTTCAAGGGAACATAGAATGCTTGCAAGACAGATCATACAACAGGTTAGAAATTAGTTCTTAATATATTTCAAAAGATTTAAATATTATAGGATATGTTTCTCTAACTTAATAGAGGATGATTAATAATATATATTAATATATAAATACCAAATATATATATCAAGGCAAGGATGTCTAATTTCATCACTTTATGTATTGGAGTCTTAGCCAGAACAACAAAACTTCTAGAAGAAAACATAGGAGAAATATTGATAATCTTGGCAAAGTTTTCTTAGTATACAAAAATTATCTACTTTAAAAAACAACAACAGCTGAAACCAGTTTGGGTCAGTAGATAGAGCATCAGCCTGCAGACTGAAAGGTCCCAGGTTTGATTCCAGTCAAGGGCACGTACCTTGGTTGTGGGCACATCCCCAGTAGGGAGTGTGCAGGAGGCAGCTGATTGATGTTTCTCTCTCATCGATGTTTCTAACTCTCTATCTCTCTACCTTTATCTCTGTAAAAAATTAATAAAATATATTAAAAACAACAACAACAAGTGATACATTGGATTTAACAAAATTAACCTTTTTCTCTTTGTGTTGCCATTAGGAAAAATAAAAGGCAAATTACAAACTGAGGAAAACCATCTGGAGTACCTGTATCTGACAAAGTTTGTATCCAGATTATACAATTCTTATAATTCATTAATAATAAGAACAACTCACTTTTATTATTATTATTATTATTATTATTATTATTCACTGTGCAAGAGAGGTCTTAGGGGTCTCTGGCTCTAGTGGCCTAGGCAGCCTATATTGTCTGTCTCCTTAGGCCTTTATTAGATTTAAAAAATATATTGATTAAGTTATTACATGTGTGTCCTTCACTTCTAAGAAGTTATGATTTGGACAGAAGTTTCATAAGATATTGAATATCCAAATAATTCATGAATAATGACTAACAGTCTTTCATCATCAAAAAGTGTAAATTAAAAAAAATAATGTGCTATTGCCAGTTTGATTCAGTAGATAGACATTAGTCTGTGGATTAAAGGGTCCTGGGATCAAATCCAGTCAAGGGCACATGATCGGGTTGAGAGCTCAATCCTCAGCAGGGGGCATGCAGGAGGCAGCCAATCAATGATTCTCTCTCATACTTGATGTTTCTCACTCTTTCTCTCCCTTCTCTCTGAAATCAATAAAACATATATAAAAAAATAAAACTATAATGCATTACTATGTCACACCCACTAATATACTAAAATTAAAAAGCTTAATAATATCAAGTACTGATGAGGAATTGGTAGAAATTTTCAGACATTACTTGTAGGAGTAAAAAAAATAGTAGAACTATTTTGAAAATCTTATATTTTTAAATATTAAACACTTATCATATGACCCCATAATTAATTCCACTCCTATGTATTTTTCATGAGAAATAAAAATATATGCTCACAAAACACTTGAACATAAATGTTCATAGTGATGATCCTCACAACAGTAAAAACTCTGACACATTGAAACATCCATTAATAGATGAATTGATAAATGAATTTCAGGGCATTTCTCAAAAGGAATATTATTTAGCAATAAGTGATGCAACTGAAAATATTATACTGAGTGGAAGAAGCCAGCAAGAACAGAGTAAGTACAGTATTATTTCATATGTATGAAATTTTATAACAGAATTCTAATCTGTAATAATAGAAATCAGATAAGTATTTGAGTGGTTGCCAGGAGTGTGTGTGTGTGTGTGTGTGTGTGTGTGTGTGTGTGTTTTAGGGACAGGGTAATTAACTCCAAAGGGCATGGGGAAATTTGAGGAGTTGTGTACAAAGTGTTTAAGGTTTTTACTTGTAGTAGGAGTTAAACAGGTGCATATATTTGTTGAAACTCATTGAATTAAAATGTGTACATTTTATTCAGTGTAAGTTAGAATTCAACATATAAATTTAAAAAATAAAAATACATGAATATATTCTGGATTGAGCCAAGGGAAATGCAGAGTGTGTGGTAGCAAAGTTGCCAATGACATCATGATGCTATATAATGTTTATATTTAAGCAAAAAATGAAGTGATCCTTGCTCTTACCTTTTACCATGAACATATCATGCACAGTGTAAGAGATGAGGTGAGATCTATAAAGGGAGTTTGTGGAGAGCCATCAGTCCTCTGTTGATCTTATTAGCACTCTGCCTCCAGTCTTAAATAATTGGTTCATATGTCTAATTAGGACTAAACATTTAAAAAAATGTTTTCAATGTCTTTTTTCTTTTTTTCAGGCTGACCCTAAAAAAAATTAGAAGGAGAGCAGCACTTGGTTGTATTCTTATTTATTTCTGAGTGCTATGCTTCTATCCTTTCTCCTTCATCTTGAGAATCATGGTAATTGATCCCTTCAGAATTTGATCAGGGGCAGGGCAGGGACAGAAGGCAGAGAAGGGTTTATTTATCTGGTGCTGTCATAATTGTAGAAGTTGTTTGGTTTTTAAAATATGACTCTCTCATGAAACACTTTTCTGCTTTATTTAGACATTTCCTTTCCATATTATTCTTTTTATCAGGGACACCTCACTTTGGTGGTTTCTTGGCACTCTTTTGTTAGAACTACACACTTAGCAGTACACTTCTAAGTTTGTTTCATGTATATATGACTGTGAGTGCTGAGAGAAAGAAAGTGGTCATAACTGCTAAATGGAGAGATACAGTAGAACACAACATTAAGAAAGGAAATGAAAGGAAAAATGAATATTACCCCAAATTAGTCAGAACACTAAGAAAAGAAAAGGAAGAAGCAGAAAAATAAAATAAATAAACAATAAAATAAAACATGCTTTTATAAAATGTGATAATCCTCTCAGTAAAAGACACTATCTCTGAGTTTAAAAGGAAATTCCAGCTATATAGTACTTATAGTAAATATATGTAAGGGAGTGAAAAAGAGATGTTGAACACCTACTGATGAACTAAATGAAACTAGAAAATTAAAAAAAAAATAAAGCTGTTTTTTAGAGATAATGTCAATATCAGGTAAGTTGGCATTTAAGATTTAAAAGGGTCTAAGCAGTAAAGGAAATACATTATTTTAGTGTAAATTTATAATTTATGAAAAGATATATGACACACCCAATAACAGAACATCTGAGTATAAAACCTAATTTTTTTTAATGTATGTGAGGGGATATGCACAAAATACAATAACCGAAGCAACCCTCTCTGACCATAATATAATGATATTATAAATTCACTAGAGTCCCAGTGCATGAAAATTCATGCACTGGAGGGGGGTGGTGTCCCTCAGTCAGCCTGCCTCCTCTTATAGTTTAGGATCCCTCAGGGGTGGCAGGCAACCCAGCGGTCAGAAGATGACGCCCCATCACACCTCTGCTGCTGCCACTTTTGGTAGCGCAAGCCTTGGCTGGCCCTGGTAACCTGAGCCTCAGGCTGGTCTTGGGCAACTGGGAAGCTGCCATTTATGGCTTCCCTGCACCTTGGGCTGGCCCTGGGGGTGGCTGGGCAGCTGCCATCCGAGGCTTACTGGTGCCTCGGCTGGCCTTGCTTACCTGAGCCTCAATCAGTGGGTGCTGCAGGAGGACCCTAGGCCCCTGGCAGGGCTGAGGGGACTCCGGCTGCTCCACATACACCTGCTGCCCCTCTGGCGGGGCTGATGGGACTCTGGCAGCAGGCCCGCGGAGCAGTTGCCCCTGACCCCACTGTGGGCATTGCCAGCTTGTGGGTGTGATGGTCAATTTGCATGTTACCTTTTTATAATATAGAATTGTTGAAAGCTGATTCATTGGTACAAAGGGTTTGGGAAAATAGATCTTCTTAAATATTGCTTGTATTTTTTTTTCCGTTTTCTTCTATTCTACTCTCTTTCTTATCTTAATTTTGGCTATATCAATTGCACCATCAATGAATTCTGTTTTAGATTCAAAGCGAGGAACTGTTTGCAATGGTTTACATAATCCCAGTCTCAATAACTGAATATCATGCTTCTCACAGAAGTAGTATCTGACCCGTCTGACTTTCCCTAAAGAAGGATATTGTTTAGTTTCTGACTTTATTCTGACTTTAGTTTGGTACTGAGTCAGAGTCAGAAGATACAAGGAAACCTTTGATGTTCAAAATGCATGATCCATACAGACCTTGATGAGAAGAGGTTGGCTGGGTCACCTTTAAAGAGAATAAAGCTTGCAGACATTGAAACCATGTCCTAATAATTTTACACTCTGGCAATATCATAAAAAATATGTGCACAGAGGCAATTCCAAAAGGCAAGGGCTGGCAGCATTCAAACCCTAGAGAAAGAGAAGAGGACTGGCAGCAAGGCTTTACCTGGTCATGGTATATGACACATATATACAAAAAAAAAAAAAAGTCAAAACCGTTTGGCTCATTGGATAGAATGTCGGTCTTTGGATTGAAAGGTCCCAGATTCGATTCTCGTCAGGGGCATGTATCTTGGTTGTGGGCACAGCCCCAGTAGGAGGTGTGCAAGAGGCAGCTGATCGATGTCTCTCTCTCATCGATGTTTCTAGCTCTCTATCTCTCTCTCTTACTCTCTGTAAAATATCAATAAAATATATTTAAAAAAGATATTGGGTAATATGGACATTTTGATGCTGTCAAATCTTCTAATCCACGAACATGGTATATTTTTCCATTTGTTTGTATCTTCCTCTATTTTTTCAATGTCATGTAGTTTTTGGAATATAGGTCTTTTAACCTCCTTGATTAAATTTAATTCCAGGTATATTATTTTTATTGTTATTGCAATGGTATAGAGGATTATTTTTATTTTTGTTTTAGTTTTTCTTTCTGAGAGTTTATTATTGGTGTATAAAAGTGCCACTGATTTCTGGATAATAATTTTTGTATCCTGCTACACTGCCAAATTATTTTATTAAATCTAGTAGTTTTTTAGGAGTATTTGGGGCTTTCTGTGTACAATATGGCGTTAACTGTATATAATGTCAGTATTACTTCCTCTTTCCAATATGGATGCCTTTTCTTTTTCCTTTTTGTCTCATCTTTGTGGCTAAGATTTCCGGTACTATGTTGAATGTGAGTGGTGAAGTCAGACATCCCTGTATTGATCCTGTCCTTAGGGAAACACTTAGTTTTTACCCATTGAGTATGATGTTGGCTATAGGTCTGTCATATAAGGCCTTTATTATGTTAAGGTATGGTCCCTCTCTTCCCACTTTGCTGAGATATTTTTATATAAAAATGGGTGCTGAATTTTGTTGAATGCTTTTTCTGCATCTATTGATATGATTATATGTTTTTTATCTTTCATTTTGTTTATGTGATACATCATATTTAATTTGTGAATATTGTATCAGCCTTATATCCCTGGAATAGATACCACTAAGTCATGGTGAATAATATTTTTAATTGTTGCTGGATCTGATTTACTAACATTTTGTTGAGGATTTTGGCATCTATTTTCATCAGGGATATTGGCCGTAATTTTCTTTCACTGTAGTGTCTTTATCTTTGGGATTGTGATCATACTGACTTCATAAAAAGCTTGGGAATCTTTCTTCCTCTTGAATTTTTAGGAGTAGTTTGAAGACAATAGGTATTAGTTCTTCTTTGAATGTTTGGTAAAACTCATCTAAGAAGCCCAAGCAATCTATAGATTCAATGCAAACCTTATTTAAATACCAATGGCATATTTCACAAATCTAGAGCAAATACATCAAAAATTTGTGTGAAACCCCCCCAAAAAATAAAAAAAAATAAAAAGACCCTGAATTGCTGCAGTAATCTTGAGAAAGAAGAACAAAGAAGGAGGGAACTCACACAACTTAACAGAAGAAAGACAGAGTCAAATCATATTATAAGACTATTGTCATCAAATCAGCCTGGTATTGTACAAGAACCCCCAGAAATTGATCCAAGACATTATACTCAAAAAATATTTGACCAAAGAGGCAAGACCATACAATGGCATAAATACAGTCTTTTCAATATATGGTATTGAGAAAATTGCACAGGTACATGCAAAAAAATAAAAAAAATCTAGATCACCAATATACACCATACACAAGAATAAACTCAAAATGGATAAAAAAAACTTAAATGTAAATAGTGAGATCATAAAAATCCTAGAAAAAAATCATAGGAAACAAAATCTCAGACACTTCTCTTAGCAATATATTGTCGGTATATCTCCTAGGGCAAGGGAAACCAAAAAGAAAAAAAAACAAAAAAACAAATGGGACTACATCAAACTAAAAAGCTTTTACATAGCAAAACAAACCATCAATAAAATGAAAAAGAGAACATATTCTATGGGAGAATATATTTGCCAATGATACATCTGATGAGGGGTTAATTTCC
The DNA here is from genome assembly GCA_011751065.1 of Lasiurus cinereus. Taxonomy (NCBI): domain Eukaryota; kingdom Metazoa; phylum Chordata; class Mammalia; order Chiroptera; family Vespertilionidae; genus Lasiurus; species Lasiurus cinereus. Next base: position 16,006,738 of record JAAGEH010000392.1, read on the forward strand.
AAAATATATAAACTACTCATTTAATTTAACAAAAGGGAGACAAACAATACAATTAAATAATGGGCAAAGAACCTAAATAGTCAGTTCTTCACAGTAGACATAGAGATGGCCGAAAGACATGAAAAAATACTCAATATCACTAATAAAAGAGAGATGCAAATTAAAAGAACAATGAGCTATCACTTTAGACCTGCTAGAATGACTACCATCAATAAATCAATAAATTACAAGTGCTGGTAAGTATTTGGAAAAAAGGGAAGCCTGGTACACTGCTAGTGGGAATGCAGACTAGTGCAGCCAGTAATGGAGTTCCTCAAACAATTAAAAATGGAATCGCCATTTGACACAGTGATCCCACTTTTAGGAATGCATTTTAAGAAGTCCAAAAACACCAACCAGAAATAACATATGCATCACTATATTCAGAGCAGCACTGTTTACAACAGCTAAGATCTAGAAACAGCCCAAGTGCCCATCAATAGATGAGTGGATAAAAAACGATGTGGCATATTTACACAATGGAATACCATGCAGCTGTAAAAAGGAAGGATCTCTTTCCCTTTGGGACAGCACAGAGAGATCTGGAGAGTATTAAAGTTAATGAAATAAGCCAGTCAGAGAAAGACAATAGTATCATAGCATTCACTCATATGTGAAATCTTATTAGTAAAATAAATTGCTGAACAAAATAGATCCAGAGGCATAGAAGTATAGAACTGATTAATAATCTCAGAGTGAAGAGGGAGAGGGAGCAGGAAGAAATTAACCAAAAAAAAACATATATGCATAACCCATGGACATAGATAATAGTAGGGTGAAGGCTTGGGGGTTGGTTGATATGGTATGAAGGGGGTCAATGGAGGAGTAAAGGGGGAGACATCTGTAATACTTTCAACAGTAAAGATAAACTTAAAATAAGCAAACTCATTACATACATTAAAAAGAAAAAGATGTTGGGTCAACCTTTTTGTCAAAGCTGTGGCTCTACAGAGGCACTCCAAGCTCTAGCAGCTTCTGGGCCAGGTTATTTTTTAAAAGACCCTGGGGGCAGACCTTGGCATATGGGTTCATTAAGTGAGGGGTCCTCAAGTCAATGACTTAAGAAGCATAAAGCTTAAAACCTGCTTTTTTTGATAGCTCTCTTCATTTGTTTATAATTTAAAAAACATTTGTTGATCTCTGTATTCAAGATTATAGGAGAAACAAAGGTAAACAGGACACATTGTCTGCAAGGAGTTTTGATCTAGGTGGAAGGAGCTATAGCATCCAATGGGTAGAGGCCAGGGATGCTGCTAAACATACTAACATAACAAAACATAGGACTGCCCTCACAACAAAGAATTATTCAACCTAATCAATCCAAAATGTAAATAGTGCTGAGGTTTGGAAACTATAATATAAAATAAATCATGCAAAACATGAAAAAAAAAAAAAGGCTCTCAGGTAGACCGCACTGGTTACAGGCAGAGAACAGAATTCCTCACTCAAATTTTTACATTGAACCATTGGTTGGAGGTTCAGAGGTGTTTCTTTGAAAATCTGATCCCAGAAATAAAGATAATGATAGAGAACCTTACTGGGATGAGGGTAGGAAAGCAGATCAGACACAGCTGCTGCTTATCAATTTCATCCCTGGAGTGAGATCCATAGTAGACTTCTACTTAAAGTTTATACATTGAATTCAAACCAGGAGCATAAAACATCTATGAGCCTCCTTTTAGTATCATTTCTTTTACCCCCACTTTTCAGGCCTTATGTAAGCATTTAGATTCCAACAATGTAAGCTTATATATCCTCTGAAGTGAAAATCTTTAATATATTTTTGCACTTTTTGTTTTTATCCCCAGGAAGCATTTTTAATAAAATTGGTTCTTGCCCTTTGGACTGCAGTCTCCATGTTTTAGGAAAGGACAGGAATTACACAATAAGGTAAGATAAAGGCTGCAGAAGTTGGCTTTGAAAAGATCACGACAACAGCAGTCCCTGATTATTAACTATGAATTCTTAAAATATATTACCAGGTAGAATGTAATTTGGTCTTCAAAGGAGGTTTTGAAGTGCAGGGCATGCTAAAGCAGCTGACACTTATGAAATCAGTAGTGCCAATAAATTTTTATTACATCCGAATCAGACTTCTTTAAGCTGTTGAAGATGTTAGTAAAATTAATCAGTCTACATTCCTTTTCCAGCTTGGGCGGGGTGATTAGAAAATGTGCTGAATGTACCGTGTTTTATTTGGCACGATCAAGGCTGCCAAAAAGTCTGTCCAGAAAATATTTTGATAAATTTATATAAATTACATAGCTTGGGCTTCCAAATGGTGGTTAAATTGATCTTACTGGGATTTCTGTATCCAGTTTTTAGATATTTAACCATTTCCAAAATCTATATTCACATAAACCACTGATAATAGGTCATGTGACTTTTAGTTTTAAATATTCAGAAAATTTAGCTTGGATGGAAAATTAAAGTGAAAAGATTGCTCTCCAGCCTTATCCTTTCTAAGACAAATGATCTAAATCAATATCTTAATTCTCCATTATTCTGACTAAATAAACATAGAGACAAGTATTATACTGTTATCTTTAAAATAAATTTTGTTTTCATCTTTAAATAGTCAACAACCATCTGATTGAGTTCAGAGTTTTTAATGTCCAGATGCATTTACAGTTGTGGTTGTTTCTATACTATAGTCTGTATTAAAGAAGAAAACTGAGAAATCAAAAGTTTGGTGAAATTTGTAATAATGGAAGATAATATTTATTGAGTGCTAGAAAATTACTAGGTGCCAGGTTATGCTCTCAGTCTTCTCTAACAAATGACTCATCTTATTCTCACAACATAATGGGATAGATACTACTATTATTGTTATTTTCCTTATTTTACAGCGGAAAGAAATAAGAAATGGGAGATGGATTAAATTAGCCAAAATAACTTTGTTAATAAATATATAGATGGGATTTGAGCTAGTTTTTCTGTTTCTAGAGCTCATATGTGTATCTATCATGAAATGATACTTTAAAAGAGTTGTGTATTTCTTTATTCTTTCATCCAGATATATGCTTTCTACTTCTTGGGTCTTATAACCATTAAGGGCTAACATATGAAAACAAAGGACCATTTGATGTGAAGGAGAAAAGTTCACATCCTTTGTACATATTATGTACTAGTTTTATGTATACTCTTTGGGAAGCTAAAGAAAGGATATCTCCTTGACACTCTAAGATATTATGGATCTAATATTAGCCTTTAAATATTTTGTGGGGGAGGAGTAAAATATTCATACCAATTTTTGGCCTTAAATTTTGGAAGTACAATGAAGACTACAGTGGATAAAGTGAGGGAGACTACAAAACCTAAAAATATTTTCTCTATTTTTTGAGTTTACATGTTGAATTAAGGAGTTCCCTAACTTTATCTTTAATTATATATATATATATATACACACACACACACACACACACACACACACACATATATATATTCAGGGTGTGTGAATTTTTAGCATTTCTCTCTCTCTATATATATATATATATATATATATAGAGAGAGAGAGAGAGAGAGAGTCGGTTGTTTGGAAAAACAAGCTTTTCCCTGGGAGTCAGACACCTTGAGAAGGTATCTTAAGTTTGAATTTTTTTTTAAGAATCCGCTTGTGGGAGAATCCAAGATGGCAGCATAGGTAAACACCTACACTGCTGCCTTGCACAACAATTTCAAAACTACAACTAAAAGACAGAGCGGACATCATACAGAACCACAGGAAAGCTGGCTGAGTGGAAATTCTACAACTAGAAGGAAAGAGAGGGGCTCACAGAGACCCAGAGGAGCTGCAAAAAGCTGAGGTACGGAGATGCAAGTGTGGAGAGAGTGGCTGGCTTTCTCTGGCAGGAGAGAAATGGAGACTCTCAAAGGCATTGAACCCCTTATCCTAGGACACTAAACCCCAGATCCAGTTGAAACTCATACGGGGGGAGTTTGGACTATGAAAAGGGAGAGGTGCATGGGAATTTAGGGTAGTAGCAAAAGATGAGAGGTCTGGTGGCGCGCACAGCACTATGCGCAGAGAACAGATTGCTGATTGTGCCACTGGTTTTCGCAAGTGGGCGGGAGGGAGACAGACCCTTCCAACTGTGCCACTTCCGACTCCACTAAGCCCCGGTTTTGGGTGAAGCCCTGGGGACCCAGACTCTTGTGGTCCCAGAGCGCAGGGGAGCCGGAAGGGCAGCAGTCTAGAGGCACTCCTTGAGCACACGCCCAAGACCTCTCCAGCAATTACCCAGTCACGTGAGACTCCGGGGACATGGAGGGCGGGGCCGACTGGAAGGCGAGGCGGTCTGTTAAGCCCTGAGACTCCACCCATCCCAAGCTCAACAGAGAGGCTCTGTGGTGTTGCAAGTCTGGTATCATAAGGCTGAATCCAACACAGTTCTCCCTGCATAGTGAAAATGCTGAGACAAGGGAAGGGATCACAAACAAAAGAAATGGAGGAAAACAAATGACTGGATATAGAGTTCAAAACCATGCTTATAAGGTTTTTCAAGAATATTCTAGAAAAGTTGGATAAAGTTAGCAAGACCGAAGAGGAGATGAAAAAGAACCAACTAGAGATGGAACTAGAAATTAAACATACACTGACTGAAATAAAGAATATTATACAGAAACCTAACAGCAGACTAGAAGAAGGCAAGAATCAAGTCAAAAATTTGAAATATAAAGAAGCAGAAAACACTCAACTGGAAAAGCAAGAAGAGAGAAGAATCCAAAAATGTGAAGATAATGTAAGGAGCCTCTGGGACAGCTTCAAGCGTACCAACATCAGAATTGTGAGGGTGCCAGAGGAAGTGAGAGAGCAAGATACTGAAAACCTATTTAAAGAAATAATGACTGAAAACTTTCCCCACCTGGTGAAAGAAATAGACTTACAAGTCCAGGAAGCACACAGAACCCCATATAAAAGGAATCCAAAGAGGACTACACCAAGACACATCATAATTAAAATACCAAGAGCAAAAGACAAAGAGAGAATATTGAAAGCAGCAGGAAAAAAACAGTTCATTACCTACAAGGGAGCACCCATACAGCTGTCAGCTGATTTCTCAACAGAAACGATGCAGGCCAGAAGGGAGTGGCAAAAAATATTCAACATGATGACTAGCAAGAACCTACAACCAAGAATAATCTATCCAGCAAAGCTATCATTCAGAATTGAAGGGAAGATAAAGAGCTTCACAGAGAAGAAAACGCTAAAGGAGTTTATCAACTCCAAACCAGTATTATATGACATGCTGAAAGGTACTCTTTTAGAAGAGGAAGAAGAAAAAGGTAAAAGACAAAAAATTATGAACAACAAATACCTATCTTACAACAAGTGAACCTAAAAATTAAGTGGATTAAAAATTTGATCAACAGAATAAAGTGGTGAATATAATAGAATCAGGAGCACAGAAAGGGAGTGGACTGATAATTCTCAGGGGGAAGGGGGAGGGGTGTACAGGGAGAGACTGGACAAAAATCATACACCTATGGATGAGGTCAATGGGAGGGAGGTAAGGGCAGAGGGAAGGGTGGGAGTTGGGTGGAGGGGAGCAATGGAGTGGAAAAAAGAGAAACAATTGTAATAATCTAAATAATAATAATAATAATAATAATAAAAGAATCAGCTTGTGCATGTTGGGAATATCTCAGTAAGTTTATTGTTGAAGGAAGACAGATGCAAAAACACACTCAAGTTACAAGTGACTGAGTGCCATGGATTAGGAGGGTTATTATGCTCACTAAATCTAAGTTTGAGACTCCCTATTTCAATTAAGTGTTTTCCCTTTTTTCATCTTTTCATGGTATAAGGAATTAATTTGCTTCTTCAGTTGATATTAAAAAATTATAACCTAGAAAATTCAGAGTGGCTGTGAAAAAATAGAGTTAATGCACTTTACAGATGAAGCATCAGTTTTTCAAATAATGGAATGCCAGAGAACAGTTGGAATTTGTGGACCTAAATGTCTAGAAATGCAGGTTGTTTTCCTAGATGGCAGTAACAGAAGCCGGGGGGGTTACTTGAGGAATCTCTTCAGGTAAATCTGAGCTATACAAACAGGGTATGATACCTCTGGCTACTGCTAATGGAAAGCCTGTCCTGAAAAAATTTTTGGTAAACACATCAGACATGAATTAAATAAAGAAGAAATAGTATTCTTATTAGATGGTCTCAGGATTTAGGCTGGATTTAATTTGGAGTTATGTTTTTTTATTGTTTTTTGGATAATAATAACAGCACTGATGGAATTGAACATGATGTCATATTTATTTGCTTTGATACTTCAGATGCACCTGGTGTTTGTTGTTATCTATGACGTGTAATTCTGTGATCTTAGCAGAGTACTCTCACCCCAAACCTTCCTCCTGTTTTTTTTTTTTTTAATAGTGCATATTATTGAGGCAAGCATTAAAGTTTCATGCTGCTGACTTCTGATCTTCCCAGGGCAGTTCAAAAGCACAAGTAATCCTCAGGATTCAGCCCTTTAGTCACTATTTCCTCTCTCTAAGTCTGTCTCTTTTGATGAAAGAATCCCCTTGCTCTTCATCTGTCCAGATGGGCAGATGAACAGTGCTCTGCAAAGCCCTGCATAAAGACGTTGTAAGAGTTTGGGGAAAATGCCGCTGCTAAGTGGAGCTTAATTATGCTAGCACCATATTGTTTTCTACTGCACTGTCATTGGCCTGTGAACTGCAAGCCTGCTTTCTCCACACAAAGACTTACCCTCTCAAGGGTTTCATCATTGTCACTCTTCTCCATTAACTGATTGGCCCGTGGGAAGAATTATGGTCAAGGGGCAAAAACTCTGAACAGGATAGGGACCCTGGGCTTTGCTTCCTACCATACAACACAATTAAATGGGCTTATCATGTCATGAGATGTGGTGCTTTGAGATTAAATATATTTTGTCTTCTTACAATGTTTACTATTTAGCAGCTTCATAGAAATATTTTAATGAATGTGCAAAAAGGGATGTTAAATGCTCCATTGATCACCCATTTTACATACAATGTATTTTGCCAGATGCTACTTATATCCTTAATATTCTAAAACATTAAGTGCTATGCTCCCCACTCCCAAGAATATTTTGAAACTATTGTTTCAGTTTGGCTTCATAAAAACCCTATGATCTGTATAGAAAAAAAATATCTTCATTTTCAGATTAAAAAATTAAATTCATGGACTTTAAATAACATAAATTGCAAAAATCCTCAATAGACTTACATGTCTTCTAACCATCATTTATTGGCACTTTTCACTGCAACACTGTACTCTTTAGTTTCAAAGAATTTTAAAACACTTCTTGCCTTTCATTTTATGTTGTGTTTAAAAGAGTGCTAACTAATTGGTATTGGTTTTGGCAAGCCTCATAAAGCAAGTTTTTAGTTCATGAACTTGAAAATCATAGTCTGAATTTTATCAGTTTACATTTGAATATTTCCTATTGATTCCTTCAGTGGGTCAGACTCTGAGTAGCCATAGACATAGTATATAAAATGTGACATTCAGGAACAAATTTGCACTACCAATTTCTCTTTTAAATATAGCCATTCATTTTTCTAAAACATTACTATTGAAATAATCTGTATTTTTTTAAATTATTTTATTTGGCTTGAGTTTATAGAGGACTTAAAATTGTAATGGATCTATTTTCTATCTTTTAAATGTTGACAATGTCCCAGTTAAAGTTTTATTTTCAGGTATAGATTCAAGACAGAAGATTGTAGTTGGCAGATAGTTTTATTTCTTTCGTATGAAGAGGCTCCACATGCTGGACTCACATGAGAAGTTTCCTGAACATATTTACCTCCTTTTGGAATTTAAAACTTTCGTTTCTTTGTGTTTTCGTTCCTCTTTAGGTTCGTTTTTTTAGAGATGAACTAAGTTTTATGATTTTAGGTCTTTTAAAACATTTGTTTAAATAAATTTTTAACATATTAAGATATTCTTTAAAGAAAATCTAAAGACTCAAATATTTTGCTATTTGCAACTGGAGATGGAATTCATTATTGTTATTTTGGTATAAGTACTTAATGAAATACCTCTAGTAGCTATTCTTGAGTATCTATTATATGCTTATTACCATTTTAGATGCTGTGAAAGATAGACAAATATGCTGCATCCCACTTCCACCATGAATTTAGATGAATAATAAAGACACATGCTCACAGATGAAACAAGTAGCAATTTTATACACTCTATCATGAAACAGCTAACAAATTAGTAACTTTGGGTAAAACAAATATATTGTGCAATCTTGGTGGCAATTTCAGTTTCCTATCCAGTGATTGATAATAATGAAAGTATAATATGCTAATTAGACAGGACGTCTTTCTGAACCACTTTCTAGAAGAAGCCAGGACTGCGAGTGAAGCCTGGGTCCTGCGTGCCAGTAGATGGCCAGAGGGAAGGAAGGCATACTCTCTCACTAATTTCATTCATCAGGTCTTCAGTATTGAATAAAGTGTCTGAACAACTCATGAAGCTATGCAAATCAAGTATATTTAGTTAGGACAATACAAAGCTCTCATATTTTAAAAGAATTTTGACAATCTTTAATTTATTCAAGAATCAAATAATTAAAAATGCTAACACTGGCTTCTTTTCTAAGAAAATACCAAATGGGAGTGGCACCAGTACTCTGGGACCGGAGGCCACAGGGGCTTCCATGAAAGATCGGGCATCTGGCATCTGGACTAAAGTTGCAGCCAGGGTGAGGGCCAGGGACAAGGCCATAGAGCTCTCAGAGGCAAGGCCGGGGACAAGAATTGGATCCCTATCACCAAGCTGGGCCTCTTGATCAAGTAGATGAAAAGTCAAGTCCTTGGAGGAGATCTGTCTCCTCCCAGATCATCAAGGAATCAGATCACTGACTTTTTCCTGGGGGAATCACTCAAGGATGAGGTTTTAAAGATTATGCCCATGAAGAAACAGACCCATACTGGTCAGATCACCCATTTCAAGTCACTGGGGACTACAGTGGACATGTCGGTCTGGGTTACTGTTGTCTGTGCTTGGTCATCATGCTGGCCAAGCTCTCTGTTGTCCCTGTGCAGGGAGGCTACCAGGGGAACAAAATTGACAAGTCTCACAATTGACAAGTCTTGCAAGGCCACTGTGGTTCTGTGCTGGTGGCCTCATCCCTATCCCCAGGGCCACTGGCATTGACTCAGCTCCTATGCCTGAAAAACTGCTGCTGCTGTTGGCTGGTATCCACAATTGCTACACCTCAGCCAAGGGCTGCACTGTCTCCCTGGGCAACTTTGCCAAGGCCACTTTTGAAGCCATCTCCAAGACCTACAGCTATCTCACCCCCGACCTTTAGAAAGAGACTATGTTCACTAAGTCTCCCTGTCAGAAACTCACTGACCATCTTGTAAAGATCCACACCAAATAAATAAATAAATAAATACCCACACTAGAGTTTTTGTGCAGAGGACCCTGGCTCCAGCTGTGGCTAACACATAATTTTATATGAGAAAAATAAAGTGACTTAAGCCATTTAAAAAATACTTACACTAGCTCTAGCCAGTTTGACTCAATGAATAGAGCATTAGCTTGTGGACTGAAGTGTTCTGGGTTCAATTCCAGTCAAGGGCACATGCTTGGATTGCGGGCTTTAGAGATTTGATGACACATTACTTCCCCTGAGTTTCATTCTAAGGTTTTCCTGACTACTGTAACCTGCTTGTGAATCCAAAGCAATATTTTACAGTTTCAAAATTTTTTAGCCACATTATTGTGAAAAACCATTTGTGAACTGATAACAAGGAATTCCAGGCAATTATCCTCTTGTTAATGATAATTAAAAACATTGGAGAAGTATGTTAAAAAAGAAAGTGTTTTAACACAATGATCTTATAAATATAAGTCATGCCTAATTTTCTTCTTCTGCAGGCCAGTGGTTTTCAAATGACTTTGCAGTAGCGTTTTGTAATAAAACTTTATAGGAGCTCTCAACATATAAAGAGTTGAATGTTGAACTTTTTTGGTGGAAGCAGAAGAAAAGCTGAGTTAGCTGCTCCCTTTCTCTGTTCCTACAGTAGCAAGACTCCTAAGAATCCCTTGTTGAACTACAGGGCTGTTTCTCCAATGGGACAATGTGTTTTCTGGACCTATCAGTATGGACTACACAATTCTCTCAACGTCCAATAAATTAGCTCCACAGACATTGTATAGTCTTGAGCTTCAATTTATGTTTTTGAGAGTCATAGGCTGTGGAATTCAAGAACTTGGGTGGCAGAGCTAGAATGAAGTTGCCCGTTAAAGTAGAGAGCAGAGGCTGCCAAAGAGTTCTGGTTGCCTTCAATTCTCTGGCTCCTATGTTTCTGAAATCCAGCTGCCTTCCTGCCTTCTCCATAGATCGGTAGTTCAAACTTTCCTTCAAATTCCTTTTTATTGAAAACTAGTTCACGCTGAAATTCCTTTATTTGCAACCAATATTCTAGATCTAATCCAAATATGATGGCCCTATTTTTCTTTAGTTCTAACAACATTTATAGAAGTTGTTTCATGTAAGATAACACAAGCATGTACATGACACAGTCTGCCATCATAGATGTGAGAATTCAGTGAGAGAATCTGGATTGTAAAACAATGATTTCAATGCAAAACACTATAGCTAATTATGTTTCTGTATGGTCAATGATTCTATAAGTCATTCTGCAGAATGTATCACTGAATATAAATAAACTTTCAATCTACTAAAATATTTCATTTTTTCCCATTTATTTAATTTCACTGATAAAAGAGAAAGCCTGATTGACACTCTGTGAAAGAAAAATCAGCTGCTTGGAGAACTGGAGAAATTGAATTCACAAGATATATATTACTTAGAGGAACTGAAAAACATAGATTTTCAGTTTGGTGAGTAACTGTATCTTTCTATTTTAAATTTTTTAAATTCAATGAATCTTTACTCATTCTACTCTTTCAGTATTCTTTTATTCAACAAATATTGATTGCATGCTTATTATAGGCTATATAATTGTGACTTGGGAAAGTTCATAGTCCAATGAAGTATATGGATATTTAAAAACAATAATGTGATATGATAATCTTACTTTTTAATTGCACAAATTGCCACATATACACATGGAGGAAATGATCAACAAATTGTTTAAGAATAGTGAAAAGTTATCAGAAAAAGTTTGAGCCAAATCTTGGGGAGACTACAGTGGAGAAATGGTGACAGTTTTGTGTGGAGAGTATCTGGAGATGGAATTGAAAAGCACGGCTGGGGTTGACACATGCTATAAACATTATTTCACTTGGGTATCTAAGCTGATCCTAGTTATTGCTTTCTTTACCTAGAGGTGTGTATATAGGTATATCTATCTATGAAAGCATGCATATAACAAATATGAAAATATATCTAAAAGACTGAGCAATAGAGTTTTTCAAAAGTAAAGATTACAGGATTTTGCAATGGTGGAAATCATCAGCGGTTGGGGAAAGTACAACAGTGAGGGATGTGTGGAGGAAAGGAGAATATGGAGTAGTTAGTCAAAATCTTCTGTTTCAAAGTACTGCCCAATTCAACGCTCTATCCATTGAGCCAAACCGGTTTTGGTAATTGTACGGTTTTTATGAAAGCTGAGAGATAATGTATTTAAAGTAGCCTGTGTAGTGATTAGAAGATGTAGATTTTTAACAAAGGCAACCCATTTTATTAACATTTATAATAATACATTAAGGTTAAATTAGAGGGCATAGGTCACCTTAGAATGATTTCTCACTTTTCACCATTGCCTTTCTGTTCTTCAAACACATTAAGATCTTTATTACATAAAAGCCTTCACATTTGATTCCTTCTTTGGGCGTTCTCTCAGTTCTTAGTGGTGTGATTAGCTGCACATATTGCAGATCTCAGCATCATTTTTTTCTCTCCAGTGAGCCCTTTTCTCTCTATCCTGCAGGAAGTAGTACCCATCCCTCTTCTGGTTACTTATTTTCTCATCCCTTTGTTTATTTCTGTTAAGGTACTCATCGCAATTTAAATTAACATTTTATATTTATTTTATTTATTTTCTTATTTCTATTTTCTCTCACTAAATAGAAGCTGCAGGTAGGCAGGGACCTGTCTTGTCTGCTTACTCCTGGGTCTCTGTGCCCTAGTTATAGAATGCTGGTTTTAATAGGCAATCAGTAAATGTTATGGAATGAATAAAGAATGAATGAGTGACTAATGAACTTCTCTTCTTCCTCTCAGCTCCCTGGGCTGTCATAACTATTTATTTATTTCCAATCTCTTACTTCTCTGGAGATTGCTGCCATTAAAAAAATAATATGGGATAATTAACCAATGTAAACATTTCTTTTTAAACCAGATTTGTGAATATGGGGTCTACTGAGACCTCTATAAATTCAAATTTTAAATGGTCTGACATACAATCTGAACAATTTCCTTGATGTTTTATTAGAGCTGGTAAGTCATTTATTGGGGTACCCCTTACCAAATCCTGTCCAAATTCCCATAAAGTACTTTTAACACAGGATACTGTACTACCCAGCTTCAAAGATATAGATAGGATGTTTTGTGGGAAGTATGTGCTCCAATGCAGCAAACTTAAATGCATGAATTTGCTTTCTCTCTCTCTCTTATATGGTCCCTTTCCTCCATTCCCCCTCTTCCCATCCATATCTGAATTGAATTTGCTGATTTGGGTAAATTTGGTAAGCTGCTAAAGTTTCAGTAAGTCATAGATTCCAATTTTTTTTAAAAGTGTAGGACCTTTAGCTAGTCAAATGTAAGTTTTTTTCACTTGTAGCTACAAATAATAAAAAAACAAACATTTCTAAAATATAATTTTAACACTGTTACATTTTCTCAACAAAAAAGATACCCAACCTAATTCCTTTACCTTTTTTACCCAGTCTCCCTAACCCCTCCTCTGACAACTGTCAGTCTGTTCTATGTATTTATGTGTCTGTTTTTATTGTTTGTTATTTTATTTTGTTTATTACATTTCACAAAGGTGAAGGGATTATGCAAAAAAAAAAAATAAAAAATAAAAAACCCACAACAACACAAACTCTTAGACACTGACAACTGTATGATGATTACCAAGGGAAAGTGGGGGAGGTAAAAGGGCACAAAGGAGGGTTAAAGTGGTGATGGAAGGAGAATTGACTTGGGGTAGTGAACATACAATACAATATACAGATAATGTGTATAGAATTGTGCCCCTGAAATCTATATACTTTAATTAACCTATGTCACCTTAATAAATTCAATAAAAAAGAAAAGGTACCCAACTAAGTTGCCTCTGATTGTGTAAATGAGAACACTATTCCAGAACATTTTATGTGGGTGGGCCTGCTGCCAGCAGTGTCCGGTAATCATGGGCAAGAGTCTTCTTGGTTGTTCCTGGTGGAGTTGAAATCATGGCCATCTTTTCTGGGCCAAAGGATGTTTAATTATATATATATATATATATATGCCAGATATATCTTGTGCTAAAATTTTAGATAACACAAGCTATCAAAAGTGTATGTCTCGATACTTATATAGTAGATGCTTTATTTCCATCTGTCTTAAACTTTCATGATACCCACATTTTTTTTGTGTGTGCAACTCAACATATGAAGGTTAGGTGTTCAGTACCCCCCTCTCCCTTATAAGCCTATAAGTTTAACTAAATTTTACAGGAACAGAGATTAAGTCAATCATATCCTTTTTGGCCTATCTACAATGATGAATAAATTGCAAATACTTAATAAATATTTATTAAATTAATATATAAAAAATGAGGGGTAAAATAAGAACATTGACATTTTCAGAATAAAGATTTGGGGAAAAGTCCAATGGCATACAACTTAACTTTAGATGTCTTGGACTAGTTTTTCTACTGGGGCTGTTGTTTATTCCTAGTGAGCATGTTTCTCTTCTAAGAATTTTTCCACTCATCCCCTTGTCTGATAACAGAGCACCCTATCCATGACACATATCCGAGGTTGGGCTGTGATGTATATTAAGTTTCTGTGACTACATTTCTATGACCACTATGATTGGTTCAGGGCTGGATACATGAACTGAACTAAATTGGGTTGCCCAAGCCCTTTCCCAAGATTTTATATTTGGTTACTTGGTAATAGAAATTATTTCTTCTCTCCACAGTCTTAAGCTGGAATGATTTAGTTTGATACTTCTTGTGGCCCTGTCTAAACTTTCTTTTTACCACCTCTACTACTTCTATCTCCTCTTTTTTCATTTATTGCCTGTTTAAAACAAATAGATGTAGAAATCTCACAATGCTTTGCAGGTGACACATATTCTATTCTATACAGAGGAAAACCAAGAAAAGCTGCATCAGAGAGACTACTCAAATTCACATTAATGATGAGGCTATATGGATAAAATTATATGCTTACACGAGAACATGTATTTTAAGTAAAAAAGATACTGTCCATATGGACATTTTTTAAAAATTTATTTTCCTATGAGGGGAAGGAATTCAGTGATAAATTTTACAATGTCCATTCAATTACTTACATAAATAACCACTCATTTGCTTGGGTAAACAGAACTATAGGATCTCCTTGCCTGTGGATCGAATTGGGTTCTCTGCTTCCTAATGCAGTACCTTAATGTTTGCACACTGGCTTCTCTAAAGAAGTAAGTCAGATTATGTGTGAAATTCCACTGGAAGTAGGCCTAATGAATGCTTCAAACTGTAGATATCACTCCAGTGGTTTAAAGAAGTTAACATACTTTTCAGAGGCACCTAACTCCCAACTGGGGAGAAGGTTCAGTAACAAGACAATGTTAAAATGTTTCCTTTACCATTCAAATACAACTGGGTGGGTAAGCTACCTGAGAATCACACACTTTTGGAGCAGGAAGGCATCTTGGGATTATTTAGTTCAGCCTTATCAGTTTACACATGTATAAAACTGAGACCTGCAGAAGTTAAGTGACTTGCCTTAGGTCATACAACTAATAAGTAATGGAAATAACCATAGAACACACCTCCTTTCCATCTCAATCCAGTCCCAATTATAAAAAATAAATGTTCCCTAGAACTCAGCTAGTGTTTTATGTATCCTGTTTGTGCCTCTCAATTGTAAACTGTTTTGGTATTTATCAATACATGATGGGAAAGTGCTGATTTTCGAGAAAATCCAAATAATGGATTAATGTGTTTTCTCCTGCCATGGGGGTGGAGAGTGGGCAGATGCCAAGATGTTTGCAAAACACACATGTTGCTGGCCACACAGAGTGAGATCTTTGTGTGCTTTCAGCCAATGATTTATGAGGCTGACCTGAATTTGTTGCTTAGGGAAGGTATGAGTTAACCATAAACATCACAACAGGAAAGTTCTTTAATAAAATGATACACTTTTCTTTTTATAACACACATGTGATTTGACACTGAAATAAAATGCAGATGCTACTTTGATTGGAGTATTCCCTATTGTGCTTTTCCAAAACACCTTCACATATGGTCTGCCTCATTCCTGAGAAATGACTTGTTGTTTATGTCATACAAACAGAACAGATTGATTTTACAGTGAGTAAGGAGGATGATAAATTGTACGTTGGAGAGAAATCCTTGTCTCAGCAATCTAAACACTTGAAAATAAATGTTGCCTTTTAGTAAAGACTCTCATCATATACCCAGGATCCCTTTATTTCATACCCCTTTCAAAGGGTTAAATAAATCGAAACATAGAATCTCAGAAAACAGAAGGGTAGTTCTAATCACCAAAAATATATATTTACTTTTCATCATTTAAACAAATACTGAGACCTAACTGTAAAACAAATGGCAGAGTTGTCCCAAGGAACCAACCCCAAATATCTAATATTTCAGTATTATATCTGTACTGTTCCCAGAATAAAACATTACTCATCTGAGTTGGACAATAGTATTGTTTATTTCTCAGTGAATTTTAAATATAAAGTTCTTATGTTAAACAGCTTTCTCAAAGTCTCCAACTGTATCCCTTCAGAATTATTTTGCACAATACAGAGAAAATATCTGTGCCCACTCCCATGACACATCTATTTTTGTAGAATTTTTTCAGTTTACAAATCTCTTAATCTTGTTCCTATACCTTTCTTTTTTGATTTGGTGCTCACCACAGCTTTATAATATGATATTACTAACCTCATTTTACACATTATAAAAGCAGAAATCCAGAGTGGATAGATAGCTTATTTACCAGCACTCAACTAGTTCATCTGTATCCCTATCCAGTTCTCTTCCCATTGTAACATGATACCTACCTACCTGATTAGCCTCAAATGGAACTGGAGACTTTAGTTTGTGCATTTTGCATTTAGTTCTTAAAATTTAACATTTTCAAGTCTGTTCCTCTTGCATGTCTAAGAGAGCTGGATGGATTTGGGGTAAAGATAAGATGCCATGGAGGGGGAAAGCTAACTAAGTAAACCACAGAATGGCCCATCAGAACAGAATCCCCATGGGGAAAGATTCCTGAAAGGTATTTATCAATGATTAAAACGCAAGTACATATTTATTGAATGGCACCTTTACCTTATTATGTGTAGCTAAAGCATGGCCATTCATTCCTATTGAGAAGGAATAAATCCTAGTGATTAAGAATACAGGCTCTGGGCAATAATACATAAACTCAAACAAATTATCATTCTGATTTACAAGTTGAGTAAACTTGGACAAATTTCTCAAACTCTTTTTACCTCGGTTCTTGTAAAAATGCTTATTTGTAAAATGGAGCTAGTTTTACCAATCTTATTTTCATGAGTTCAAATATGTATGTAAAAAAAGTAACAGTGAAGTGCATATAGTATATAATAAATGCTCAACAGATGCTAGCTGAAATTATAATTGAGGCTTTTCTCTCTCTATTATCCTCCACATCTATATGCTTTCCAACTTTATTTTAATGATTGAAACAACTTCCTGTTTGTTTGTGGGTTGTTGTTTTTTGGAGGGGACAGAAACATTGCCAGCAACTAAGAGAATTACAGAAAGAAAATAGGATACTAGTAGTAGAAAAAAAGAAGAGTAAACATAATGTGTTAGTTTTCCGTTGCTGCATAACAAATTATACAAATTTAGTAGCAGGATCTTAAAAAGTTGTACTCAAGGCATTGGCTGGGCTGTGTTTTCATCCAGAGGCCTAATAGGGGAGGAATTCTCTTCATGACCATTCAAGTTGTTGTCACAATTCATTTCCTTGTGGCTGTATGACGGAGAACCAGGCTCTTTGCCCGCTATTGCCTGGAGGTTTCCCACAGTTCCCAGAGGCCTCCCAGTAGTCCTATGCAATAGAACTTCTGCACCATCATGGCCACTACTTTATCAAGCCCACAGAGGATCCTCTCACTTCAGGGAGACCCCATATGGCTTTTATCTAATTAAGTCAGGACCTCCCTGGATAATCTTTCACTTGATTACCTTGATCCCTGCATCTTTGCCATTTTCTATTGACTAGAAGCAAGTTATGGGTCCCATTCATACTCTAGGAGGGTCATACAGAGAATGAAAACCAAGAGGCAGGAATAATGGGGGCTGGCTCACAGGATCCTCATCTGTCTATGCTTATAGGAAGGTGATCAGATGGGCTGCTGTCTTTGTGATGGTATTGGGTAATTGTTTCTCTACCAGCAATAAAATGAATCATTGCATATCGAGTCCAACCTAGTTTGCCTTTCAGTTGAAATTTGCTCTTTTCGAAGCCTGAGGCTAAAATGAGCCATGTCTGTGATTGATCTCCCAAATCCCCCTATGCTCTATATGCTCCCTCATGTTTCTTAGATTTTTCAGTTATACTCTAGTGTCTTTATGCCTTGGTATTTGACCATGTACCCATTACTTCTTATACAGGTTAATTTGGTTATATATTTCTAAATAGCATTTTCTCTGGGGTTTAGATTTCATATATAATTTTTATAGTGCTATTGGTGATCATTTAACCCAGTTTAAAGATTATTCCCTAACAGAGTTTCTCTCTGGTAATCTTTAAATTTAGATATAAGAAATGGGACCATGATAAATGGTCCAATTTCCTAGACCATGTAGTACACCACATTAATAAAAAAAATCACATTAATTTGATGTAGTCCCATTTGTTTATTTTCTTTTTATTTTCATTGCCCTAGGAGCAGTATCAGTGAAGAAATTGCTTCGGCATATGTTTGAGATTTCACTGCCTATGGATTCCTCTAGAATTTTTATGATTTCCTGTCTTATGTTTAAATCCTTGATCCATTTTGAGTTTATTTTTGTATTTGGTGTAAGTTGGTGGTCCAGTTTCATTTTTTGCATGTATCTGTTCAATTTTCCCAACACCATTTATTGAAGAGACTGTCTTAAATCCATTATATGTTCATGACTCCTTTGTCAAATATTAATTGAGCATAGTAGTTTGGGTCAATTTCTGGGTTCTCTATTCTATTTCATTGATCTATATGTCTATTCTTATGCCAGTACCAGGAAGTTTTGAGAACCATGGCTTTGTAATACAGCTTGACATCTGTTATTGAGATTCCACCTACTTTGTTATTCTTTCTCAGGATTACTGCAGGTATTAGAGGTCTTTTTTTATTCCTAGATGAATTTTTGGAAAGATTGTTCTAGATCTGTAAAATATGCCATTGATATTATAATGGAAAGTGCATTGAATTTTTAGGTTGCTTTGGGGAGTATGGACATTTTGATGATGTTGATTCTTCCAAAATAAAAAGCTTTTGCACAGCAAAGGTAATCATTAACAAAACAACAAAAAAGCTCACTGCATGGAAGAACATGTTTGCCAATGATATCAATGATAAGGGTTTAATCTTCAACATTTACTGGGAACCCCTACATCTTAATAAAAGGAAGTTAAACAACCCAATCAAAAAATGGGCAACTGATCTAAATAGATAATTTTCAAAAGAAGACAGAAGAAAGGCCAAGAGACATATGAAAACCTTCACAAGTCACAAATCATCAGGGAGATGCAAATCAAAACAACAATGCAGTACCATCTCACACCTGTCAGAATGGCTATCATCAACAAACCAACAAATGACAAGTGCTGGTTGAGGACACAGAAAAAAGGAACCCTTGTGCACTGCTGGTGGGAATACAGACTGGTGCAGCCACTGTGGAGAACATCATGGAATATCCTCAAAAAAACTAAAAATGGAACTCCCATTTGACCCAGTGATCCCACTTCTAGGAATATATCCCAAGAAACTAAAAATATGAATCAGAAAGGACATATGCACTGGTATGTTCACAGCAGCACAATTCACCATACCTAAGCTTTGGTAATAGCCTAAGTGCCCATCAGCAGATGAGTGGATTAAAAAACTGTGGTACATCTACACAATGGAATACTATGCTGTAAAAAAGAAGGAGTTCTTATCATTTGCAACAACATGGATGGAGCTGAAGAGCATTATGGAAAGTGAAATAAGCCAGGCAGAGAAAGATAAATATCACATGATCTCACTCATTTATGGAATATAATGAACAACATAAACTGATGAACAAAAACAGGTCCAGAGGCAGAGAAACATCCATCAGAACCTCAAACCTCAGGGAAGATAGGGGAAGGAGGGAGTAAGGGGGAGAGATCAACAGAAGGACTTATATAAATGCATATAAGGCTAATTAATGGACACAGACAACAGGGGAGTGAAGGCATGAATGGAGGTTGTTGGGGGGTAATGAGGGAATAAGGATACATATGTAATACCACAATCAATAAATAAATTAAAACAAAACAAAACAAAATAAAGAAAAACAAAAAAGAAACATCACATTATCTTTTTTCTCATCTGTGTCTGCAAAAGTAAAATGACAACGCATACTCTACTAACCACTGTCATTTCTTAGGTTAATTTAAAGCTTTAACCCTTACAATAGAAGCAGAGTTTTATGTTGTACAGACACTGTTGGTGACACCATATCTGCCATTCTTCTTTTCTGTCTTTCTAACTGGTGATGCCACTTCCAATGATTGAAAATGGTAGGTGTTTTCCCAGTCTCTTGTGCATGATAGGTGGTCATGGACCCAGTCTGGCTGATGAAATATAAGAAATGCCAGCTTGGGCTTTCTTCCTCTTAAAAGAGATACAAGCAAGAAGGAAAACCCCTTTCACCATTCCCTTATTCATTTTCTCTCATTCATTGATGCTGGCAGCTTCTGAAGATGTTTTGTAGCATCAGAGGAAGAAAATAGGAAAGAAACTCATTGAGCCCCCGTTATGTTGAGTCATTGCATATGACCTCTTTCTACCTATCCCATGGTTCCTTTTACATGAGGTAATTAAATGCACATATTGTTCAATACTCTTGGATGACCATTTTGTTGTTTATAGCTGAAAGCAATCTTACTGAGAGAAGGAACCTCTACTAATGTAGTCCTGATGCATTGAGGAGCTGGTGTTTTTTCTCTCATTTAATATTTATCATGTTTACATGATGCCCTAGATTCTGAACACATAGTTTCAGAATACTTTCATATTGTCTGGAATTCACCAAAGCACAATGAGTAACTATTTGCTTTTGAGTTTAGAACAACGAGGAAAATGGGCACAGTATGGTGCAAGAGATTCTTCTCCACGGATACCACTCTGATTCAGTTGGGGAGGTGGAGAATGAGGTGAGTAGAATTAATTTAGCCAACTGTCTGGAAACCTAAGGACATCAGTGATAAGATTTAAATATTCAGGAGCTCCAGATTATGAGTTTGTCTAAATTATTGCTGCATAACTTAAACAATGAAAGGGCAAAGCTGGACATGAAATGTTGGTATTTATTTAACATAAAATCTCAAATGACCAGTAAAATAGATAATGTTCTGTTGTAATAATTTGCAAACAAAATTAAAAAAAAAACAACAATTGAAAACAATTGAGTGGGTGTATTTTGAGCTTCAGGCATTGTAAATTCTTTCACTCTCATATACTTTATGCCTTCTTTAATAAACTGGAGAGTCTTGGACCAGCTTCATCGGTGACGGTAGGTGGTCATTCATTTCACAATCCACTAATTTTTATGATTATTCAGTATTTTATGTTACCTAAATTGCTTTGAATTTTGTCTTACTCAAATTGTAATATGGCAATAGCTTATATGATTTCAGAATCATTAATTCAATTGGTGTTTTCAGCATATAAAAAGTTACAGTTATTTCTCCAAATACAAACAAAAGCTTAAGGTTCTGAAATATGGTGTATAAAATATTTTTTGAAATATACATCACTGATCTATTAACCAAATGTGTCTTGTTGAAAATATAGAGTAACTAGAAAATTCTTAGGAAGCATAACAATTGATATCAATTATAATCTAATTTGCCTTTTAAAAAGACAATTGTATATTAACCTTAAGTTTATTTTTAGCTTAACTACAGAATTATTACATTATATGGAATAAATGATGATAATGTGGCTACTTAATATTTAAGATGTTTTTGTTTTTAAATATTTTCTTCATATGACATTTTATAGGGTTTTACAGGAATATACTAACACTATGCCCTAACTCTCAATTCGTCCTTTCTGCCATACTTCATCCCACCTAAAATTTGATGCTTATTGACAATTTTCTTTTGAGTAGTCATAACAATCTATGGTAAAACTTTCAGAGATGGGTCATTTATTATATTTCAAGGCCACCCAATTTGTTATGAACATTTTTACAGTTTAAAAATTTTTTTTCTAATACAGTGGTACCTCGAGATACGAGTGCCCCAACATACGAGATTTTTGAGATATGAGCCATCGAGCCAGCGATTTTTGCTTTGAAATACGAGCAACATTTGAGATGGGAGTAATTGCGTGGATCGGCCAGCTGCACACGACCCACCAGTTTACCATGACTCGAGCATCTCATGGTTTCTCACGCCTCAAGATTACGGAATGAATTGAACTTGTATCTCGATGTACCACTGTATTGCGTTAAAACTCATGTCCCTGTTTTTAAAAATTTATTAAAATCCCATATAAAAAGTAATCAACTTATTGCTTTACTTATCTTATTTCTTCCTTCCTTTTCTCCTTTCCTTTCTTCCATCATCTATCTTTTCAAATGTCTATCTCACAATTTAAATAATTGTTAAATATATGTAAATCAATTGGTTTTATATGATCATATCTCAGTTTCAATATCCCTCACTTTCTTATCCAATCACCCCTTACAGTGATGAACAACTTCACTAAATAGGGCTCTACAGAGAAGCTTTGGAAGAATTCAAGGATATAGTTGCCACCTATAAGAGCCCAAGGAATAGAGCATATTCTTTTCATGCATAGACTGAGTAATGTCTATTATGGATTTGGTAGACATTACTCTGTCAAAATCTCCTTCCAGATACACAGAAGATTGCTTTCTCTAGTCTCCTTGCATTGAGCCAGCTTATTTAAATTTTTCTGCCTAAGTGGTTAGAACAAGAAGGAATGAGTGTTCTTCCTGTACAAAGCATTCACTTGCTAGTGTGAACCCTGCTCTTTCCTTTCCCTTGGTGGTGTTAGGAAGGAAGCCTTGTGTAGAGATGGTCTGATAGACAGATCAAAGCAACTTGTATTGCAGAGTTCTCATATTAAAGAGAGCCATCCTGGGAGCAGCTGTCCTGTAGCTAACTTTATATGAATAAAAAATAAACTTTTGTTGTGTTAAGTCATTAATATGTGACCTACTATAGCACAGTTTAGCTTATCATAGCATTACATAAGTTACCATAGCATAACCTAGTCTACATTAATTAATACAATGATCAACTCTGAAGGCCTGCAGCCATTAAAATTTATAATTTTCTTGAGAAACTGTTTTAAAATCACTTGTGATGGGTGTAGAGTATGAAAGTGAGTCTCTTAGCTAGTGATGGGTGAGCCTAATCAAACTGCCATATCTATACCTAACACAAGATCTTATTTAATTCTCAAAACATCCGGATGAAGTTGTTAATGTGTTTTCTGCATTACAAATATGAAAGTTATACAATTTTCTGTGAAAAACAATTTTAAATCGGGAAAATTTCCAAAACTTCTGAATATATTATTCAAGAATATCCAAGTTTATGTTGCAGTAAGAGAGAAACAATGATATTAACATCGCTATATTATTTTATTATTAACATCTTCATTTTTCCACCCAAAAGCTATCTCCCTGTGTATGGTTGAGAAAAAACTATAGTCCTTTTCTTCTGCTTCTGAATTTTCATTTATGGCAATAATTTCCCCAAGGCAATCGTGCTCCTGTTGGAGTTTCCCAACTCCACTTTGATCTCATTGGTTCTACTGGGCCTTTCACCACCCAGCCCTTTGGACAACTATATTCCTGGGTTGATGTATTTCTGTGCTGGTCTCTTTGAATGAGTGATCTGGTTCAGGCCATGCCCCCATTCTCTTTCATAAATTTCCCATAATACAATTATAATACCATAGGCTTGGTAATATAATTGATTCTCTAGAAGATTGGAGTAATTGAAGAGATACAATATAGGAGAATCAATTAAAAAGTTAATGCTAAATATAACTGCTCTCAAATTTCAAGGGGGAAAATATAACCTTTAAATTAAGTCATCCACAGGAAATTCCCACATGGATATTCCTTACTTGTCTTCCTAATCTTGTCTTCTTTTCTTTATTATCAATCTCATAGTGTCCACTTATACTCTCTTTTATGAAAACTCCACTCTCTTCATATGGGGTTTTGCCCTATATAGTCTTCTCTCTCCCTCTAACCAATCTATTGACCTCTCAACTATTTAGGAAGAAGTTTCCCAGAGAGGGTAGCAATGGAATGAGATAAGAGTCCAGTGTGCACTTGACCCTTCCAAGTGCATTTCTCTCTTTAGCCTCTGTAAGCTTGAGGTACAGCTTTGTCTCCTGTTTTGCCTGATAATGAGTGAATAACTGTTGTATCCAATGCACACAAAACACTATATTCATACATACACATTCACCTCAAAAACAACTCATATTCTTAGAACAATCTAGTCTATGTTTATATTAAGGAAAATAAACATTTTTTTTCTAAGTATAATATCATCCGCACCAATTCCCTGTCCTCAGGATGCTAATAATTTACAGTACTGGGCATGACAATTGTAGTTCCCAGAAGCATCTTTTCAATTTCAGAACAGATCTTAGTGCTTAAAAAATGTAACCCATTAGAGGGCCACTACCCATGAATGCCCACTTTTTATCTTTATTAAAACCCAGATTCCAGCTTTTGTTTACCTCATACTATGGAAAATTATCAGGTAGGACACCTTTCTTGCTTCCCTATACAGAAGTTTCCCTATATGGGCTGACATATGGGGCAAGAATTGGTCTTCAATCCTATTAGAAGTCTAGCATTCATTTTAAAAGTTATTGGCAATTTGTTCTTATGTAAACAGGAACTGATAAGCAGGTTTTTCCATATTTTGCCATTGTTTATGATAGTTTATACAATTTTATAAATGCATCAATATACATGAATTTGGGGTAAGCATTAACCTTTCTATTTGATTATAATGAGAGGACATCCTGACATCAACCCACTCTCTAAATAAAAATTAAAAAATTGCCCTCATCCACATATTTATCACATATAAATTTATATCATATGTAAATTTTTATTCATTGTTTTGAATTTGAGATAGCAACCTGCCTACTCCCCATTCTCTCCAACCTCTATATTAGTTCAGTACCTAAGAACTCTATATTCTTTTCCTGTAACATCCCTAACAAACATCCCTCTTTTTCATTGCTTTTGTGAGTGTGTGTGTGTGGGGGGTGGGGGGCCTCAGTTATTGTGGTGTTCTATCTTCTAATCTCCTGATCCATCCTAGACACTAACTAGAACAATGGATTTCTTAAACCTCAATCATCATGTTGTGCTGCTCTCACTTGTTGCTTTTAGTTTTATATCCCACATATGAGTGAAATAATTTGGTTCGTGACATTTTCCATCTGGCATTTCACTTAGCATGATATCCTCAAGATCTATCCATGTTGTCGCAAATAGCAGTATTTTTCATCTTCCATAGTGACTGAGTATTATTCCATTGTATACTTGTACCACATCTTTATTATCTATTAAAGAACAATTCGGTTGTTTCCATGTCTTGACCACTGTAAATAATGCTGTAATGAACATAGGGGTACATATATCTTCAGAAATAAGTGTTTTAAATTTTTAGGGGGTAGATACCCAGAAGAGAGTACAGTGGTACCTCGAGATACGAGTGCCCTAACATGCGAGATTTTTGAGATAGGAGCCGTCGAGCGAGCGATTTTTGCTTTGAAATATGAGCAACATTTCTGATAGGAGTAATCGCATGGAATCAGCCGGCTGCACACGACCCACCAGTTTACCGCGACTCGAGCGTCTCATAGTTTCCCACGCCTCAAGGTTACAGAAGGAATTAAACTTGTATCTCGAGGTACCACTGTATTATGGTACCTCGTATGTTGATTTTTTTGAAAAACCTCTTTACTGTTTTCCATAGTGGCTGTACCAGTTTACATTCCCACCAGTAGTGTATAAGGGGTCCCTTTTCTCCACAACCCTCCAACATTTGTTTACTTATCTTGTTGATAATAATCATTCTAACAGGTGTGAAGTAGTATCTTATTGTTGTTTTCATTTGCATTTCCCTAACAGCTTATGAATTTGACCATTTTTTCATTATTTGTTGGTCATTTGTATGTTTTCTTGGGAGAAGTGTCCATGTTCTTTACCCATTTTATTTTTAAATATGGTTATTTGCTTTTTTTGTTGTTTTTAAATATATTTTGGCCGAAACCGGTTTGGCTCAGTGGATAGAGCGTCGGCCTGCCGATTGAAAGGTCCCAGGTTTGATTCTGGTCAAGGGCATGTATCTTGGTTGTGGGCACATCCCCAGTAGGGGGTGTGCAGGAGGTGGCTGATCAATGTCTCTCTCTCATTGATGTTTCTAACTCTCTATCTCTTTTTTTTCCTCTCTGTGAACAACCAATATTATATATATATATTTAAAAAATATATATATATTTTTTGGATGGTAAGTACTTATCAGAGGTCTTATTTGCAAATATCTTCTCCCGTTTATTTGGTTGCCTTTTTGTTTTGTTGATGACTTCTTTTACTGTGCAGAAGCTTTTCGGTTTACTAAATAGTCCCATTTATTAATTTTTGCTTTTACTTTTCTTGCCTTTGGTAAATTCATAAAATCTTCTCTAAGACCATGGCCCATAAGTTTTTAGTACCTATGTTTTCTTCTATGTAATTTTTTATTTCAGGTCTTATATTTAGGTCTTTGATCAATTTTAAGTTGAATTTTATATATGGGGACACATAGCAGTCCAGTTTCATTCTTTTGCACATGGTTTTCCAATATTTCCAGCACCATTTATTGAAGAGGCTTTTTCTCTCCCTTCATTGTATGTTTTTGGCTCCTTTATTAAAATATTACATGTGGGTTTATTTCTAGGCTCTCAATTCTATTGTTCTTTTGATTATTGTTGTTTTGTAGTATAATTTGTTCTGTTGTTTTGATTATTGTTGTTTTATAGTATAATTTGAAGTCAGGGAGAGTGAATCTTTGCCTTTTTTCTTTTGTTTTATACAGCTTTACTTTAAGGTATTGAGCAACATATATTTTATTTCTTATGCTTTTTACTCAGCCTTATGTCAATGTGTATGATATCCCAATAACTAATATAATATATGTAATATTCTAACAGATTCTAATAGCTGTACACTATTTTATGGTGTGCATTTATGTTTTTTATTTGTTTGTTAGTAGACTACTTCCAATACCACTATCAACAACAAATTGAAGTAAATATGTCCATTTCTGGTCCAATGTGAGACTGTTTTTGAGAAAATATACCTACAAGTAGGATTGCCAAGTCATAGTGTACAACAGTGCTTATATCTACAAGTCTTATATCCACTAAAGGCACATGAGAATCCTGTTGTTTCTAATATTCTCCTACACATGGTATTACCCAATTTTCTAATTTCTGCCAATATGATCAGTTTTAATTGGTATTTTGTTGTTTTAACTTTTCTCTAATTACAAAGGAGCTTGGGTATATCTTTAATATACTTATTGTCATTTGGGTTTCTCTTCCTGTGAATCTTGTTCACATATTTTATCCATTTTCTATTGAGTTTTCTGTACTTTTCTTGTTTATTTGTGGGAATTTCTATTAAAATCTAGATATTTGTATCTTGATGGTATTAGATGCTTTCCATACCTTTTCTCAACTGGTCATATGTCTGTTCAACTTTCTCTGTTGACTCTTATTAAATTAAAATCTTTAATTACAGTATTATTCCACTCCATTACTTTTTTACATTATGGCTTATGCTTTTTTTTGAGTTACAGTTAAAAATTCTTCTGCATTGTGGATCAAAATATATTATTTTACATTTTCTTCTTCTAGCATTATAATTTACTAATTACATTAACATATTAGTCCATTTGGAGCTCACTTAACCCAGTTTTATTTTTAATTCTCAGATCAAACCAATTTTCCCTTTTCTATCTACTTAAGAGTATGTCTTGGCCAGGCCGGCATGATTCAGTGGTTGAACATTCACCTATGAACCAAGAAGTCAAGGTTCAATTCCTGGTTAGTGGACATGCCCAGGTTGCGGGCTCAGTCCCCCATGGGGGGCATGCAAGAGGCAGCTGATTAGTGTTTCTCTCTCTCTCCCTCTCCCTTCCTCTCTGAAATAATTTAAAATATACATTTAAAAAAAAGAGAATGTCTAATATTTACTACATAGATGAGAAAACTGACACTTGGGCATTTAAATAATTTGTCTTGTGACATAAGCAAGGAATAGTCAGAGCTGCGATTCTCATTAAGGTTCCTTCATCTCAAAGTTCATAAGTGCTATTTCCTCTATACTTTCTAAAGGAGACTCCTTCTATATAGTAATTTCCTTGAAGGCAGAGGCTGTACACTGTCATGTTTTATGCACAATATCACTGAGAACAATGACTGGCCAATGCAATTGCTCAGTAAGTATTTTTTAAGTTGTGGTATTTTTGTTCTATCACTCTCTGGTCTTTTACCCTCTATAGATTATCACAAAAGCTGTGGAATTAGTTTTTCATCCGTTCTTCTGACAAGCCCTTTCCCTAAAGTGCTGCCATTTGATTAGTTTGGCCTCAGCCTCTAAAGGCTGGACACACTCCAGGGCTTGCTGATGGAGATTTGATACTGCCATTTGACTTGGAGAGTGGCACTTTGGTGGCACTAGTGGAATCAGTCCAGGAACTAATGGGAACATCAATGATGAGTTCAAATATGGGACACATTAAAGTAATTGTGCAGATAGGACAGCTCTGGAGACATGAATTTTCATCTGTATCTTGAATTTACATTGTTGCCACATCCTGAACGACAAGCTTAATGAGAGCAGCTATCTCCTTATCCAACTGTTCATTGTTTGGGTATGGAGGAAATTCAGTTCCAGTCTTTGAGTTTCTGCCATGGATGGCAGTATCTGGATGCCTCTGTGATTTTTCCAGGTGTTGGCCATATCTGACCTAACTTCCTGCCAGCTCATAATGATGTGGCTCTGGTAAGAAACAATCAACCCCTCTCTAAGCCTGTATGTTCATGCAATTCAGCACAGCCATTAACATCTGTCTGGAGCACTGCCTTAGAGTTTTGAGTGGTGGCTGACTGTCTAATGGGGGGCAGAGCTATCCATGAGAACAGAATTTAATTTTTATGATGATATTTTTAGCTTTGGTTGTATTATTAGTTGGGGGACAAAAAAAACAAAAAGAACATATCAGATCAAGTCTTCAATATCCCATATTATTGGTACCTTATGAGATGGACTTAGATCCACAAATCTACACCAATACTAATATAGTCTGAGATGTCAGAGTATGACCAGGACTTAGGACCCAAGGGGATATAGCAGACTAGATAAGCCTGGAGTTTTTATTTAGGAAGAACCAAAGAATCAAGAGGAAAATTATTTATTCATTATTTAATGTAAGGATACAGATCACATTTATGAACATTGACTATGAAGTAGGTACTGTGGGTACAAAAAGTGCATCAGAAGCAGCCTCCACCGGCAAGACACCAATTCAAGGCCAGGAGTTTATTATGGGTACTGTGATTTTGCAGATGTAGTAACTCACCAAAGTTTGCTCATATAGTAACTATCATATATAGGAGTTAGATACAGGCCTTCTACTTCTAAGTCATGAGCTCTTTACACAATGATGCTGCTACCCAAGCATCAGTGACTTAGTCATAAAGAAACTGGAGCAATAAGAAAGGAACTTCATCACCTGGGGATGATTTTTAAAAAAATATATTTTATTGATTTTTTACAGAGAGGAAGGGAGAGAGATAGAGTTAGAAACATTGATGAGAGAGACATTGATCAGCCACCTCTTGTACACCCCCTATTGGGGATGTGCCTGCAACCAGGATACATGCCCTTGACCAGAATCAAACCTGGGACATTTCAGTTCGCAGGCTGACACTCTATCCACTGAGCCAAACCGGTTTCAGGTGGGAAGGAGCTTTAAGAGAAGATCCTGAGTCACTGAGGAACCAGCCAGTTTGGCCTTTAGAAACAGTTGCTAGAGTAGTAGGCACTGCGGACAGATGGAGCCCATGGCAACAGATTTCTATGCCAAAGCAGAGGCATCTTTCATTGGATTTTTTATTATAAATTCCTTCCTGGTGCCAAGATTGGTTTAAAGTTGGGAGTGGGAGGGGTGATAAGCCAGGCCATAGGGATTTAATAATGCTCAGTTACTATGTTTAGAGAGCTAGGTTTAGAAAGCAGAGAACAAACTATATCATTTTATCCTTTATCTAGTTTCTTTTGAAAAAGTATGTTTTGAATGCTTTCCTCCAAGTATTTGGGTACAGATTTAATAGAATAAGTGCCTTTATCAAATCAACATGCACTATTTCCCTGTAAGAACTAAAAGCATCATCAAACCTCAGAGTTGAAAAGGATACTTTGCTAACTAAACATTTGCAACCACAAGTGAACAAAACATATTATGCTTCATGTAGACCAACTGTAATTATGCAAAATAAAAAGTTTAACTCACAATTGCCATTCATTTGAGATGGTTTTATTTTTCTGTACTTTTGTGGGATGTTCTTGGTTACATTTAAAAAATATATATATAATTTATTTCAGAGAGGAAGGGAGAGAGAAATAGAAACATCAATGATGAGAGAGAATCATTGACCAGCTGCCTCTTGTATGCCTCCTATTGGGGATCGATCCCAAAACCAGGGCATGTATACTGACTGGGAATTGAACCCCTGGCCAAGAATCAAACTGTGATCTCCTGGTTCATAGGTCAATGCTCAACCACTCAGCCACACCAGGCCAGTCCTTGGAGACATTTTAATCTATAAATATAGCTTAGCTCAGTGGTTAAGAACACAAGGTATGTTATTTACTACTTGGTTTTAAATCTTGGCTTTATCAATTAATGATGTCATAGAATAAGTTTAAACCTTTTGTGCTTCCATTTTCTCTGTTTTCTGAGGCACAATGGCAGTATCAATTTTATATGGGGGTGCAGATAATTTTATTTAGTTCTTTAGAAAAAAATTCATTTGTGAATCAGCATTTTAATGTGTTAGAAATTCTTGATCAATCCTTTACTTAAAGATTCAGGATAAACCATTTTATAGGGCTTTTAACTACCTACTAATGTAATTTGTTATGCATTGTTTACCATTCATCCCCAAATTACTCTTAACTTTGAAGTTTTCTTTTAATAAAGGAAGACACTTTGACCTTACATGTCCAGTATGCTATTTTTTAAAAGGGAAGAGATGCAAATTAAAGTGGATATACTATTTATCTACTTAGCCTGATAGTTTTTATTTGTATTTATTACAGTTTTAAAAGAATTGAAAGCAAAATGTATAAAGCTTTCAAATGGATTCTTGTTCTTTATACCCTCTTCATTCCTGAAAAGAAATTTGCTTGCTTTTGTGAGTTTAAAATTTTGCTGCACTTTTCAAAAAATACTTTAGGCCAATATCCTAAAGTTTTGGAAAATAAATCACTGTTCTTAAAATTATCTCCATTCCTCGCCGGAACCGGTTTGGCTCAGTGGCTAGAGTGTCGGCCTGCAGACTGAAAGATCCCGGGTTCCATTCTGATCAAGGGCACATATGCTGATTGTGGACACATCCCCAGTAGGGGGCGTGCTGAAGGCAGCTGATCAATGTCTCTCTCTCATCGATGTTTCTAACTTTCTATCCCTCTCCCTTCCTCTCTGTAAAAAATCAATAAAATACATTTAAAAAAATTATCTCCATTCCTAGAAAGACTATTTCATATTCCTATAAATGAGTTTAAGATTATTACTTGAAAATCTAGAAGGAATTAACAAGTGGGTTGAGGATGGCCATGAGTGATGCTACAAAAAGGAGTTGCGTGTCTTACTTCCACCATCACATGTGAAGTACTGTCACATCTTCCACTCTACATTTGGTGGTACCACAGTGAGTCGAAGGGAGAAAGGCTTTTGCCCTTTTAAACTAAACCTGATGAGCTAGTAGATTTCCATCCAAGGCTAGGAGAAGGAATTTTGAGTATCAGTCTTTCTCAAAAAGACTTTTTCTTTTTTTCACAATATTTACAAAATTGACATGGCATGACAATCTCAGGAAGTCATAATTCTGGTGGTCAGAACATTCATTCTTCTGCGCCAGCCTCCCAAGTCCTCCAATTCCTTCAGGCCCCACCAAGACACAAGAAAGCCTTGGATGTCAGCTGCCTAGCTGCCCAGGGCAGGCCTGAGGTGCAGGCAAGTCTCGTATGTTGGCTGCCCACCCACACAGGGTCGCCTGAGGTTCAGGTACCAGGCTGGCTGAGGCTTACACTGCCTATAGTGGCAGCAGCAGAGGTGTGATGGGGAAGTCACCTTCCCCTGATCGCTGGGTAGCCTCCCACCCCTGAAGATCAGGTCAGGCTAAGGGATCCACTCCAGTGCATTAATTTTCATGCACCAGTCCTATGGTTTTAAAATAATTTCCCAAGTAAGATCAAGTGTAGTTGATTCTGTGTACACACTCTGCAATAGTACTATTAATAAAGGTGATAATGGGAGTGATGGTATTGCTTCATTAATGATATATGATATTTGTATAACACTTAAGAGTTAGGCTAATTTGTTTAACATATGTCATCCAATTTTCTAAACAATCATAGAAGAGTGTGTTTAGTTTTTATTTAGAAAACTAAAGGCCCAATTCATGACATTCATGCATGGGTAGGGTACCTAGTATTGGTCAGTGATCAGGGCTGATCTGTGGGATGACAGGTGGAGCAATAGGGGGGCTCCTGATGGCAACCACCTTGGCTGGCCTGGGGCCTGTGGGTTGGGGCAGCTTTTGCATTGAGCATCTTCCTCCTGGTGATCAGTGTGTGTCATAGCAACCTGTCATTCCACTGGTCATTCCCTCATTTGGTCAACTTGCATATTAGGCTTTTATTATATAAACTAGGGGATCAGTGCACAAAATTCATGCACTGAGGGGGGGTGTCCTTCAGCCCAACCTGCCCCCTCTCACATACTGGGAGCCCTCAGGGGATATCATACTGATGGCTTAGGCCCACTCCCCCTGGGGGAGGCAATAGGGCTGATCAGGGGAAGGCACCAGCCTTATCACCCTGATGCTGCAGCCACTGCCAGTCACCACAGCCACCAAGGTGATTTCATCCCTTCACCATAAAAAATGACAACTTTCTTTAGGCATTTTCAAGATGTATTTTACATAGTATATGATATTTTTTTCTCTATTATTTTTTATCCTCACCTGAGGATATGTTTCCATTGACTTTTAGAGAATGTGGAAGAGAAAGGGAAAAATAGAGAGAAACATCAAAGTGAGAGGAACACTTTGATTGGTTGCCTCCTGCATGGGCCCCGGCCAGGGAGGATTCTGTAACCTAGGTACATGCCCTTTGACAGAATTGAACCCAGACCCTGCAGTCGGCAGGCCAAGGCATTATCCACTAAGCCAAACCTGCTAGAGCAGGATATGACATTTCTTAGCCCTCCAGCAGCAGACCTTTGTTTTTTTCTCCAGAAGTGTAGTGGAAAAACCCTAGATCACCTTTTTGGATTCTTATTACCCAAGTTACTAAGAATATTAGCAGTGGCATACAGGGAGCTTAGCCAATGAGCAGTCAGTAAAGGTGTTTCTTCTGTAGTTCAATTGCCAATAACCTCCAATCCCTGGCTCTGTCCCTGCCCAGGCCTGCCCAGCCAAAAGCCTCTGGCCACACTTTCAGCCTGGGCAGAGGACCCCCCAGCTCCCTCCGATTGCCGCTCCACCCCTGCCCTTGGCTGCCCAGGCCGAATCCTCTGGCCCACGCTTTTGCCTGGGGAATCCCTAGCTCTCTCCCATCCCCGGCTCTGCTCCTGCCCAAGCCTGCCCAGGCAAAAGCCTCTGGCTGAGTCTTTCAACCTGTGCAGAGGACCCCCAGCTCCCTCCAATTGCTGGCTCCACCCCTTCCCAGGTCTGCCGAGGCTGAAAGACTCTGGGCTGGGGAGCCCCCAGCTCTGCCCCTGCCCCCTCATCTCTGATCGCAGACTTGACCCTGCCCAGGAGCCCCCTGGCTCAGGCCCTTCACAGGCTGCTCAGGGCCTACACAGGGCCTACCTCAGAGTGACCTGGGTGCCAGGATGTTCCCAGGACCCAGGCATTGGGTGCCTCTGTATGCAAATCAACTGCCATCTTTTATGGGTTAATTTGCATACTTTGATGGGCTAGTGGGCATGGCTTGTGAGTGTAGTGAAGGTACAGTCAATTTGCATATCACTCTTTTATTAGATAGGATTATTGCTCAGAGAACATTAGTTATGTGCCTTATTCATACAGGTCACTTTTTGTCTCCATAAGGCTTCCATTTATTATTTAGGCCTATTATTCATGGTATACTTAACACTTGATTGTAGAAGACTATTGTAATTTGATTAGATAAGTGCTTCCTTGGCACTTTTTTCTTCTCCCTTTCACATGAAAGGTTCCTAGTTACTTTGAAAAACTGACCTGCATTATGTGACACTAATTTCTCTTCATAAGCTATACAATTAACTTAGGAAACCTTTCATTTTTTCTTTTCACTAAAGCTACTAATGTTACTGAGGAGATGAGGAGACCTCAGTTCTTGTCTTGTTGAAGGGGAGATTTCAATCAGGAGACAAAGTGTAGAAAAGCAAGCAAGAATTTATTGACAGCAGCAAAAACATACTTAGAGCAGTGAAACAAGGAAGGGCAGCAGTGGTTCTCAACCTTTCTAATGCCGCTGACCCTTTAATACAGTTCCTCATGTTGTTGTGACCTCCAACTATAAAGTTATTTTTGTTGCTACTTCATAACTGTAATTTTGCTACTGTTATGAATCGTAATGTAAATAATTGTGTTTTCTGATGGTCTTAGGTGTCCCTGCTACTGGGTCTTAATCTGTGGTTCCTGACCCACAGGTTGAGAACGGCTACTATAGAGCCTAAGACCATCGGAAAACACAGATATTTACATTACAATTCATTAACAGTAGCAAAATTATAGTTATGAAGTAGCAACAAAAATAATTTTGTGGTTGGGGGTCACCACAACATGAGGAACTGTATTAAAGGGTCAGCGGCATAGAGGAAGCAAAAGGAGAGCCAAGCTAGACTGCTTTGACTCCCAGAGAAGTCAGAAAAGAGGGAGAAAAGGGGGCCTTGGAAACAGGTTAAGGGGATTAGCCTAAGATAGGCTGCCCATTGCTCCCCTGGTTGCATGTAGGAGAAAAAGAGATGGAAGGGAATGGGAAGGATGTGCTCCCTGCTGGGAGAACACACTGGGACATTTGTTTTCAGGGGATTTAAAGGCTAGGTATTTAGGGAAGTCAATGGATCAATAGAATATTCATCTGCTTTATGTTGATGTACAAAAATGAGATTTAATCTCTTAATTTGTCTGTCCTTGAGTGTAGTTGGTAAATTACACTTAATTGGACTTTTGTTATCTGTCTCCCTAAGTAGGGTGATTTAAGCTATTTACTATTTGATTGGGGAAGAGAAGTGCAAACCACTTACTCTTAAGTGTCCTTGATTTAGGGAAGATAGGATTTACTAGGTGGCTGCAAACTGCTGTTTAACTACCACACTCAGTTTCCCTATTCTGCTTGTCCTGCAGTTTTTCTAGCTTCTTATTATTCTAAAACAATAACATTATAAATATCCTGTTGAGTGAATTAATTTATATATAAGAAGCCCAGGGATAGCCTTAGATGGTTTGATTCAGTGGGTAGAGCATCAGCCTGCAGACTGAAGGGTCCCAGGTCCAGGGCACATACCTCAGTTGCAGGATCCCGGCCCTGGTTGGGGGCATACGGGAAGCAACCAATCGATGTATCTCTCTCTCATAGGTGTGTCTCTCTGTCTCTCCCTCTCCATTTTACCCTCTCTAAAAAAAAATCAATGGAAAAAATATCCTTGAGTGAGAGTTAAAAAAAGAAAGAAGAAACCCAGGGATAACCCTTATATCAATGGGCAGAATGTATTCCTCAGAGATGTTATCTATCACATTCACAACTGAGTTTCCAAAATCTCAGTAATCAATAATATAATAATAAAAGTGCCACATGATAAGACAATTAATTTTGTCAATTATAAAAAAAATATTTGGGTTAATTTCCAACTTTCATTTGTCAAGGTTAAGTGTATAACTTTAATTTTTATGAATGTTTTTGCTAAGAAGCAACACATTTAGGCATTTTTTTCTTTTACATTCCAAAAATTGTGTAACTTCTTGGTTTCTAAGCTGTTTAACTACCTGTCTCAGTTGAATTGAATCAGTTGAATCCAATATGGTAAGTGATATGGTAATAATAATAGTGGATTATGAGTGTCATATTTTGTCCAGGTGTAGAATCAGAATTTTCTGTTATTGAATTTTGGTTTTGCACTTTGGTATAAATCTTTGCCTTCTGAGGAATATTGATTATCTCAGATATACCCCATAACTGTATATTCATCTTTATAATTAGAAAAAGTTCTCTTTTTCTCTTAATGGACAAAAAACTAATTTTCATGACATATTTCCATTTATTCTCACTAATGAATAACTTCCTATAAACATTACATTTGAATTTCAAAAACAATGAATAATGCTCTTTATATGGATTGTTAATCTATATATGTAAAAGTCAAGCTTCCACAATGATGGAATGATGGGAACAATGGGAATGACCATAATGACCAGTTGCTATGATGTGCACTGTGGCAGCCAAACAGCCTGACTGGGGCCTGGACCTACCCCCCTCAACCTCCCCGCCCCCCACCAGCCAGCCCCACCCACAATTGGCTCCTCCCAATCAGGGCCAGCTAACCTCCCACAACCCTCTAGATGGCCAACAGCCCATGGCCCCTGCTCCCAGCCAGCCCAACCCCAATTGGTCCTGAGCTGGCTGAACCACACCTGTGCATGATTTTGTGCATCAGGCCTCTAGTATCTACATATAAGACAATTAAAAAAAATCACAAACCATAAAATTAAAACAAACATTGTAGTTGTTTGATATAAAAACAACAATATTTACTTATAAAATTTATGTCTCTGAATAATAATTATAAGAGATCTGTATATTTTGTATATATTTCTTTATTAATTCCAGACAGGAAGGAAGAGGAAGAAATAGACAGAAACATCCATGATGAGAGAGAATCCTTGATAGGCTGCCTCCTGCAAGCCCCCTACTGGGGATAGAGCCTTCAACTTGGGTATGTACCTTTGGCTGGAATCAAACCCAGAACCCTTCAGTTCACAGACTCTATCCACTGAGCCAAACCAGTTAGGGCTATAAGAGATATATCTTGACAGCTTATACTAGTACTAGAGGCCAGGTGCATGAATGCGTGCACATGTGGGGTCTGGCCAGCTAGCCCCAAGGGGCCATCAGGGCCGGGCTAATTGGAGGAAGGGGTGGCCCGTGGGAGGTGGGCCAGCCCTGCCCCTGATAGAAGAGGTGATCTGGGGCAGGGACAGCTGGGGGAAGAGGCTTCAGACATTTGGGGGTGGGGGATGTCAGGGAGCCCATTGAGCCAGTTGGCTGCCGCAGTGCATGTCATAGTGACTGGTTGTTCCAGTTGTTCTGCCGTTCCAGTCACTTGGTATATATGTGTGTGTGTATATATATATATATATACACATATATATACACACACACACACACACATATATATAATATCCCCTTTATCTTAATAAATATTAAGGTGGTAAATAATATTCTGGCAAATGAGTTCAATGTATATTCAGGGGTATACATACTTCTGTTCAGGGCTCCCAGTTTTGTTTACTTTAACATGGAAGAATTTAATTCTTTCTAAGTATAAAATTCTAGAAACTAGATTAATGGACATCTGTTATTTGCTTTACCTCAAAACAAAGTTTTTAAGCATTTATTTTTTTATTTTTTTATTTTAAGCTTTAGAATTGAGACTGTCAACTGACAATATTTGAGAATAACTTTTATTCTGGATAGTGTTTGGATTTCTTTCAAAAACATTATAATTAGACTCATATTCCTCTGGGCCCTCTCTGCAAGGGACATTTCAGGTGGTTACTCTGCTTAAAAACTCTTCCTTCTCCTTTTGACCTTGCTGCCTTCTATTCATTTTTCAAATAAGTGTTTCATTAAATCCCTATTTTGATTCTAATAACACTGTATTTTTCTCAATTGTAATATCTACCATTGGTGTAATTTACCTTTATTTGTAATTAAATTTGTTAATATTTCTCTACCCTCCCTACACTGAAAACTCCATGATGGAAGACTAAATCTGTTTTGTTGTTGTTGTTGTTTGTTTCTCTTTTATTTTATTCTGACCACTAACATACTGATGCTACAATTATAAATCTATAATAATAAGAGGGCAATATACTAATTAGACCAGACATCCTTTTGGATGAAGCAGGTGCCAGAGCAAAGCCAGTGCCAGCAGCAATGAAAGGAAGGCCTACTCTTGCATGAATTTTTGTGCATTGGGCCTCTACTATGTAAATAAAAAAGGTTGGTAGATGGATCATTTATTTTATGTAAAGAACCTAACCCTGTCCACTCTTTAGTCATAATTATTCACATTCTTTCTATATACAAGTACAATCATCTTCTCCCTAAAATACAATCACCTTCACTCACCTTATTCTGTTATGGCATCAGAATCAAATCAACCAGGATCTCATAATCTACTAAATCAGAACCAGATCTGAATTAAGTTTCTTGGATGCAGCTACACAATTATAGCTCTTCTTGATCTAGAGACCAGTGAATAAAAAGGTCTGGTTATCTACAACTTGCCTCAAACTCTCTCTCTCTCTCTCTCACACA
This sequence comes from Lasiurus cinereus, assembly GCA_011751065.1. Lineage (NCBI taxonomy): Eukaryota > Metazoa > Chordata > Mammalia > Chiroptera > Vespertilionidae > Lasiurus > Lasiurus cinereus. The sequence goes on from JAAGEH010000392.1 coordinate 16,045,084, forward strand.
CACACACATACACACACACTTGGAAGGATAACCATTATAGACATTCTCTTCAAAATGGAAGGAAAAGTGACTCATATCAATAATTATTCCATAGCAATTTTGAAATCCAGCTGGGCTCATGCTTTTTGTGTTTTTTAAAAAATTTTATTGTTCAGAGTATTACAGATATTTCCCCTTTTAACTCCATTGCCCCTATCCACCCAGTTTCTTCCCCACCCAGGCCTTCACCACCATTTTGTTTGTGTTCATAGCTAATGCATATATGCATATAAATTTTTTGGTTAATCTCTTCCTGCTCTCCATCCCCTTTCCCTCAGAGATTTATCAGTCTGTTCCATATTTCCATGCCTCTGTTTCTATTTTATTTATCTGTTTATTTTGTTCATTATATTCATTGTTCATTTATTTTCATTTTTAGTTTTAATTGTTGATAGATATGAATTTATTGCCATTTTATTCCTTCTTCTTCTTCTTCTTCTTCTTCTTCTTCTTCTTCTTCTTCTTCTTCTTCTTCTTCTTTCTTCTTCTTCCCCTCCTCCTCCTCCTTCTTCTTCCTCTTAATACCATTTAACATTTCATGTAATACTGATTTGGTGATAAACTTCCTTAGCTTTTTTAATGTCTGTGAAGTTCTTTATCTGACCTTTAATTCTAAATAATAGCTTTGTTGAGTAGAGTAATCTTGGGTGCAGGTCCTTACTATTTGTCACTTTGTATATTTTTTGCCAGTCTCTTCTAGCCTGCCACATTTTTGTTGAGAAATCAGCTGAGAGTAAAATGGGTGCACTCTTATAGTTAATTAATTGCTTTTCTATTCCTGCTTTTAAGATTCTCTTTGTCATTTTAATTATGATGTGTCTTTGTGCGGGCCGCTATGTGTTTCTTTTGTTAGGGACCTTCTGTGCTTCCTAGATTTATAAGTATTTTCTTTCCTCAGATAGAGGGAGTTTTCAGTTATTGTTTCTTCATATAGGTTTTCAAAATTTTACTGTTTTCTTCTTCTGGCACCTCCATAATGCTAAGGGTGGTACATTTGAAGTTGTCCCAGAGGCTCCTTATGCTACCTTGATATTTTTGGATTCTTTTTTTTTTTGTTCTTCTGATTAGGTGTCTTTTTAGTTCCTAATATTCCAAGTCATTGGTATTATTCTCAGAATGTTTTATTTTATTGTTGAATTCCTGTAAATTATTATTTATTTCAGTTAATATATGCTTAATTTCTGTCTTGAATTATATTTTTGAAATTCCCACTAAGTCCCTTGGAACTCTCCTTAAGATCCTTGGACATTTTTATAGGCATTCTTTTGAACTATGTAAATTTGTTTAATTCCATTTCATTTAGTTTAGTGCTTTTTTTTGGTCTTGTTTGTGGTTTTTTTTTTTTTTTTTTTGGAGATTTAGTCTGTTCTCTCATTTGTGACATGTTTCTTTGTCTCTGCATTTTGACTTCTTCTCTGTGTTTGTTTCTATGTATTAGACAGAGCTTCTATGTCTCCTGGAATTGGTACAGTGGCCTTGTAGAGTAGGTGTTCTGTCGAGCCCCGTAATTCAGCCTCTCTGGTCACCTGATCTGGGGACTCTAAGTGAACCCCTGTGTGCACAATCTTTTTGTAGTTGAGACTTGAATACTATAAACATCACTATGGGAATTGACCTCCAGGCCAATTAGCTCTAACTATAATGGAAGAGCTTCTGTGCAGGAGACACCTGTATGGAGCAGGACTTGCTTCAGTGGGACTTAGTGCTTACTGAGTCTACCCCTCGAGTGTTGCTTGTGAATATGTAGAGTTGTAATCTTCTATAGTCTGAAGCTTTCCACCAGGTTCACTCATTCTGAAACTTCCCACAAGTTGCAAAGTCAGTCACTGCCTGGAATCACCTGGCAGGAGCTACAAAATGATTTGCGGATGGCTGCTACTTGTGTTGGGCTTGGAAGTACCCAGGTTAGGCCAAACTGTGAAGCAAGGCAGGCTCTACTGGTGCTGGGTCTTAGGCCTCTTATTGATATGTATGGGGAAGGCTATAACCAGCCACTTCTTGTTGGAGAGATTTTAGGAAAATCTGACACCTGAACCATAATAGGCCATTCATATGGAAAAGCCACTACAAACAGCTTAGGTAGAGCTTCAAATTGGATGGGGCAGGATCTCAGGGAATCACAAAGGTAGAGAAAATAGTGTGAGCCAGGCTGATGGAAACTCAGATATGGCTGCCAGTCATCTCTGTGATGGGAGAAGAGGGGAAACAGGGAGTGTCAGAAAAATAAATAACAACCATGTGAGCACCCCTGTCTGAGAGACAGCTTCCTTCAAGTTCTTGCTCTGATACCAGACAATCCAGTTATTTCCCATATATCCCTGGATACCCCCTAACCCACTGCCCCAGCACTGGCGCTCAGTGTAATTTCATGTGCCAGCAGTTTCTGTGTCACTGATCCATAATCTCCTCTGTTTTTTATAGCCTGACATTATAGAAACTTCTTTTCCCAGCTCTGGAACCCTGGACTGGGGGCTGATATGGGTATGATTCTCACAGAAGTCTTCACAGCTGAGATACCTTCTTGATTAAAAACATTCCACACATGGTTGTCAGATCATGCTTCAATTCCTCCTACCAGTCTCAATGTGGTTTCTTCTTTACTTCTCTTGTTGTAAGACTTCTGTTTAGCTAGATTTCAGGCTGTTCTGAATGATGGTTATTCTGTATTTTAGTTGTAATATTGATGTGGTTATAGGAGTCAGTGTGTACTAGCATTTACCTATGCTGCCATTCTCCAGCTGGGCTCATATTGTTGTCAGATCCTGTATTTCAGGGGCAGGGAATGTTTCTTGATTAGAATTAACTTATTTTCTTATAAGTAGTTTCCTACACCATTGTTCTCTTCTGCTCTTCGTTCTTCCCCCTCTTTAAGCTCTGGGCTGTCTGAATGTCTTTTTTGTTTAATAAGAAATTGCCCATGTTTGCAATAAAATAGTCTTCTCACCTTGTTCCCTGACCAAAGAAAGTTCGGGGCCCAGAAGCTACTTTTATTTTGAAATGTTTTTCTTTAATTTTTTTACTATGCTTATAAAAGTCTCTTAAAATGATTTGTACCAGATTAAGTATGTCCACATGGTTAGACTCTCATATAAGTAAACAATATCCACCTTTCTTTTTTATGCAGTCATATTCTACTTTGGATGGCTCATCAGAATGCTGAGAAACAATTTCCTTAAGATTCTTAACCTTTGTGTGGTGAGAGGTCTGCTAGGTACTGCTGTACATTATTTTCATGTCTTAACAAATGGTTTTACAGTCAGACCCTTGATTCTTTATTCTGAAGACATTTTCTTTTTTACCAAGAGAATCTTTGGCTGCTTTTAGAGACAAAAGGTGAGAAATAGTTTTATTTATCAACCTAACAAGTCGTGACCCTACATATTTCCAAACTACAGAGTCATTTCGGGGGGTCCTATCTCCCTGGAAGTGTTGTAAGCAGTTATACAGACATGAGCAGAGCAAGAACAATGGGCTTGTTTCAAAAGATCACTAGAGTGGAAAGCCCCAGGTACCTAGCAAGGGACAATCAATTGTAGGGTGGGACCTTGCCCCAGCATGATTTTTCTTTCACTAATATATTTCTGGTCTTGTGGTTTGGACCACCTGACCTTTCCCCCCTAGAGATAACATCTTTGCCTCAGTATATTTCAGGTCCAGTCCAAGATAAGCAATAAAACCAGCCATGGCTTTTCCCTTTCTCTTCTCCGTCCCCATCTCCATTCCAGGCATGTTCCATTAGCTTCCTCACTCCTAAGGTCCAAAGCCCTTCCTTCACTTCTATAACTTGTTTCATAGCCCATTTCTTCCAGGAATTACTTCTTCCACCCTGTGATTTTACCAAATAAATGTTCTCTTACAGTTTGGATCTTGATTCTGATTTTTTTCCTAGCCAGAATACAAGTACCTAGGTTGCTGAACCCATGGGTCAAACACCTGGTGCTGTTTCTAAAATAGAAGTGTTGTATTATACAAAGCTAGAAGCACCAACTGATAAGTTAACCACTCTATGTAAAGTTCTCCTCCAGATCTGCAAATTTTTATGCATATTTTTTACCATAGATACTCTAAGTGATGATTTTGCAAATTGTTCAGTGTCTATGTGGTATCAATTTTCTTACTGCTTTCCCCTCTGCAATTTCCTTGCTACTTTTCCAGCCTTCACCTATTATCCCATCTCCTACCAATGTCAATGCCACAGATTTTAGATTTTTGCTATGGTAGTATTTTTTTGGGTACCAAGTTATGTATTTATACATTTTTATACAAATTTTATATATAAAACTTTATATATAAACTAGAGACCTGGTGCAGAAAATTAGTGCATGGGGGTGTGTGTTCCTCAGCTAAGCTTGGACTTCTCCAATCTGGGATCCCTTGAGGGATTTCCAAATGCCTGTTAGGCCCAACCATACCTGGATTGGGCCTAAACGGGCATTTGGACATCCCTCTCACAATCAGGACTGTTGACTCCCAATTGCTTGCCTGTCTGCCTTCCTGATTGCCCTAACTACTTCTGCCTGCCAGCCTGATCACCCCCTTACCACTACCCTGCCAGCATGATTGATGCCTAACTGCTTCCCTGTCAGCCTGATGGCCCCTGCAGGCCTGGTCATCCCTAACTGCCCTCCCCTGCTGGCCTGATTGCCCACAACTGCCCTCCCTTGCAGGCCTGGTCCCTTCCAACTGCCCTCCTCTACTGGCCATGTTGTGGTGGCTACCTTGTGTCCACATGTCGTCAGCCATCTTTGATCACCTGGGGGCAGCCAATTTGTATGTTAGAGTGATGGTAAATTTGCATATTACTCTTTTATTAGATAGGATTTTTATATATACCATTATATTTGCTCACAATTCTGTTGGATTAACAATTTGTGATAGGTTTATTATACAGTTCTTCTTTTAGTCTTGCCTGGGATAACTCATATGGTTGCATTCATTTTGCAGGTCAACTGGGATTGGATAGTCTATGATAGTTTCACTCATGTATTTGTCAGTTAGTAATTGTCTCTCTCTTTCCCCATGTGCTATATTATCCTCAGGGAGCCTGATTTATACTTCTTCACCTGGTGGTATCAGTGTTCCAAGAGGGCAAGAGCAGAATATGCAAGACCTCTGGAGTCCTTCACCCAGAAGCTGTACGTGTCACTTCTGCTAGTTTGTTGGCTAAAGTAAGCCTCCGGCTCCCTGTGATTCAAGAAGAGGGAAATTAAATGTCTGTGTTGATAAGAGGAGCAAGAAAATAAACTTCAAAGAGATATGAGCTCAGGTTTGATAAGGATCTTTGCATCCATATAGGGATCTGTCAGGAAAACAGAGACATTGAGAATTCCATGGGATATGTAATTTATGATAGGAATTACACTGTGCATAAATGTGTAAGAGCTGGGGAAGGATGGTGTGAAACAGACTGCTGGAGGAGTACCATAGGAAAATTCACTCTCCAATCACCCTAAAATGTGGGCTCAGTGACAATTCAGGGCATATATGAGAACCTGAGGGGCAAGTACAGTCAACCACAGAAGTGGAATAGCAAGGTGAACTTTTGGAAGCACCTATAGAAATGTGGCCTCTTGGGCAAATATATGCTCATGAGTGGGAAACAGCTTTTGGTTAACAAGGTCAGAAGAGCTATCCTCACTGACGAGAAGAATGAGGGCAAACTATATCCTGCTGAGCACCTTTGTATTTCAGCATTACTATAACCTGCCATAAAAAACTTAAAAAAAATGGGTATTTATTATTTGCTCGGCTCCCTTATCCCCACCCTGCCCAGTGATCACTGCTGCCCTCCACTATAAGGGGTGAACTGGTGGCATGTCCAAGTGGACTGACTTTCCTGATTCTAGCTGAGCTTTGGTACATGTGTCCAGCAGTTGGCAGAGTGAGAACCTTAGCTATGGGCATGTGTGTGAAAGGTGAATCACAGTGTAGAATCCCTGGGGGCCTGGGTAAGTTTTCACTAAACCAGAGGGTTTCCTATATCTGGTGAAATGCAACATTAAATAGCCAAATAAAATGACAACAGATTGAGAGAGGAAGGAAATGTTTTATATTTTAGTACTGTTAATGGTACTCGCCCCTGCTATTTGAACAAGAGATCTATTATGGGCTGAATTATATTCTCCAAGATTTATGTTGAAGCCTGATAACTATCTGAGATTGTAACTGTATTTGGAAATAACATCTTTAAAAATGTGATTAAGTTAAAAGTGGTTGTTAGGTTGGGCCCTGATCCAATAGTCCTAGAATTGGCCATAAGAAGAGGAACTTGGACACATAAAGAGACATCAGGGATGCACAGATACAGAAGAAAGACTGTGAAGATATAGCAGAAAGGAAGCCAATGCTGCTGGCACCTTGATCTTGAAATTCCAGTAACCAGCATTATGAGAAAACAAATTCCTGTTGTTTAAGTCACCAGCCTGTGGTACATTGTTATGGCCCTAATGAATAATTATGGGACCCCACATTTTAATTTTGCATTGGTCCTTGAATGCTATGTAGCTAGTTCTGATTTTTTTTAAAGGATAAGTTGACTCTGCTCTGGATAATTTTAACTTAAAATTATATAGGGAAGAAGGTTGTAGAAAACATTTCTCCCAGTTTATTCAAATCGACAACCCAGCACAGGAAAACATAAATATTCCTAGAAAAGCAAATGCACACTATTCCATGCCCTAGCAATATTTGTGGAATGCTGATTGTATACTTAATATTTCCCTGGACACAGAGGCACGTACACAAGCAGACATATGTGCTCTGGTTCTGCTGAAACGAATTGCTGATTACCGATGCCTGTTCATGGCGTAGAGTTTGGCAGACAACCGGAACACTGTCATAAATGTTTTTAATTAAAATTGAATTTTGACATTTCCAATTTTGGTCTTGCTAAACAAATGGAAGAAAATTTCTGTGCTCTACAACCATGATCCTTCCAAACATATACAGGAGTTGACATATGTGCTCCTTATCAAGAGGTTATGAAGCCAAAATGTATGAAGCATCCATGTTATACCAGCTAATAATACATATTCATCCTATCTTTATTTTATTGTTAACCTTAGATTCAGTGCACTTACACCAAGACTGTATGTTCTTAGTGTGTTTATAGCTGTGTTTAAACAATTTTTTAATTTTGGTTGTAGCTGGAAGCACTGTATTGGAAATTAGACGTTTTTAGTACTTTATTTATTATTGATTTATTCATCTGTCTTGTATATAAATACCGTGTCACTGCAATATGGACTCCTAGTTCTGGATGTAAATATCAGTGTTTGGAGGATGCTTGTTGGCAGCGTAAAGTCCTAGAATTGGCCATGTCAGCATTAGTGCCGGGTGGCCTTTGGCTTTTTGTTTTTCAGTACATGGGATGAGACAGAAGAGTAATACCCTGACTTCTTGACTGAAATTTCTGAAAAAGTTAATTTAAATAGACCACAGGCTTCAACTTCCCATGGGAATAGCATAGCTTTGATATTTATTTAAGTGATGCTCTTGAAGCCTTCCAGTAAATTCCTAAGCCTTCTTCTAAGTTATGCAATTAATAAGAAAACAAATAAGCATTTGACTTCTTAAGATACTTACAGATCCTCAAAACATTTTTAAAATCTGTTATTTAAAACTCCCTAGTTTCAAAAACATAATTTTCAGAGATCTTTCCCTAGTGTGCAGTACCAATCAGATAAATGGTTTTATGATATATATTTTAAATATTAAGTATTGAACAAAGTTGACTATTATCCCCAGACAATTTAATAGACCTTATTTTTTTCACTATACCAAAAGATTTAAAAAGAATTGCATCCTAAAGTCTTGATAATCAAAATTAATATTGAAATCAAGTGCTTACTGAAGCTAAAATACAAAATATTTCTATTATGGAAGCAGAAAACATTGAAAAGCTTCTGAAAAGGAAACTCTGATCTTCATTTTCATTTTCATACTGTTTAGAAATCCAGCACAAATAAATGTGGCCATATCAAGTGCTGATGAATTACATATTTACATTTAACAATAAGTTGTGAGTCACTATTTCAGATTGGCCTATGATAAATATTGTGATATGAAGTGGTTCTGCACCTTATTTTCATTTATGTCTTGAGCCAAGATTTCATGTAGACACTGACCTCTGGGTTTAGCATTTAGTGTAACTCTCTGACTTATTCATTTGTTTATTAAATCAAACTTTTCAAAGAATGCCTTAACTTTATAGGGGAATTCATTTCCCTTCAAGATTGTGAGTTTAGAAGCTCTTAATAATGAGCTCTCCTGGGTGTATAAATTCTGAGAGAAAATCCATAATAATTTGGAACAATGTAAAGTGTTATAATTAAAAAAATATATATATATATATTGTATTGATATTTTACAGAGTGGAAGGAAGAGGGATAGAGAATCAGAAACATCAGTGAGAGAGAAATATTGATCAGCTGCCTCCTGCAAACCTCCTACTGGGGATGTGCCCACAACCAAGGTACATGTCCTTGACTGAAATTGAACCTGGGACCCTTCAGTCCACAGGCCAATGCTCTATCCACTGAGCCAAACTGGTTAGGGCAGCATTATAATTTTTAAAGCAGAGAGAAAAGTTAGCTTTTTCTTCTTATTTTATTTTTTAAAAATATATTTTATTGATGTTTTCACAGAGAGAAAGGGAGAGGGATAGAGAGTCAGAAACATCAATGAGAGAGAAACATCATTCAGCTGCTTCTTGCACACCTCCTACTGGGGGTGTGCCCACAACCAAGGTATGTGCTCTTGACCGGAATCAAACCTGGGATCTTTCAGTTCGCAGGCTGATGCTCTATCCACTGAACCAAACCGGTTTTGACCTTGTTTTCTTTTTAAGAAGTATATAATTGAGGATATTAACAATAAAAAACATTGAATTATTTTAAATATGTATTTAATAGTCACAGATAGGAGACAGCTTGAGTTTTTCTGGTCACCTGCCACTATCCTCTTCTCCAATTCTGCTTTTATATTTTTTTAATTCTCAAACTATTCCTTCAGAATCTATCTCAATATCCATTTTCCCAGCAGATAGCCCCTAAGCATTCCCAGCTACATTGCTTTTTATCCTCTCCAAACATACAAAATTTGCCAATTAGGCCATCAACAATTGATATGTGGCATGTTTGCTCTCCCCAGGGAAAAAAAGAATAGGGACAGAGTCAACAGCATTTCTGCTTTGTTGTTCCCAGTGTCTAAAATAGTGTTGGTTGAACCATAGGTGATGGATAAAAGAATCTTCAAAATATACAAACAGACTTTATTTGGCAGAAGCAAGAACTGTCCCTGAGCACAGTTTTGAGGTTAGATATAACTTCCTGCTTACTGGTATTAGTTTCCAGGTGGCATAGTTTGCAGGATGAAAAAAACTGTCACAGCTGAATCACTGAGGGCTTATGCTTGCTCAAGGGACTTGGGGATTCAAAAGGAAGTAAAAACCTATGTTGGAGACAAAGGTAGACATTACTGACAGTAGTAATATAAGCAAATGATACTTGTTATTTGTTAATCCTGTACAATTAACTCTGACATGGGGAAAATATGGTTTGCAGGACTATAATGTAATCACAACATATCCCAGGAAATCATGTAGGATTTAACAGCAGGTGTGAAATTAACCATTGCTATTTTCACAAATGCTATAATTAACCCAGATTTCCAGGTAGTGGTCTTTAAGGTTCTGTAGAATTCTCTGTAGTCATTTATCTTTATACATTTGCTCCTAAACTGATGGGTGTGCCCTCAAACAGGTTTTTCTCCATGAGTTTTGACCTGCTTTTAATTCTAAGCAAAGAGGTAAAATGTCAGAACCATGTTTTTTTCATCTACAATTATTCCTCTTTTCTTCCCTGTGTTTTTAAAATGTGTGTTGCAAGTTTCTGTTAATGTTTAATTTTGCTTCCAGTAAAAACATTCTTTATATTTGGCTTTGTTATATTTGCCACTTAAGAATGCAGAATTTATTATTATGTGCTTAAAGCAATCATCTAACAGTGACATTTTAAGAATCACAATAATCCAAGTAATTGTCACCCATTTAGTTAACTGAAAATATCATTATTTCCTGAGACAACTAATTATAATTCAGTGTTACTATATTTTAATTGTAGATATGTTTGTTTTGGTGTTTATTTTGATTTAAGCTGTCTGCAAGGACATCACGAGTCTCAAATTTGGCAATCTGCCCTTATTCTCCCTCTGCCTCTTTCTGAAAATAAACAAAAACACTGCAGTAACAATACTGAAGGAAAACAAGAGGGTTTTATTTTCATAAGCTTTGCTCATGACTTCAGGATGTTGGATAATGTGTTGTTCTTAAAACAATCTGATGAGCTGCTATATAAATGGGGATAAATTCCCAAACATACTCAAAGATACTAGAAAATGAGTTCAAATATCTCAGGTACTGTTCTTCTGTGTAGATCTTCATTGTGGGAGAAATGGGTCTTGCCTTTTTGGCTTCATTGACTTGGGTTCAAGATCCCAGTGTGGCTTTTACCCACTTGGTCTTCTATTATGATTTGCTTTATATTGGTGTTATTGCACAGGCCTCTCATTTTGAAAATCCCCTAAATTCAGGGCATTTATGATTTCCTAATTTATTATTTCATGTTTCCATTCAGAGCTAATTTAGAAAGCAGCTAAGTATTTCATTGACTTTTATCATATCATTTAATACACTATAGTCCAAGCTTACCTATTGAGTTTTTTTTTTCTGTTTGTTTGTTTTTTACCAAGTTGGACCTAATAATTAATATTATAATTGTAGGAATAGCACTACAGGAAATGTTACATTCCACATAATAACATATTTTATGCTGTTTCTTTTCTAAGCTTATTGTGTGTACATGTCTGTGATTGTATCCAGGGAGATACAATTCTAGAGCTGTGAATTGTTTTGGAACACACACACACACACACACACACACACACACACACATGCTTGGCTGGGAAAATGTTTGTGTGGGAAATATTATGGCAACCTCTCTAATGACATTTGCTGCTCATGATATGTTCAGTATAGGCATTTAATAGTTTATCCTGTCACCTACAAAAATATACAAATGTGTAGCAGCAACCACAATGCCAACACCTAAATCAATATATAACTTAATTATTTTCTTTCATCTCTGTTATTCACTGAAAAATGGTACTGAATATTTAAAACAAAACTAGCAAAAACTTAGGTTGTTTTGATTTCCTGGCTTTTCATGACTTGGCAAACATCATCAAGGCAAACATAATGATGTGTTCTACATTTTTCTGGTACTTCTTAATTCATTTTAATTTTGTTTATTAAATTGCTATTTTAGGTTTTACAAATTAAATGTACTAAATTATCAGTAAAGGATAATTTAAACTTATAAATAATTTAAAAAAGGAAAAGTCAAATACCAGTGGTGTACACAATGAGGAGTTTATTTTTTTCACATAAAAAAGGAGTAGGTAAGAAGGCAGTTGAAGATCTTGATTCAGCAGCTTAACTCTGGAAGGATTCTGGCTCAGCTTCTCTGTGACTCTCTCTTTAACCCTCACAATTTCAAGAGTTCCATATATCAAAGTCACATTCAAAGGCAGGAAGAAGGTCCAGTTAGGAGTGAGCTTCCTCCTCCTTGATCTTCTATTAGGAAGATTATTAGCATTCTCATAATTGTTTGGTCATCTTTCCTCTTGCTTCTCATTGTTGAGAACTGAGTCAGATAGCCAGCCACTCAGTTGCAAAAGGGAGCTGGAGAAAAGGCCATGTAAGATTTTTCTTGCTTCTATAGTTGGAAGTGGGCAGGAGAGAGATTGGGAAATACTTATGGGTAGCCAACTAATCATTGCGTCATGGTCCATGCAAACCTTGCAATTATTTTAATTAGCTGTTTCAGTTGAATTACAGAAAAAAATTTCCCTTCAACTCTCAAACATGGCAAATGCTAACTTCATATTAAGATTTATATTAAGCTTCTTTGGTCAAAATGACAACATATTAATATAAATTTGTTCAAATAAAAAATAAAAGTAGAATGGATAGTGGTGGAAGATAAAGAATAGAACTGACCTACTGGCCTCAGGCATGATTTGATCCAGGGACTCAAATCATTCTGTCCAGAACACTTTTCCCCATTGTCATAATCTGACATGGAACCATAGCTGATTCCATTTTACTCAGGTCTTATCAAATGCCACCTCCACACAAGTGGGCTTCCATATTCACCCAGTACTCACATTCTATATGCTTATCTATCCTAATTTGCTCTTTTCATAGCACAGTTTCTGGTTATGATCTTAATTTTTAAAGTAATCTACATGAACAGATGATTTATATTGCCATGATACTATGGATATACTGGAATCCCTCCCTGAGCATGGAGGAGGAGTTCCTTGATTACCAGCTAATGGAGGAGAAAAAAAGGTCAAGCATAGTTCAGCAATGATAGATAAAAACAGCAAATGCATTGCTGCTGTATTACAAGTCACTCAAGAGTGCCCCCTCACCCCCCCCCCCCGGCTAGATAGTAAGCAGGGAAAATTCTCCAGTGGGTAGAGCTCATCCTGGTGCAACTAGTTATCACCTTTTCCTTGAAAGTGACATAACCCAAGTATATATACTCAAAATAGAGACAAATGTCCTATCTGACTGGACAGGGTCCTAAAAGGTAAAAAAAATGAGAAAATATGAATAAAGAGTTTTGGGGATTTACTTTTGAGTAGATACAATGTGTGAAGATTTTTGTATTGCATGATAATACCCTTAAGTAGCATCCATCCTGCAAGAGGCACTAAACAAACAAGTAGACCAAACTCAGATGTTTTACATCACCCAGTCTCTATTATTGACCTCCTTAGTGCTGGCACAATGGTATCATAAACCAAACAGACATGTGGCAGATTTGGAAGTTATACATTGGTCTAACTAATTGAGCTTCCGTTCACCATGACTTAAATAATTGCTGCCAAATATCCAACCTGCAATCAATAGAAACAAATCTTGCCCTTGACATAGTACCATTCTCCAAGGAAACCAACCAGCCACTGGTGGCAAATCGACTATATAGAACTCTTTTCTTCTTGGAAGAGGCAGTATTGGAATCAACACATTTTCCAAATTTTTACTTGTAAAATTATCTATACTAATAATAGAGGGATATTCAAGTTTTCCATTACTCTGTCATATAACCACTGGATCAGCAGGCTGCATCCTTGCCCCCTGCACCTGCCCCAAATAAGAGCCCAAATGCTAGCCTACCTAAAATGTGGCTATGTGCCATCATATCAGTAAGAAAGTGACATCTCACACTTGCCTGGGGCATCTAAGTCACTGGCCTAGAGAATTAGGGTTTCAGATAAGGGGACATAGCATTGTACTGCTATGTTGAGTTTGTGATTTCCAAGGAAACAGTCAGAAGGGATGATAAACCCTCTGCAAATGGCTCAGCCAGTGCCTTTTCCACAGTGAATGACCCCAACTCTCCTGGATCAGGCAGGTTCCTGTGGAGTGCAATACAAGAGGAGCCTCAGTTTCATCCCCAATGATCTCATGCACATTAGCTCGGGGCAGCAGGGTAGGAAAGGAAAAGGCATCTTTCGGGGCAGCTCGGGTGAGTAAGCAGAAGGAAATCATGTCTGGCAGATGACTCCCCTGTCACCCCCTTAACATGTAAGAAGAATTAAATAAACCAATACAAATAGCCCTCTCTTGCCCCAGAAGGGATCCAGTTCTGAAGGGCATCCTGCCCAGGCATTATGTACCTGCTTCCAACCCACTTTATCCAAATGGACAGGTTAGGGGTTTAAGGAAAAGAGGAGAAGCCTCGCAGGAAGAGGATCCCCAGGAACCACATCCTGCCCTCCCTCCGGACCTGACCTCTCATAGCATAGGGCCTAACCCTGCCCCCAGCAGATTTGCATATCCCAGACTCTCTGGCATTTCCAGGCCCTGGGCATTCCTGTGTCTTCCCTGCCTTCTAGCCACTGACCCTCACTGCATCCTACCCCAGAAGCACTCTGTCCTCCCAAACTTTCGGTCTTTTTAGTCTAAATGCATGGTGGGCATAGTTGCTTCTCCATGGATTTTATTTGATAAGAACCCACTAAATTTACTTAGCAACTGAGCTGTTCACACTTCATCGAAGACAATAAATGGAACACCTTACTTGGCTTTGATAGCAATCTTATTTTATTTTTTAAAAAAGATTTTTATTGATCTCAGAGAGGAAGGGAGAGGAGAGAGATAGAAACATCAATGATAAAAGAGAATCATTGATCGGCTGCCTTCTGCACACTCTCAACTGGGGATCGAGCCCACAACCCAGGCATGTGCCCTTGACCAGAATCAAACCTGGGACCCTTCAGTCCTCAGGCTGAAAGTCTAGCCACTGAGCCAAACCAGCTAGGGCAAGCAATCCTATTCTTAAAGACTTGATTTATGTCATAAACAAGTGGATTTGAATCAAACCAATATACATTTTTTAATGAAATGTCTCTTCATTTCTACTAAGCTTAAAGCTTACATTGTAAAACCTTTACTAATAAAAGAGTAATATGCTAATTAGACTGGATGTCTTCTGGACATCTATCTGGATGTTCTTCTGGAGGAAAACATGGTGGTGGGGGCCAAGGCAGAAGCAGTTAGGGATGACCAGGCCAGCAGGGGAGGGCAGTTAGGGGCAACCAGGCTGACAGGGGAGGGCAATTAGGGGTGATCCGGTCGGCAAGCGGTTAGGGGCTATCAGGTAGGCAGACAGAGGTGGTTAGGGAAAATCAGGCAGACAGGCAGATGAGCAGTTAGGAGCCAGCAGTCCTGGATTGTGAGAGGGATATCTGGCTGCCAGTTTAGCAGGTTCTGGCCTAAACCAGCAGTTGCACATCTCCTGAGGGTCCTCGACTGGAGAGGGTGCAGGCTGGTCTGAGGGACCCCCTGCCGTGCACAAATATTTTTTTTGTTTGTGTGCACCGGCTCTCTAGTATGTATATATATACTTGCTTTCATTGCCAATTGAGTGTTGTCAGTTTCACTATATGAGGATTTATAGAACATATATCTATATATGTAAAAGATTAAGTGACTGTCCTACTGTGCGACTATCCAACTGGTAGCTATGATGCACAATGACCACCAGGGGCAGATGCTTAATGCAGGAGTTGCTGCAAGAACTGCCCTCTCGCAATCCAGGACCTCCCGTGGCATTCAGAGAGCCAGTTTTGGTCTGATTCCTACAGGCCAGGTGAGGGATTCCACCTGCTGGAGGAACCCTGCTGACTCTACAGACACCCCAGTTGTGGCCAGCCAGAGAGGGGTCACAGGAGGATGGCTCCAGAGTGTGCCCAGATCCCATCATGCCTAGTTCTGCCCTGCCAGCCACCTTCTAATTAATTTTCCTTTCAATATGCATGAATCTGTACACCGGGTCATATATATATATATATATGGACCCTACTAGTACACGAATTTCATGCACTGGAATATAGTGCAAGAAATTGGTGCCCTGGTAGAGTCTCTATCAGCTGCTGGCTTGGTACTCCCTTCCTTCCCCTGGCCAGCCCACCCCCTGGTCAAACTCCTAGAAGAAATTCCATTAGAGGGGAGAATTTGCATACAATTTTATTATGTAGGATATCCTGATTTCAGACAGGAAGGGAGAGGGAGAGACAAACATCAATGATGAGAGAGAACCATTGATTGGCTGTCTCCTACAAGCCCCCAGCCTGCAATCTGGGCATGTTCTTTGAACAGGAATCAAACTGTGACTTTCTGGTTCATAGCTCGATGCTCTACCACTGAGCAACAATGGCTGGGCTATAGAATTTTTATTAACCTAGAATGTGGTGCAACATTGCTTAGAACAAAGGGTTCACTGTACTGCAAAGAAGATGTAGTTATGAGCACATACTCCATTAATTCTAACACATTGCCACTATCCAGATGTTTCTAATCTGATAGACTGGTGAAATATTCTATTAGAAGTATAGCTGAGATACCAGCTTGAAAATGTTATCCTGTAAGGTTAGGGCTCCATTGCTTCATATATATATCCTAAATCAATGACCATGACATGGGCTGTGCCAGTACATGGAATAATTGGGAACCAAGAACTGAAATAAAAATGATATCACTTACAATGACTCCTAGTGGCCCCCTAGGAAGATTTGGGTTTCCTGACTTAACAATTCTAGACTTTATAATCCTAGAGGCCCTAGTTTCCAGAAGAGGAATGTTTTCACTAGGAAAATTAGACTCCTTATACATGGAGACCAGCAGGCAGGGAAAGGAGTTACCACAACTATCAAGGTGGGAAGAGGAGCTGCTACTACAAACTGAGGCCAAGGAAAAATAGGTTTGAGTTTCAGGTGATCCATGTGGGCCACTTTCTGTTCTTCTCATGCCCAGCTTTAATTGTCTACTGCCGGAGAGGAGCACGCTATCTGGGAGTTCAGACCCTTCAGAATCTTCATTCAGACCACTCCAGCAGAAAAGCCATCTAGAATAGCAGAGGTGCTGAAAGTGAGGGGAATTTGTGAGTTATGGTAAAGAAGGGTGATACAATTTCAATTATAACCTTGAAATCAGCAAAGTGTTTTGCATGTTGTGATTATTTTGTTTGTTTCCTGGAATTATTATAGCAGTTGTAGCTTTCCTGTAATACTTTCATAATATTGTTTGAAAACTCCCTTTTAACAATATGCAGGCAAATCATTTATAAGAATGTCATTTCAATATAACTTTAAATATGTCAAAATATTTATAGAAATGAGCCATTATTTAAATGTCTTATAGGATATTTATAATTTTTCAATTAATGTAGTAAATATTTTCTGGAGATTCTTTATAAATAGTAAGTTCACAACAAATAGGCCAATTTCTCTACATCTCTCTTCTCTCTGACTTTCGAGTTCAGTTTTACCAGGTGCATGATCTATGATTCCTTTGGAAATATGGCTCAAAGGTTAGATTCCTCCCCCCCATCCCCCGCCCAGGAAGTGCTAAGCTAAATTAAACATCATGGAAGGTCAATTTCCAGAAACATCTAGTAGTATTTGGCCATTTGTAGATGTTTGAATATGTGCACACACATACATGTATTGATACAGAGATTCAAAAACTACTCAGAAAAAATTTAATTAGCTCTTTAATTT
Organism: Lasiurus cinereus; assembly: GCA_011751065.1. Lineage (NCBI taxonomy): Eukaryota > Metazoa > Chordata > Mammalia > Chiroptera > Vespertilionidae > Lasiurus > Lasiurus cinereus. The sequence goes on from JAAGEH010000392.1 coordinate 16,062,256, forward strand.
CTAGATTTCCTCAGAGCTATCAACACAAATTACTTTTTATAATAAGTGGCTAAATAAAACAACTCAGGATAAAATTGGGAAGAAAAGGTTAATATATTATGTATTTTGTTGTACTAAGTTATGGGACTATATGTCCCCTATTTTTTGCTTTTTATTTTGAAGTTTTAAAATAAGTTATGGATTAATAATCACTAAAACTCCTCTAGACATAATTGGAAGGATTTAAACTTTATTTGTAACAGAAAGAACACTTTTCTGTAAGCAAAGAGGGAGAAGAGACTGAATTCAGATTACTTGGTCAGAAAAAAACACTATTATTATTGATGATAAAATAAATAATTATATTGGTTTATCTTAATTGAACACTTATGAGACTATTATTACATTATCTTTTTTATTTCTCTCTGAATGTTTGGAATAGGTATTATCTTTTTTAAAAGAATATAATTTTATTTATTTTTAAAGATAGACCGTGCAGTGGTTCTCAACCATTTTAATGCTGTGACCTTTTAATACAGTTCCTCATGTTGTGGTGACCCCCAATCATAAAATTATTTTCGTTGCTACTTCATAACTGTAATGTTGCTACTGTTAATGAATCATAATGTAAATATCTGTTTTCCAATGGTCTTAGGCTCTACAGCAGCGGTTCTCAACTTGTGGGTTGAGACCCACAGATTGAAAACTGCTAGCAAGGTCGCCTAAGACCATCAAAAAACACAGATATTTACATTATGATTCATTAACAGTAGCAACATTACAGTTATGAAGCAGCAACGAAAATAATTTTAAGATTGGGGTCACCACAACATAAGGAACTGTATTAAAAGGTCACAGCATTAAAAAAGGTTGAGAACCACTGATAGAGGAAGGAAGAGGCATAGAAATAGAAACATAAATTCGCTGCCCCCTTTTGGGTATCAAACCAGGCATGTGTCCTGGCAGGGAATTGAAATAGTGACCTCTTGGTTCATGGGTTGATGCTCAACCACTGAGCCATATCAGCTGGGCTGAAATGGGTATTATCTTTCAAGCATAGATATCTTATAGGTATTATCTTATTTTTTGGAGAGATTAAGTACTTTACTCAGGTTTACACAAATATGTTGTTATAGAGATAAAATTTAAACAAAGTCCATAATTTAAAAACGTATACTTTAAAAACAATACTATACATTTATATATATGTGCAACCATGTTATAGTGTCATATAATACTGATAAAAAACTTATTCTTTATACTATGTGCATTTTTCAAGTCAATTTCATTTGATTCAGTTCAGTTGAACCAAATCTTATTGAACACTAGTAAGACCTACTTATTGTTCCAGACACCAGACAAAATGACAATGATAACACCCTTAGCTTTCTTGTCAACATTTTGTCATTATTTTTTGCCCAACTTGTCCTATCTTCACTTTTTCATCTTTACAGTTGAGAGTATTACAGATATCCCCATTTCCCCCCCATTGTCTCCTCCACCTAGTTCCCACCCCAACCCAGTCCTTCACTACACTATTGTCTGTGTCCATGGGCTATGCATATAAATTCTTTGGTTAATCTCTTTCTTGTGTTGGGATGAGATGATGTGAAACTCACAATGTATTTGCCATGTGTCTACATTTTACTAAAAAGAGAAAAATTAAACTTGATCCCACTAAAACATCTGGGAATATTAAGGTTCTTTTAATAGTTGATAATAGTATATCAACTTCCTGATTCAACTCTTATACATTGCAAGTATACATTTTCTCTGTCCTATTTTTATCACATGTGGTGTTCTCAATAATTTGGGTTGCATTTTCATTTCTGCACATCTTACTACAATCCTATTTACCTAATATACACTATCTAAACTTTGGTTTTAGGAAAGAAGCAGATAACCCCAAAGTATACCTTCTTTGATCCACTTATAGATGCCATTAGAAGAATCACAATGTGATTTCTTCCATTAGTATATATTTTTAACTTAAACATTGATTTGCAAAAATGGAATTGAATCAAAACCATAAGCCAATTTTGTGATTTGGAATGACTGTCTTTAGTGACTTCTCAGCTTTGTTTCATAAAGCAATCCTCCTTTAAAAGTGGCAAGCACCTTTCTAGGCATCTGGTGTTCTCTCATTTAATCCTCACTATAACTTGAAGAGGTAACCATTTCTATTTTTTATTTCTTCTGAGGCCCAGAGATTAGATAATTTACAAAATATCACAAAACTAGTAAATAGAAGAGCAAAGATTCAAACTGGCCTCTCTGCTCTCAGCCTGTATGTGTCCTGCCTCTCCTCACCCCATGACATTCTGACACCTAAATGGTGAAGCTTTTTTCACATACACCACTCTGCTATGCGTTTACGTGCAGCTCACCAATGCAATTGTTTTCAAAGCAAATTGCTTTTACATTATTGTTCCAATTATTAATAAACTCCCATTATGCATAAAGTAATTTGCAATTTTCTCTTAAGAAGTGCTTTGTAAACACTTTAACTAATTAGGCCAGGCAAATACCAAAAAGGTAAATGTTCTCCTTCTTACTAACAAATTAGCTGCAATGGTAAGTGAGTTACTATAGCCAGAAGGAAAGCATCAACGATAACTGTGAGAAAACTCCTACATGTCTGCTTCCTGAGGTGGTGTCATTGTTCAGGCAGAGACACTAGGTGTCCTTAGCTCTCATACATCTTAATTCACGAAGCACCAGCCAGCCCTATGTTTACTCATTCTTGACTCTAAGATAATTTTTCTTAAAAAATATATGCATTCTAATATCACATTCAGTATTTATTACGGGTGTTATTCATAAATGGCAAAAAAATTGACGTTCTAAAATAGAAACACGTACATATTGAATAAAATAAATTATTTTCAGAAAGGCTAGCAGGTTTTGGCTGCTTTGTCTGAAAGTGGTGACTTTGTTTTCAAAGTTTGATTTCATTTTCTTTTTCTACTGTGGGATGAAACATTTTGTCTGTCCCTGCCCCCCTCCAAGTCCTCCCACTCCCATTCAGAGACTGTCATTGGAAATAACAGCCTAAAGAGTTTGGGAGTCTCTTTGGACTCCTTCAACATACTTCAATCTCTGTTTTCTCATTAGAACATTCACACTTTTGTGCCTCAGTGGGAATGATCAATTATTTCAATGTCAGTAGTGGTAATATTACCCCTAAGATTTAACAATTTTCAAAGATCTTTTAACTTAATTAGAAGCATTTGTTGTAAATTGAATTAAACCTGTTAAAAGTGCAATGTGTTATATTAAAAGTATAATATCCAAATTGGCCATGGAGTCACAATTGCAAGGAAAAAAAATAGTTTAGAAGTATTATTAACATCAATATAAACTTGTGAAGGTATCCTTTCCATAAAGTTTTCTAAAAGTTGAAAGAATCAATAACAGTTTTATCTAAAACATTTGGTAAATGTGTATGCACAAATACTTTTGTAAAAATATTTCTCTCAAATACTTGAAACTGTGACAAAACAGTAGCATATTTGAGCATTTTTAATAACTTTGGTAAAAAATAAAACTGATGTCATTTTTATTCTCATATATTAATATCATCATCATTACATGATTATGGTGTTACTAGAGGTCCCATGCATAAAATTTGGGCATGTGTGTCCCTTAGTCCAGCCTGCACCATCTCCAATCTGGGACTGCTGGCTCCCAACTGCTCTCCTGCCTGCCTTCCTGATTTCTCCTAACTGCTTCTGCCTGCCAGCCTGATCATCCCCTAACCACTCCTCTGACAGCCTTGATGCTTAACTTCCATCCCCTGTAGGCCTGGTCACCCCTAACTGGCCCTCCCCTGTAGGTTTGATCTCTCCAACTGCCCTCTTTTGCAGGCCTGGTTATTCCCAACTGCCCTCCTCTGCCGGCCTGATTGCCCATAACTGCCCTCCCTTGCAGGCCTGGTCCCTCCCAACTTCCCTCCTCTGCTGGTCATCTGGTGGTGACCATCTTTTGTCCACATGGGAACAGTGTGTGTTGGTGTGATAGTCAATTTGCATATTACTCTTTTATTAGCTAGGATAATGGTTCATTTTTTATTAATGGTCTTTTTTTCCTTGTCTTGATATTTTCACCTCATTTTTTTTAAACATGGTGTCTCAATAAATTTTCCCAAAGAGTTCCTACCAGTCAAATTATTTAATTATATATTGCTGTGTGCTTATGAGGCATTTCTCAGTTGCCATTTAGAAAATCTTAACAATGGTTTTCTATTCTTAGACACCAAACAAATAAGTTGGCATGGGCTGACTTATTGAATATTGAAATGAGTAAATTAAAGGAATAGACGACCTGATTGAAACAGATTATAGTTTTTACCTAAACCATTTAGAAATATTGTTTATTTAACAAATACTTGTTTTTAAGCACCACTGTGCACAAGAAACAATGATAGGATCTGAGTATAGAAAAGTAAGAAGATAGTTCCTGCCTTCATGGAGCAAATAGCCTCACGGAGTCACTTATGTGAATGTCAGTTTGAATTTTAACTAGTTCAAGTTTTAACTTCCTGGCATATGTGAGTGACAAACTCCTTCCTGTCAATCCAATAACCCCAATATACTTAGAGCATGGATTGTGGAAATACACAGGTATTAGACTAAAATTAGGTTCAGATCTAGATTTTTATGTTCGCTCCAACTCTTAATAGCTGCATGATCTAAAGCAAGTAATTTAAACTTTCTTAGTCTTCACTGTTTCATATGTAAAACTAGAGGCCCTACAAACAAAATTCGTGAAAGAGTAAGCCTTCACAGCTCCGACTGCCTCAGGCTGAGGCAGCAGCCCCAGTGGCTGCTTTAGCCCTTGCAGCCCTGGCTTCATCCAGAAGTCATCCGGAAGGTTGTTCTGCTGTTTGGACATTCAGTCAATTTGTATATTATGCTTTTATTATTATAGATGTGAATAGTAATATATGTCATCCAGAGTGGCTCTGTGTATTAGATATACATGTATTATATTACTTAGTGTGTTCAGCACATAACAGCTGCTATTCTGATATCAGTCATTATTGTCTATGCCAAAAGTTCTCACTTACCTTAAAAACTCTAATCCATAAACTATTTTTTCAGGGAACTGCAGAAGGAAGAGGGTTTTATCCAGATTAAGTGGCTTCACAGTTATAAGCCAGGATAAGGGAACATAATATCTTCAATGAGTGCTTGGGTTTATATTGCTCAATGTCATTGTAGCCTATGTCTTTCAAAAATTAAATTTATGTTAAACCTAGTGACTAATACTTATAATTTTTTGGTTTCATGTCATTTCCACATACTGTATGTTAATGCTGGGTTTCAAACACTCTGATGGTTTGTTATTGCCATGTTGGTGAATTCAAACTATTTCCAATACTTGTACCTGTTGAACTTCACTTTCATAAGTACAACTGACTATTGGGAAAATTCCCTTGGATATATCATAAGCATTTTTCATATGCAGGTCAATAGGAACTTATTGTTTTCCTAATTTTTTCCTTTTTCCTATAAAATGCTTTTGTATTTGTTGTTGTTTTCGTTTTTTGTTTGTTTGTTTTCTGATATGTTCTCCTTCAATCACCTTTGGATGAGTTTCCCAAGCCAGAAACTTTGGAATCATTTTTTATTCTTCTGTTTCAGACCCCATATTCAAATAGTCTCCAAGTCCTATTAATGTTAGTCAACTATCTCTCAAATCCACCTATTTATCTCTGTGCCTCCGCACCTCTCATTCCTCAAAGGAGCTGCTAACACCTTGGTTTGAAACTTCTAGTCTCCAGAACTATAAAATTCTATTGTTTGAAATCACTCAGTTTGTGGTTCTGGCAGCCCTCGGGAATGAGCACAGGGTGCACTACCTTAATTCCCCTTTGCCATGTAATTTAACATAATCACAGATTACAGGGATTAGGTATAAACATATTAAGGGTGTATGTGTGGCATTATTCTGCTTACTACAGCATCATACTACCTGCCTACTACATGATATACTATATTCATTTAATGATAATATGTTGAGTGAGTTGTACTCAATTAAAAGTTTTTACAAAGTAAGAAATATTTTATTCTTTTAGGGTTCAAATAAAGAGGCTCACTTTCAAACAGCCTAGAGTTTCTTGGTCTTGGAGTTACTTAAAGTGATTCAGTAGGTGACTGATGAAGAGTTCAATGGAGAGTCAGGATACAATTGTTAGAAAATCTGTGTTACCCATTGTGTAAACTTAGGTAAATCATTTAATTGTTTGGGCTTCATTAAGATTCTGAAAAAAATTTAGAGAAAATAATTAAGTCTTCTCCAACATCAACATGGTATAACTTAGGCATGTTTCTTTGATACCTTCTGAAATACTGAATCCTATAAATGCTGAGTCCTAGGAGAAGTCTCAGAACCACTGAAGATATTTCTATTCAAAACTTGGTGATGAATGGAGCATAGGATTAACTAAGTGAGAAGTACCAAATAAGGCATTATTACAGGTGGTTGTGGTGAAAATAAAACATATTTTAACAAAAACCAATATCTAGAATAAGACTAGTTATACCAGAAGGGAATATGGCAATTTTAGTTCTATCGATTTATAGTGACTTTTAAGAAGGATGATTATGTACTATTAATGATGGGGTTTTATTTGTATAAACATTTCAAGGACTTCTGTTCATTGTAGAAGAGAGTTTAAGAATGTATTTCAGATTGTTTTTCAAAGCAACTTTGGTCTTTTAAAATTATTATTATTGCACTGATGGATCGCAGAAATCTTGTTTGATTTCAGGTCTCTATAAGGATTGAGCATGGAAGGAGGATATATGTGTGTCATATGAAATGTGGCTGAAGTTCAGAGAAATAGGTTTCATTTAATAGCTGAATACTGGATGACCTCACCATTCTTCTCATCCTCTAGCATCTCACCCCTGAGCAATAGGGGAGCTGACTGCATGAACTGAGGAATAGCTGCTGGCCTCAATGTGATTTTACAGTGATCTGTGTGCTCGATGGCTTCCTTCATAACCTACAAATCAATTCCCTCTATACATATTACACACCCCAGTGGCAGAAGCCATTTATTATCCGTTTGATGGCCATACTCTTTATACATAACCAAGAAAGATTACAGAGGAAAGAAAGAGCAGCAGAAATGTGGGTGAAGGTATTACACAATGGCACTGCATTTTATAATATGCCTTGCATGTTTACAACGATAAAAATGGTACTTTCTTTCAAGTCAGTTTTGAAACTCAGATGCAGAATTTTCTTTTGAATGAAATATATGTTTGGAAAAATATATGGAGAGTTATATGTGGATGAAATTCTATTATCAGTTCACATTTAAATTCCATGTGCAAATTCAAAATGATTAAGAGAAAAGGAATGTCACTGTCATATTTTCTTTTCATATGGGATTTATTAATAAGGCTCTATTTGACTAGATTTGTTCAATTAATGACTTTCAATATATCCTTTATTTGGCATCATCTATAATAACTGATTTTTTATTAGTTTCTAACTTTGCAGTATGTAGTTTTCAAAACTTAAAATGATTAATTCCAGGTTTTTCCTAATTCTTTGAATCCACATGCAGTAGTTACCATTGTTAAACAAACAAATACAAATAAATTTCAAAATTTAGTTGATTAGGTACAAGATAACTGAATATTTTGAATTATTATAAATTGTAAATTATGATAAATTATAAATGGTACACAATGAAGTTTTAGTATTATTTGTCCTAAATAAAATGTCTCATAAACAAATATGTGTATCTGAATATGGGTGGGAAACATTTTACCAGTGAAACTAGTGGTAAAAGCATAATTTTATAGTGGGTTTCATGCATAAACATTTATATTGTTAGTCATTGAGTCAATGGATATAAAAAGAACAGGAAATTTCCAAAGGTCAAAGAAGCTACTGTCTTTTCTGTTTTGCATCATTTGAGATCTTCCAATTTTTTGCAAACAACACAATGCTAAATCTGTATTTGATTTTCTCTTCCCTTTGAAGAGGCAAAACAATGACAGAATAATTAACTGGAGAGAAGATTGTGCACAGAATATTTTGCTTTAGCAGTATAGAAAGTTCTGGGTTTCATTTCAAATGATGGCAAATGTAGTAAGGTACTCTGGAATCCTACAGTAAGAGAGTCAGTCCCCTGACTATATTGCCTTTGGTAAACCAAAGCCTCTTGGGGGCCTATTTCCTGTGTAACTGTTCCTCATTTGTATAATTGAAAAGCATGCTCAGTACAAAGACTGTATGTAGTTTTCAGTTAGATGATGCTCCATACCTTCATGGCAAAATACACACAAGAACAACAAAAAGGAACTGCCTATGTTGAGTTTGGTGCCTCCTTAATCCTGTGCAAACCAGAAGGCTAAAATCCCGGATTGAAATTTTTGGGATTGAAGTTCTATTGGAAATAGTGATTTATTTATAACTTTCTGTTGTTAGTTTTTTTTTCTTTTCTCCTTCTTAGACTCTTGTTTCTATCTTCTCTTTTTCATAGTTGAATTTTCACCATATTTGATAGTCTTCAGAGAGAGGAGCTTTTATAGGTAAATCTGTCTGCCTATAAATTCCATTTCTGTTATGTTTATGCTGTCTCCACCTGTTATGGTTAGTCACAAAGTCACTGAACTACTTACCAAGATACTAGCTCCTTCATTGGAAATATGTTTATCATCAGGACTACTTTTGGTTGAGAAATTTACCAAATTATTCCAGAATATCTTTCAAGAACAGATTTAGAAGAGCTAATCCACGAACTTGGAAGCTAGTTATTATAAATTGTGATTACTACTTCAACAAAACTAACATTTTATTAAACGGATAATGGTATATACCAGTATATTTACTGTTTTAATTAATAACAAATATCTATCTATCCATTTTTATATTTATTTAAAAATAAAAGGAACCACATTGGCTTTTAGACAGGTCTCCTACACTTCTTGAGCTCAGTGGAAGACCAGCCTATTTCAAAGTAGTTTTGATAAATATTAGAAGAAGAGAAAGAGGGATAAGCAGAAGATTGCATATTTATTACATTGTAATAATAACAGAAGGTGAGCACTATTCAAAAAGTTTTACATCTCTTAACTTAATCATCATATTAAGCCTGGATAATGTATTGTTTTTGTTGTGTGGTTTTTTTTTTTTCATATGTGGGAATTAAGGCATATAGAGGAATTACACCCATGCAGTCAGACTCCAAAGTTTGTACTGTTAGCCACTAACCGATGGTAACTCTACTGTATGTTCTCTGAACTAATTTGTGAGATTGAGTGGAAAAAGAGTTCTGACTCTAGTTATATTCAGATAGCCTTTTCATTCTCTCTCCAGCAAAAAACCTAATGTTAGAAACTTTATAAATATCTCTTGCTCTCAATACTAAAACTAGAGGCAACCAGAGTCAAATCAGAATATCTTGTATAGTTTCAACAGAAAATATCAGTACTGTGTTAAGAAAAAAATTTTTTTTTTTTTTTTTTTGCCGAGACCGGTTTGGCTCAGTGGATAGAGCGTCGGCTTGTGGACTGAAAGGTCCCAGGTTCGATTCTGGTCGGGGGCATGTACCTTGCTTGTGGGCACGTCTCCACTGGGGGGCGTGCAGGAGGCGGCTGATCAATGTCTCTCTTTCATCGATGTTTCTGACTTTCTATCTCTCTCCCTTCCTCTCTGTAAAAAATCAATAAAATATTTTAAAAAAAAAAGAAAAAAAAGATTTTTAAAAAAGTTTTAAATTTATATAGTTTTTGGTATATTAATAACTCATTTTAATTTTTAAAGTAGTAATTAATTTTTACCAAGTTATATGCAAACAAATAAATACCATATTATAGAGGAATCATTGTAGGTAGGTAAGATAAGCGGGAATGTATTTTAGATTTTGAAGATTTTAAAAAATTACTGTTTTGTTTATAATAATTCATCTTCATATTGCTTTTAAAATTTTAATTGTTGAAAATACACAAAAATTATCATCTTAACCATTTTAAGTGCATAGTTCAGTAGAGTTAACTAATCACTGCAACTTTACTTATCTTGCAAACCTGAAACTATACCATTAATAAAACCCTCTCTATTTCTCTTCTTCTTATTCTTTGGCAACCACCAATCTGCTTTCTGTATCAATTAATTTAAATACTCTAGGTCCCTTATATAAGTGGAGTTATACAGTATTTGTTGTTTGTTTCCATTTTTTGTCTATTATGAATAATGCTGCTACAATCATGAGGATACACATAACTGTCCAAGATTATGTTTTGAATTATTTTGGATATATACTCAGGAGAGGTATTGCTGGATCATCTTAATATATAAATAAATAAATAAATATAAATAATCAGGGTCCAAAACTACTGACTGAAGGCTCCACTGAACACCAGAAGTCAGTCCTGCAGTTAGTCCTGCACTGACTGCTGAGGCAGCTGCAGAACAGGCCTGGAGAGAAGCCCGAAGAGAGAGACAGGGTCTGATCCACAGCTTCCATGGCAACTGTTGATCAGCCATTACCTCTCTTTTTCTCTCTGGGTTTCACCAGCAGCCATGCTTCTGTTTCTCCCCAGGCCTCCTTAGGGGCTGCTGATCAACCCCGCCTGCCTCTCTGATCAGGCCCAGAGATAAGCCCAGAGACTCTGACTGGCATAGAAACCAACCAATCAGAACCAAATCTGGGTGAATTGTGAGGAGCCAATGGCTGCCTAGGAGGCAGAACTTTTGACACTGACTGGCATAGAAACTGACCAATCAGAAAAAAATTGGCTGGTGAGAGAGGGCAGTTGGGGATGAGAGCAAGTTAGTAGGGGAGGGCAGTTAGGGGCAATCAGGCAGGCAAGCAGATGAGTGGTTAGGAGCCAGTGGTCCAATGTCCAACTGCTGGTTTAGGCTGGATCCCACAGGGGTCCCCAATTGAGGAGGGTGCAGGCTGGGCTGAGGGAAGCCCCCCCTCCATGCATGAATTTTGTGCAGCAGGCCATAATATGGTAATATTTAAAACAATATTTTTGAGGAATTGTACCATTTTAAGTTACCAAACGTAGTACAAAAGAGTTTCAATTTTTCCACAGCCTCATAAACACTCTTTATTTTCTGGCCTTTTTTTTTTTTAAAGTATAGTAGCCACCCTATTTGGTGTTAGGAGATAACTCATTGTGGTTTTAATTTGTATTTCTCCAACCACAGTTCTTTATGTCCCCCTTTAGTCATCCATTGTAGCAAAAATAAATATAAATAATCTGAGTCCTAACTTTAAGAAAGAATTCCATTCCATTTTACTTTCACTATGTCTTTATTCTTATTCTCAACACATTTTACTTTTGGTTGTGCTTCCTGTCCAGAATTCATCAATCAATTCTTTGTTTGTAGCTCTCCTGCAGTTGCTGGCAGTACTGGTTCTGGAGATTTCTTCAAGCATCTCCATTTTGCCCTGGCATCAGTGTCCTCAGAACTTCAATTAGCTCAGTGGTGCAGCTAGAGCTTCTGGTATATTATCCTGCTGGCAGCTTGTCTCTGGTTCCTGAGGCTCTACCTGCATTATCTTGGCCAGTGGCTTTTTCTCCAGGCCATTTCAACTCCTGTTACAAGGTGAGTGCTTTTCTCTGAAAATGAAAGGAATGTATTCTTATCTTGATAGGCCCGATGAAAGCACAAAACTCCTCTCCCTTCCATTTACTGTAAGACCTAAAATGCAGGTATGATTTGAAAAGACAAAAATGTTTTTATCTAAGAGCAGAAATGTCTATTACAGTTACATACACATCTGATGGACTTATGTATACAAATATATAAATGGTACATCAATATATATTTAAACTTTAGCAGATTCAAATATGTTATAATACCTGAGCAAAATCCAAAACAGAGTTTAACAACAATATTTTATTCTATTTTGATTTTATCTGAGTGACTTAGGCTAAAAGTATTTTAGAAGTAAGGTAAGTCTGATTTATTACCTATATTCAGAGAAGCAAAGATTGCTTCTTCTGCAAAATGATTGAATTCAAGCAATTACAAACTCAAGCCCAGGCAGCTTTCTGAGCCATTATCCTCTGGGAAAAAGACACTTTAAAAGTTATCTCTCCATAAACATGATTCCATAGAAATTATAGGTAGACAAACAGATATCAATACTAGTAAAATTTATTTTCTCAAATGTAGATGGTTTATATAAAAGTAAAGATGTGGGCATAGTTTCAACTGAGAGGATTAGAAACAACTCTGGGACTCCATGAAAAATATCCATTCACCCACACACATACAGTTTTTGATCATTTTTTAAAAAATTACAAATATCTGAGTATTAGAAAATATGCAAATTTATATCTATATATATATATAAAAGCCTAAGTGACTGTTGCAACTGAAACAACAGAATGGATGACTGAACAGGTTGCATGGGGCAACCAGACCAGCACGGGGGTTAGTGAGGGATGATCACACACAACTGAGCAGCAGGCTATGTGGGGTGACCAGGCCAGCAGAGGGGCAGTTAGGGGCAACAAGGCCAGCAGAGGGGAGCAATTAAGGGTGACCAGGCCAGCAAGCAGGCAGTTAGGGGTGACCAGGCTGGTGGTGGTGGGGGGGGAAGTTGGGTGCAATCAGTCTGGCAGGCAGAGTCACTTAGGGGTGATCAGGCCAGCAATGGGGGTAGTTAGAGGCAACCAGGCCAGCTGGGGGAGCAATGAGAGGTTTCAGGTCATCAGGCAGAGGCAATTAGGGGTGATCGGGCTGGCATGGGGGGCCAATTTGGGGCAATCAGGCAGGCAGGCAGGCAGGTGAACATTTAGGAGCCAGTGGTCCAGGATTGTGGAGAGAGTTGTTCGGACTGCTGGTTTAGGCAAGATCCCTGGGATTGGGCCTATACCAGTAGTCAGACATCCCCCAAGGGGTCCAAGATTGGAGATGGTGCAGGCTGGGCTGAGGGAACCCTCCTTTTCCCTTGCATGAATTTTGTGCACCGGCCTCTAGTATACTAAATAACTGTATTTTTAAGTGAGGACTTTTACATAGATATTATATTCCTTCTCTTTTTTTTTTGTCTCTTTTTCCCTCTCTCTTTTGTATAAGCATTTCCAAAGCAGAAATAACAAATGTTATATGCTTAAACTAGTTGTTTTTTGCAATTTACTATTTAATTTCTTCAATAGAAAAAGAAACTCTATCTTTAATAGTTGTTAATAAAATAAAACCAAAATAATATTTTGACAGCTTAATATAGCTAATTTTTAAGCAACAGAAGTATTATAGGGTATTTTTGCTGGCTATTGTCTAAATCCATTAGCTCCATGTCACATTGTAGTTCTTGTTTTTTATTTTTTAAAATCTTTATTGTTGAGAGTATTACATATGTCCCCTTTTTGCCCCATATTGACCTATTCTAATCTGTCTCCACCCCCTGTCCCAGGCCTTCAGCATCCTATTGTCAGTCTTCATGGGTTATGCATACACGTTTTTTGGTTGATTTCTTCAGACTGTCCCACACCTTCCCTCTGAGATTCCAGTCTGTTCCATGCTTTTATGTATTTGGATCTATTTTGTTCATCAGTTTGTTTTGTTCACTAGATTCCACATATGAGTGAGATTACATGATACTTTTTTTTCTGACTGGCATATTTCACTTACCATAATACTCTCCAGGTCCCTGAATACTGTCTCAAAAGTATTTGAAAAGACAAAAAAGATCCTTTTTTTTTTTTTTACTGATTCATAGTATTCCATGGTGTAAAAATATCACAGTATTTGTATGCACTCATCTACTGATGGGCACTTGGGCTGTTTCCAGATCTTAACTATTTTAAATTGCACTGTTATGAACATAGGGGTGCATACATTCTTTCTGATTGGTATTTTGGGGCTCTTAGGATATATTCCTAGAAGTGGGATCACTGGATCAAATGGCAGTTCCATATTTAATTATGTTGATTCTACCAATCTATGAACATGGTATTTTCTTCTCCTTATTTATATCTCCCCCTATCTCTTTTTCCCAATGTCCTATAGTTTTCTGAGTATAAGTCTCTTACCTTCCTGGTTAAATTTATTACTAAGTGTCTGAATTTTTTTGTTGCAATGAAAAATGGATTTTTTTTAGGTTTTTTTTTCTAAGCATTCATTATTGGTGTATAATAGTGCCAGCAATTTCTAGGTGTTAATTTTTTAGTCTGCTACATTGCCAAATTCATATTAAATCTAGTAGATTTTTGGTGGAATTCTTTAGAGTTTTCTATGTACTAGTACATTATGTCATCTGCAAATAATGAGAATTTTAGCTCCTCCTTTCCAATTTGGATGCCTTTTATTTTTTCTTTTCTAATCACTTTGGCTACGACTTCTAGTACTATCTATAATAATAAAAGCATAATATATTAATTAGACTGGACAGCCAAATGACCTTCTGGACGTTATTCTGCAGTGGGGGCAAAGGAAGAGGCAGTTAGGGGCAAAGAGGCAGGCAAGCAAGAGGTTAGGGGCGATGAAGTAGGCAGGTAAGTGGTTAGGGATGATGAGGCAGGTAGATGAGCAGTTAGGGGTGATCAGGCAGGCAGCCAGAGAGGTTAGGGGTGATCAGACAGGCAAGTAGACATCCCCTGAGGGATCCAAGATTGCAAGAGGATACAGGCAGGCTGAGGGACCTCCACATTCTGTTCACAAATTTCATGCACTGGGCATCCAGTATAATATGGAAATTGTCCTCATGGGAGTTCCACCATGGAGTTTGATTGCTCACTATGATGTGCTCTGACCACCAGGGGGCAGCACATAACTAAGGAAGGCCCTGGCTGCCAGCCAGAAAGCCTCAATAGGCCCTGATCACTAGCCAGGCCTACGGACCCTACATGTGCCTGAATTTCATGTACCGAGCCTCTAGTGTTAAATAAGAATGGTGAAAGCAGAGGTCCCTGTCTTGTTCCTGTTCTTAGGGAAAATGGTTTTAGTTTTTGCTCTTTGAGTATGATATTTATTGCAGTTTTGACATATATGACCCTTATTATATTGAGATATGATCACTCTATTTCCACTTTGCTGAGAGTTTTTTTGGTCAAAAATAGGTATTGCATTTTGTTGAAGCTTTCTGCCTCTATTGATATGATAATATGATTTTTGTCTTTCAGTGTGTTTATGTGATGTATCCTGTTTATTGATTTGAACATATTGTAACAAAATTGCATTATTATAATAAATCAAACTTCATCATGGTGTGTGATTTTTTTAATATATTGATGGAACCAATTTGTTAATATTTTTTGAAGATTTTAGCGTCTATGTTCATCATAAATATTGGCCTGTAATTCTTTCTCTGTAGTGTCTTTATTTGGTTTTATTTTGGGTTAGAATAATGTTGGCCTCATAGGAAGAGGTTGGAAGTGTTCCTTTCTCTTTGATTTATTTTGGATAATTTGAGAAGGATATGTGTTAGTTCTTCTTTTAATGTTTGGTAAAACTCCCCTGTGAAACCATCTGGACCAAGGTGTTTGCTTACTGTGGGGTTTTTGATTACTGTTTCTATCTCATCCATTGTTATTAGTCTATTCAGGTTTTTTTTTAATTTTTCCTGATTGAGTGTTGGAAGATTGTATGTTTCTAGGAATTTTTCCATTTTATCTACATTGTCCAGCTTGCTGGCATGGATTTGATCAATGTTTTTCTTATAATCCTTTGTATTTCTGTAGTGTCAGTAGTTAGTTCACCTCATTTTTTTCTGATTTTATTTATTTGTATTCTCTCTTTGTTTCTTGATGAGTCTGACTTATAGTGCACCAAACTTTTTATCTTTTCAAAGAACCAACTCTTAGTTTCATTGACTTTTTAAATTGCTTTTTAAATGTCTACATCATTTATTTCTGCTCTGAACTTCATTATTCCCTTCCTTCTACTTATTGTGGGCTTTTCTTGCTATTCTCTTTCTAATTCTTTAAGTTGTGGAGTTAAATAGCTTATTATTAATTTTCTTTTCTTTCCTTTCTTTTTTTCTTTTTTTTTTTTGAGGTAGATCTGTAGTGCTATGAACTTCCCTTTCCAGACTGATTTTGCTGTTTCTCATAGATTTTGGTTTGTTGTTTGATCATTTTTATTTGTTTTTAGATAGTTCTTAATTCCCTTCTTGATATCATGGTAACCCATTCACTGTTTAATAATATGTTATTTAGGCTACACAGGTCTGAATTTTTTTAAGTGTTTTTACTGTAGTTAGTTTTTCTTTTTTAATTCCACTGTGATCTGAGAAGATGCTTGACATGATTTCAATCTTCTTGAACTTATAAAGACTTGTTTTGTATTTTAACAAGTGGTTCATCTTTGATAATTTCCTATATGCACTTGAGAAGAATGTGTATTTTGCCACTTTGGGGTGAAATGTTAGATAGATGTCAATTAAATTAATCTGATCCAGTATACCATTTAAAGTCTCTGTTTCCTTTTGTATTTTTTTTTTTGTCTGTAAGATCAATCCAGTTAAGTCAGCACTGGGTTAAAGTCCTCTATCATAACTATATTTTTATACATCTCTCCTTAAAGTCCTCTAGAAGTTTTTCAACATATTACATGCTCTTCTATTGGGTGCTTATATGTTTACCAGGTTTCTATCCTCTGGACTGAACCCTTTAGTATTATGTAGTGACCTGAATTGCCTCTTGTTATGACCTTCATTTTGAAATCAATTTTCAGATATGAGTATCGTTACTGCAGCTTTTCCCCTCCCATTTGCATGGAATTTTTTTTTCTGAGGTGTATCCCTAGTAGACAGCATATAATTGAGTCATGTTTTTGTATTCATTCAGCTGACCTATGTCATTTGATTATATTGTTTAATACATTTACAATTAAAGTTATTATTAATAGCATTTATCGATTCTTTATGCCTATGTTTCTCCCTCTTCTCATTACAGAACTTCCTTTTTTGTATTTCTTGTAATGCTAGTTTGGTGGTGGTAAACTTCTTTAGCCTTTTTTTTCCCTTCTGAATAGCTCTTTATTTCACCATCTATTTTGAATGTTAGCCTTACTTAAAATAGTAATCATGGTTTCAGATCCTTGCTTTTTATTACCTCAAATACCTCATGCCATTCCCTTCTATCCTTTAGAGTTGCTGATGAGAAATCAGCTGACATTCTTATAGGATCTCCTTTGTAACTAACAAATTGCTTTTTTCTTGCTGTCCTTAAGAGTCTCTCTTTGTCTGTAATTTTTAGTATTTTATTTATTTTTTAAATTTAATAAATCTTTATTGTTCAGATTATTACAATTGTTCCTCTTTTTTTCCCCATAGCTCCCCTGTACCCAGTTCCCACCCCACCCTCTACCCTTACCCCACCACTGTCCTCATCAACAGGTATACAATTTTTGTCCAGTTTCTTCCCGCACCCCACAAACCCCTTTTTCCCCTGAGAATTGGCAGCCCATTACTTTTCTATGCCCCTATTCTGTTATATTCACCAGTTTATTCTTTCATCAGATTTTTAGTTCACTTGATTTTTAGATTCACTTGTTGATATGTATGTATTTGTTGTTCATAATATTTATCTTTACCTTTTTCTTCTTCTTCCTCTTCTTAAAGAGTACCTTTCAGCATTTCATATAATACTGGTTTGGTGTTGATGAACTACTTAGCTTTTTCTTATCAGTGAAGCTCTTTATCTAACCTTAAATTCTGAATGATAGCTTTGCGGGGTAGGGTAATCTTGGTTGTAGGTTCTTGCTATTAATCACTTCAAATAGGTTTTCAGTATCTTACTCTTTCTCTTCTTTCGGCACCCCATAATTCTGATGTTGGTATGCTTGAAGTTGTCCCAGAGATGCCTCATATTTTTGGATTCTTTTTTCTTTTCCAGTTGAGTGTTTTAGCTTCTTTGTATTTCAAATCTTGACTTGATTCTTGCATTCTTCTAGTTTGCTGTTGGGCTCTGTATAATATTTTTTATTTCATTCAGTGTACATTTAATTTCTAGTTGGTCCTTTTTCATATCCTCGAGGGTCTTGCTAAGTTTATAAGCATTTTCTAGGAAATTCTTGAAAAACCTTATAACTGTAGTTTTGAACTCTATATCCAGTCATTTGGTTTCCTCCATTTCTTTAATTTGTGATCTGTTTTTTTGTCTCCACATTTTTTGCTGCTTCCCTGAGTTGGTAGAGTAGCTTTGTGTGCTAGGTGTCCTTTATGGTCCAGTAGCTCAGCCTCCCCAGGTACCTGAGGTGGACACTGTTGGTGCATCCATTTGTGGACTGTGAGTACAGCCTTGTTGTAGTTAAGTCTTGATTGTTGTTGGTGTCACTGGGAGGAATTGACCTCCAGGCCAATTGGCTGAGAGGTTTAGCTGTGTCTATGATGGGAGAAATTCTGTATTGGAGATGTCCTTATGATATAAGGCTTGCAAAATTTCAAAAGCCTCTGTGCCCAGCTTGGAGGGTGTGGAGTCTCAGGGCAGAGCAGACAGCCTTGGATTCCCATCAGCCCTGTCCTATGAGACCTCTTGGTCTCAGTGTCCCTTGGTAGTCACTGTAAGCACCTCTGAGAGGAAGCCACCCTGGAGTTTAATCTGCTGCCAGACAGTTCAGTTTCTCTCCGAGTGAATCTGGGTTCCCAGAAACTCACCTGGAACTGGAGTTCAGTGCAGTCAGGAGCTTCCATCACACTCAGCCACCTGTGCACTTAGCTGCCTGTCCTCTCTGCATGCTTGCACATCTCTGTACCTCAGCCTTTTGCAGCTCCTCTGATTCACAATGTCCTTTCCTCATTCCTTCTAGTTGTAGAATCTCTACTCAGCCAGCTTTCCTGTGGTTCTGGATGGTATCTGTTTTGTCTTTTAGTTGTAGTTTTGATATTGTTGTGTGAGGCGGCAGTTTAGATGTTTACCTATGCTGCCATCTTGGTTTCTCTCAACTCTAATTTTTAGCATTTTAATTATGAAATTAAATAATTAAATTTAATTTCATAATTAAATTATGAAATAATAAAATTTAATTTCAT